>JAIOJX010000028.1:185503572-186103572 GCA_022376925.1 Tragulus kanchil
GTTTCTGGAATCAAGTCTCAGGCACTCTTTGTTCAAGCTTGGCTGATACATACCAGGCCCTGGAGTCATGTCCATGGCCTGATGCTGGGCCAGTATGCCTCTGGGGGCCCCCTCACCACTCCCCCCAGAGGGAGAGGGATGACATTAACCTCTCCAAAAGTAGCTTGCAACAGCTTTTGCTGTTACAGGCAGCAGAAAACAGTTTGACAGATAAATCAGGAGTCTGGCAAATAATTACATCTATAACTTTGGTAAATTGAGCTCATTGGTATAATTATGCATATTTATTTCCCTGGCTCTTTTCATGTTTTTATTCAGAAGCCATCTTATACGGGGCTTTCAATTCAATGCAACAAATATTTAATGGAATTCTAATATACTGAACACTCTCAGATTTACAAAGACGCTGTCAGCCTAGTGGGTTGCATAAGACAGGAAAACAACTGGAAGAGGGCAGAAAATGAAATGAGGGCTCTACAGGAGGTGCAAGAGGCGATGGTAACATGCGAGGCAGCCAAGTGAAAGAGAACTAGGAGTTGTTTGTAAGGAGGAACAAAATCGATAAAACAATAAACATCATCTGACCAGTGAGGAATGAGGGATGTTAGGGGAGTTAGAAAGGTTGGTTTCTACAGACAGGAAACCACATGGGTTCGCCAGATACTTTTAATTGGTCACACCCTTCTGAGCCTTGGGGAGAGGATGCTTAAACTGTGGGAAAGATAGTTGAGAGTGACTTGTAATGGCCAGGGTTGGAAGAGGGGGAGACCCTGGCTGGGTTGTTAAAAAGGGGTCTTCAGTGGGAGGAGAGTGATCCTACCACCAGGAGAAGGCACTGTAGCTGGTCACAAGTGTGGCAGCTGGTTTGGCTATGTCTGTGCCCTGCCCAGGAGCAGGGGAATGGAAAATTCTGTTAAAGGAGAAAACTTGTAAAATAACGTTAACTGACCACCCTCATTGTGTTTCCTGATTAATCTAACAGTATGGCATAAATGTGCAATCTCAGTCTCTCCCCACTGCGTGTGGAAAGTTCTGTTTTGCCCCCCACTTTATTTTTTTTATTTTTATTTTTTAATTTTTGGTCGAGCAACGCCGCTTGCAGGATCTCAGTTCCCCAAGCAGAACTTAAACTGGCCAAGGCAGTGAAAGCCCAGAATACTAACCATTAGGCCACCAGGAAAATCCCCCTTCCCTATTTATATGTGAAGACCAGTTCAGAGAGATGAAGCAACTTGCCTAACATCACCAATTAAGAAATGGGAGAACCAGAACTCAAACCATGTCTGTCCGACATTCAGTTCCCCTTCCACGGCTTTGTCTCCTCTGGACCCAAATAGCTGCAGTTACGCCACCAGTAAGTCAGTTTGATGTGCAGAGTTCCATTTACTCATGCATTGCCAAGGTGATATGTTCAGTAGGATTCAGTTCGACTTTAATAAAACTGCTGGCATCCTCTGTTTTTCAGAGACATGTAGGTTCCAAATGGTAGGATTTTAATATACTGAACACTCTCAGATTTACAAAGACGCTGTCAGCCTAGTGGGTTGCATAAGACAGGAAAACAACTGGAAGAGGGCAGAAAATGAAATGAGGGCTCTACAGGAGGTGCAAGAGGCGATGGTAACATGCGAGGCAGCCAAGTGAAAGAGAACTAGGAGTTGTTTGTAAGGAGGAACAAAATCGATAAAACAATAAACATCATCTGACCAGTGAGGAATGAGGGATGTTAGGGGAGTTAGAAAGGTTGGTTTCTACAGACAGGAAACCACATGGGTTCGCCAGATACTTTTAATTGGTCACACCCTTCTGAGCCTTGGGGAGAGGATGCTTAAACTGTGGGAAAGATAGTTGAGAGTGACTTGTAATGGCCAGGGTTGGAAGAGGGGGAGACCCTGGCTGGGTTGTTAAAAGGTGTCTTCAGTGGGAGGAGAGTGATCCTACCACCAGGAGAAGGCACTGTAGCTGGTCACAAGTGTGGCAGCTGGTTTGGCTATGTCTGTGCCCTGCCCAGGAGCAGGGGAATGGAAAATTCTGTTAAAGGAGAAAACTTGTAAAATAACGTTAACTGACCACCCTCATTGTGTTTCCTGATTAATCTAACAGTATGGCATAAATGTGCAATCTCAGTCTCTCCCCACTGCGTGTGGAAAGTTCTGTTTTGCCCCCCACTTTATTTTTTTTATTTTTATTTTTTAATTTTTGGTCGAGCAACGCCGCTTGCAGGATCTCAGTTCCCCAAGCAGAACTTAAACTGGCCAAGGCAGTGAAAGCCCAGAATACTAACCATTAGGCCACCAGGAAAATCCCCCTTCCCTATTTATATGTGAAGACCAGTTCAGAGAGATGAAGCAACTTGCCTAACATCACCAATTAAGAAATGGGAGAACCAGAACTCAAACCATGTCTGTCCGACATTCAGTTCCCCTTCCACGGCTTTGTCTCCTCTGGACCCAAATAGCTGCAGTTACGCCACCAGTAAGTCAGTTTGATGTGCAGAGTTCCATTTACTCATGCATTGCCAAGGTGATATGTTCAGTAGGATTCAGTTCGACTTTAATAAAACTGCTGGCATCCTCTGTTTTTCAGAGACATGTAGGTTCCAAATGGTAGGATTTTAAACCGAGAGCATGCCCTATTACCATAATAGCCCCTTCCACCGCTGCTTTCCCATCTGTTTCCTGCATGCTGAGTATTATTGGGAAACAATGATGTCAACTCTTCCATATAAATCTACACCTCCCTGCTCGCCCCTCCCCTCCAATGCATATTTTTGTCCCTCTTTCTGGCTTTTGTCTTGCTGTTCTGTTCTTTAAGGACTCATGCTTTTTGGCCTCAATTGTTGGCTTTCTTTTTAGTAAGTTCTAGCTATTTAAGCTGCATTGTGGCCTGCAAAGTGCACATGCTTTCTTGGGACCATATTTGGAAAAGCCTTTGTTTGGCTAACAGTATGGGCCTGGTGTTGGTGGAGAGAAGCCATTTTACTTTCTGGAAAAGCAAGAGCTGGATCCCAGGCTCTAAATCTGGCTCAGAGCCGAGGGTGCAAACCTCACTCAGGGGCTCTCAGGGGCTGCATTAGAGCCGTGGGACACTGGGCAGAGAGGCTGCAGCTGATGGTCAGAAAAATATGCCCATCGAGTGATCTGTTTTCCCTCACCCTAACCTGACTCTCAAAGGAGACTTGGTTTCTTCAGTTCCCCTTTTTTCTTTTTACTGTTCCTAAAGTCAACTTAATTTCAGAAAGGAAGTTGGGGGCAGGGGGTGGCGATGTTCTGGGAGCAGGTGGGAAGGGAGAGTATGAGTTATGATTTCTGGGCCCAAGAGTTCTGGACCTCTCTTTGTAAAGCTCTGGCAATGATACTCAAACTCTACTTGGCGTACGTTTGACAGAAAATGTAGTGTTTACTTTTAAAGTTTTAAAGTGTAATTTCATTTAAAGCTTCATTTCAAAATTTAATTAAAAAATTTGAAAATCTTGGCTAAATTTTAGTACACTGTTAGGACTCTATAAAGAGTATTAGAGATACCCCTTAAATTCCCTTTTGAACTCCTTGAAACGAAATGGACATGCAACAGAAGTTTCAAACGGGCATTGTGCAGGTATAATATCTGGGCTTTGGAGAACGTGTGATCCCACAGAGTGAGTTGTGCAGAGATAGGGCTGCCACCTTCAAGGGCCCCTGCAGGTCGCTAGTCTGAGGTCAGCCACTCAGAGATCCCACTCTTGGAGGTCTGAGACGGGGCCTAGGAATCCTTATTTTTGAAGATGAGCTCCAGGTGATTGTGGTATCATGGCCTGCTGATCTCACTTTGACTAGCTTGTAAAGATAAGCAGCTAGGTGAAATCACATGATTTTTATTTTTTTCTTGTTACACTTTTTGTATGGCTCCAGATTTCACCAGTGAATGTGTATTTTTACTACGTAAAATGAGGAGGGAAAGAGCTTTTAAAATTATGATGGGAATGGGGTGTTTTGATTCATTGAATTTTTCATGAAGCCCTTTTATTCCACTGCTTATTTAAAAGAATAATCTTCATAAAGTCTGATAGTTTGATTTCCTGACTAAAATGGATAACAGGTTAGCGAAATCAGTTAACTTCCCTGACAAGCAAAGTGATTAGTGTGTGGGTTTTAGGTTGATAGTCTGCGTCCATTCAAATCCTGGCTCTACCCCATGCTAGCTTTGTGACTATGAACACGTGACCAAACCTCGCTGTGCCTCAAGGTTCCTCGCGGAGTTGTGCACATAAGAGTGCTTATCACACAGGGTCATTATGAGAATTAAATAAGCTAGTGTACTGCCTGGGATTTAGTTAACCTTCCATAAGCAGTGACTACAGTTATTTCCTTGGCGATTAGAAATCTCATCCTATTTCAGCCTCATTAGTCAGAATGTGGTTCCTGAGTAATGCTATAGACATGGAAGTTGAGATGGAGCTGAGAACCAACATTCCAAGGCCCCCATATATCCCTAAGGGCTGCTTCTTCTTTTTAAAAAGTTCTCTTATATACACATACGGCGGAGGAAAGGGCAGCCTGCTCCATTGTGCTTGCCTGGGAAATCCCATGCACAGAGCAGCCTGGAGGGCTACAGTCCATGAGGTTGCACAGAGTCAGACATGATTTAGTGACTAAATAGCAACAAACAAATATATGCATACATATTTATTTTCTTTGGTTGAATGCATAAAAATGCTAGTTTTTAGATTCTTATTGGTTGATCAATATTTCTGGGGTGGGAATGTGGTAAACCTTCTAAATATAACATTTCTTTAGTGATCAGAAAAAGAAAGCAATCTAAAACAAAACTGGAAAGAAATAAAATGAGGGTTATGGGTTATGGCAAAAGACTGTAATCATAGTGACAGCCATCCAGCCTTCTACTGTGCATCTGTGTTTCAGGAGAGTTATAAATCTGGAAAGTGAGTCTGTTTATGTCATTTTTGGAACATTGTAAGGCTGGAGTTTTAGCTGGCCCTTATGACATTTCTCATATGCCTGTTTCTTTGCTCCACAGTTGCATTTTGACAATTGACTAGAATGGGAAATTTTGGGGGGGGTTTTGATTCATTGAATTTTCATGAAGCCCTTTTATTCCACTGCTTATTTAAAAGAATAATCTTCATAAAGTCTGATAGTTTGATTTCCTGACTAAAATGGATAACAGGTTAGCGAAATCAGTTAACTTCCCTGACAAGCAAAGTGATTAGTGTGTGGGTTTTAGGTTGATAGTCTGCGTCCATTCAAATCCTGGCTCTACCCCATGCTAGCTTTGTGACTATGAACACGTGACCAAACCTCGCTGTGCCTCAAGGTTCCTCGCGGAGTTGTGCACATAAGAGTGCTTATCACACAGGGTCATTATGAGAATTAAATAAGCTAGTGTACTGCCTGGGATTTAGTTAACCTTCCATAAGCAGTGACTACAGTTATTTCCTTGGCGATTAGAAATCTCATCCTATTTCAGCCTCATTAGTCAGAATGTGGTTCCTGAGTAATGCTATAGACATGGAAGTTGAGATGGAGCTGAGAACCAACATTCCAAGGCCCCCATATATCCCTAAGGGCTGCTTCTTCTTTTTAAAAAGTTCTCTTATATACACATACGGCGGAGGAAAGGGCAGCCTGCTCCATTGTGCTTGCCTGGGAAATCCCATGCACAGAGCAGCCTGGAGGGCTACAGTCCATGAGGTTGCACAGAGTCAGACATGATTTAGTGACTAAATAGCAACAAACAAATATATGCATACATATTTATTTTCTTTGGTTGAATGCATAAAATGCTAGTTTTTAGATTCTTATTGGTTGATCAATATTTCTGGGGTGGGAATGTGGTAAACCTTCTAAATATAACATTTCTTTAGTGATCAGAAAAAGAAAGCAATCTAAAACAAAACTGGAAAGAAATAAAATGAGGGTTATGGGTTATGGCAAAAGACTGTAATCATAGTGACAGCCATCCAGCCTTCTACTGTGCATCTGTGTTTCAGGAGAGTTATAAATCTGGAAAGTGAGTCTGTTTATGTCATTTTTGGAACATTGTAAGGCTGGAGTTTTAGCTGGCCCTTATGACATTTCTCATATGCCTGTTTCTTTGCTCCACAGTTGCATTTTGACAATTGACTGAATGAGGTATATGGCTCAGTTTTAGGCTGTATGAACAGCGTCTTAAGTTATAGAATGTATGGATCAAGGGATCCAAGCTGCAGTCTTCACAAGTTGGATCAGATAGGCAGTCTGTATTGATTTCTCAGTGCTCCATTTGAAGCTGGAAACTTATGCACAGACATAGGTTGAGGAAGGTGATCAGGATGGTGAAGTTTAGACAATTATTACCTCTCATGTCCCGCAGGACTTTCCTGATGGCTTAGACAGTAAAGAATATGCCTGTAGTGCAAGAGACCCAGATTTGATCCCTTTGGGATTGGGAAGATCCTCTGGAGAAGCAAATGGCAACCCACTCCTGTATTCTTGCCTGGAGAATTCCATGGACAGAGGAGTCTGGTGGGCTATGGTCCATGGGGTCTCAAAGAGTCAGACACAGCTGAGCGACTAACATGTTCATGTCCAACAAATGTCAAAGTTTCCTAATTTGTGTCCTTCCTGGAATAGAAAGAAAATGAGCTCCTTGAAGACTGACCATTCTCTGTTCCTCTGTCTGGGAGATATCTCCAGGGCTGGTTCCTTCTGGAGACTCTCAGGAAGAATCCAGTTCCATGCCTTAGCCAGCTTTGAGAGGCTGTCTTCATTCTTTGGCCCATGGCTCCCCCTCATCACATCACCTTTGCTTCCTCTCCTCCATCCTCACTTGGCCTTTTGTTTGATCTCCTGCCTCTGTCTTATAATGCCCTTGTAACAACATCGGGTAAGCCCAGATAATCTCACCTCCAGATCTTTAGTTTGATCACATCTATAAAAACCCCTTGAGCCATATGAGGCAACATGTGCAGATTCCAGGAATGAGGACCTGGACTTCTTTGAGGAACCATTACTCAACCCACCGCAGTCTGTTTCCCCCACAGCACATGGTTGGCTTCACAGATAGAAATAATGTGAATGAAGGGAATTGGGTGATGATTCTGAGAGCGGAGGACGAGATGGACTGAGCATTTACTCAGCCCTTACCACACACCAGGCACTGGTAAGCTGGGACCCAGGATGAGCAGGCATTGTCTGTCCCTGGGGGGCTCACAGTCTCATGCAGGAGGTGGACATATGAGTCTCTCACAAACCACAGGAGGAAATGGATGTCATTAATTATGACTCAGAGGGGCTAGATCTTCTAAGATGAATGGAATCTAAGCCTGTTTCAGACAGCGGGAACAACATAAGCAAAGGTGTCAGGGTGTGAAACCAAGGCAGAATCAACATCCTTGAAGGAACAAAGAGAATAGGTTGAAGCTTGAGTCACCCACCTGTCTGGATGAGGTTTATAGGGACGAATGACTTACTCAATGATCAGTTTAACTCTTCCAGGGAAAAAAGGAGTGATAAGGAGAAAAAAAAAAGACTGATAAGACAAATGTGCCAGTGTAAACTCCAAACTGAGTAAGGAAGAAGAATCTTAAGCCACATTTTCAGTATAGGCCCTTTTTGCTGTTTTTATTGTTGCTTTTGAGAAAAAAAAAATTAGGCTCCAGGCTAGGAATAAACTTCCTCCAGGTGGAGGAAAAATGAGGTGCCCCAGGCAGCTATAACTCAGGCTTCTAGAGTTTATTTCATCTATTTATTTTCCATCTTAGGAAATTCATGTCTCTCTGTCTTGTGGATGATAACATTTCGAATCCAACTTTTATTTGAAATGGAAATTGTTGTAACATTATTTCCCACCTGCCTCCCAGTCACATTTCTACTGCATCCTCTGTTTTTTTTCCTCCAGCTTTCTCTTCATCGTTATCATCCCCTTCCCATCTGAAAAATGCAGAGCAGATAGCGAATCTGTTGTTCATGCCAGGTCTACTCCCAGGTGGTCTCCTGAGCCCAGGTCCACGAGCCCCCATTCCACTCTAGGCCAGTTGCTCCTACTCAGAGCAGTGTCCTCCCCTTCCCACCCGGGTTCCCATCTCGGAGGAGACCTCAGCATCCCTTGGAGGTGGGCCTCCTGCCCTGTGCCCACCTCGCCCTTGTCAGATTCCAGAACTCCAAGATCTAAAAATATACTTCAGACTTTGCTTCCCCAGCTGGCTGGCACTCAGACTGATTTTGTCCATTGTGACTGAAAAGTAGAGACCAAGAAGGGAGTCAGGCTGGCGCGTGGTCGGCAGCTGCCTGAGGCTCTCCTCCCAGACTTGTGTTCACCGAAGACCGTGGGCATCTCCATCTCTTCACCGGTAACTCCTCAAGCTGTGCTCTGCCATACCTTGGTTCCTGAGTGGAATGGCTGGAGTCATGAAAAAATGCAGGCTGTGGGCTTCCCTGGTGGTCCAGTGGGTAGAGAATCTGCCTTACAGGCAAGGGGCACCAGTTCGACCCCTGGTCTGGGAAGATCCCAGGAGCTGCAGAGGGGCTGGACCAGTGTGTCCAATTATGAGCCAACACTCTGGAGCGCATGTGCCCAGAGCCGGTGCTCTGCAGCAAGAGAGGTCACTGTGATGGGAGGCTCACACAGGCCAAAGAATAAAAGATGGATGAAAAGAAACGAAAAAACAATAAAAGAGGCCAAGAAAAAAAATGCAGGATGTGATTTCCATAAGGAATGAATGCGAGCCATTCTCTTCTCGTAAAATTAGAAAAATAACTGTTTAAAAAATTCAGATGATAGATTTGTGAAGTACAGAGTCCCTTCCTACATCGTTGCAGTTCCAGTCATCAGTTCACAGTCTGGGCTGGACTCATCTAGAGCAGTTCTGTCTGGAGAACCTCCTCACCAAGGGAGGTGTGCTCGATCTGCACGATCCAGTATGGCAGCCACTGGCCCCCATCTGGATGCTAGCCATTCATTGTGGCTAGTGCTACTGAGAAAGTGAACTTTAGCTTTTAAATAACTTTAAGTTTACATAGCCACAACGTGGCTTATGACTACTCTATCAAATAGGACAGAGACTGTTCTTTGTGTTAGTACTGAAAAACACACACATTGAATGCTTTGCTTTGTTTTTTTTTTTCCCCACAAAGATAAAGTTGTGACATACATATGTCCTGAAATGTGTTGTTTTAAATAACAGTAGATCTTGGAGAACTATCCATTTTTGTATTATAGTTCTATCTCACTTTTTTTTTAAATTCACTTATTTTATTTATTTTTGTCTATTCTGGGTTTTCACTGCTGCCACAGGCTCTTCTCTAGTTGCAGGGAGTGGGGGCTCTTCTCTAGTTGAGGTGAGCAGGCTTCTTATTGCAGTGACTTCTCTTCTTGTGGAATTTGGGCTCTAGGGCACACGGGCTTCAGCAGTCATGGCCCATGGGCTCCATAGCCGCGGCCCGAGGCTCTCGAGCATAGGCTCCATAGTTGTGGCTCACTAGGCCCATGGGCTCCATACCTGCCTGCTTGAAAAATGCAGGCTGTGGGCTTCCTGGTGGTCCAGTGGGTAGAGAATCTGCCTTACAGGCAAGGGCACCAGTTCGACCCCTGGTCTGGGAAGATCCCAGGAGCTGCAGAGGGCTGGACCAGTGTGTCCATTATGAGCCAACACTCTGGAGCGCATGTGCCCAGAGCCGGTGCTCTGCAGCAAGAGAGGTCACTGTGATGGGAGGCTCACACAGGCCAAAGAATAAAAGATGGATGAAAAGAAACGAAAAAACAATAAAAGAGGCCAAGAAAAAAAATGCAGGATGTGATTTCCATAAGGAATGAATGCGAGCCATTCTCTTCTCGTAAAATTAGAAAAATAACTGTTTAAAAAATTCAGATGATAGATTTGTGAAGTACAGAGTCCCTTCCTACATCGTTGCAGTTCCAGTCATCAGTTCACAGTCTGGGCTGGACTCATCTAGAGCAGTTCTGTCTGGAGAACCTCCTCACCAAGGGAGGTGTGCTCGATCTGCACGATCCAGTATGGCAGCCACTGGCCCCCATCTGGATGCTAGCCATTCATTGTGGCTAGTGCTACTGAGAAAGTGAACTTTAGCTTTTAAATAACTTTAAGTTTACATAGCCACAACGTGGCTTATGACTACTCTATCAAATAGGACAGAGACTGTTCTTTGTGTTAGTACTGAAAAACACACACATTGAATGCTTTGCTTTGTTTTTTTTTTTCCCCACAAAGATAAAGTTGTGACATACATATGTCCTGAAATGTGTTGTTTTAAATAACAGTAGATCTTGGAGAACTATCCATTTTTGTATTATAGTTCTATCTCACTTTTTTTTTAAATTCACTTATTTTATTTATTTTTGTCTATTCTGGGTTTTCACTGCTGCCACAGGCTCTTCTCTAGTTGCAGGGAGTGGGGGCTCTTCTCTAGTTGAGGTGAGCAGGCTTCTTATTGCAGTGACTTCTCTTCTTGTGGAATTTGGGCTCTAGGGCACACGGGCTTCAGCAGTCATGGCCCATGGGCTCCATAGCTGCGGCTCCGAGGCTCTCGAGCATAGGCTCCATAGTTGTGGCTCACAGGCTTAGTTGCTCCGAAGCATGTGGGATCTTCCTGGATCAGGGATCGAACCCGTGTCTCCTGCATTGGCAGGCGAGCTTTTCACCACTGAGCTGCCAGGGAAGCTGTATCTCACTCTCTTTAATCAGGGTATGGGATCCTGCTGAATGGATGGGGTTTTTTTGTTTGTTTGTTTGTTTTATTTTGGCCTCTTTTATTGGTTTTTTATTGATTTATTTTCATCCATCTTTATTCTTTGACCTGTGTGGGTCTCCCATTGCAGTGGCCTCTCGTGTAGCAGAGCACCAGCTCTGGGCACATGTACTCCAGAGTGCTGGCTTGTAATTGGACACATCCGTCCAGCCGCTCCACCTCACATGGGATCTTCCTGGGCCGGGGATTGAACTGTCTCCCCTTGCACTGCAAGGCGGACTCTTTACCCACTGGACCATCAGGGAAGTCCTGAATGGATGGGGTTTTTTTGGGGGGCGGGGGGCACGGGTTGGGGAGGGAGGGAAGGGGCGGGCGGGCTACTTTTTTAGGCAGGGAGGGGCCACTTCTATTGGTCTTTCATTTATCTATTTTCATCCGTCTTTGTTCTTTGGCCCGTGTGGGCCTCCCATCGCAGTGGCCTCTCTCGTCGCAGAGCACCGGCTGTGGGCGCATGTGCTCCAGAGCTCTGGCTCGGTAATCGGACACATCGGTCCAGCCGCTCCGCAGCATGTGGGATCTTCCCAGACCAGGGATCGAACTGGCGCCCCTTGCACTGCAAAACGGTGTCTCTACCCACTGGACCACCAGGGAAGCCCTGGATGGTTTTTAAAATTAATTTTTTTTTTTGGCTTTGTTGGGTCTTTGTTGCTGCACAAGCTTTTCTCTAGTTGCAGTGTGTGGGCTTCTCATTGTGCTGGCTTGTCTTGTTGGGCAAGCAGACTCAATAGTTGTGGCACAGGGGCTTAGTTGTTCCATGGCATGTGGAATCCAACCAGGGATCGAACCCATGTCTCCTCCATGATGGGTGGGTTCTTTACCACTCAGATACCAGCGAAGCCCTGAAGTTAATTTTGTTAAAAATTGGGTATCACTTTCCTGTGGTTCAAAATGTAAATAAATTTAAAGAGTATAACAAAAAACCTCCCTCCTATTCTTGCCCTCAGTCTTACCCAAGAAGCAACTAGTGTTTATTTTCTTGTAAATATTTCATAGCTACTCTATGCATGTACAAGCAAATATATATAAAATAAAATACAGTAATTATTTTTTCTAATTTATTTTTATTGTAGTTGATACACAGTGTTATATTAGTCATATATATATATATACATTCATTTTTATATTATTTTCCTTGTGTTTATGATAAGATATTAAATATAGTTCTGTGTGCTCCTCAGTAGGACCTTGTTTATTCATTCTGTTTACAAAAGTTTACATCTGCTAATCACAGTCCCTTAGTTCATCTCTCTTCCAGTCCTCTCCCCTTCGGCACCCATGGGTCTGTTCTCTGCCAGCATGATCCTGTTTCTGTTTTGTAGATAGGTTCATTTGTGTCATATTTTAGGTTCCATACATAAATGATATCATTAAAATATCATAATTTCATTATTTATATAGAAATCGCCGTCTTTTTACAAGTTCCTGTAAAGCTTTTCTTATTGTCTAAATACTGATGGGTTGATATAGTATTAAGTAATTTATTTATTTTTTCAAGTGCTCAGTGAAAGTTAACTCCCCTAACAGTCTCACTCACTCGCTCTCTTTTTTTTTAATTTTTGGCTGCACTGGGTCTTTGTTGCTGCATGCAGGCTTTCTCTAGTTGTGGTGAGCAGGGGCTGTTCTCCATTCTGGTGCTTAGGATTCTCACTGTGATGGTTTCTCTTGTTGTGGAGTATGGGCTCTAGATATGTGACTCAGTAGTTGTGGCACATAGGCTTAGTTGCTGCACAGCATGTGGAATCTTCCCAGACCGGAGATTGAACCCATGTCCGCTGCATTGGCAGGTTGACTCTTATCCACTGTGCCACCAGGGAAATCCCTAGTGTTTATTGAATATGTTGTATGGGCCATGCATCATTTTCATTGATAATTTCTATTATATATAACTTATTGAATATTAATACTGTTTCTGTTTGCTTATGATGAAGGTTGAAGTTCCTAGTTTGGTTATTTCTGATTACACTTTAAACTTGTTTTCCAGTCTTCCTGAGGGATGCTGGTTAGTCAGTTCATATTCTGTCCAGGCCCCAGGTTAAGGCTGAGGCTGGGAGCAGGGAACAGTGAGAAGCTGTTGGCTGGCATGTTCATGGCATCCTGATCACAGGTCATTCAGGCTAACCTGGCCCAGGCCGCAGAGACCCAGGAAGAGCAGCAAAAGCATGTGAAAGGCAGATGGCAGCCTAAACAGAAGTATCCTAAAGTTGACCACCTATGGTTTTGCAGAAACGAAGGCCAGAAGATACCTTAAATTAGCATTTAAGTTAGTTATGACTGTCAACGCTTACAGTGGGCAGAAGGAGAATGTCCATGAGAGCTTGTCATGAGTGTCACTCCCCAAACCTTTCAGTGGCTTCCCAGTGCCCTCCAGACAAACATCCACTCCATAAATACCAACAGGGTTTTCCAGCCCATCACACTCAGACACCTGTGTCCTCTGAGGCCTCATGGACACTGCCTCTCAACCTAAGCAGGTCCCTTGGCCACACTGTACTCCTCGTGGTCCGATATACAAAAATTTAAAAAGAAATCGCCGTCTTTACAAGTTCCTGTAAAGCTTTTCTTATTGTCTAAATACTGATGGGTTGATATAGTATTAAGTAATTTATTTATTTTTTCAAGTGCTCAGTGAAAGTTAACTCCCCTAACAGTCTCACTCACTCGCTCTCTTTTTTAATTTTGGCTGCACTGGATCTTTGTTGCTGCATGCAGGCTTTCTCTAGTTGTGGTGAGCAGGGGCTGTTCTCCATTCTGGTGCTTAGGATTCTCACTGTGATGGTTTCTCTTGTTGTGGAGTATGGGCTCTAGATATGTGACTCAGTAGTTGTGGCACATAGGCTTAGTTGCTGCACAGCATGTGGAATCTTCCCAGACCGGAGATTGAACCCATGTCCGCTGCATTGGCAGGTTGACTCTTATCCACTGTGCCACCAGGGAAATCCCTAGTGTTTATTGAATATGTTGTATGGGCCATGCATCATTTTCATTGATAATTTCTATTATATATAACTTATTGAATATTAATACTGTTTCTGTTTGCTTATGATGAAGGTTGAAGTTCCTAGTTTGGTTATTTCTGATTACACTTTAAACTTGTTTTCCAGTCTTCCTGAGGGATGCTGGTTAGTCAGTTCATATTCTGTCCAGGCCCCAGGTTAAGGCTGAGGCTGGGAGCAGGGAACAGTGAGAAGCTGTTGGCTGGCATGTTCATGGCATCCTGATCACAGGTCATTCAGGCTAACCTGGCCCAGGCCGCAGAGACCCAGGAAGAGCAGCAAAAGCATGTGAAAGGCAGATGGCAGCCTAAACAGAAGTATCCTAAAGTTGACCACCTATGGTTTTGCAGAAACGAAGGCCAGAAGATACCTTAAATTAGCATTTAAGTTAGTTATGACTGTCAACGCTTACAGTGGGCAGAAGGAGAATGTCCATGAGAGCTTGTCATGAGTGTCACTCCCCAAACCTTTCAGTGGCTTCCCAGTGCCCTCCAGACAAACATCCACTCCATAAATACCAACAGGGTTTTCCAGCCCATCACACTCAGACACCTGTGTCCTCTGAGGCCTCATGGACACTGCCTCTCCACCTAAGCAGGTCCCTTGGCCACACTGTACTCCTCGTGGTCCCTTGAAAGCATCATGCTCCTCTTCCCCGGGTGTTTGTGCATGCTCCGCACTCTGTGTGGCTTCCTGACCCTCTTTTTAGCCATTTCCGTTTTGCCAACTCCAGCCCATCTTCTTAGTTGTCTCAGCCTCCAGAATGCCTCCCTCATCCTTCTGAGGAGGGGTGAGGTGACCCTCTGTGCTCCCGTGTGCCCTGAACTGCCCCAAGACTGCTCTAATCACACTGAGGGCACTACTCCCACCCCTACTGCATCCTTGCCTCATTCTAGACTCTGGCCCTAGGTCAACTCTGTGAGACTATTGAGTCTCCTGGTCCATCATTTTACCACCAGCCCCTAGCACAATGCTTATCAAGGTCTGCTGAATGAGTGGATGGATCCAGGGAGGGGCAGTGTGTCTTGGGTGTGTGTGGGGCGGGGGGGAATGAAAGGGGTGCTCTTTGTGGGTATTTTGCACATGTGTGCATCAGTCATGAGTCTGTGAATCAAAGTGGAGACTATGGAGGGAGAGGAGGAGCGTCTTGAGCTCTGGTGAAGCACTGGAGAAGCTTAGAATCGAATCCTCATTCGGCAAATGATGTCATCTGGTTTTGAGCAAGTTATCACACTCCCTGAATCTCAATTTCTCATCCAAAAGACAGGACTGAGAATTCAGTGAGATAATATATAACAAAACGCTTTTAAAATGCCAAAAGACAGTGACTGATAATTCTGCTAGGCCCGGGCCCCAGAGACCCAGGAAGAGCAGCAAAAGCATGTGAAAGGCAGATGGCAGCCTAAACAGAAGTATCCTAAAGTTGACCACCTATGGTTTTGCAGAAACGAAGGCCAGAAGATACCTTAAATTAGCATTTAAGTTAGTTATGACTGTCAACGCTTACAGTGGGCAGAAGGAGAATGTCCATGAGAGCTTGTCATGAGTGTCACTCCCCAAACCTTTCAGTGGCTTCCCAGTGCCCTCCAGACAAACATCCACTCCATAAATACCAACAGGGTTTTCCAGCCCATCACACTCAGACACCTGTGTCCTCTGAGGCCTCATGGACACTGCCTCTCCACCTAAGCAGGTCCCTTGGCCACACTGTACTCCTCGTGGTCCCTTGAAAGCATCATGCTCCTCTTCCCCGGGTGTTTGTGCATGCTCCGCACTCTGTGTGGCTTCCTGACCCTCTTTTTAGCCATTTCCGTTTTGCCAACTCCAGCCCATCTTCTTAGTTGTCTCAGCCTCCAGAATGCCTCCCTCATCCTTCTGAGGAGGGGTGAGGTGACCCTCTGTGCTCCCGTGTGCCCTGAACTGCCCCAAGACTGCTCTAATCACACTGAGGGCACTACTCCCACCCCTACTGCATCCTTGCCTCATTCTAGACTCTGGCCCTAGGTCAACTCTGTGAGACTATTGAGTCTCCTGGTCCATCATTTTACCACCAGCCCCTAGCACAATGCTTATCAAGGTCTGCTGAATGAGTGGATGGATCCAGGGAGGGGCAGTGTGTCTTGGGTGTGTGTGGGGCGGGGGGGAATGAAAGGGGTGCTCTTTGTGGGTATTTTGCACATGTGTGCATCAGTCATGAGTCTGTGAATCAAAGTGGAGACTATGGAGGGAGAGGAGGAGCGTCTTGAGCTCTGGTGAAGCACTGGAGAAGCTTAGAATCGAATCCTCATTCGGCAAATGATGTCATCTGGTTTTGAGCAAGTTATCACACTCCCTGAATCTCAATTTCTCATCCAAAAGACAGGACTGAGAATTCAGTGAGATAATATATAACAAAACGCTTTTAAAATGGAAAAAGCAAATACTATAATTTTCCTGCAGTTTAGACTCCTGTGCTCAGAAAGGGCTGAATGACCCCCAAGGCTGTATTTACTGATACGTTGTAATCTGATGCCTCCTCGTAGACATCACCCACTGCCATATTGAAAGGAAATCAGGAGACCTGCTTCCCTTACATGACCCTCCCCCACAGCCTTGTGGCTCTCTGAGCCCTGCCAGCTCCAACCATCCACTCCAGGAGACATACTTCATGACCTTGAAGTATGTCGCGCAGCTGCTCGCTGGGGCTCCAGCGGCTCCACGTTCACTCAGCACCCAGATCATCCTGAACCAAGGCAGACACAGAGATAAGAACCAGAAGCTAACACGTCATGTTTGAGCTGAAGGAATCTTAGGAAATCGCTATCCAAACCTCTCATTTAACTCACAGAGAACCTAGGTAGGACCCTAGAGAGTACAGTCATTTGCCCAAAAAGATGCAGCTGGCCCCATGAGGTTTTCTGGCTGCTTATTGGTGTTGGCCACAAATCATAAGTCAGTGTGTTTTTCAGAATCATCCAGCATCAGGGATCTGAGATGAGAGAAGAGGCACAAACGGTAATGCCTTTAGTAGAGAAGGGGGGATTCATAGGACCACCTCACAGCTTGAGCAAAATACTGCTTATTATTTATCTGATTGGGCTTCCCTGGTAGCTCAACTGGTAAAGAATCCGCTTGCAATGCAGGAGACCCTGGTTCACTTCCTGGGTTGGGAAGATCCCCTGGAGGAGGGATAGGCTCCCCACTCCAGTATTCTTGCCTGGACAAGCCCCATGGACAAAAGAGCCTGGCGGGCTACAGTCCATGGGGTCACAAAGAGTCAGACATGACTCAGCGACTAAGCACAGCACATATAGCTGGCTAAAAGCATGACATATAATTAATGTCATAGAATGGTGCCAATATTTAAAATTTTATATGTAATACCATATGTAAGAAAAATATATGTGGAGGAATATACTTAAAAGTTTAACAGTGGGTTTCTCTGCATGAATCCTTTTTTCTTCTGCGTACTTTTCTGATTTTCTATGCTGTCTGAGTTTTTTTAAATGATAAACGTGTATAATGTCTATACTTTGAAAAAAACAATGAGGCATTTTCATTTCTGTAAAAGCATCCATATTCTCTAAGTTATTTCAACTTTCTTTACTCTGAGGTTGTGTTCATTAGACATCTTTTGTCATCAGTCACTTGCTCTCCTGTTTGAGGCCCTCATCCATTCAGAGCCTAGACCCAGCTGTGAATTCCTGTAAAAAGTGATGACATTGCCATTTGACTTTACAAAGTCGTCCCCTCAGAACCCATTGCAGAGAACAGATTACTGTCACACCAACTTGTCGAATTCAGGTTCTGATTCTGCCAAGATGATGACGCGTCCCACCTGTGATGACTCCACAGAGGCCCAGGCACATACCCTCTGAGGCCCTTCCTGCCCATCCGCTGGAGCCATAGCCACTGCTTGGGGTTCAGGGTAAAGCAGTGTTGGGAACCTTTGGTAGTGAATCCCCGAATCTCTGACGTGGGGAGAGACCGTCTGTTTGAGGCTGTGCCACAGGGTGGCTGGCTGCTCTGGCCACGGGTTGACATAATACCTAAGTGTGTGTGAGATAAATTTGGAGGGGTGGTGTTGAGACTTATATGATACCAAGAGAGTGTGAGATAAATTGGGGGTTTCAAGCTGCTAGAAGGACACAGAGCCCGCTGAGCTTGCAGGGGGCTGGGGCCCAGCAGTAACCAAATACCTTACAATTTGCTTGTACCACGTCATCTGTTTTGTCCTTCACCGTCCTGTGAGTAAGGTGAAGCAGGTCACTGTTACACCTGCGGCATGACCAGGACACTGCTGTTCTCCAAGGACACAAAACTAGTCACACCAATTCTGTGGCCATTACTTACTACTGACTGTGCAATATTTATGCGCGTGAAGCTAATGTGTAAAAGCTTTGCCTTGGGTATCAGAAGGTGTAGGTATTTGTCATGTGACCTTGTGGGGTTCCCTTCCTCTTTCTGGATGTTACCTTCCTCATCTGTAGTTTGGGAATAATAATACTTGTTCAGCTTGCTTCCCCGACCCCCACCCCATGGGCTGGGGATGTGACAAGACAATGGGCATGGAAACAGGATGCTTTGAAAACTGTGAATTCCTAAAGGACTGTAAAGTATGATTGATTCCCCAGTATGGTACTGATGGATATATGTGTGTGAGACTAACTTTTTCTAAACAGAACTACCATTTATTATTATTATTTATTATTATCCAAGAACCCCCAATCAGCTCCCTAGGAGCTCAAACCTATTTTTCCACTCATCTGCTTTGCTTCGGGTAGATTCTCAGCTTTGAGGTAAGTAATCAGGTTTCCAGGAAAGAGATATCCTTGGCCAGCTGCTGCTTCTCTCTGAATCCCTGGGTTGGAGGGGGCTTGAATTAGGGGCTCTTCCTGAAATAGTTGCTTGGGGGAGCATATTTTACTCCTAAGAGATTGAGCTTTCCTGCTTATTTTGAGGGCTCTTTAAGTACAAATAACTTTAAATCTGTGCTGTGCTTTTCTCATAGCAGGGGCCACTGGAGGGAGGGCTCTGGGGCTCCCCTCCCCTGCTTAAGCCAGAACACTGCTTTCTTCATTGCTCCTTTTTCTGTGCTTCAGGGTGAAATCTATTTGAACAAAGCACTTCATGCTATATAAAAAAAAATAGTCTGAAAACCACTACTCCTTAAATCTGCAAATCAGCAAAACTTTGTGTGTCTCATAGTCACCCACCCAGCCAACTATTTATCTCCCATGCCCCTTCCTGATCTCACTAATACCTCCACTCTGAGATCTGCTGGCCTGGGTTTGTTCTGGACCCTTCCTCTGGGCACTCCAGGTGTTGTGTGGTGTCTTGTTTTGTTTGGAGAAAAGATGTTTCACAGAGCCTGCAGAATACACACGCAAAGCCAGTTCTGAGAGATGGGGGGCGGGGGCGAGGGTCAGCTCTGATATGTAATGTGCTGTTTTATATTTTATATGATGTTTTGTATTTTCAATGGAAACAGTAAAGAAATGAGGCCGAGCTGAAGGGCTGACCTTAATGCCACTTCTCTGTATTTTTAATGAACAGTTCTTGCTTGGCCTTTTCGCCTTTGTGGATATGAGTGTTTCTTATGTGAACACCAGCAGCAGAGAATATTTTCTGGCAGTATAGATGCATCCCAGTTAGTGTTCAATGAAAGGGGGGGAAAAAGGAAGGAAGACTAAAATTGGAAGCTGGTACAGAAAAGTAACTTGAGAATTTTTGAAGTGGCCAACCTAGGTTGAACTCCTGCCTTTGCCAATGATGTTTTTGTGTGACACGGAGTAACATAAATCGGGGTTTTTTATGTTTTATTTTTGGCTGTGTTGGGTCTTTGTTGCTGCCCAGGTTTTCGCTAGTTGTGGTGTGCAGGCTTCTCATTGCAGTGGCTTCTTTTGTTGCTGAGCACAGGCTCTAGGCATGTGGGCTTCAGTAGTTGTGGCGAACTCAGTTGTTGTGGCTCCCCAGCTCTAGAACACAGGCTCAATAGTTGTGACACACGGGCTTAGTTTTCTTCTCAGCATGTGCGATCTTCCTGGACCATGTCTCTTGGATTAGCAGGTGAATTCTTTACACCGAGCCACCAGGGAAGCCCAGTATATCTGTTTTGTTGCTGCTTAGTCAGTAAGTTGTGTCTGACTCTGTGCGACCCCTTGGCCTATAACCCACCAAGCTCCTCTGTCCATGAGATTTCCAAGGCAAGAATACTGGAGTGGGTTGCCAGTTTCTTCTCCAGGGGGTCTTTCTGACCCAAGGATTGAATGCATGTCTCCCACATTGCAGGCAGATTCTTTCCCACTGAGCCACTAGGGAAGCCCATAAAACAATTTGTCTTATAGACCTCACGGGGATATTGGGAGGATGGCTGAAACCATGCATACGAAGGGGACTTTCAGTTTTCATTTGAGAGGCCACGGTTGTTCCCCAGCTGAAGATTGTCATCGTGTTTTGTTTTTTTTTCAGTGTTCTTTGAACAGATGGTTTGAAGGATTAGGGCCTTTCCCTCTTCTATTTTAATTTTGGAGCTTTGAAACTAAACCCAGCTGTTTCTACAGTTTTCAAATGCTAGGTCACCATGGTTTTTCACCGGGTAGAATTTTAATTTGGCATCAACTACCTCGAATAATACCTCTTGTGATAAGAATAAAGATAATAGTATTAACAGAGGGGTTGCACTCTAATCTCCTAAGAAAAAAAATCATCTAATAATTTGAATCCTGTGTTGAATGTAACTTTTCCACTCTGCCCATGCAGGTAAGCATGATTTTTCATGAACCTTATATTATTAAGGAAAAATGAGATGTTTTGCTTACTGATCAACTCATTTAGTTTCACAGAGCTGAAAGGATAGTTTGCTTTTTTTTGAGAATAACAAACCAAATTTCCAAATGATCCAGATTAGTTACATATTTTATTTAGACTCCTTAAGACAACTAGGACTTTTTATAGTTGCATACTCTTAACTGAATGCTGTCTCTTATTTATGACTTGATTTAAACATTCATCTCTATCTAAGAATTTAAAAACTAAGCTCAGCTGGTGTGGAAGTAGTAAATTCAATGAGCAAATATTTCTGGGGGGAAAAATGGGAGAAGTGATACAAACAAGCTAAACTACATTCCAGTATTGGATTGGACATCCATCTCGGTTCAACAACATGCCCGTGGTTTTTTTGGGGGTGGGGGGGACACTTCTATTGGTCTTTCCTTTATCTATTTTCATCCATCATTGTTCTTTGGCCTGTGTGGGCTTCCCATCGCAGTGACCTCTCTTGCTGCAGAACACCGGCTCTGGGCGCGTGTGCTCCAGAGCTCTGGCTTGGTAGTTGGATACATCGGTTCAGCTACTCCACAGCACTTGGGATCTTCCCAGGCCAGGAATCGAACCAGCGCCCCTTGCACTGCAAAGTGGTGTCTTTACCCACTAGACCACCAGGGAAGCACCCCCCTTTTTTAATGTATAGGTCACATTGCTCCCCGCAAAATGCCTTTTCAAAATAAGCAATGCTGCTGATCTAGTCTATCTTGGGACTCATTGTAAATTCTTCCCTTCTGCTGCCTTCTTTGGGGCAATACCAAACAAACATTAACAACTGTGGAGCAGATGTTCTAACTGAAGAAGATTCCAAAGCTGGACTCAGACATCTCTCCAAACAGAACAAGACACCAACCACAGAGATTAATCTTCTAGTATGGGTGTTATGAGATAAAAGCATCTCCTGGAGTTCAGCACATATTTTTGTGAAACATTCCCTAGAAGGTTTTTTTGTTTGTTTGTCTTAGGACTGGGTCAAAAAGTTCTTCCATTTTGTCAGCTTTAGTGTCATACAAGTGGTTATATTTGGGGTTGGATTTTAGACAAAGTAAACAGAAATGCTTTCTGTTCCACTATTATAATCTTTAAATAAGATGATTTCTCTGCTGCTTTTATTTATTCTTTTTTTTTGATGGACGGTATTAAGAAATCACTGTACGTTGCAACATAAGGCTTCTTTTTTGTGGAGGAGGCTATTCTGGGTTTTTTCACTGATGCCACAAGCTCTTTAGTTGCAGGGAGTGGGGGTTACTCTCTAGTTGAGGTGAGTAGACTTCTTGTTGCAGTGATGTTTCTTGTTGTGAAACTTGGGCTGTAGGGCTCACGGGCTTCAGTAGTTGTGGTGCTTTGGCTCATTAGTTGTGGCTCCAAGGCTCTAGAGCACAGGTTCCATAGTTGTGGCTCACCGGCTTAGTTGCTCCGCAGCATGTGGGTTCTTCCCGGATCAGGGATTGAACCCGTGTTTCCTGCATTGGCAGGAGACCTCTTTACCACTGAGCTACCAGGGAAGCACCCCTTTTTAATGTATAGGTCACATTGCTCCCCGCAAAATGCCTTTTCAAAATAAGCAATGCTGCTGATCTAGTCTATCTTGGGACTCATTGTAAATTCTTCCCTTCTGCTGCCTTCTTTGGGGCAATACCAAACAAACATTAACAACTGTGGAGCAGATGTTCTAACTGAAGAAGATTCCAAAGCTGGACTCAGACATCTCTCCAAACAGAACAAGACACCAACCACAGAGATTAATCTTCTAGTATGGGTGTTATGAGATAAAAGCATCTCCTGGAGTTCAGCACATATTTTTGTGAAACATTCCCTAGAAGGTTTTTTTGTTTGTTTGTCTTAGGACTGGGTCAAAAAGTTCTTCCATTTTGTCAGCTTTAGTGTCATACAAGTGGTTATATTTGGGGTTGGATTTTAGACAAAGTAAACAGAAATGCTTTCTGTTCCACTATTATAATCTTTAAATAAGATGATTTCTCTGCTGCTTTTATTTATTCTTTTTTTTTGATGGACGGTATTAAGAAATCACTGTACGTTGCAACATAAGGCTTCTTTTTTGTGGAGGAGGCTATTCTGGGTTTTTTCACTGATGCCACAAGCTCTTTAGTTGCAGGGAGTGGGGGTTACTCTCTAGTTGAGGTGAGTAGACTTCTTGTTGCAGTGATGTTTCTTGTTGTGAAACTTGGGCTGTAGGGCTCACGGGCTTCAGTAGTTGTGGTGCTTTGGCTCATTAGTTGTGGCTCCAAGGCTCTAGAGCACAGGTTCCATAGTTGTGGCTCACCGGCTTAGTTGCTCCGCAGCATGTGGGTTCTTCCCGGATCAGGGATTGAACCCGTGTTTCCTGCATTGGCAGGAGACCTCTTTACCACTGAGCTACCAGGGAAGCCCCAGCATAAGGCTTTTAAAGCTGATAAATTCTGCTATATTCCATGAATTGCAGGATATCAAACAAGACAATTCCTGCCTTCCATCTAGGTACCCATACAAAGTCATATGTGACCCAGACACCATGCTCCCTATTTCTTCACTTAACCAACAACTGTGTGTAGAAATCCAAACACTGCCTTAGTGCCAAAACATCCTGTCTCTTATCTTTAGTTAACTTTTAATTGTAAAAGTTTGAAAAGAACCATGATTGGCTCTTCCTACCTACTATAATCTATTCCGTTAGATTAATGGAAGCAGAGTAATACGTTGGGGAGGCTGGAGGGTGACAATGTTGGGGAGACTAGAGTGTTGTTAGGGGAAGAAAGTCAATCCACAAAGGTCCAGATTTTAGCCCTTAACCAAGGGGGTCTTCCCACCTCATCAAGTGGGGAGGGAAAGTGAGAAACAGTCCACATATGATGAGGTTAGCAAGAGAGGTGAGATCAGCAAGGAATCTCCCCTGGCAGGGGAAGACTCAGGGGAGGGGAACTGAAATCGCCCAGGTCATCATGAAGCCCAGACAGAACTTTCTGTGTATGGTTTGGTCAGTTCCCTGTTCACCACTCCAGGAATCCTCCATTTCCATCCCAGAACAAGAGCTTTGCCTTGTACCTAATAGAATTTCAGCTCCACCCATGGTTTCCACGGGATATCTAGTGTTAGATTACTTGAAGGATACATCTATATTCTTCATTTTACTAGATCCTCACACAAAACCAAAGGAAACCTGCTTTTATTAATTAGTGTGTATTTTCACTGCTGCATAAGGAATATATGGCATGTAGACCTGAAATATATTGTTGAAGGTTTCTTGATTGTCTCCCATTCCTCTCCCTATAGAAAAGGAATGGGCTTCTGATAAGGGAGCCCATTTTGTTAAGCATTTTTTAAAGCATTTCCCAATCCATAATTATCAGCTTGAGCTGAGATACAAAATACTGCTATCAACAGCCTGAGCTAAACAGAACTCATGTTGAGTTCCTTTTGCACATCTAATCTCCATGATTGGGCTTCCCTGGTGGTCCCGTGGGTAAGGACACCGCCTTGCAGTGCAAGGGGCGCTGGTTCAACCTGTGGCCTGGGAAGATCCCACGTACTGCAGAGCGGCTGGACCGATGTGTCCAATTACCGAGCCGGAGCTCTGGAGCACGTGCGCCCAGAGCCGGTGCTCTGCGACAACAGAGGTCACTGCGATGGGAGACCCACACGGGCCAAAGAACAAAGATGGATGAAAATGGACAAATGAAAGACCAATAGAAGTGGCCCGCTTGCTCCCCTCCCTCCCCACCCCACCCCCACCAAAATAAGTAAATCAATAAATCTTTAATCTCCATGATTAGAAACTGTCTGATAAATACATTTATTGTAAAAGAAATTTTTGTGGTGCCATTACCTTACTGTTGACTCCCTTATCTCCTTTCCTAAGTATGTTTATGAATATATTCTTCCCTTTGCCATTAAAAACTCTATTACAATCTTGCTCCTTTCCTATGAATCAACATGTCCCTACCAATCAGGAATCAGCTACAATCACATCATTTCCTTTTTGTCTATTCTAATACTCAGATATTTGTCCCTCCTGGCCCACTGAAAGCTATATTACATTATATATGTAATATATATTTCTTACAGAGCTAAACATTTTTGAAATAAATGTTTCAATATTATAATTAATGATACATGCTTATCCCCATTGTATGGAAATTGGAAACTATTTAAGTGTTTTAGAAAGAACAAAATGCTTGGGTTAATCTTATACAAATCCTTCCAGGATTTTTCCTATGTATATTTCCTGTTTTTCTTTTTCTATGTATATTTTCCATATAATATTGCATGTCTCTGATGAAGAACAAAGATGGATGAAAATGAATAAATGAAAGACCAATAGAAGTGGCCTGCCCGCCCCCCAAAAAAAGTTAAAAATAATAATAATAATAAAAAAGGGGGGGCCGGTGGTTACTGAGTCACGTATGCAAATCTGAGCCAAGGCAAGGGTGGGGTGGGGGTGCTGGCTTCAGGAAGCTGGGACCTGAGACTAAAACTGTAGTTTTCTGATTTCCCCTGGCTCTGTCATGGGGTAGTAGCACTTACCAGAGATTAGTGGAAACAGAGATGCAATTCAAGTGCCTAACCCACAGTGACAACACTGCACCATCTTACACCTATTTCTTGGAGTCAAGATTTTGTTTATGAGCTTGCCTTGCCTGGTGGTTGAGCTTTTCACCCATCTCTCCTCCTGGTCCTGGTTCTCCTTTCCACCAGTGCCCCTTGGATGCCCCCCACCCCATGCCCGACCCTGCACCTTACACGCTCATGTTTGTTTCCACTCTGGCCGCCCTGCCTACCGTCTCCCACCCCAGCCGCCCACCACAGTTCTGGGAGGCCGACATGGGGAACAAAAGCATCTCTGACGGAGAACTGGCTAGTCTGGGAAGGACGGGCAAGAAGGGGAGAGGCACGGCGCGGGGGTGAGGTAGATGGTAGACTCGCTCTAGGCACCTTGTTGAGGGGGCGCGCAGCAGAAAGGGGCGCAGGCCCCACCCGGCCCATGCAGCGGGGTCCATCCCCCTGCTTCTCCAACCTGCATTGCTGACCTGCCCCCTTAAAGGCCCTTGGGACCCGGGGGCGAACAGCCGTTCTCTGCCCTCCTTGGGGCAGCATCTTCAACTTTACTAACATTGAGGCCATATTCCTTCCCATCCCTCTCTAAAGGAACAACGACGGCTGCCTTTTCCCTGCTTGACTACTTCTTTCGCCCCTCTGCCCACAGGTTTCTGATCCCCTTTAGGCGTCAGGAACCCACTCCCTGCGGCTTCGGGGAAAGCCCTGGGGCCCCCGCGCACGTCTCGCAGCTTCCCAAAAGCCTCGGCCAGCACTGAGTCACTTCCTGGTCCCTTCCCAGGAGCGGGGATCTCCAGGCAATAAGAGGCCCCATCTCCCCCACTTCCCGCTGAGGGTGGGGTCCTCACCCCCAGGCCAGCGAGCAGACCCGCATACCAAGCAAGAACAGAGGGAGGAGGGGCGCCCTGAACATCAGACGTGGGTTTTGTTTGGCTTCTTAACCACATCCAGGAAGAAGGGAAACCTGTCAGGTAACAGGAAAGGAAAAATGAAGGGAGATACACTGGAACTTTAGGAAATTGTTTTAATTGCCTCACGTGACAAACTATCAAATGGAATAGGGAGACCCCACTAGTCGGGGCTGACCGAGGGCCTGGCCTGGCCTGGCCATCTGGGGCGGACAGGGGATCCAGGCTGGATTTCACTGGCTGGGGAGTCTCGCGGGTCCTCTGAGCTTCAGCATTTTAGGCAAAATGGAGCGAATCTCTACCGAAATGTTTGTTTAAAAATGAAACCCCCTTGCCTTTTTGGCCTGGTGGTTGAGCTTTTCACCCATCTCTCCTCCTGGTCCTGGTTCTCCTTTCCACCAGTGCCCTTGGATGCCCCAACCCCATGCCCGACCCTGCACCTTACACGCTCATGTTTGTTTCCACTCTGGCCGCCCTGCCTACCGTCTCCCACCCCAGCCGCCCACCACAGTTCTGGGAGGCCGACATGGGGAACAAAAGCATCTCTGACGGAGAACTGGCTAGTCTGGGAAGGACGGGCAAGAAGGGGAGAGGCACGGCGCGGGGTGAGGTAGATGGTAGACTCGCTCTAGGCACCTTGTTGAGGGGGCGCGCAGCAGAAAGGGGCGCAGGCCCCACCCGGCCCATGCAGCGGGGTCCATCCCCCTGCTTCTCCAACCTGCATTGCTGACCTGCCCCCTTAAAGGCCCTTGGGACCCGGGGGCGAACAGCCGTTCTCTGCCCTCCTTGGGGCAGCATCTTCAACTTTACTAACATTGAGGCCATATTCCTTCCCATCCCTCTCTAAAGGAACAACGACGGCTGCCTTTTCCCTGCTTGACTACTTCTTTCGCCCCTCTGCCCACAGGTTTCTGATCCCCTTTAGGCGTCAGGAACCCACTCCCTGCGGCTTCGGGGAAAGCCCTGGGGCCCCCGCGCACGTCTCGCAGCTTCCCAAAAGCCTCGGCCAGCACTGAGTCACTTCCTGGTCCCTTCCCAGGAGCGGGGATCTCCAGGCAATAAGAGGCCCCATCTCCCCCACTTCCCGCTGAGGGTGGGGTCCTCACCCCCAGGCCAGCGAGCAGACCCGCATACCAAGCAAGAACAGAGGGAGGAGGGGCGCCCTGAACATCAGACGTGGGTTTTGTTTGGCTTCTTAACCACATCCAGGAAGAAGGGAAACCTGTCAGGTAACAGGAAAGGAAAAATGAAGGGAGATACACTGGAACTTTAGGAAATTGTTTTAATTGCCTCACGTGACAAACTATCAAATGGAATAGGGAGACCCCACTAGTCGGGGCTGACCGAGGGCCTGGCCTGGCCTGGCCATCTGGGGCGGACAGGGGATCCAGGCTGGATTTCACTGGCTGGGGGAGTCTCGGGCGGGTCCTCTGAGCTTCAGCATTTTAGGCAAAATGGAGCGAATCTCTACCAGAAAATGTTTACGTCACTTTTGTGGCTCACATCCTTCCTTTCAAAGGGAAGGAATAAGTTCATTGTGAAAGTCTTCAGCTATAGTGAGAGATTTCCTTTTGCTCTCCCCACCTGGCATTTTAATTGCATACTAATGTATGTCATGGATTTGGCTCAAAATCACTGTGGATGGTGACTGCAGCCCTGAAATTAAAAGACCCTTGCTCCTTGGAAGGAAAGCTATGACAGACCTAGATGACCTATTGAAAGCAGAGACATCACTTTCAGGCCAAAGGTTCATATAGTCAAAGCTATGGTTTTTTTTGTAATCATGTATGGATGTGAGAGTTGGATCATAAAGAAGGCAGAACATCAAAGAATTGATGCTTTCGAACTGTGGTACTGGAGACTCTTGAGAGTCCTTGGACAGTAAGTAGATCAAACCAGTCAATTTTAAAGGAAATCAACTCTTAATATACATTGAAAGGACTGACGCTGAAGCTCCAGTTCTTTGGCCACCTGATGTGAAGAGCCCACTCATTGGAAAAGACCCTGATGGAAAAGACTGAGGGCAGGAGGAGAAGGGGGCAACAGAGAAGGAGATGGTTGGATAGCATCATCCACTCAATGGACATGAATGTGAGCAAACTCTGAAAGTTGGTGAAAGACGGGGAAGCCTGGCGTGCTGCAGTTTATGACATCACAGAGTTGGACTGGACTTAGTGACTGAACAACAAACAGCAACAATGTACTTCAGACTGTTGATGCTGTTGCCATATACCCTCCCCTTCATCCTTCCCTTCGCTCCTGGTGGGTTCCCCAAGAAGACAGAAGGTACACTCATGAATAAAAAAGAAAAGTTGGCACCAAGGACATTTTGCCACTGTGAGCCTTCTTTCTTCAAATATAGTATATGATGTTCCTACCATCCTTGTTTTTCAAAAGGGAAGGCCAATGTGGTAGGGCTCTATTATCTGCTGTCTTCTCTGTATCTGTGTGTAGTCTGAGGCAAAATGATTGCTGTAGAGTTTTTCTGTCTTCTTCCTGTCCACCTTTTTTAGAACACACCACCTTTTTAGCCCCTGTCCATCTTCAGAACGTTAAATATTCTTTTTTTTTTTTTTAAACTTTATTTTACTTTGAACTTTTACAGAGTTTTTTGCTTACAGATATGCATGTTCCCAGATTAGTCATATGTATATCCCCCCTTCCCACCCCTCCTGACCATCACACAGCACCCCTGAAGGATCCCCTTTTCTCACAGAGCAATGACTAGAGCTATTTTCTTCACTTATGATAGTACAGGCCTTCATGCTACTTCCTTTACGCCTCTCACCCACTGTTCCTTCCCCACAATGTCCATATGTCCACAGTCCATGTCTGTCTTTCCGTCGCTTCACTGCATGTGCCATCATCACCATCCTACTAGATTCCATATATATGTGTTAATATACTGTATTTGTCCTTCTCTTTCTGACTGACTTCACTTTTTATGATACGTTCTAGATCCAGCCACCTCATTAGGGTTGATTCTTCTGCATTTCTCTTTACAGCTGTGTAGTATTCCATTATATATATATACCAGAGCTTTTGGATCCATTCGTTCGTCGATGGGCATCTAGGTTCCTTCCATGTAGAACGTTAAATGTTCTTAATTCACATCCTCCTACCACAAATGCAGAAAAAGTAGGGATTGTGCAGAAAATGCAGGAAAAGTAGAGATTGTGTAATGTATTTATCTGTGGTATCATCACAATTGTAGGACTTTAACTGTTCTTGAGAATAGTCCTTTATTCTGAAACCATGTTCTTTAAAACTTTATTTTGAACTGTCCATTCCATTATGGAATAATAATGTTTTATTTTTGTTTTTAGTTGATGTCCTCTCTCAGAAAAAAAAAGAAAAAATCAGTAAACCTCTATGAGTCCTCCAAAATCTTTAAAAATTAATTCGTGAAAATCAGAAATCCTGAGCACCATTATTCTGTGTACCATCTGGTTCACACCAAGATGCTGGGGTCTTCTTGTTGCCTCTCCCTTGGGCATGTGTATCTATTCAAAGAATCTGCCAGAATAAGAACCTCCATACACACTGTTTTGTTCACTTATTTATTTATATATGGTTGTGCTGGGTCTTCATTGCTGCGCCTGGGCTTCCTCTGGTTGTGCTGAGCAGGGGCTACCCCTCACTGCAGTGCATGGGCTCCGAGCACAGGCTTTAGGCTCATGGGCTCAGTAGTTGTGGCGCAGACTCAGTTGTTAAACAGTGTGTGGAATGTTCCGAGACCAGGGATGGAACCCGTGTCCAGTGCATTGGCAGTCAGATTCTTATCCACTGCACCACCAGGGAGGTCCTCAAAGAATTTTTATATATATATTTATTTATTTATTTTGGGCAGGGGTCGTGTTGGGGAGGGAGAGGAGCAGGCGGGCCACTTCTATTGGTCTTTCATTTCTCTATTTTCATCCATCTTTGTTCTTTGGCTCCTGTGGGCCTCCCATCGCGGTGGCCTCTGTCGTTGCTGAGCGCCGGCCCTGGGCGCATGTGCTCCAGAGCTCCAGCTCAGTAATTGGACACATGGGTCTAGCCGCTCCGCGGCACGTGGGATCTTCCCAGGCCAGAGATCGAACCGGCACCCCTTGCACTGCAAGGCGGTGTCCTTACCCACTGCGCCACCAGGGGAAGCCCCTCAAAGAATTTTAAAGGAGATGTGAGGAAAATATATTTGGGCAAAGGTACCTTTCTAAGACTCTCTCTACAGCTAGTGCTTGGTCTGGTTAAAGGCAGTTGCAGTTATAACTGTTCTTAACTTCTGGCATTTGGCAATTCACCTGACTTTCGGTGGACCGCTGCTTTCCGTAAAACAGAGAACCTATTTTGAATGTGCCAGAATCTCTTGGTCTTTCAGTTTACACATTAGCAGAATGACTAATGAAGATGCTATGCTTTCCCTTAAAAGGTGAAAATAGGTCATGTGGGTAGGCGATAAACAGTACTCTAGTCAGACAGCACTTATGTCTTACCATCTTTAAAAATTAATTCGTGAAAATCAGAAATCCTGAGCACCATTATTCTGTGTACCATCTGGTTCACACCAAGATGCTGGGGTCTTCTTGTTGCCTCTCCCTTGGGCATGTGTATCTATTCAAAGAATCTGCCAGAATAAGAACCTCCATACACACTGTTTTGTTCACTTATTTATTTATATATGGTTGTGCTGGGTCTTCATTGCTGCGCCTGGGCTTCCTCTGGTTGTGCTGAGCAGGGGCTACCCCTCACTGCAGTGCATGGGCTCCGAGCACAGGCTTTAGGCTCATGGGCTCAGTAGTTGTGGCGCAGACTCAGTTGTTAAACAGTGTGTGGAATGTTCCGAGACCAGGGATGGAACCCGTGTCCAGTGCATTGGCAGTCAGATTCTTATCCACTGCACCACCAGGGAGGTCCTCAAAGAATTTTTATATATATATTTATTTATTTATTTTGGGCAGGGGTCGTGTTGGGGAGGGAGAGGAGCAGGCGGGCCACTTCTATTGGTCTTTCATTTCTCTATTTTCATCCATCTTTGTTCTTTGGCTCCTGTGGGCCTCCCATCGCGGTGGCCTCTGTCGTTGCTGAGCGCCGGCCCTGGGCGCATGTGCTCCAGAGCTCCAGCTCAGTAATTGGACACATGGGTCTAGCCGCTCCAGCGCACGTGGGATCTTCCCAGGCCAGAGATCGAACCGGCACCCCTTGCACTGCAAGGCGGTGTCCTTACCCACTGCGCCACCAGGGGAAGCCCCTCAAAGAATTTTAAAGGAGATGTGAGGAAAATATATTTGGGCAAAGGTACCTTTCTAAGACTCTCTCTACAGCTAGTGCTTGGTCTGGTTAAAGGCAGTTGCAGTTATAACTGTTCTTAACTTCTGGCATTTGGCAATTCACCTGACTTTCGGTGGACCGCTGCTTTCCGTAAAACAGAGAACCTATTTTGAATGTGCCAGAATCTCTTGGTCTTTCAGTTTACACATTAGCAGAATGACTAATGAAGATGCTATGCTTTCCCTTAAAAGGTGAAAATAGGTCATGTGGGTAGGCGATAAACAGTACTCTTCAGTCATGACTTAGCATGGTCTTATGTCTTACCATCTTAAATCAGGCCTCATTGGTTAATATTTGTAGAACACTCACGGGGTGCTCAGTGACAATGAAGATACCCTCAAGCCACAGAATCACTGCCTTCTGGCCAGCGATGGTGCAATGAGGTCTAACTGTTGAATGGCACTTACCATGTCACTGCAGACACTTCACAGTCAGGCCCATCCCTCTGGGATGTTAAAGATCTAATTTTGTGTAAAATTGTTTGCTTAGGTTTGGAAAGTAAGGGAAAGGCAGATTTCTAAGTTTAGGATTGAACATCCCGGATGCCCTGCCAGCTCTCATGCATATTAGTACCCTACTGTTTTAAAAATGCCTTCACACATGACCTCTGTTGACGTTCCCTGAGATCCTGTGACTCCAGGAGGCAGGCTGGAGAGTACTGTTGCTCACTCTATACCGAGAAGGAATTTAAGAGGCTTGCCCAAGGCCACACTGTGGGATGGGGAGTCTGCTCTATTTCCACTCCCACTGTCCTGCCCACTTCAGAGCTGTCTTCTTCACTCCATGCAGGCCTCTAGGAGGGAGGCTAGGGCAGGGCCACTGAGCCAGGGGACAGAGGATGGAGGGGAGGCCACTTCTGGTGCCTCATGCCGAAGAATCCACCTCAAGACTGAGGCAGGCTGTTTGACAGGCAGGGAAAAACAGTGGGGAGAGGACCTTGAGGGAAACAAGAGAAGAGCTACCAATAATTCTCAAACTTTGCAGCATGTTCAAACCCGGGAAGTTTTAAAAACTCAAGGGCTTGCCCTCACCTCATCACCTCATGCTGACTAAATCAGCATCTCTGAAGGTGAAAGCAGGCATTGGTATTTTTTAAAGCTCCCCAGGGTTTTACAGGGCTTCCCTGGTGGCTCAGAGGGTAAAGAATTCATCTGCCATGAGGAAGACCTTGGTTCAGCCCTGGGTCCACAGGATCTCCTGGAGAAGGAAATGGCAATCCACTCTGGTATTCTTGCCTGGAAAATTCCATGGACACAGGAGGAGCCTGTTGGGCTATGGTCTATGGGGTCGCAAAGAGATGGACATGACTGAGTGACTGACACTGACTGAGGTTTTACAGGAGCCATATTGGAAGATGAGCAGCTTAGAGCTCCTCTGACTTCAGTGCAGGCAGGAATCACCCATGGGTCTTGTGAAGATGGGAATTCCGATTAAGTTAGGTGGAGGGAGGGTGAGACCTGCTGTTATTTAGACTCAGACAGGTGTTGGACCATTGGGCCATAGGGCCCGGGAGAGCTCCATGGAGGAGAACAAGTTGAAGCTGGGCTGTGAAGGTTGCTCAGATCTAGAGCCGAAGTGTGGAAAGTGCATTCTGCCTGCGTGGTGGACAGCCAGAGGCCTGCAGGTGGAAGCATGCAAGGGTACTTAGGGGGACAATGGCTGGTCCAGTATAGCTAAAGAGAAGCTTTTCTGATCTATTCAATTTAGCCCTTGGCAGTTGATTGCCTATTGTTTCGGGTGCAGATGTGTTCTTTCCTCCTCAAGGTCCTTGTGCAGAGAGCTATTTTGTACTTCTTTTTGACACACACGATGCTAAGCCCTCCGCAGGTGTTCAGAGCAGACTGAGGGTTTGCATCGCCTCATGCTGTTCCCCCGATTGGAGTGTTCTTCTGATACGTACCATGCTCACTCGCTCACTTCCTTTGAGACTTTGAAGTCAGTGGTCACCTTCCTTAATGGGACTCCCACATTTAAACAATATGTAAAAGAACTTGGACATCTATTTAAACTGAAACATCCTTTATTTCACTCACCCCTCCCACACACTTCAGGCTTCCCAGTTGACTCGGTGGTAAAGAATCCTCCTGCCAAGCAGGACATGTGGGTTCAGTCTCTGAGTCTGGAAGATCCCCTGGAGTAGGAAATGCCACTCCAGTAATCTTGCCTGGAAAATCCCATGGACAGAGAAGCCTGGCAGGCTACAGTCCATGGGGTTGCAAAGAGTTGGACATGACTGAATGTCTAAATAGCAGCAACCCATGCACCTATTCCTGCTTTATTCTCTTCTTTAGTAAAGAGAACCATGTAAAATATATTTAGTTTATCTTTAACATGCTTATTTTTTTTTATCTTGCCTAGTATCTATCTCCTCCATTAAAAGACAGCTCCACAGGAGCAGAGAATTTTGTCTGTGTTATTCACTGCTGTCTCATCAGTGCCTGGAACAATATTAGACACTGCATAAATGTTTATTGAATAAATGAATAAACTGAATTGAATGTGTATACAGTGCTGTTGCCAACACAAGTAAATTCAACATTCAAGGGTAGAGAAAACCGAAAGAGTCAATCCTGCTACTGTTCCATTTTAGAAGCAAAATAATGACAATATTTGGTCACTAGGTAGGAAAATTGGGGATAATGTGCTCATAAAGATACATTGACCTACCTGATGGACAAGAGATGCTTTTCAAAATGTTCTGTACTATAAATCTAGGATTAAGTGTTTGGCTGATCAAAAAAGGTCAAGTATTTGAGGAAATGATTTCTTCAAGGTTCCCTCATAAAAACATCATTTATTAATTTAATATTGAAGTATTTAAAAAATAGAATTCATTCAAGTAAAGTTCGGCAAGTGTGACAGATGAAGTGCAAGTGAGAAATTAGAAGGAAAAAATATAAAATCTGAGAGGATGTTTCAGTTCAGTTCAGTCACTCAGTCGTGTCCAACTCTGCGACCCCATGGACTGCAGCACGCCAGGCTTCCCTGTTCTTCATCATATCCCGAAGTTTGCTCAAATTCATGTCTATTATGATACCATCCAACCATTCCATACTCTGTCATCCCCTTCTCCTTTTGCCTTCTATTTTTCCCAACATCAGGGTCTCTTTGCACAAGGTGGCGAAAGTATTGGAGCATCAGCTTCAGCATCAGTCCTTCCAATGAATATTCAGCATTGATTTCCTTTAGGATTGACTGGTTTGGTCTCCTTGCAGTCCAAAGGGCTCTCAGCACCACAGTTTGAAGGCACCAGTTCTTCTGTGCTTGGCCTTTTTTATGGTCCAATTCTCACATACATGAGTACCAAGAAGACCATAGCTATGATTATACGTGCTTTTATTGGCAAAATGATGTCTCTGCTTTTGAATACCCTGTCTAGGTTTGTCATAGCTTTCCTTCCAAGGAGCAAGAGTCTTTTAATTTCACGGCTGCGATGTTTATGATGGTAAATTTACTGGTAATTAATTGTTGGACTCAGGGGTTTGAAATGACTTTAAATTCACTCTATAATCTTGCCTGGAGAAGTCAACAGATAGAGGAGCCTGGTGGGCTACAGTCGATGAATCAGACGTGACTGAGTGACTTAACAAGTGATTTTAAAGGTCACACGTGTTTGTTTTCTCCAGTGAAGGTGAACTTAGTACCTCACACAGCAGACACTTCTGTGAACAGTGCCACCAGTTGGAAACCCTGCCTTCTTTTGAGAGTTGGCAATGTCCTTACACTAGTTTTACAAACATAAAGAACTAACTGCCCATTACCATCCCACTGGAGAGCTGCGTTCTTCTTCTGCACAGCACTGCAAAGTTCGAAGGTCTCCACGCTGTCCCTCCTCCTCCCCACTACCTCGACTCCTTCGTGTTGCCGGAAACTCCAGATCTTTTGCAAGCCAGTAAATCTCAGTTGATCCATATCTCTTTATGGGACATTGTTTTGGGTCCTTTAAGGTCAGACTGTCTTGAAGATGGCCCAGTTTGCCTGTGCCCCTCTTATACTGTGTTTCCCCAAAAGAGACTTGGTGTGATAGGTGTCAGCTGAGGAGCGCAGAGTGGTGTTGGCCCTCTTTCTGGACCCTGTGCTTCTTGCATTGCCACCAGAGAGAGTCAGTGTCCTTGTCAGCCAGTGGCACTTCAGATGTCTTGTGCTCCCTGGCTGGTATAAGCAGCAAGATAGTGAGCTGTGCCCTCGGAGATGAAAAAGTGATAGTTGAGATTGTATACACATTATATGGCAGCAGGCAATGTATAGTTGTTTAGTTGCTAAGTCGTGTCTGACTCTGCGACCCCATGGACTGTAGGCTACCAGGCTCCTCTGTCCATGGAATTCTCCAGGGAAGAATACTGGAGTGGGCTGCCATTCCCTTCTCCCGGAGATCTTCCAGAACCAGGGGTTGAACCTGGGAGGGTTGCAGGAGGATTCTTTACCAACTGAGCTACCAGAGAAGCCCCCTAGACGATGTGTAACATGTAAAATTGAATGTGGCATTACTGTCTCATCTTTCTTTATTATTATAAAGATACAAGCTTTGGGATCAGACAGACAGGCTACCTCTGCCCCTTCCTAGTTGTGTAGCCTTAATCTCTGGGCCTCTGTATTCTCAATTATTAAAGGGCATTATAAAACCCACAGTTCAGGATTTGGGGGAAGAGAAAATAAAATCACGTACGTAGATGTCTGGCATATAACAGATGCTTGAAATGATAGCTCCTGGAATCATAATAATCATTATTCCAAGAAATTTCAGTTGGACGACTCAGTCACCCATGATGGGACGTCATGGCGTGACCCCAGTGCCCCTCAGTACCTCGGAAGGCACCTAAAAACCCTTCAGCAAGGAAGTTTGTCTGAGAATATGGGCCCAGGGTGCAGAGTCCCTGGAGGCTGCCCTGGTTGCTCAGGACTTCAGGGTCCCTGCCACTTCAGTGCCTTTGAGAGCATGGTGGCAGGTGGTCACCATGTTCACCTTTCTCTGCTGCTTAGTCTCTGGAGCCACAGGTCAGTGCAGCTTGCATGGAGTCCCTAGGGTTGCCTGAGGTGCCCCCGCAGGCAGGACCAGGTGCATGTACTGGGCAAATGCCAGGCTCTCCTGGTCCTCTTGTGTAAAATCCTCGCAGCCAGTATGAGCAGGAGCAGCTTAGAGGAAGCAAGAGGTGGTAAGGGGCAGCTGGAGACACAGAGAGCTTCACCCGGCGGATCTGTCCCCAGCAGAGTCCCTTTCTGCATCGGCCTGCAGCAGGTCCGTCCCCTCTCTCCCGTTCTTTTCCCTCCTTCTTGGCCAGACCCAGAACCCAGCCATCCCCACCCGCCTTCTGAGGAGCCTCCAGTGACAAACAAAGGCCCCTCACAGGGCCTTGCCACCCCCATCCCGCCGTATCCAAGGTTACAGTGGGGAACTTGGAAGCCAGGCTTGGCCAGCAGACAGAGGATGCCCTGCATGCCCACTCATTCCACAGCAGCCAGTGAAAGGACAGACTGTTCTGGGACGACGCCACGTCCGCAGTGTCCCGACTGAAGCTATGCAGGAGGATTCTTTACCAACTGAGCTACCAGAGAAGCCCCCTAGACGATGTGTAACATGTAAAATTGAATGTGGCATTACTGTCTCATCTTTCTTTATTATTATAAAGATACAAGCTTTGGGATCAGACAGACAGGCTACCTCTGCCCCTTCCTAGTTGTGTAGCCTTAATCTCTGGGCCTCTGTATTCTCAATTATTAAAGGGCATTATAAAACCCACAGTTCAGGATTTGGGGGAAGAGAAAATAAAATCACGTACGTAGATGTCTGGCATATAACAGATGCTTGAAATGATAGCTCCTGGAATCATAATAATCATTATTCCAAGAAATTTCAGTTGGACGACTCAGTCACCCATGATGGGACGTCATGGCGTGACCCCAGTGCCCCTCAGTACCTCGGAAGGCACCTAAAAACCCTTCAGCAAGGAAGTTTGTCTGAGAATATGGGCCCAGGGTGCAGAGTCCCTGGAGGCTGCCCTGGTTGCTCAGGACTTCAGGGTCCCTGCCACTTCAGTGCCTTTGAGAGCATGGTGGCAGGTGGTCACCATGTTCACCTTTCTCTGCTGCTTAGTCTCTGGAGCCACAGGTCAGTGCAGCTTGCATGGAGTCCCTAGGGTTGCCTGAGGTGCCCCCGCAGGCAGGACCAGGTGCATGTACTGGGCAAATGCCAGGCTCTCCTGGTCCTCTTGTGTAAAATCCTCGCAGCCAGTATGAGCAGGAGCAGCTTAGAGGAAGCAAGAGGTGGTAAGGGGCAGCTGGAGACACAGAGAGCTTCACCCGGCGGATCTGTCCCCAGCAGAGTCCCTTTCTGCATCGGCCTGCAGCAGGTCCGTCCCCTCTCTCCCGTTCTTTTCCCTCCTTCTTGGCCAGACCCAGAACCCAGCCATCCCCACCCGCCTTCTGAGGAGCCTCCAGTGACAAACAAAGGCCCCTCACAGGGCCTTGCCACCCCCATCCCGCCGTATCCAAGGTTACAGTGGGGAACTTGGAAGCCAGGCTTGGCCAGCAGACAGAGGATGCCCTGCATGCCCACTCATTCCACAGCAGCCAGTGAAAGGACAGACTGTTCTGGGACGACGCCACGTCCGCAGTGTCCCCAAGCTTCATTGTGTGGGTCCTCGCTGGGGCCCAGGAGCCGGCACGTGAAGACCCCATCTGGATAAACAAGTAAAGACATTGAGGGAGTCGCAGTGGAGAAGAGAGCGAGGCTGTGTCTAAGGCGAGCGGCTTTTCCACTGTCCTCAGTGACGCCGACAGTTGCTTCCTAAACCCAACTGGTGTGCTGGGTATTTCCACTCCTTTGACTGATGTCTGAACTGATACACCACTCCGCTTAGTACTCTCGTCCAAGCCTTCAGGAAAGGAGCAAACCAGGCTGCAAGGCAAGACTACACGTTGGGCACACTGTCGGGAATGGGATTTGTGTCTTTTCCCGTTTGCCTCTTCATATCCTTAGTGGATGGAAGTGGCAATCACAGAGGCCCTCCGGGCTGCACCAGGGGTGGAGCGAGGCAGGGCTCATTCTACTCTGTGCAGGCAGGGTGATGCCAGCAGCTCAGCCTGCTGGCTTTGTAGGCACAACCCTGCACTGCATGCCAGCGGCATGACTGTTCTGTGACCCAGGGTGAGAACCTTGTGGTCTGTATTGCAGCAGCCAAAAACTGGGGCAGGGTGTGCCTCCTTTGCTGGGATGAAAACCAGGGCTCTGGGTCCCCAGTGACTTGGCCTGTTTTAGCCTTGCCTTGTGGTTTACAGTATGGATCTTTCCTTTCGACCGTCACATACTAAACTCTCGTCTTAGAATCAAGAAGCCTGGGTCCAGGCTTACCTTTCTGAACAATCCTTAGAATCCCAGTTTCCTCACCCGGCGGATCTGTCCCCAGCAGAGTCCCTTTCTGCATCGGCCTGCAGCAGGTCCGTCCCCTCTCTCCCGTTCTTTTCCCTCCTTCTTGGCCAGACCCAGAACCCAGCCATCCCCACCCGCCTTCTGAGGAGCCTCCAGTGACAAACAAAGGCCCCTCACAGGGCCTTGCCACCCCCATCCCGCCGTATCCAAGGTTACAGTGGGGAACTTGGAAGCCAGGCTTGGCCAGCAGACAGAGGATGCCCTGCATGCCCACTCATTCCACAGCAGCCAGTGAAAGGACAGACTGTTCTGGGACGACGCCACGTCCGCAGTGTCCCCAAGCTTCATTGTGTGGGTCCTCGCTGGGGCCCAGGAGCCGGCACGTGAAGACCCCATCTGGATAAACAAGTAAAGACATTGAGGGAGTCGCAGTGGAGAAGAGAGCGAGGCTGTGTCTAAGGCGAGCGGCTTTTCCACTGTCCTCAGTGACGCCGACAGTTGCTTCCTAAACCCAACTGGTGTGCTGGGTATTTCCACTCCTTTGACTGATGTCTGAACTGATACACCACTCCGCTTAGTACTCTCGTCCAAGCCTTCAGGAAAGGAGCAAACCAGGCTGCAAGGCAAGACTACACGTTGGGCACACTGTCGGGAATGGGATTTGTGTCTTTTCCCGTTTGCCTCTTCATATCCTTAGTGGATGGAAGTGGCAATCACAGAGGCCCTCCGGGCTGCACCAGGGGTGGAGCGAGGCAGGGCTCATTCTACTCTGTGCAGGCAGGGTGATGCCAGCAGCTCAGCCTGCTGGCTTTGTAGGCACAACCCTGCACTGCATGCCAGCGGCATGACTGTTCTGTGACCCAGGGTGAGAACCTTGTGGTCTGTATTGCAGCAGCCAAAAACTGGGGCAGGGTGTGCCTCCTTTGCTGGGATGAAAACCAGGGCTCTGGGTCCCCAGTGACTTGGCCTGTTTTTAGCCTTGCCTTGTGGTTTACAGTATGGATCTTTCCTTTCGACCGTCACATACTAAACTCTCGTCTTAGAATCAAGAAGCCTGGGTCCAGGCTTACCTTTCTGACAACCTTAACATCTCCTTTCTTAGAATCCCAGTTTCCTCATCTGTCAAATGAGGAAGACGGAGATGGTGTGGAAGTCTCTGGCAGATAGGGCATTCTGCGGTATATCATACATTGGGGAGAGACCTGGCCTCCTTTATCTGTTCGTCTTTCACCCCCACAGCATTTAGGAGAAGCTGTTGCTGAGTAAGCTTTGAAATGCTTTCAAATAGACTGTCATGTATTTATGTATACCGTGCATAGAAACAGACCTGTGCTGTGTATGTGCAGTGCATTTATAAAACATGTGCCTTTGAAAGCATCAGAAATTGTCTCCTCTGTCTAACTCCCACCTTTACAGGACACTTTAAAGTTGCTCTGCTTATCAATGGTTCCTTCAGATCCGCCTCGCTGCGCATTCCTCAGGAGGTGGCCAGGCTGGTGGTGGGAGTGGGGTTGTTTATAATTTTTCAGATTAAAATGTCATTGGGTGCCCCCCTGAAACTGCTGACATGTTTCGAATGTCCACTTCTGACGGTCTGCCCTCACTCAGATGAGTTCAAGGGGTGCATGGCTAGGACCTCAGGGTTCCCAGACCGCCTGTGGCCCCAGGGTCCCACACCAAAGAGTTAAACGTTGTGAGCACTAAATCAAACTTCTGTAGCACTCCATGCTTGAGACGAGATAAAAAGTATCGTTTACACAGTTGTATTTGGGGGAGAAAAAATGAGGATCCAAACTGGCCCTTTAATCATTTTCCTTCTGCGTGTGTGTGTGTGTATTATAGTGTTCTGGACAAATATGCTTTGAACTTCAGAACAATTGGAGAGAAAAGAATAAAAAGGGAAGGGCTTAAGGATAGTGGTATAAACTATTTTTAGATTTTTAAACTTGAAAATAATTTAACTTTCTGACGAAGCAATGATAAATAGGACTCTGACGTGGAGCTTCCTTGGAGGTCCAGTGGTTAAGATTCTGTGCTTCCACTGCAGGGGCCGTGGACTTGATCACTAGGACTAGTATCCCACAAACCAAGGGACGTGGCCAAAATAATAAAAATTTCTCAAAACGGCTTGGTCCCGTGACTTCTTTTAGCCTTGCCTTGTGGTTTACAGTATGGATCTTTCCTTTCGACCGTCACATACTAAACTCTCGTCTTAGAATCAAGAAGCCTGGGTCCAGGCTTACCTTTCTGACAACCTTAACATCTCCTTTCTTAGAATCCCAGTTTCCTCATCTGTCAAATGAGGAAGACGGAGATGGTGTGGAAGTCTCTGGCAGATAGGGCATTCTGCGGTATATCATACATTGGGGAGAGACCTGGCCTCCTTTATCTGTTCGTCTTTCACCCCCACAGCATTTAGGAGAAGCTGTTGCTGAGTAAGCTTTGAAATGCTTTCAAATAGACTGTCATGTATTTATGTATACCGTGCATAGAAACAGACCTGTGCTGTGTATGTGCAGTGCATTTATAAAACATGTGCCTTTGAAAGCATCAGAAATTGTCTCCTCTGTCTAACTCCCACCTTTACAGGACACTTTAAAGTTGCTCTGCTTATCAATGGTTCCTTCAGATCCGCCTCGCTGCGCATTCCTCAGGAGGTGGCCAGGCTGGTGGTGGGAGTGGGGTTGTTTATAATTTTTCAGATTAAAATGTCATTGGGTGCCCCCCTGAAACTGCTGACATGTTTCGAATGTCCACTTCTGACGGTCTGCCCTCACTCAGATGAGTTCAAGGGGTGCATGGCTAGGACCTCAGGGTTCCCAGACCGCCTGTGGCCCCAGGGTCCCACACCAAAGAGTTAAACGTTGTGAGCACTAAATCAAACTTCTGTAGCACTCCATGCTTGAGACGAGATAAAAAGTATCGTTTACACAGTTGTATTTGGGGGAGAAAAAATGAGGATCCAAACTGGCCCTTTAATCATTTTCCTTCTGCGTGTGTGTGTGTATTATAGTGTTCTGGACAAATATGCTTTGAACTTCAGAACAATTGGAGAGAAAAGAATAAAAAGGGAAGGGCTTAAGGATAGTGGTATAAACTATTTTTAGATTTTTAAACTTGAAAATAATTTAACTTTCTGACGAAGCAATGATAAATAGGACTCTGACGTGGAGCTTCCTTGGAGGTCCAGTGGTTAAGATTCTGTGCTTCCACTGCAGGGGCCGTGGACTTGATCACTAGGACTAGTATCCCACAAACCAAGGGACGTGGCCAAAATAATAAAAATTTTAAAAACCTACCAAACAAACAGGACTCTGACTCCAGGATAGATTTTGAATGGGGAGAAGGAGTCCGGGGAGGTATGTATTATGGCACCTGGGAACTTCAGGAGATATTTATTCTCTAATTCCAGACTGGGATGGAAATCATCAAAACTGTTCTGAATCTGATAACCAAAGGAAAATAGCTCTAACACATTCCCTATTTCCTCTGACTTTTAACATGTCTTCAGGCATAGTCACTTTGGTTCATCATTTTAAAAAAATCAAGATTTCTAAAATATTATTTCATAAGACCAAAAAATTATGACAGGAGTATAAGATCCAGGGCTCTGTTAAGGGCCGGTTGACTCAGAAGGGCCCTCACAGGGCAGCTAATCAGCCCCACGCCCAGGACGGGAATCCTGGATGCCAGGGTGGCCAGGGTGCGTTCCCCTGGGTGAAGAGCTCCCGGTGGTCCTGGGCTCCTGAGTGGTCCTGAGAGGTCCCAGTGGGGCTCCTGGACTTGAGCCACACAGTCCACCTGTCAGTTCTACATCTGGGTCCTGGTTTGCTTTCCAGAGCCACGGGGAATATGTCTTCACTTACTCTGGCATGAAACCCTTCGTCTGTTTGGAAACACTTTTTACTTTGTCCTAAGACTTGACTGTTCTGGGTTTACCCCCCAACCCAGTTCTTTCATCCACTCTCCAAATCAGACCGTGTTCACGCCCTCAGGACTGCTCTTCACCTTCCTCTGGATGCCCCGTATTTCAGGATAGGCTTCTGCAAGCTGAACACAGAGCTCCAGATGTGGGATGTGGTCTCGCTGGAGCAGAATACATGGGCCTCTCTTTCTCCTCACCCCCTCCTCCCCATCCACAAATACACACAACGCACACCACACACGCGTTCCATACGCTTTGTTTCCATTTGCAAGGCCTGGGGAAGGTTAGCTTTTTTGGCAGCCTCAGCTCACCCCTCACTCATGTCAACTAGTAGCAGACAGTTGCCGGGGTCTTTGTCGTGGACTTCCTGGTGGTGCAAGGCAGAGGTCAAAGTGCTTTCACAGTGACAGTGAGTTGCCCCATCACCTCCCTGTGCCAGGCAATCTACTTAAATTGTAGTAGATGCTATTTGGTTCAGTTCTCATAGCAACTCAATTAGGTAACTACTACCACTTCCATTTTCCAGGTGAGAGCATGTGGCTCAGTGAAGCTGAATAACTTGCTTAAAGGCATAGAGAAGCAGTCAGGGCCGGCTTGGAAAGAAGCCCAGGATCATCAGATTCCAGAGCCCACGCGTTTTCTGTGACACTGTAACACTGTGCTGCCTTGATCAAGGGTGCTGTTTGTTTCATCTTTATCAAAACCTAACAACAGGAAAATAGCTCTAACACATTCCCTATTTCCTCTGACTTTTAACATGTCTTCAGGCATAGTCACTTTGGTTCATCATTTTAAAATCAAGATTTCTAAAATATTATTTCATAAGACCAAAAAATTATGACAGGAGTATAAGATCCAGGGCTCTGTTAAGGGCCGGTTGACTCAGAAGGGCCCTCACAGGGCAGCTAATCAGCCCCACGCCCAGGACGGGAATCCTGGATGCCAGGGTGGCCAGGGTGCGTTCCCCTGGGTGAAGAGCTCCCGGTGGTCCTGGGCTCCTGAGTGGTCCTGAGAGGTCCCAGTGGGGCTCCTGGACTTGAGCCACACAGTCCACCTGTCAGTTCTACATCTGGGTCCTGGTTTGCTTTCCAGAGCCACGGGGAATATGTCTTCACTTACTCTGGCATGAAACCCTTCGTCTGTTTGGAAACACTTTTTACTTTGTCCTAAGACTTGACTGTTCTGGGTTTACCCCCCAACCCAGTTCTTTCATCCACTCTCCAAATCAGACCGTGTTCACGCCCTCAGGACTGCTCTTCACCTTCCTCTGGATGCCCCGTATTTCAGGATAGGCTTCTGCAAGCTGAACACAGAGCTCCAGATGTGGGATGTGGTCTCGCTGGAGCAGAATACATGGGCCTCTCTTTCTCCTCACCCCCTCCTCCCCATCCACAAATACACACAACGCACACCACACACGCGTTCCATACGCTTTGTTTCCATTTGCAAGGCCTGGGGAAGGTTAGCTTTTTTGGCAGCCTCAGCTCACCCCTCACTCATGTCAACTAGTAGCAGACAGTTGCCGGGGTCTTTGTCGTGGACTTCCTGGTGGTGCAAGGCAGAGGTCAAAGTGCTTTCACAGTGACAGTGAGTTGCCCCATCACCTCCCTGTGCCAGGCAATCTACTTAAATTGTAGTAGATGCTATTTGGTTCAGTTCTCATAGCAACTCAATTAGGTAACTACTACCACTTCCATTTTCCAGGTGAGAGCATGTGGCTCAGTGAAGCTGAATAACTTGCTTAAAGGCATAGAGAAGCAGTCAGGGCCGGCTTGGAAAGAAGCCCAGGATCATCAGATTCCAGAGCCCACGCGTTTTCTGTGACACTGTAACACTGTGCTGCCTTGATCAAGGGTGCTGTTTGTTTCATCTGTTGAAATAGTGGACCAGAACAGCCCAACTAAACATTCTGGTTGGAACCAGGAGTGTTTGTTGGAAAGAAAAGATCATCCTTCCTTATTCAGAAATGGACTCTGAAATTCCATTAGTATTAATATTCTAGTATGGGCTGATCACCCCTGTATCTATCCCAACTTTGGGGGAATGATGTTTTCTCTTGTATGTTTCTAAAAGTTGGTAAGATTAGAGACTCCCACGAGCCTATTCAAGAAGCATTTCTTTAGCGTTTGAAATCATCCTGATTCTAATATGTAGAACATGTTCATTACGTCTACCCCAACTATATTTAAATATAGTGTTATTTTTCTGAGCTTCTTTCTTAATAGAAATGAGAAACGTCTACTTTAGAAAAAAAATGGCTACATGATGATATTTCTACGTCTAGTTTGTATTTGTATAGAACTTCATAATCTTTGTGCAGTCCATGGGGTCGCAAAGAGTCAGACACAACTGAGCAACTGAACTGATTTGAACTGGACCACAATCTTTGTAATGCTTGACTACCCATATTCTCTCTTTACCTTCACAACAATTATTTCTTCATGACAGTTGCAGAAAATGAGCCCAGGAAGATGCAATGACTTATCTCAAGAATCAGTGTCACAAAGAGAGTCCCTTTAGTGTGCACCGAAACTATCCCAACAGTGTTAATTGGCTCTACCCCAATACAAAATATAAAGTTCAAAAGAAAAAAATGAATGTCACAAAGAGGCAGAACCAGGATAGAAGCTGATTCTTCTTCCCATCTCACTATTCCTCTCTCGCTAATCAGGCTTGCCTCTTGAATTAGTAGGACTTTCGATCATTGCGCCTCATTGACAAGATAGCTACTTCATGAGAAGTCAGTACTTCATGAATAGTACTCAGGTAAAATTGAAATAAGTTGCCAATTCTATTTATTGAATGTGGCAAATTGACATGAGCAGATGAAGGAAATAGTACCTTGGGAGATTTAAATGGCACTGCCTGCATTATGTTTGTTTTTTAGTATTTGTTTATTTGGTAGTGCCAAGTCTTAGTTGCAGCAAGTGGAATCTTTTGAGTTGTAGCATGAGAATACTTCATTTCAGCATATGGCATCTAGGTCCCTGACTGGGGGTCAGACTCAGGCCCCCAAATTGGGAGTGGAGAGTCTAAACCACTGGACCACCAAGGAGGTCCCCTTACATCGTGTTAGTCTTTGTTATCACAGGCAGTCTCAGAATCACTGATCAGCCCTGGTGCATGTGTGATGTCATGGAGGGTACATCCCGGATGTGTCCTAGACAGTGTCTCAACCCCTTTAAAGATGAGGAAGGTTGGGATCGCATACAATGGGGTCTAGATGCCCAGGGACCTCCTGCACGCATAGTGAGACCCATCGCCCTTCTGGCACCTTGCTGACCTCCTGTACTGGTGTCCCTGACACTTTGTCTCCTGGCTCACCCTCATCTCCTGTTTGGCTTGCCATCTTGGCCCCCTTGCTAAGCCCCCACCTTGCCATTGTGGCCTGGCTCCTTAGCAGGACTCCTGGTTGACCAGATACTTGCATGACTGTCGGTTCTTTTGGCTGAGTGCCCTAATCCCTGCAAGCTCTCTTCCTGGCTTTAGAGCCTCAACTTTGCTTCTGGAAACATCCAAACAGTAGCTCTCAGCTCCCTGGTGAAATGATCCTGACAAAAACCAGATATTCCTATAATTAGGGAGCTCTGGCCTTGGGGCTGTGTCATCCCATAAAATCACCATTCCTGGGTCCTACTGGCCAGCCATCTGCAAGGTAAGGTGACCATAAAATCCACATTGGAGTATCTGAAGAGCGGCAGGGGACACTGTTACTAATTTCACCTGCACAACAGGGTAAATAAGGGCCCTTTCTGGCCAATGGGGATATATTCTGGGTTATAGTCAACCTGCCTCCACCCTTGAAACAACATTATACTATTACTGCAGATGGATTCAGTGCCAAACACTGCACTAGGCGCTTAGCCTGCTTTTTATTCATCTAGTCCTCCTGATAAACCTCTGTGTATAATGTTAAACCGCAACCTACAGAGGAGGAAACTGAAGCTCAAAAAAGTTAAGTAATTTGCTTGAGGTGACATCTAATTAAGTGATGGGCCAAAGCCTGAATCCAGAGTCTTTGTTTTGAATCTTCTCTTTGGGTCCTGACCAATGTAATAATGGAATCCATAAAAATGAAACTTTCTTGGAGAGACAATAGTGTCAGCCCCCAAATTAAAAATGAGTTATGCTCTAAAGGAACATTTGTACTTTGAATGCTTGGAATTTGAAATGCATTTTCTCATGGGAAAAAAAGAAAGGTCTGAAATGGTGGTTAGGCTCCAAGACCAATCAACTAAAGTTATGTGGGCTATAATTTCATTGTGGTTTACTCCGCTATATAATACTGAAATAGAATACAAAGCAGCAACCATAGGTTTCTATCATAGTTCCTTCACTTATTGGCTATGTGATTAATTAACCTCTCTGTGCCTCAGTTTGCCATCAAAATTGAGAAAGTGTCAAGAAAATGTTCTAGGAGCGAGAAAAATGTGTAGCTCTTAAAAAGTACAAGAATTGCAGGAGACAATGTACATGATAGTCCTTTAAAAACAGCACTTGTAGCACCGTGAAGAACTGACCACCCTTATGACATTGACAAGAGGCCAGTCTGGTTTCCAAGAACCCTAACTCTGACCCTTCGGATGGAGACAAAGTCTCTTCCAAGCTGCATGCGGTAGTGGGTAGATCTGGAAGCCTCTGGAGACCAGAGGCCAGTCTGGCCAGTAAACACAAACGTAGCTCTCAGCTCCCTGGTGAAATGATCCTGACAAAAACCAGATATTCCTATAATTAGGGAGCTCTGGCCTTGGGGCTGTGTCATCCCATAAAATCACCATTCCTGGGTCCTACTGGCCAGCCATCTGCAAGGTAAGGTGACCATAAAATCCACATTGGAGTATCTGAAGAGCGGCAGGGGACACTGTTACTAATTTCACCTGCACAACAGGGTAAATAAGGGCCCTTTCTGGCCAATGGGGATATATTCTGGGTTATAGTCAACCTGCCTCCACCCTTGAAACAACATTATACTATTACTGCAGATGGATTCAGTGCCAAACACTGCACTAGGCGCTTAGCCTGCTTTTTATTCATCTAGTCCTCCTGATAAACCTCTGTGTATAATGTTAAACCGCAACCTACAGAGGAGGAAACTGAAGCTCAAAAAAGTTAAGTAATTTGCTTGAGGTGACATCTAATTAAGTGATGGGCCAAAGCCTGAATCCAGAGTCTTTGTTTTGAATCTTCTCTTTGGGTCCTGACCAATGTAATAATGGAATCCATAAAAATGAAACTTTCTTGGAGAGACAATAGTGTCAGCCCCCAAATTAAAAATGAGTTATGCTCTAAAGGAACATTTGTACTTTGAATGCTTGGAATTTGAAATGCATTTTCTCATGGGAAAAAAAGAAAGGTCTGAAATGGTGGTTAGGCTCCAAGACCAATCAACTAAAGTTATGTGGGCTATAATTTCATTGTGGTTTACTCCGCTATATAATACTGAAATAGAATACAAAGCAGCAACCATAGGTTTCTATCATAGTTCCTTCACTTATTGGCTATGTGATTAATTAACCTCTCTGTGCCTCAGTTTGCCATCAAAATTGAGAAAGTGTCAAGAAAATGTTCTAGGAGCGAGAAAAATGTGTAGCTCTTAAAAAGTACAAGAATTGCAGGAGACAATGTACATGATAGTCCTTTAAAAACAGCACTTGTAGCACCGTAAGAACTGACCACCCCTTATGACATTGACAAGAGGCCAGTCTGGTTTCCAAGAACCCTAACTCTGACCCTTCGGATGGAGACAAAGTCTCTTCCAAGCTGCATGCGGTAGTGGGTAGATCTGGAAGCCTCTGGAGACAGGCGTCGGCCTGAAGTGGAGCTACTGGCACTATGAGTCGGGGCATGAGGAAGGAGGAGGAGAAGGGGGTGGAGGGGAGAACACAGAGGCACACCCAGGCTTGGGGCCAGTCAGAAGGGTTGTGTGTGGTAACCATGCTGCCATGGGGATCTGGACTCGGAGGAGCGGGACGTTGGGCCATGGCTGAGGTGGGGCTGGGATAACCGTGGGGTCAGCATCTCCAGAGCCATGGGACTGGGGGCTCTGACTGTGTGGGAGTTTGGAAAGAGCAGCACACGTTTGTATCCATGGATTGTTCGCAGTTCGTCAGTAGAGGTTGCTCTGTGTTGGTCAACTGCACAGCAAATCTAAATCCTGGGGCTGTTGAAAAACCGTGATTTCTGAACAAAAAGTCTACAGAAAATTTACTTCACTGTATAAAGTTTTATTTCATTTTTAACCAGCTGTTTTCAGGGCCCACCTAGTTGTAGCATGTATTAGTACTTCATTCCTCTTAATTGTTGAGTAATATTCCTTTGTGTGGACATGCCACCATTGATTTATCTATCCGTCAGTGACTGAACATTTGGTTTGTTTCCACATTTTTGGTTATCATGAATAATGCTGCTTTGAACATTTGTGTGTGAGTTTCTTTTTCTTTTTTTTTATGAGAAAATTTCAATAAATATTTATTGGATTGGATAGTTTGTGCACCATCTATATGTATAATAACAAAAACTTTTCCTTAGGTTTTACCATAATGTATTCAACTTTTTCAGATTATATACATTCATTTTCTTTTTTTTTTCAATTTTTATTTTATTTTTTTTCTTTTACTAAGTTCTGTTGTTTACAAATATGTATTATCCCAGATTAGTCATATGTATATCCCCCCATCCCACCCCTCCAGGCTGTCGCACAGCACCCCTGCAGGATCCCCTTTTCTGTGTGTGAGGTTTTGAGCAGATGTGTGTTTTTATTTCTCCTGGATATGTATACCTTGGAGTGGACTTGCTGGATCATGCAGTTGTTCTATGTTTAACATTTTGAGGCACTGTTGTAATAATATAAATGAAAACATATCTAATATGTTAGTACATTTTCAATACTTATCCTTTAGTAAATATTGTATTCTACAAGGACATTGCTTTGGAGACCTCTAACTTGTAGAGCTAACCCCTAACACAGGAAGATTCAACTACAAGTGTTCCTTTTAACGGTTGGTTTATATTGGTTTGAACTTGTTTCAGGTGCAATTTGTGTCTCTGGCTCCCGTGGGTCTGCACATTCCTGCATTTAAACAGCAGATATCATATAAACAACAGCAGCACAGTGATTACAAATAGGGGGAAACAAAGCTTAATTCATTATATGAGCCCTTGAGGTTTATATTGGTGGTCAGAATTTAAAATAGTGAACTAGAGTGTAAACTGCAAGGTATACTATTTTTGTTTCATGAGTACAAATTGTAGTTCCTACATGAAATGCTTTGTTACTGTGTTGTTCAGTCACTTGGCCATGTCCAACTCTTTGCCACCCCATGTACTGCAGCACATCAGGCTTCCCTGTCCTTCACCATCTCCAGGAGCTTGTTTATACTCATGTCCATTGAGTTGGCGACACCATCCAACCATATCATTTTCTGTCGTTCCCTTATCCTTCTGTCTTCTATCTTTCCCAGCATCAGGGTCTTTTCCATTGAGTTGTCTCTTCAGATCAGGTGTCCAAAGTATTGGAGCTTCAACTTCAGCTTCATCATCAGTCCTTCCAATGAATATTCAGGGTTAATTTCCTTTAGGATTCATTGATTTGATCTCCTTGTTGTCCAAGGGACTCTCAAGAGTTTTCTCCAGTACCACAGTTCAAAGACATCAGTTCTTCAGTGCTTAGCCTTCTTTATGGTTCAGCATCCATTACTGAACATGAACATTTTCTAAATAAAATTCTATTTTCTTTTCCAAGTAAATTGATTTAAAGCTAAAGAATAAGATAAGAAAATAGCAATTATTACTGTATTATGAGTATACATTTATCATTTAAAGTAATTCCATTATATAGAGGAAGATGGTATTAAAAAGGACCTGCTCTAGATGTCGAATATGCTGGCCTGCCACTGTAAATGAGCATGTACAAGATGACCAGGTTATTTAGGGAATGTTTCTTCCAAGGAATAAGCTTGACTTGGTAGAAGCAAATGGAAACAGATTAGCTTGGCAGTGTGGAGGGAATTCCTGACTAAGTTCTAGGAATAGAGTAAAGTCCAGAGTTATGAATTAAGAGTGAATGAGTGGGCTTCCCTGGGAGTCCAGTGGGTAAATGGTCTGCCTTGTGGTGCAGGGAGCACTGGTTTGATCCCTGGCCTGAGAAGATCCCACATGCCATGGAGTGGCTGAACTGGTGTGTCCAATTATGAGCCAGCGTTCTGGAGCTCATGCGCCTAGAGCCGGTGCTCAGCAACGAGAGAGGCTGCTACAACGGGAGGCCCACCCAGGCCGAAAAAGATGGATGAAAATAAATAAATTTTAAAAAACAATGAAAGGTCCTCCGCCCATGCCCGCCGGAGCCAGTTCGCGTCGACTGACCGGAGTCCGCAAATTCAACGCTTGGAGCCCGTCCGGACGGCTCCAACCCCAGCTTTCTATCCTGTGAAAACACTAAGAACAATGTCCCTGCATCAGTTTTTACTAGAGCCAATCACCTGTCACGCCTGGAACAGGGATTGTACCCAGATCGCCCTTAGCCCCAATAATCATGAAGTCCACATCTATAAGAAGAACGGGACCCAGTGGGTGAAAGCTCACGAACTCAAGGAGCACAACGGACGCATCACAGGTATGGACTGGGCTCCCAAGAGTGACCGCATCGTCACTTGCCGGGCTGACCGCAATGCCTACGTCTGGAGTCAGAAAGACAGTGTCTGGCAGCCAACCCTGGTGATCCTGAGAATTAACCGTGCGGCCACGTTTGTCAGGTGGTCCCCACTAGAGAACAAATATGCTGTGGGCAGCGGAGCGTGGCTCGTCTCTGTTTGCTACTTCGAGTCTGAAAATGACTGGTGGGTGAGCAAGCACATTAAAAAGCCCATCCGCTCCACGGTCCTCAGCTTGGATTGGCATCCCAACAACTCTTGCTGGCAGCAGGATCCTGTGACTTCAAATGCAGAGTGTTCTCAGCCTACATTAAAGAAGTGGATGAGAAGCCAGCCAGCACGCCCTGGGGCAGCAAGATGCCTTTCGGCCAGCTGATGTCAGAGTTCAGAGGCAGCGGCATGGGCGGCTGGGTGCACGGGGTCAGCTCCTCCGCCAGCAGCAGCCGCCTGGCCCTGGTCAGCCACGACAGCACCGTGTCCGTGGCCGACGCCTCAAGAGGGGCCCCAGCAGGTCCCCCCACCGCTCTCGGAGAATAGTGGGGGGCTTCCTGGGAGTCCAGTGGGTAAATGGTTTGTGGTGCAGGGAGCACTGGTTTGATCCCTGGCCTGAGAAGATCCCACATGCCATGGAGTGGCTGAACTGGTGTGTCCAATTATGAGCCAGCGTTCTGGAGCTCATGCGCCTAGAGCCGGTGCTCAGCAACGAGAGGCTGCTACAACGGGAGGCCCACCCAGGCCGAAAAAGATGGATGAAAATAAATAAATTTTAAAAAACAATGAAAGGTCCTCCGCCCATGCCCGCCGGAGCCAGTTCGCGTCGACTGACCGGAGTCCGCAAATTCAACGCTTGGAGCCCGTCCGGACGGCTCCAACCCCAGCTTTCTATCCTGTGAAAACACTAAGAACAATGTCCCTGCATCAGTTTTTACTAGAGCCAATCACCTGTCACGCCTGGAACAGGGATTGTACCCAGATCGCCCTTAGCCCCAATAATCATGAAGTCCACATCTATAAGAAGAACGGGACCCAGTGGGTGAAAGCTCACGAACTCAAGGAGCACAACGGACGCATCACAGGTATGGACTGGGCTCCCAAGAGTGACCGCATCGTCACTTGCCGGGCTGACCGCAATGCCTACGTCTGGAGTCAGAAAGACAGTGTCTGGCAGCCAACCCTGGTGATCCTGAGAATTAACCGTGCGGCCACGTTTGTCAGGTGGTCCCCACTAGAGAACAAATATGCTGTGGGCAGCGGAGCGTGGCTCGTCTCTGTTTGCTACTTCGAGTCTGAAAATGACTGGTGGGTGAGCAAGCACATTAAAAAGCCCATCCGCTCCACGGTCCTCAGCTTGGATTGGCATCCCAACAACTCTTGCTGGCAGCAGGATCCTGTGACTTCAAATGCAGAGTGTTCTCAGCCTACATTAAAGAAGTGGATGAGAAGCCAGCCAGCACGCCCTGGGGCAGCAAGATGCCTTTCGGCCAGCTGATGTCAGAGTTCAGAGGCAGCGGCATGGGCGGCTGGGTGCACGGGGTCAGCTCCTCCGCCAGCAGCAGCCGCCTGGCCCTGGTCAGCCACGACAGCACCGTGTCCGTGGCCGACGCCTCGAAGAGCGTGCAGGTCTCCACTCTGAAGACAGAGTTCCCGCCGCTCCTGAGCGTGTCGTTCGTCTCGGAGAATAGTGTCGTGGCCACTGGCCACGACTGCTGCCCCATGCTCTTCAACTACGACGACTGTGGCTGCTGGACCTTTGTCTCCAAGCTGGACATCCCCAAACAGAGCATCCAGCGCGACATGTCGGCCATGGAGCGCTTCCACAACACGGACAAGCGGGCCATGGCCGAGGACCGCAACACGGCCCTGAAGACGCTGCACCAGAACAGCATCACTGAAGTGTCTATTTATGAGGTGGACAAGCAGGATTGTTGCAAATTTTGCACTACAGGCATCGACGGAGCCATGACCATTTGGGACTTCAAGACCTTAGAGTCTTCCATCCAGGGCCTTCGGATAAAGTAAAGCTGAGCGAGCCTCCAGACCCAGCATGAGGGACGGGCAGGCGCCGGGGCAGCTCCGCCATTCTCATGGGGAGGGGAGCCAGCCGCTAGGAAACACTGAATACGCACATGGCGCAAACTTCGTTGTGTGTTTTGTTTGAGTATAATTGGTGGAAGTGTTGGTTTTTTAAAGCAGCAGTGATTTGGGTTTTGTTTTTCTGTTTTATTTTGTTTTGCAATTTCATTCCATTCTTGACCAAAGCTTCTCTTTAAGTAGTTTATTATGGAAAATTGTCAACACTAACTTAAAGGAGGGGAGGTATGTAAATTGTCTGCTAAAAAATTAAATAAAAACACTGAATGTTAAAAGAAAAGAAAAGAAAAAGGCCAAAATTAAAAAAAAAAAAAAAGTGAATGAGAAGTGGAGTTTGCAGAGAGGGTAAACCTGAATAGAAAGCTATTTGAGATGCTCAGACAAGAATTTTGTGGAGGGTGTCTCAAAGTCTGTTATTTCAGCAGCTATATGCAGGATGAATGGGGGCAACAGAAGAGCACAATCCAAAGGCAAGTTATAAGGTTAGTCAAGTAATTCAGACACAAACTAATGACATTTTCCTTTGGGCAGCAGTTATAGGAATGGAGAGGGAAGAAAGCAAAAGTTTCTTTTAAACTCACCATAGGAAAAGATGTCATTTTTCCCCTAAATTGACCTTTAAGTTTAGTGCAATTCCTATTAAAATCCAAGCAAGGTTTATTTTGTAGACAAAGACAAGCTTATTCTAAAATTTTTATGGAGAAACACAAGTCCTAAAATAAAGCAATCCTGAGAATAAGAAGAAGAAAATGGGAAGAATCACTCCACCCAATATTAAGTCCTGGTACATAGCCATGGTATAAAGAGAGTGCCATATTGGCAAAGGGATAGACACACAGACCAATGGAACATAATAGAGACCTACTAATAGCCCCACATGAGTGCACCCAACTGTTTTTTGACAAAGATCCAAAGGCAATGCGGCAGAGGAGGGATAGCCTTTTCAAATAATATGGTGGTGGAGCAATTGGATATCCAAAGGCCAAAAAGTAAACCTCTACCTAAACCTTCCACAAAAGTTAACTGAAACCAGGGCTTCCCTGGTGGACCAGTGGTTGACCCCCTGCCCTTCCAATGCAGGGGGCCTAGGCTCAGTCACTGGTAGGGGAACTAAGATCCCACATGCTATTCAGTTCAGTTCAGCCACTCAGTCATATCCAACTCTTTGTGACCCCATGGACTGCAGCATGCCAGGCTTCCTTGTCCGTTATCTTCTGCAGCTTGCTCAAACTCATGTCTGTTGACTCAGTGATGCCATCTAACCGTCTTGTCCTCTGTCGTACCCTTCTCCTTCTGCCTTCTATTTTTCCCAACATCAGGGTCTTTTCCAGTGAGTTATCTCTGCATCAGGTGTCCAAAGAGGCCACATACTATACTGAGTGGCAAAAAAAAAAGAAAAAAAGAGTTAACGCAAGATGGATCATGAGCTTAACATGTGAAATACAAAACTATAAAACTTTTGAAAAAATATATAATCTTTGGGATCTAGGACTAGGCAAACAGTTTTATACTTTACGTTAAAAGCACAGTCTATGAAAGAAAAAAATTGATAAATTAGAGCTCATCAAAATTAAAAACTTTTAGATTTCACTAGCAATTCAATCTTTAAAAACTTTGAAGTCTCCACACTTCCACTCCAGGGATCCCTCTGGTTGAGGATCTAAAATCTCAAGTGCTGTGCCTCATGGCCAAAAAAATTTAAAACTTTTGCTTTGCCAAAGATCCTTATTAACAGATAAAAGACAAACTACAGAAGGGGAGAAAATATTTCCAAACGTATCTGACAAAGGACTAGTTATAGAATACACAAAGAATTTTCAGAACTTGGCAATAAAAATAAACAAACCCGAAACAATCCAATTAGAAGAGAGGCCAATGATATAAGTAGACATTCCATTGAAGAGGATGTAGACAAGCACATGGAAAGTGTTTACCATCATTGGCCACTAGGGAAATGCAGATTAAAAGCCACAGAAAGATATTTGTCATGTAGTCATTTCTGATTTTGCTGAGCCATGCAGTTAGGGCAGACACTGAGAATATGATGTGCAGAAATTAGTGATGTAGCCAGCTGAAGAGCAGAGTTCACCCCAGTGACCATCCCTTCGGGTGGCTTGTTATCTTCTCATATGATTTCATATAAATTCAGTGCTCTAGTGGTATCCCCAAATTTGTTGTGCCACAAAGATCTACATAGCTGTCTTTTCCGAATGCAATCTATACTTCCAGTAGGATTTAGCAACTAGTTAGATATGGGAGTAGCTCCAGTGTCTACGAAAATCAGCATTATTTGACCCCATCCACCATTGGAATAGCAACAGTTTCGTGGGGTGGACAGAGCCTGGGCCACATATCAGCTGTGTGATGTGACAAAGAACTCTTTTTTTTTTTTTTTTTTTGAGACTTAGGTTCCTCCTCTGTAAAGGATAATGATGATTCTTACCTTGTAGGGTATTGTGAGGATCAGATCAAAACCCAGACGAGATCTCCAGCCCTGTTTTCTCAGTGTGGGTATCTCTGAGTGTGGGTATCGTTTTTACACGTAAGTCAAGACTGCAGCCTCCAGAAGAAATGTAAGTGGCTTTTTCTCTGGAGCAGTTTAATGCTGTTGGCCGTATGGCCAAGAACAGGAGACAGTCCCATTTTTATTATTCTGCCCTGTTCTCTTCTTAATTCCCTAGAGGAGGGCATGGCAACCCACTCTAGTATTCTTGCCTGGAGAATCTCATGGGCAGAGGAACCTGGCATTCTATAGGGTCACAAAGAGCCAAACATGACTGAAGTGACTTAATATGCTCTCCTCTTAAGTATGCTAATGCTTGTCCAAGCCCATAGCTGGATTGAAAAACCTGTCGGGGGTGTTATGTTAGAACCAGAAATCTGTGCCCAAGACATTCCTGTTAACCTCTAGGGGTCCCCCAGATGTCCTCTCACTTTCTGACATAAGACTTAGAAGCTCTGGGCTTTCCTGGAATATTGATCCAAACTGTTCCAGACTGCATATCACAGCTTGTACCCAACCTGGTCCCCACCATTTTCTTCTTAAGATGATGACTGTGTTCCCTTTTTATATTCCTTGTCACATTCCTCAAAGTCAAGTCCATCTGTGTTTCACAGCCTGACGTCCTGTGTTTCAGAGTGTGTGTGTGTGTGTGTGTGTGTATAACCAAATGTGTGCTCTGACTGTATGTGCTTTGAGAAGATGGTTCTATCCTAGGCCAGCAGCTTCAAGGATTTTTTTTTTCCGTTTCATAAGCTCTGCCTCTTCATCCAGCTGTGGCAATGCTCTGCTAGAAACAGATTGAGGTCATTCATGTGTAAATGGAAACACACCAAGAAAAAAATGAATACCAAATGTACATCCAGATCAAAAGAAAATAAATTTCTCAATAGAATACTAAGAGTTATGCAGAGACTGTTGGTTACTGCTGGCTCACATAAAATTGAAGGTCAGAGAATGTTTCAGTTCAATTCTTAAAAAGGCAGTGACCAGCCAGAAGCTATGATTTGAGAATTCCACAAGGATGATTTCTCAAAAAGCCAACTGACTCCTGAATTACACAGGGAATATCTTTTCCCCAAATACTGTAATAAATACAGACTATAACCAGGAGCCTCAAACTCTTTGTAACTCAGGACCTACCACCAAAACATTTTCATTGAAAACCAGTATGCCAAACATTGTAATGAAATGTGTAGCCATGAAATATTTGATCACAAATTATATGTTGATGAATTTTCAAGATAAAAAATATATAAACACATCATGGCAAATCATTTTGATGATCATTGCCTGGTGAGTCTATAGAAGTGTGGCTCCTTATACATTCATCCACACCTTTGTTCAGGACATAGTAACTGAGCACCTCGTAGGTACCATGGTGTATTCTGACAAAAGGAACATGGTTGGAAGCTAACTAAGAGGGGGATTCAGAGTCAGAGAGGTTCAGCTTCAGTACAGGCTCTACCACTTGCAAACCAAATGATGTCCAGAAAAGCAGGAAACCTCTCTCAGCTCCTCATTTCTTGCTGTAACATGAGGATAGTTATACTTGCTTTGCAGGGTTATATGGACTGAATGAAGTGGTAGATACCAGACACTTAGCCCAGTATCTGGCACACAGCACATGTTCTAAGGAAAAAGTAGGTGGTACTCCCCAAATTTATACTCCCTAAAATCAGAGATGCCCTGGTATCTTGCACCTTCCTTTTCTAAAACACTGCTGCAGAAATAATCTCCCTTGTCCTCATACTCATACAATCAAAAGTAGACTTGGTAGCCAACGGCCACTACTAGAGGGGAACATGCAGGGTCAGACTTAGAAGACAGAGTCCCATGTGAAGAGAAACCCTGATCAGGATGGCAAGACTGGCTTCTTGTTCTCTTTCCCTTTTCTCCCAGAGACCAGGTAGGAAAATAGCTCCCCTTATCTTTACAGCGAGGGCAGCGAGGGCAGCCCAGCAGCACTGCTGGACCTTAAGATGCCTCTGACCCAATGAGGATTCTGATCCCCTGACACTGCCCCACCCCTTCGTCAGTCCCCCCTCTTGTTGGGGGGAGCTAAATTGTGAGCAGTGTCCCATGAATAGGCTACAGTTGATCAAGGAGGGTCAGTTGGAGTTAGGGAGGATTTATGGAAGTGGCTTTGTGAGTATGATGCTTAAAGAGAACACGGCTGTAGGGGAAGGGACAGTGAACAGGAGGAGATGGACTCGGACATGAGATCACCATAGTTACCAACTTAAAAAAAAATTAAGGCATTCAACTGAATTTGAGTTTCAGGTGAACAACAAATCGTGTTTTAATATGTGTCCCATGCAATATTGGGAACATACTTACACTAAAAAATTATTCATTGTTTATCTGAAATTCAGATTTAAGTGGTGCTCTGTATTTTCTCCAGCAACTTTACACAAAAAGTGAATTAGAGGACTATCCTTCATTCTCCCGTGCTTCAATGTGATACAAGATGGGAAGCAGCATTTGGGACTGGCCACCAGTCAACTGTTTTGCAAGTGTACCCTGGTGCGGTTAAAGCTTGTGAACCAGTTCCTTTTGGGCAGACAGAGGGTCAGAATCGCCACTGTGCAGGGGCATGGTGCTGGGCACTAGAGATCCAGCGAGGAATAAAACAAACAACCCTGGGCGTAGGATTTTGCCAGCGAGAATGTAACATGAGGATAGTTATACTTGCTTTGCAGGGTTATATGGACTGAATGAAGTGGTAGATACCAGACACTTAGCCCAGTATCTGGCACACAGCACATGTTCTAAGGAAAAAGTAGGTGGTACTCCCCAAATTTATACTCCCTAAAATCAGAGATGCCCTGGTATCTTGCACCTTCCTTTTCTAAAACACTGCTGCAGAAATAATCTCCCTTGTCCTCATACTCATACAATCAAAAGTAGACTTGGTAGCCAACGGCCACTACTAGAGGGGAACATGCAGGGTCAGACTTAGAAGACAGAGTCCCATGTGAAGAGAAACCCTGATCAGGATGGCAAGACTGGCTTCTTGTTCTCTTTCCCTTTTCTCCCAGAGACCAGGTAGGAAAATAGCTCCCCTTATCTTTACAGCGAGGGCAGCGAGGGCAGCCCAGCAGCACTGCTGGACCTTAAGATGCCTCTGACCCAATGAGGATTCTGATCCCCTGACACTGCCCCACCCCTTCGTCAGTCCCCCCTCTTGTTGGGGGGAGCTAAATTGTGAGCAGTGTCCCATGAATAGGCTACAGTTGATCAAGGAGGGTCAGTTGGAGTTAGGGAGGATTTATGGAAGTGGCTTTGTGAGTATGATGCTTAAAGAGAACACGGCTGTAGGGGAAGGGACAGTGAACAGGAGGAGATGGACTCGGACATGAGATCACCATAGTTACCAACTTAAAAAAAAATTAAGGCATTCAACTGAATTTGAGTTTCAGGTGAACAACAAATCGTGTTTTAATATGTGTCCCATGCAATATTGGGAACATACTTACACTAAAAAATTATTCATTGTTTATCTGAAATTCAGATTTAAGTGGTGCTCTGTATTTTCTCCAGCAACTTTACACAAAAAGTGAATTAGAGGACTATCCTTCATTCTCCCGTGCTTCAATGTGATACAAGATGGGAAGCAGCATTTGGGACTGGCCACCAGTCAACTGTTTTGCAAGTGTACCCTGGTGCGGTTAAAGCTTGTGAACCAGTTCCTTTTGGGCAGACAGAGGGTCAGAATCGCCACTGTGCAGGGGCATGGTGCTGGGCACTAGAGATCCAGCGAGGAATAAAACAAACAACCCTGGGCGTAAGGATCCACTCGCTGTAGAGGAAGGACCAAGTCCGGTGGCATGATAGTCACTATGCAGATAGCAATGGCAGTTATTAATATGTACTGGAAGTTTATTGAGATACTGTTACAAGCGCTTTTCAGATCACTTTATTTAAATCTCACTCTATGAGGTAGACTTTATTAACTCCACTTTACAAATCAGGAAATGGAACCTTATAAGCTCTAGTTCTTTACCCAAATTGGGAAACATATTAAGATGAAAGGGATTACTATTCAGAATTACACAGAAGGACAGGCAGAACCTGGAACCCAGCAGGCATGCCAGGATTATGGCATCAACCTCCAGAGGCATGCCCGTCTCAGTGGCAGGAAGTGTCTGTAGGAGGGTGTGAATCCAGACCTCAAGTCTCCAGACCCGGTGCCCTTAAGCAGGCACAATACAGAACAAGATTCATTTAGATGAATTCCTGTCCCCCCATAGACTCTAAGCTCCCTGAAGAGGAGGCCTGTTGTTTCCATGGCATCCTTGACAACAAGTGTGCAGCACTGAAAGCATAGAGTGGTGCCCAAACATACTTGAAGGACTGGTGAGTCTGCAAAGCCTTCATGGAGGGCTTGGGATGTGAGCACAGCTTGAACCATGTGGATGACTCAGACAGGGACCTTTTTCTCTTCATGATGTGTCTCTCTTCCTGATGCTTGAGAGAAGGTAAACGAGAGAGGACTACTAAGTGAGTTAACACACAAGTGGCTCCAGGCCAAGAAGTGAAGTCTGCACTCCAGACTGAGTCATGAAGGGTCCATCCACCCTTGCCCACCTGCCTTCTGTGGACACCCAGGCGCCCACTGCCTGCCGCCTCATTCTCTCTCGGTTCCCCTGGAGTGAGGGTCAGTCACATGGCCTGGGTCCTGGGCAGTCAGTGGAGCGCTGCGTCTTGGGGCACCAGAGCTGCTCCGTCCTCCATACGGAACTGATCCTCCACCTAGGCCCCCCATCTCCTCTGCCAGCTCAGGCCTGCTTTCCTCTGTGTCCCCAGCTCCTCACCTGCCACAGCCGCCCTGAGATCGTGCTCAAAGCCTTCTATATCTCTCTTGGTCTTCAGGGAATTTAAGCTATTGCAAGACCATACCCTCTTTAAACAGGAATCCTGGAGTCTTTAAAACAATAAGCAAACCCTCCTCCTTGCTCAGGATTGGTTAGTCACTTTTAAGCAGAGAAAGCAAATTTACAGAAGGAAGAGTCAGCCTCTGGCAACTGACTCCCTTTCCTCTGTCTCCAAAAAAAAAGGGGTAATTCAAGCGCTTTTCAGATCACTTTATTTAAATCTCACTCTATGAGGTAGACTTTATTAACTCCACTTTACAAATCAGGAAATGGAACCTTATAAGCTCTAGTTCTTTACCCAAATTGGGAAACATATTAAGATGAAAGGGATTACTATTCAGAATTACACAGAAGGACAGGCAGAACCTGGAACCCAGCAGGCATGCCAGGATTATGGCATCAACCTCCAGAGGCATGCCCGTCTCAGTGGCAGGAAGTGTCTGTAGGAGGGTGTGAATCCAGACCTCAAGTCTCCAGACCCGGTGCCCTTAAGCAGGCACAATACAGAACAAGATTCATTTAGATGAATTCCTGTCCCCCCATAGACTCTAAGCTCCCTGAAGAGGAGGCCTGTTGTTTCCATGGCATCCTTGACAACAAGTGTGCAGCACTGAAAGCATAGAGTGGTGCCCAAACATACTTGAAGGACTGGTGAGTCTGCAAAGCCTTCATGGAGGGCTTGGGATGTGAGCACAGCTTGAACCATGTGGATGACTCAGACAGGGACCTTTTTCTCTTCATGATGTGTCTCTCTTCCTGATGCTTGAGAGAAGGTAAACGAGAGAGGACTACTAAGTGAGTTAACACACAAGTGGCTCCAGGCCAAGAAGTGAAGTCTGCACTCCAGACTGAGTCATGAAGGGTCCATCCACCCTTGCCCACCTGCCTTCTGTGGACACCCAGGCGCCCACTGCCTGCCGCCTCATTCTCTCTCGGTTCCCCTGGAGTGAGGGTCAGTCACATGGCCTGGGTCCTGGGCAGTCAGTGGAGCGCTGCGTCTTGGGGCACCAGAGCTGCTCCGTCCTCCATACGGAACTGATCCTCCACCTAGGCCCCCCATCTCCTCTGCCAGCTCAGGCCTGCTTTCCTCTGTGTCCCCAGCTCCTCACCTGCCACAGCCGCCCTGAGATCGTGCTCAAAGCCTTCTATATCTCTCTTGGTCTTCAGGGAATTTAAGCTATTGCAAGACCATACCCTCTTTAAACAGGAATCCTGGAGTCTTTAAAACAATAAGCAAACCCCTCCTCCTTGCTCAGGATTGGTTAGTCACTTTTAAGCAGAGAAAGCAAATTTACAGAAGGAAGAGTCAGCCTCTGGCAACTGACTCCCTTTCCTCTGTCTCCAGAAAGATATTAAACCCAGCTGGCTCCTGCATGACAGCTGTAGCATGAAGAAGAAAGGGCCCTTCCTGACTTTTTTTTTTGTTCTACCCACAATTCAACTGCACGTAATAGAACTTACTAGACTGTAAGCTGAGGTCATGGGCAGGGTCTTGTAAGTACAAGATACTTTGAGTACACAGGATCTAGCACAGTGTTTAACACGTGAAGATATGATAAACATACTTAATTTGATTTACTGCTAAGGGTGTGCCTCAACTTAAATACCCTGAATTACTTTAACACCAAAGTGTTGGTTAGTCTGGGCCAGAGAGAGGTCTACCAGGCACTTAAACACTAATCTTAAACACTAATCCAAATTGGAAAGAAAGGAAGTCCTAATCACTTTATTGTACCCTTTTCTCACTCTCCCTCTAGTGCTGTGGCTTTCAGTTCAGTTCAGTTCAGTTCAGTCTCTCAGTCGTGGCCAACTCTGCAACCCTATGGACTGCAGCATGCCCAGCTTCCTCGTCCTTCACCATCTCCCAGAGTTTGCTCAAGCTCATGTCCATTGAGTTGGTGATGCCATACAAGCACCTCATCTTCTGTCACCCTCTTCTTCTTCTGCCTTCTATTTTCCCCAGCATCAGGGTCTTTAACAATGAGTCCTTTCTTCACATCAGGTGGCCAAGTATTGGAGCTTCAAGGTCAGCATCAGTCCTTCCAATGAATATACAGGGTTGATTTCCTTTAGGATTACCTAGGACTTTACCACCATCCAGCCAAGTGACCTTGGATAAGTCCCCAAATTCCTGGAGCCTCAGTTTCCTGGCACTGAATCAAGCAGGTGATCTTAAGGTCCCTTCCAACTCTGACATGCCAAAATTCCAGGATTCTCTTTGACCAACAAGTGGAAAGCAGGAATAGAGTATGAAACAGATGCTTGTAGATATGAATGGGGCATTTGGGAAGGAGAAAATGAATACAGAATGGAGAAGGAAGAACCCCTGAGACAAATGTGTACTTTGCATCTAATCCAGTCCATGCTAGGAGAATGTCATCTTGCCACATCCTCTGTAATGTCCAGCTGATGCTCACCTGGCCCAGTCTTTCTTTTCATCATCTGTCCATGTGTGCTCTTTGCCTTTGCTTCTTGGGGACTAGACAGTAAGCCAAGATCATGGGCGATGTCTTAAAAGTTGAGTGAGATAGACATAGCTCCTTATGGAGTTTACAGAATAGAAAAGAAAGGCAGATGTTTTAAAAAACCAAAACAAAGCCCACTGAATCATTGTGAAGTTTGTACAGGTTGCTCTAAGACTGTAAAACAAATACTCGTTTTGGAGATCAGGGATGGCTTCCCAGAGGAGGTGACCTGGAGGTGAGTCACCCTCTGCCTGAATTCTCTCCCAGGTTTCTCTGCCTCTAGGTTTTCCTCACTGTAACTGATATTGACAGACCTTTTTTTTTTTTTAATTTGTATTTTATGTTGGAGCATAGTTGATTAACAGCTTTTAAAGCACCAGTTTTTGTTATTGTTCTCTTCATGGAAGCTTTACAACAGCCTCCTTGTATACAAGTCTGGGTAGAGACTTAGTCTCCTTTCGGAGCCTCTTCTAGGCTGTTTCTTCCACAAGCCATTGCTCTCTGACGCTAGATAACCCCAGGGGCTTCCTTTACCCCGTCTGTGTACCCTAGAAAATGGATCAGAACTCGAGTCTTACCATTTAAAAACTGCCATTCTTAGGCTATCCTTGGGTCAGATCCAACTACTGACATTGTCTATAACAAAAAGCAAGCAGCAGGAAATTCCATTTTTCTTTTTTTCTTTTTTTGGCCTTGCTGAGAGGTATGCAGGATCATAGTTCCCTAACTAGCGATCAGATCAAACCCATGTCCCCTGCAGTGGAAGTGTAGAGTTTTAATCACTGGATCTACAGAGAAGTCCCAGAAAATCCCAGTTTTGGAGCTGTTAAGGAAAAAGTGAAGAGGACAAAAGTTAGAAATGTAAAGCATAGAGCGGTATTAATATTTGATTTCTAGCTTCTCTAACTAGAAATAAGTCTCTGTGGTAAACTAGTATTTTCTTTACTAATTGCTTATGTTCTTTAGATATTATTTGTAGCTGCCTCCTTCTCTAAGAAAATGCCTGAAACTTTGACAGTAATTCTTCTTGCCGTCTTTATCATTTTGTCTTAGTCCTAAGCATATCTGGTGAGGATCACTTCTAAAGACAGAGCTGAGAGTAAGGGGCCAGAAGTGGTCAGTAAGGAGAGGAGTGATCAGGTTCAGAGGATTATCGTATCTGGCCTCTGGATGAAGCTGGTTCTGCATAGGAGACATTCAGAGGGTATGAAGTAATCCATGAGCTGCAAAACCTAAGGATAGAAGCTCAAAGACCATCTTTCCTTGCTGTCTTAACAACCCACAAACCGCAGATCACTGTTAATTTTGCCTGATTTTACGTGAAGAATAATGTTCCCTCTGTGAAGATCAAGATGCAGTCTCTGGAGAACATGCATTTCTTTTGTGAGATGTCAGAGATTCAGAGAGAAAAGTGGGGAAGGAGGCGGCCTGTCTTTCATCGTGTCCCTCCGAGTCCCTCAACTAGTGTTGGCTTTTAAAGCAACCAGTTTTGTTATTGTTCTCTTCATGGAAGCTTTACAACAGCCTCCTTGTATACAAGTCTGGGTAGAGACTTAGTCTCCTTCGAGCCTCTTCTAGGCTGTTTCTTCCACAAGCCATTGCTCTCTGACGCTAGATAACCCCAGGGCTTCCTTTACCCGTCTGTGTACCCTAGAAAATGGATCAGAACTCGAGTCTTACCATTTAAAAACTGCCATTCTTAGGCTATCCTTGGGTCAGATCCAACTACTGACATTGTCTATAACAAAAAGCAAGCAGCAGGAAATTCCATTTTTCTTTTTTTCTTTTTTTGGCCTTGCTGAGAGGTATGCAGGATCATAGTTCCCTAACTAGCGATCAGATCAAACCCATGTCCCCTGCAGTGGAAGTGTAGAGTTTTAATCACTGGATCTACAGAGAAGTCCCAGAAAATCCCAGTTTTGGAGCTGTTAAGGAAAAAGTGAAGAGGACAAAAGTTAGAAATGTAAAGCATAGAGCGGTATTAATATTTGATTTCTAGCTTCTCTAACTAGAAATAAGTCTCTGTGGTAAACTAGTATTTTCTTTACTAATTGCTTATGTTCTTTAGATATTATTTGTAGCTGCCTCCTTCTCTAAGAAAATGCCTGAAACTTTGACAGTAATTCTTCTTGCCGTCTTTATCATTTTGTCTTAGTCCTAAGCATATCTGGTGAGGATCACTTCTAAAGACAGAGCTGAGAGTAAGGGGCCAGAAGTGGTCAGTAAGGAGAGGAGTGATCAGGTTCAGAGGATTATCGTATCTGGCCTCTGGATGAAGCTGGTTCTGCATAGGAGACATTCAGAGGGTATGAAGTAATCCATGAGCTGCAAAACCTAAGGATAGAAGCTCAAAGACCATCTTTCCTTGCTGTCTTAACAACCCACAAACCGCAGATCACTGTTAATTTTGCCTGATTTTACGTGAAGAATAATGTTCCCTCTGTGAAGATCAAGATGCAGTCTCTGGAGAACATGCATTTCTTTTGTGAGATGTCAGAGATTCAGAGAGAAAAGTGGGGAAGGGAGGCGGCCTGTCTCCAAAACACTCTGCATCGTGTCCCTCCGAGTCCCTCAACTATGTTGCCTGAGGCCGAAACACAGAAACTCAAAGAAATTAGAGCATCTTGATTTGCATCATAAAACAATACAATGGAGCTCCGTGTCCTGTGTTTTGGTGATCTGCTCTCTTTGAGGTTACGGGAAGGACTCTAGAGGAGTGTTCTGAAGGACCCCAGAACATCTGACTGGGGCGTGGGGAGTTGCATCTCAGAAGGAGAGTGCACCCACATGAGGGCTGGGCTTCAGGGATCCACCGGGAGTGTGCTGTGACTGAGAGAGGGTAGTGTTGGGAAAGAGATCACGAAGAACCGAGCATGCCCGACGTTGTTCTTGGTCTTCACTGAGGACAGCCACTATCAGATCTGTGTTTCTGAAAGTTTGCTCTGGCAGCCTGCAGGGAGATGGATTGAGGAGTTCCCTAGCCCTTCAAGTCCCAAGAGTGTCACCGCTCTGACACTTTCCCAACCCTTTCAGGGTCAGTTGCTGCATGAACTCCTGCCATATTTTAACATTTATTTATTTATTTATTTTTGGCTGCAGTGGCTCTTAGTTGCAGCATGTGAAGTCTTAGTTGTGGCACGTAGGGTCTAGTTCCTTGAACAGGGATCGAACTCGGGCCCCTGGCATTGGGTGCGTGGAGTTTTAGCCCATAGACCACCAGAGAAATCCTCCTGCCCTATTTTTTTTTTAAACAGAGTTTTTAAGAGACTCATTCAGTTTCTCATTCAGTCTTGAGAATTTGCAGGTGAATCTCTGGGAATCTGCACTTTTCTTAAGCTCCTCCAAGCCTCTTTGGCACACCAATGTATGAAAGCCTTCTGGAGGCTGATTTCTTGGTGGGCCTCCCTGCCTCCGTTTCAACCACTGGGAATGGTTGGCCCTGGGTCCAGGGTCAATTCTGTGTTTGTGGATGGCTAGTCTTAAACCATGAACACCAATGAGGTCTCAAGGGCCTCCTTGAAATAGAAAGGTGTAAGATTTGGTGACTTTTTCTTTTGTTGATCTGTATTTTATTTATTTTTTTAGTTGCAGTACTTGTATGATAAGAGGGGGAGCTAAATAAATATAGTGAGTATTTGCCAGTACAGAACAAGCTTGTGGAAGAAATGAGTTGCCCCAAAAGGGTTACATAGTCAGGGAAATGCTGTTGTTTTCAGCAGGAAAGAGAGGCCTTGTAACAACAGGAAGCTCTGGGAGGCCACGGTCCCGGGCTTCCAAGCAGAGTGGTTCTGGAAACAATGGCTGCCTGTGGCTCGGGAATATTGGACAGGAAACCAAAGGATGCTGGGAGAGGGTGTGCCAGGAGAAGCTGATAAGCACTACCTGGTTGTTCTTCCCTTAGACATAGCAGGCCAATGATGAAATTGGTTTTTTTTCTAAATACTCCCCATCTTTCAGATGATTTTAGGAAAACCCAGAAATGAAAAGAACCCATGGGTGCCATAAGCCTGGAAACCATTAGGAACCTGAGGCTACCAGGAAACAAGAAGGCCAGATAAGCAAAAGAGGGTATTCCTTGCTCTCAGGGCATGGTCCCATCAGTTGAGAGGGGCCTTCAGAGGAAGTCAGCAACATTTAAAGCCAAGTTCCTGGAGGATTCCAGTCTCCGTAATAATTAAAATAGCACCGAGGTTAAGAGAAGTCCAGCCATAGCAAAGGAGATATGTGCAGACCTGCTGAGACTGAAGTTTATATTTACTTTAACACAGATTTCTGTTCTAATGGATGGGGCAAGCTGGGGAGTCAGTGAATAATACAAATAAGAAAGAAACACAAAACTAACAAGAAATAACTTCAGTGCTTTAACCTAGGAGATGTAGATACAAGTCAGAATAAGTAGGAGTGAGGACCTGAATATTGTAGGTACAAGTCAGATCTGGCTTCTTAATTTCTAGCCCACCTTCTCCCTAGCTTCATCCAGGAAGTTCACAGGTCACAGGATGCTAAACCTGAAGGAACATTAGCTGTCATCTAGATCTAGAACTTGAACTCATGCAGATAAAAGCTTGAGGCTGGGAATAGCTCTATTTTTGCTCCAGGATATACCGTACTCATGCTGGTTTAACAAATATATACACAGCACATAATAACTAGGAGTCACCTGGGGGCAACTCAAAGAGGAACATAGTAGATACTCTCCTTAAAGGAGGAATTTGGACTCTAGTGCCTGGAGGTCAGGACTAGAACCCAGGTTTCTTAACTCTTTCTGATCAAGTTCCTTTCAGACGTGAAAGTAAAATGTCAGTCGTTCAGTCGTGTCCCACTCTTTATGACCCCATGGACGGTAGCCCACTAGGCTCCTGTGTCCATGGAATTCTCCAGACAAGAATACTGGAGTGGGTAGCCTTTCCCTTCTCCAGGGGATCTTCCTAACCCAGGAATTGAACCCAGGTCTCCGGCATTGCAGGGGGACCTTTACTGTCTGAGGCACCAGGGATGGCCCAGTTGCCTCAATTTTCTGTTGTTTTCTGGTCTTCCCCATGCCTGGTCTGTGCCTGGCTTTCCCTGGTGTAGCAGTTAGGCTTATGCAATGTACTGAAAAGTGCATGAATGGAATCCAGACAGACTCATAATTGCACCCCAGCTTTCCCATGAGTGGTTTGATGTTGGGCAAGCCATCCAACTACACCAAGCCTTAGTTTTCCATATGTGTGGTAGGAATAGCACCTACACCTCAGAGTTGTGAGAATTCAATGAACTAGTGGGACCCCACAGAGCATTTGTTTCGTGCATCCCATGACCCATACTAAGGCATGCAAAAAAAGAAAAAAAAAAGAAAAAGGCCTGGAGATGCTCAGATGAGGGGGAAAAAAAAACTTACGTTGTCCTCATTCTTAATGTGATTGGTGTAAGTGAACACAGTTCAAGAAGCTGGTTTGTTTCTCCTATTTCTGTCTCATTAACCTGCTGAGCTCCATCCTTCCTCCTTCTAGAACTCTCTGTAGGCAGATGTGGCCATCGCCTTTATCCATCACTGCAGAAGAGCCTCTGTCATGGCATCTCAAGGAGCAGATGGAATGAAAGAGAGGGTCTGCTTTAGTCTGGAAGTAAAATCTTGATCGGGTGAGCCAAGCTGACTGTGGTCTAGACACAGTTAAACAGAGGAGTTAAATGATTTGTTGGCAGTGATAAGGGAATTGATGCTCACAGCTAGGCCTGGGAGTGTGCTGGGGCATGCCTGGAAAGATCTTTTTGGCATCTGCAAGCAGCCTTCTGGAGTGAGTGATGTCTGCTCCACACTCCCCTGAGAGCAAAGTCAGACAGTAGGAAGGACGAGCCAAAAAATGTCTTCATAAATTATACAAAGCCTAGCAACCCCCATGGTCAGCAAGGGACAAGAGGGACATTCTCAGCAAAGGAGCACTCCCTGCACAGTTGCTGTGTACAAGGCGAGCAGGCCAGCTCTGAGCCCACGGCCATGGAGGGGCTCCTCCAGGTTGGTTCTCTGTGTAGCCTGGTCACACTTCACCCACTTTCTCTCGTCAGCTCCACCCTTCCTCAAGGTTGCAACCCTCACCTCCTTACAACCGAAACATACCCCAGAGGCCCTGGTGACAGGGCCTGGTAGGCCATTTCCAGTTGCTCGTTAATGGGCAATGTGTGGCTCCAGATGTCTTAGTGCCCTCAACCTTCCTTTTGTCTTGAGTCACAAAGGCACTTACCTTTCTTAAAGGAATTTTCAGAAGCAGCTAGAAAAGAGTGGGCCCTCTCACTTCCCCTTTCATCCTCAGCAGAGTGAAGAGATCCTCTGCACTGACCCTAAAGGGATACTTTATTTTCTCTTGTTGGAACGATGTGTTTGTGGCAACTCTTGGCCATCATGGTGCTCCCTCCCTGACCCACTTTTTTCTCTTGAAGGGAAGAGTTCCAGGGTTTCCCCCGCAGAGGCAGCTGTCCGGACTGGATATTATTCTATAGGCAGTGGGGAGCCAGTGACAGTTGGGAGTAGTGGGGGGCTCTATCATAGTGTTTCAGGAAGTTTTGTCTGGCAGTGGACCTCAAGATAGAACACAGTCTTCCTAGGCTGTCCCAGACTCCCCTAGTTTACCTGAATTTACCTTCCCCTCCACTGGACTGGTCTTGTCAGCTTTCCTGGAATTCGCCACATTATTTCTTGTTTTCCTACCTTGTTTATACCATTCTCTGCTCTAGCTCCCATCAGAAAGTACATAATGTTTAGAGTGCTTATAATGTGCTGGGAGCTTACCTGAGTTTTCTGCATGTATCAACTGTCTCTCTTACATCACGTTGTGTCTTATCACTTCACAGATCGCGCATCACCCCTGGGAGCCAGCGTCAGAGTTCTTGTTGAATAGCCTGTAGGTCCTTCTTTGTCTACTGAGCTCACAGCATCATGAGGCCCCACAGTGAGGGTTCTGCCTCAGCCCTCTCTAACGAGGCCCCTCTCCGACCATCAGCTCTCTGTTCCTGTTCTTTATCAAACCCTGGAAGCCTTGTCTGACTTCCCTCACCCTTGTGTAATCATTTTAGAACTGCTGTCCCATTTTTGTGCCTCTTGAGGGCACTTAACATATTTTGCTTGGTCTTGTTATATTGGCCAAGTTACTTAACACCTCTGAGCTTCAGTTTCCTCATTTATTAATATAAAACAAGGATAAATGCCTTCTTCTGAAAGTAGTTGTGAGGATTGCACTGGGTATCAATAATGCATCAAAGTGTAGAGCTAGGGGTCAGCATGCAGTAGGTGTACAGGAATTGTTTCTTCCCTTCTTGATTTCTTGTGAGGAAAACTCTTACTCACGTTTCTGTCCCTTAGGTTGGATAGGCTCTCAGTACCTCTGCTTTGATAGGAGAATCATGGCCACAGGGAGGAGGGGCTGTATGGGTAGCAGAGGCCTGAGGGCTCACTGGGATGAGTCAGGGTGTGGACCAGAGGGAGGACCTGGAGACTTCTATGAGAAGGAGTCACTTTGACTTGGCAGCTGAGAGCTCTGGAGGGGAGGCGGGGAGGGGCCTCCAGGGTGCAGTCTGATGTCAGGAGCCTTACCCAACAGTGGAGCAGCCTTAGTTCTTGGTTACACCCGGCCAGGAGGTTAGGCAAATATTGCTGGTAAACAAGGAGTAGTTACCTCCCAAGTTCATAGGAAAGGACTTCAACAAACATACAGAAATTGCCTCACTAACTTTAGAAAGCCTTTGGCTTCTTTAATGAAACTTTAATATATATATATATTTTTTTTTTTTCTTTAAAAAATTATCCGTACCTCATCCTCACTACAGAAAATTCAGAAAAGCAAAATTAAGAATATGGAAAAGGAAAAACATGCTTTTAACTTTTCACTGTATGTCTTTTACTATTTAAGATCGGGGGAGGTTATATAAAAGGAACAGTACAGTCTTTGCTTTTTATATTTGTGTATCTTTTCATTTTTTATTCTCCCCCCCCCCCAGTTTTATTGAGATATAATTGACATGTGTATGCGTGCTCAGTTGCATCTGGCTCTTGTAAACCCATGGACTGCAGCCCGCCAGGCTCCTCTGTCCATAGAATTTGCCAGGCGAAACTACTGAGTGGGTTGCCATTTCCTCCTCCAGGGGATCTTCCCAACCCAGGGATCAAACCCACTTCTACATTCATTAGCAGGTGGATTCTTTTCCACTGAGCTGCCTAGGAAGCCAACAATTGGCATACTCTACTGTGTGAGTTTAAGGCGTACAGCATAATGGTTTGACTTAAATACATTGTGAAATGATTACCACCGTTAGTTAGCACTCATCATTTCATATAGATACAATAAAAAGAGAAAGAAAAGAAAGAAAATCCTCCTATGATGAGAACACTTAGGATTTGCTCTCTTAACAATTTTCATGTTTAATGTACAGCAATGTGAACTGTAATCCCCATGCTATACATTATAGCTGTAGTAGTTATTTATCTTGTAACTGGAGATTTATATCTTTCCTTTTGATCTCCTTTCTCCAATTACTTCTCCCCACTTCCTTCATCCCTGCCCCTGGTAGCCACAAATCTGACCTCTTTTTCTATGAGTTTCTTTTTTTCTCTCTCTTAGAATTCACATGTAAGTGAGATCCTACAGTGTCTTTCTCCGACTTATTTTACTCAGCATAATGCCCTCAGGGACCATCCATGTTTTTGTGGTTGAACATGATTCTGTTGTATGCATGTGCCACAACTTACTTATTTATCAACTCATCTTGATAGACACATCTTGTTTCCATGTCTTGACTATGTAAATTATGCTACTATGAACTGGGAGGGGAAGATATCTTTTCAGGTGAGTGGCTTTGTTTCCTTTGGATATATTCCTGTCAGTGTAAGTGCTAGGACATGTGGTAGTTTTGTTAATATTTTTAATTTTCTAAGGATCCATACAGTTTTCCATAGTAGCGGAAATAATCTCATTAACAGTGCACAAGGGTTCCCTTTTCTCCAAATCCTTTCCAGTATCTATCTCGTCTTTTGATGATGTTCCTTCTAACATGAGGTGATATCTCATTATATAATATTGGAACAGTACAGTCTTTGCTTTTTATATTTGTGTATCTTTTCATTTTTTATTCTCCCCCCCCCCCAGTTTTATTGAGATATAATTGACATGTGTATGCGTGCTCAGTTGCATCTGGCTCTTGTAAACCCATGGACTGCAGCCCGCCAGGCTCCTCTGTCCATAGAATTTGCCAGGCGAAACTACTGAGTGGGTTGCCATTTCCTCCTCCAGGGGATCTTCCCAACCCAGGGATCAAACCCACTTCTACATTCATTAGCAGGTGGATTCTTTTCCACTGAGCTGCCTAGGAAGCCAACAATTGGCATACTCTACTGTGTGAGTTTAAGGCGTACAGCATAATGGTTTGACTTAAATACATTGTGAAATGATTACCACCGTTAGTTAGCACTCATCATTTCATATAGATACAATAAAAAGAGAAAGAAAAGAAAGAAAATCCTCCTATGATGAGAACACTTAGGATTTGCTCTCTTAACAATTTTCATGTTTAATGTACAGCAATGTGAACTGTAATCCCCATGCTATACATTATAGCTGTAGTAGTTATTTATCTTGTAACTGGAGATTTATATCTTTCCTTTTGATCTCCTTTCTCCAATTACTTCTCCCCACTTCCTTCATCCCTGCCCCTGGTAGCCACAAATCTGACCTCTTTTTCTATGAGTTTCTTTTTTTCTCTCTCTCTCTTAGAATTCACATGTAAGTGAGATCCTACAGTGTCTTTCTCCGACTTATTTTACTCAGCATAATGCCCTCAGGGACCATCCATGTTTTTGTGGTTGAACATGATTCTGTTGTATGCATGTGCCACAACTTACTTATTTATCAACTCATCTTGATAGACACATCTTGTTTCCATGTCTTGACTATGTAAATTATGCTACTATGAACTGGGAGGGGAAGATATCTTTTCAGGTGAGTGGCTTTGTTTCCTTTGGATATATTCCTGTCAGTGTAAGTGCTAGGACATGTGGTAGTTTTGTTAATATTTTTAATTTTCTAAGGATCCATACAGTTTTCCATAGTAGCGGAAATAATCTCATTAACAGTGCACAAGGGTTCCCTTTTCTCCAAATCCTTTCCAGTATCTATCTCTCGTCTTTTTGATGATGTTCCTTCTAACATGAGGTGATATCTCATTATGGTTTGATTTGCATTTTTCTAATGACTAGTGATGTTGAGCATCTTTTCATTTATTTGTTGGCCATTTGTATATCTTCTTTGGAGAAGTGTCTATTCAGATTCCCCCTCCCCATTTTTTTGAATGTATTATGTGAGTTTTTTTGCTATTGAATTGTTAAGAGTTCTATCTTTTGGATATTACCTCTTATCAGACACATACATGTTTAAAATATTTTTTCCCATTCCATAAGTTGTCTTTGCACTTTGTTGATTGTTTCCTTTGCGGTGCATAGACTTTTTAGTTTGATGTACTCCTGCCTGCTTATTTTTTATTTTGTTGATTGTGCTTTAGATATTATAGCCAAAATAAATCATTACCAAAACCATGTCAAGGAGATTTCTTTCCTATGTCTTTTTCTAGGAGCTCCATGGTTTCATATATTTAAGTCTTTAGTCTGTTTCAAGTTAATGTTTATGAGTTGTATAAAATACAGGTCTAGTTTGTTTTCAAGGCTATTCTGGGTGAACAAGACAGTCTTGTCCTTATTCTCCCTAGAGAGCTCACAACTTAGTGATGGAGGTGACATAGATTCAGGCAGCACCAACACCCAGGATAAGAACAGGTTGGCAATAAGTATTTGTTGAATTGGATTTTTATGAAAAAATTCAGGGAAAGGTAATATATTCTTATAGTTCAAAATTTAAAAGTCTAAAAAGTATACAATAAGGACTTTCCCTCATACTCATAGCCCTCACCTCAGCTTTCCAGTTCTTTTCTTGCAAGCAGCTAAAGTTACACTTTCTTATGCATCCTTCCATAGATATTAAATGGAAGTGCAATGGAATTTATGGTTGTTCTTTTAGTCTTTCTTAAAAAAAAAAATGTTAACATACCATTACATTGGCCTGCATCTTAACAATGTGCTTAACAGTGTATCTTGGAGATGCTGTACATCAGTACATGAAGGCGTCCCCATTATTATTATTTTTTTAAAGATTTATTTATTCATTTACTTTGGGTGGGGGTCGGGTTGGGGAGGGAGTGGGGTGGGTGGGCCACTTCCATTGGTCTTTCATTTCTCTATTTTCATCAGTCTTTGTTCTTTGGCTCCTGTGGGCCTCCCATCGCGGTGGCGTCTGTCGTCGCAGAGCACCGGCTGTGGGCGCATGCGCTCCAGAGCTCCGGCTTTGTGATTGGACACATCAGTCCAGCCGCTCCGCGGCACGTGGGATCTTCCCAGGCCAGGGCTCGAACCGGTGCCCCTTGCACTGCAAGGCGGTGTCCTTACCCACTGGACCACCAGGGGAGGCCCCCATTATTTTTGACTATATAGTACTCCATTATATGGATTTTCCATTATTTATATAAATAGCTTCCTATTGATGGATAATCTCGTGCTATTACAAAAATTGCCAGAGTGGATAACCTTATGAAGAGTCTTTTTTAAACCTCTTATCAGACACATACATGTTTAAAATATTTTTCCCATTCCATAAGTTGTCTTTGCACTTTGTTGATTGTTTCCTTTGTGCATAGACTTTTTAGTTTGATGTACTCCTGCCTGCTTATTTTTTATTTTGTTGATTGTGCTTTAGATATTATAGCCAAAATAAATCATTACCAAAACCATGTCAAGGAGATTTCTTTCCTATGTCTTTTTCTAGGAGCTCCATGGTTTCATATATTTAAGTCTTTAGTCTGTTTCAAGTTAATGTTTATGAGTTGTATAAAATACAGGTCTAGTTTGTTTTCAAGGCTATTCTGGGTGAACAAGACAGTCTTGTCCTTATTCTCCCTAGAGAGCTCACAACTTAGTGATGGAGGTGACATAGATTCAGGCAGCACCAACACCCAGGATAAGAACAGGTTGGCAATAAGTATTTGTTGAATTGGATTTTTATGAAAAAATTCAGGGAAAGGTAATATATTCTTATAGTTCAAAATTTAAAAGTCTAAAAAGTATACAATAAGGACTTTCCCTCATACTCATAGCCCTCACCTCAGCTTTCCAGTTCTTTTCTTGCAAGCAGCTAAAGTTACACTTTCTTATGCATCCTTCCATAGATATTAAATGGAAGTGCAATGGAATTTATGGTTGTTCTTTTAGTCTTTCTTAAAAAAAAAAATGTTAACATACCATTACATTGGCCTGCATCTTAACAATGTGCTTAACAGTGTATCTTGGAGATGCTGTACATCAGTACATGAAGGGGTCGCCATTATTATTATTTTTAAGGATTTATTTATTCTTTTCCTTTGGGGGGGGGTGGGTTGGGGGAGGGAGTGGGGTGGGTGGGCCACTTCCATTGGTCTTTCATTTCTCTATTTTCATCAGTCTTTGTTCTTTGGCTCCTGTGGGCCTCCCATCGCGGTGGCGTCTGTCGTCGCAGAGCACCGGCTGTGGGCGCATGCGCTCCAGAGCTCCGGCTTTGTGATTGGACACATCAGTCCAGCCGCTCCGCGGCACGTGGGATCTTCCCAGGCCAGGGCTCGAACCGGTGCCCCTTGCACTGCAAGGCGGTGTCCTTACCCACTGGACCACCAGGGGAGGCCCCCATTATTTTTGACTATATAGTACTCCATTATATGGATTTTCCATTATTTATATAAATAGCTTCCTATTGATGGATAATCTCGTGCTATTACAAAAATTGCCAGAGTGGATAACCTTGTACATAGAGAAATGTTCTATAATTGGAATAATTAAAATGTTCTGAAATGTGATGGTTATTTAACAATATACAGAAAACCACTTAATTGTGTGCTTGAAAAGGGTAAATTTTGTGACATTTGATTTTTCTTTTTTCTGTTTTTTAGATTCTTTTTTTTTTTTTGGCCACTTCTATTGGTCTTTCATCATCCATCTTTGTTCTTTGGCCTGCGTGGGCCTCCCATTGCAGTGGCCTCTCTCCTTGCAGAACACCGACTCTGGACACATGCTCTCCAGAGCTCTGGGCTTGGTAGTTGGACACATCCGTCCAACTGCTCCTGGCACCTGGGATCTTCCCAGGCCAGGCATCGAGCCGGCGCCCCTTGCACTGCAAAGCAGTGTCGTTACCCACTGGACCACCAGGAAAGCCCAACATTTGATTTACATCTCTTTTTTTAAAAAAAATATTATTTTGTTTATTTATTTATTTATTTGGGGGGAGGGGCAGGTTGGGGAGGGAGGGGGCGGGCGGGCCACTTCTCTTGGTCTTTCATTTATTTATTTTTCATCCATCTTTGTTCTTTGGCCCATGTGGGCCTCCCATCGCAGTGGCCTCTGTTGTCGCAGAGCACCGGCTCTGGGCGCATGCGCTCCAGAGCTCCCGCTCGGTACTTGGACACATTGGTCCAGCTGCTCCGCCGCACGTGGGATCTTCCCAGGCCAGGGATCGAACCGGCGCCCCTTGCACTGCAAGGCGGTGTCCTTACCCACTGGACCACCAGAGAAGCCCCTACATATTATTCTTTTTAAGGTTAAAAAAACAAAAGAGAAACTTTAAGGAGGATAGGATATATTTAATTTTTTTTCCCTTGGAAAATTAGAAGGCAGTTGATTTGCCTTTTGTGAAGAACAGAGAACATTATCCTTTACAAAATAAACACTGCAAATTCTGTAATTCTACACTAGGCCAGGAGTAGGCAGAAGTTAAGACAGGGAGGAGAGAGAGGAATCAAAGTCAGGGAAAAAGAAGAATCAAAGAGGGAGAATTGCAGGAGGACATCAACCTCTCAGCCAAGCCAAGACCTCTAGAGGCTGGGAGGCGCAGGAGAGATGGAGTCGCTGGATGGAAGAGGGGGGACAGAGGTACAGAGTGGAAGCTGACAGAGGGAGAAAATATAGGAGACACTGCAACAGCACTTAGCTTCGCTAGGAAGTTCTCTGCTGACTACCAAGAATAATAGACAAGTGATTGAAATCTTTCCTTCATCTCTTGAAAATCGGCCCTTGTAGAGCAAGCCATTCACAGCACAGCAGAACTGCCTGAAGCCCTCCCTCCCACTGTTCCTCCCTTCCCTGTGCACAGCAGTAGATTCTCAAAGATGTCTTCCCTGTTCAGCAACTTGTCTCTCTTTGCCTTTCCCTCTGCAAGTATCAGTTCTTCATCCACCAATGGCCCTTGGTCTTGTCTATCCCTTCAGTCAAGATGATGAATGTATCCATCATGCCCAAAGTGTTCTTGGCCCCTCTGCCGCTCCTGCCTCTTCCCTGCTTTCTCCCAGTGTAAGTTAGTTGGCATTTTCTCCAGTTCCATGTGGATGGAATCATACCGTATGTACTCTACTGCAGTCTGGCTTCTGTCACCCATATGCTATAGCATTCTTTCTTATCACTGAGTAGTAGTCCGTTGTTGTGTACTCACCACTGGATTTTACCTTGAAGATTAGGGAATGCACCACCCAGAGAGGGAATGAAATCTGACCAGTCCAAGACCTTAACAAAAATGGGAAGGGAGATGTTTCTCTAAAGTGCAATTTACACCTTAAGGTCAGGGGGATCTTCCCAGGCCAGATCGAACCGCGCCTTGCACTGCAAGGCGGTGTCCTTACCCACTGGACCACCAGAGAAGCCCCTACATATTATTCTTTTTAAGGTTAAAAAAACAAAAGAGAAACTTTAAGGAGGATAGGATATATTTAATTTTTCCCCTTGGAAAATTAGAAGGCAGTTGATTTGCCTTTTGTGAAGAACAGAGAACATTATCCTTTACAAAATAAACACTGCAAATTCTGTAATTCTACACTAGGCCAGGAGTAGGCAGAAGTTAAGACAGGGAGGAGAGAGAGGAATCAAAGTCAGGGAAAAAGAAGAATCAAAGAGGGAGAATTGCAGGAGGACATCAACCTCTCAGCCAAGCCAAGACCTCTAGAGGCTGGGAGGCGCAGGAGAGATGGAGTCGCTGGATGGAAGAGGGGGGACAGAGGTACAGAGTGGAAGCTGACAGAGGGAGAAAATATAGGAGACACTGCAACAGCACTTAGCTTCGCTAGGAAGTTCTCTGCTGACTACCAAGAATAATAGACAAGTGATTGAAATCTTTCCTTCATCTCTTGAAAATCGGCCCTTGTAGAGCAAGCCATTCACAGCACAGCAGAACTGCCTGAAGCCCTCCCTCCCTCTGTTCCTCCCTTCCCTGTGCACAGCAGTAGATTCTCAAAGATGTCTTCCCTGTTCAGCAACTTGTCTCTCTTTGCCTTTCCCTCTGCAAGTATCAGTTCTTCATCCACCAATGGCCCTTGGTCTTGTCTATCCCTTCAGTCAAGATGATGAATGTATCCATCATGCCCAAAGTGTTCTTGGCCCCTCTGCCGCTCCTGCCTCTTCCCTGCTTTCTCCCAGTGTAAGTTAGTTGGCATTTTCTCCAGTTCCATGTGGATGGAATCATACCGTATGTACTCTACTGCAGTCTGGCTTCTGTCACCCATATGCTATAGCATTCTTTCTTATCACTGAGTAGTAGTCCGTTGTTGTGTACTCACCACTGGATTTTACCTTGAAGATTAGGGAATGCACCACCCAGAGAGGGAATGAAATCTGACCAGTCCAAGACCTTAACAAAAATGGGAAGGGAGATGTTTCTCTAAAGTGCAATTTACATTATGAAAGAATGCGGCTGTCAGGACCACATAACTGACCAAATAAAACTGTGCTTGTTCCGATCTCCAACACTAGATCTGATCAGATCCCGCCATACAGGGAACTTAGCAGATGTTACCTCGGGGTAGGGGGATGGAATTCAAAGAAGTGATTTGTCACCTAGTCTTTCCATTCCTAAATCCTTGAAGAGGTTTGGAATTGAGGAAAGAAGTATCCCCACATGTATTTACAAGTATAAAATGTCTTTTAGTTATATCAAGCATTTAAAACTGTGTGAACAGTCAAGTGTAAATCAAGGACAATGTGCTCTTTTCCATCAGAAGCCTTCTCAAGATTTATTTTGTACCCAGATTAAAAAGTTAATGTTTAAGATCGCTGATCCACGAAAAACAAAACAAGAAAGGGACTTAGAGAACCATCAGTGCAACAGTTTGAAGAAGTTACAGCATTATATCGTAATCAGCAACTGTGTGTCCCTTTGTAGGAGGAGACTTGAAGTTCTTTGGGTGCATGATAAATCCCACGGAACTAGCTCTGTGACTCCAACCTCCAAAGGCAACCTAAATAGACAATGGACGCTTTCTTTCCAGCTGTAACTACTCAGCTATTTTGTTTCAAGCTTCTATCCTGTCCAAACTCCTAGGGTGCCCCAGTTTCACTGGACCCAGAAGCCACAGTCTAAAGAATTCTGAGACTTTGAGACTAAATCCTGGGTGAAGCCCTGCAATATCGAGCCAGTATTACCTTTGGAGCTTTGCTACCCTAAGCATGGGCTGCAGATGGGCTGTTCGCCTCGCTGCCTCTTCCCTGCTTTCTCCCAGTGTAAGTTAGTTGGCATTTTCTCCAGTTCCATGTGGATGGAATCATACCGTATGTACTCTACTGCAGTCTGGCTTCTGTCACCCATATGCTATAGCATTCTTTCTTATCACTGAGTAGTAGTCCGTTGTTGTGTACTCACCACTGGATTTTACCTTGAAGATTAGGGAATGCACCACCCAGAGAGGGAATGAAATCTGACCAGTCCAAGACCTTAACAAAAATGGGAAGGGAGATGTTTCTCTAAAGTGCAATTTACATTATGAAAGAATGCGGCTGTCAGGACCACATAACTGACCAAATAAAACTGTGCTTGTTCCGATCTCCAACACTAGATCTGATCAGATCCCGGCCATACAGGGAACTTAGCAGATGTTACCTCGGGGTAGGGGGATGGAATTCAAAGAAGTGATTTGTCACCTAGTCTTTCCATTCCTAAATCCTTGAAGAGGTTTGGAATTGAGGAAAGAAGTATCCCCACATGTATTTACAAGTATAAAATGTCTTTTAGTTATATCAAGCATTTAAAACTGTGTGAACAGTCAAGTGTAAATCAAGGACAATGTGCTCTTTTCCATCAGAAGCCTTCTCAAGATTTATTTTGTACCCAGATTAAAAAGTTAATGTTTAAGATCGCTGATCCACGAAAAACAAAACAAGAAAGGGACTTAGAGAACCATCAGTGCAACAGTTTGAAGAAGTTACAGCATTATATCGTAATCAGCAACTGTGTGTCCCTTTGTAGGAGGAGACTTGAAGTTCTTTGGGTGCATGATAAATCCCACGGAACTAGCTCTGTGACTCCAACCTCCAAAGGCAACCTAAATAGACAATGGACGCTTTCTTTCCAGCTGTAACTACTCAGCTATTTTGTTTCAAGCTTCTATCCTGTCCAAACTCCTAGGGTGCCCCCAGTTTCACTGGACCCAGAAGCCACAGTCTAAAGAATTCTGAGACTTTGAGACTAAATCCTGGGTGAAGCCCCTGCAATATCCCGAGCCAGTATTACCTTTGGAGCTTTGCTACCCTAAGCATGGGCTGCAGATGGGCTGTATCTAAATCACCTTTGAATTTGTCAGAAATGGACATTCCTGATTCCCACCCTCCCACTGGAATCTGCATGTTCACAAAATCCCAGTGGAGGGGAGGAGGTGCATCCACATTAAAGTATGAGGAGCTCTGGCCTAGACAGTGGTTCTTCAGCGTCAGCCTTGAGTCACCTGGGAGGCAGCTACTGCCGCAGGGCCTCTCCGGGACGGCAGTCTGAGAAGCGCTCTGCTTTGGCTCCAGAGCTGGATAGTTACAGAGATCAAGTAGCTCCTTTCCCTCGGACTGCGAATGATGGAGAATTCCTGCGTCTTCCAACTTGACCCGAGACGAGAATCCAGGAAGGCCAACACTCCTCAGGGACTGGGACCACGGCCTTTTCCCTTAGATTGTTTTAAAATTGCCTCCTGTTTAAACAGAGTTGTGGACGAGAGGTTCTAGGGCCTCTGTACCGAAGCCAGAGTACATTTATGGCAGAGGCTCCATCCAGGAATGTGTTTTCCTCACCTTGAAAACAAACAGAGCCCGAGGGGCTACAGTGAAGAGCCATGGTGCTGGGAGGTGGCTCCCTGAGAAGTGGGTGGGACAGACTGGTGACCTGGCACTGCCCTTCTGCGAAGTGCTCTTTATAAAGGCCCTTCGAGGCTGGGGCTTTTGTCTTTGAGTCCTCCTTGGGACTGCCCCAAGCTCTCAAGTCCACCTGTGCCCTGCAGCAGCCATACTTGGTACAAATACACATTGCAAAACATATCAAGGTCAAGTGTAGTTCAGCACTGCTGACAAAATCTGTACACTGTTGGGCGCTGCTGCCTTTGTGTTATGAAGGTACACTTCAATGCATAGAAAAGTGACCTCAGATGAGTAAAATCATTTCAAGTAGAATCAAAGAGGGATGCAAAATCCTTCTGAGTAGTGGAGGTGAGTGTGGACTTCTAAGCAGTCGGTCCATTCAACCCCACTGGCCACCAGATGGGAGGCAGCACACTGTTTACACCAAGACTGCATCTCACAAATGATACGTTTACATCATATGAAGCTTCAAATAGAAATAGCTGTTGTAGTAGAATACGTGTTATATGCCAGGGTCTGTGCTAAGTGTTTATATGTATTACTTAAATCCTAACCATGCGGTTAATAGCACTGTTATCCTCATGGGGAAACTAAGAAACAGAATTATTGCATATTCTGCCAAAGGTTTAAAAAGGCAGTTTGGGGTCATGACCACACGTTCTGGGTTACAGAACCACAGCTTGATGTGGTGGGAAAAGCGTCAAGCTGTCGTGCACAATAGGGATTTGTTTTCAAACAAAACTTTTTAAAGCGTTGGACCTCTGCTTACTTATGGATTTATTTATACAATATATTTAGAGGCATGAGAGTGGGAGACAAAAATCTCACTAAGAAGCCTTTTTTCATAAAGCCCATAAAAGTATAGTTCTTCTGGCTGAAGCCAGGCAGGGGCTCTGGACCCCCGCCGACACTCACAGACCCTTCTGCACCACTCCCCACTCCTACCCTGTGTTCACTCATAGGGAGTGGTCCCACCTCCATGGTCTCTAGCCTCAGCGGTTCCAACCCCAAGTTTACTCCCTGCCCTCTTTCCACCTGGAGTAAGTTGGTCATGAATGACAGGGGCAAAACATGGGTGTGTCATACAGGGGAAGGGCTCCTGGAGTTCACGTCCTTTGAACCGTGGGTGGGATACATTACATATTCTGAGTTTTACTTAGCACCTAAAATGATTACTAGTTGAAGGAAATGATGGAGCAGTTGTGTGGAAAGTATTGTAATAGAGAATCCTGGAAGAATGTTGAGTCTGAACGCCTAGAATCTACTCATGTAAAGGTCCAGTCCAGCTTGGAATCCTGTGCAGGTATGATTGAGTATGTTAAGCACAAGAGGATTGACATTAGTCTAAGTTAAGATACTAGTGGATTGGGTGTGTTTTGGGGGAGGGAGCACAGGGCTAACCCAGGCGCTAGCAATGGAGTGTCCATCCTACGTCTCTGCCCGAAGACTTCAGCACCCAGGGCTTCGGTAGCTCCATTCCATCCTCAGCACTCTCACACAGGGATCTCCGGGGAATGTGCTCAAGGACCAAAGTGGAAGGTAACTTGCCACCCTCTCCGGGCCATCTGGAGGGCCTGTGGCTGCCATTCTGGGTCACTGAGCTGGCTAGGCTGATCAGGTCTGTCCCTGAGGAGAGAACAGCAGAGCCAGACCTTTTTATGCAGGCACTGGACATCTGGAGTGGCAGGAATTTGGGAGGCCATGTTGGTTCCTTTTATGAGGTCCATTCAGTCAATAACTGCTTTGATCCATTTGATGGTGGTGGTAGGGTAGGGGGTGGTTCTCACCTTTCCAAAAAAACCACCTTAACCTTTAAAGCAGCTTTAACATTCTGGCAAATGTTCTTCCAGTCTTTTTTGCCCATTGCAATGTTTTCAACATACCTGAATTCACAAGGTATATTTGATTTGGGGCCTTGTTTTTCTTTTACCTTCCTCCATCATATGCGTTTTCCCATGTGTTAATTACATTTTCCAAGCAGCAAGTACTCTTGAGTGAGGCCAATAAATTTACCTGCCCCTTGGTTTCATCATGTGTACAATAGGCGGGAGTTCTCCGAGTTGATCACACAGGTCCCCTGGAAGGCTTCTTAAAGACAGACTGCCAGGCACCACCTCCAGAATTTCTGATTCAGTGGGTCCTGGGGGCCTGGGAATCTGAATTTCTGACAAGTTCCGAGGAGAAAACTGGTGCTGTTGGTCAGGAAACCACACTGGGGGAACCAGCAAAATGAGGAGACTGAGATCAATGCATATTTTTTTAATTCTTAAAAAAAAAAAGAAAACTCTTAAAACACACGAGTTTACTAAACTTTAACAAAACCCTATGATTTTTGTTTGTTCGTTTTTTGTTTTTTAGGCTTTTATTTTACTTTTAACTTATACAGAGTTTTGTTGTTTACAGATATGTATGTTCCCAGATTAGTCATATGTATCTCCCCCCCACTCACCCCTCCAGACTGTCACACAGCACCCCTGCAGGATCCCCTTTTCTCACAGAGCAATGACTGTAGCTATTTTCTTCACATATGACAGTACAGGCCTTCATGTTACTTCCTTTACCCCCCGCCCCGGCGCTAGCAATGGAGTGTCCATCCTCGTCTCTGCCCAAGACTTCAGCACCCAGGGCTTGTAGCTCCATTCCATCCTCAGCACTCTCACACAGGGATCTCCGGGAATGTGCTCAAGGACCAAAGTGGAAGGTAACTTGCCACCCTCTCGGGCCATCTGGAGGGCCTGTGGCTGCCATTCTGGGTCACTGAGCTGGCTAGGCTGATCAGGTCTGTCCCTGAGGAGAGAACAGCAGAGCCAGACCTTTTTATGCAGGCACTGGACATCTGGAGTGGCAGGAATTTGGGAGGCCATGTTGGTTCCTTTTATGAGGTCCATTCAGTCAATAACTGCTTTGATCCATTTGATGGTGGTGGTAGGGTAGGGGGTGGTTCTCACCTTTCCAAAAAAACCACCTTAACCTTTAAAGCAGCTTTAACATTCTGGCAAATGTTCTTCCAGTCTTTTTTGCCCATTGCAATGTTTTCAACATACCTGAATTCACAAGGTATATTTGATTTGGGGCCTTGTTTTTCTTTTACCTTCCTCCATCATATGCGTTTTCCCATGTGTTAATTACATTTTCCAAGCAGCAAGTACTCTTGAGTGAGGCCAATAAATTTACCTGCCCCTTGGTTTCATCATGTGTACAATAGGCGGGAGTTCTCCGAGTTGATCACACAGGTCCCCTGGAAGGCTTCTTAAAGACAGACTGCCAGGCACCACCTCCAGAATTTCTGATTCAGTGGGTCCTGGGGGCCTGGGAATCTGAATTTCTGACAAGTTCCGAGGAGAAAACTGGTGCTGTTGGTCAGGAAACCACACTGGGGGAACCAGCAAAATGAGGAGACTGAGATCAATGCATATTTTTTTAATTCTTAAAAAAAAAAAGAAAACTCTTAAAACACACGAGTTTACTAAACTTTAACAAAACCCTATGATTTTTGTTTGTTCGTTTTTTGTTTTTTAGGCTTTTATTTTACTTTTAACTTATACAGAGTTTTGTTGTTTACAGATATGTATGTTCCCAGATTAGTCATATGTATCTCCCCCCCACTCACCCCTCCAGACTGTCACACAGCACCCCTGCAGGATCCCCTTTTCTCACAGAGCAATGACTGTAGCTATTTTCTTCACATATGACAGTACAGGCCTTCATGTTACTTCCTTTACGCCTCCCACCCACTGTTCATTCCCCACAATGTCCATATGTACACTCCTATGATTTTTTAAAATACCAAAGACCATCATCTGCCATTTACACGTAATTGTTTCCACTTGTAAGTCATAGGCATTCCATACTTACTTCTCTTTGAAGGTACCTGGATTTTTAAAAGCCTGTCTCTAAAAGGCAGTCTGACTTAAACCTAATACTTTATTTCTTCTTTTCCTTTGCATAGTTCCATATGTATTGAAGAGCTGTGCAGAATTTATAGAGACTCACGGCATCGTGGATGGAATTTATCGGCTTTCAGGAGTCACCTCAAACATACAGCGGCTAAGGTAAGCCCAAGAATCACCCCCTATAGAGTCCTGCCGTGATCTTTCCTCTGTCCATCCCTATATCTGCAAGTGTTGGGAGCACTAAAAGCTGAAAGGACTGAGGGAAGGATGGCAGGGCACAAGATCAAGTGCTGATGTGCTCAGATGCCTGCTCTTAATCTAATCAGGAAGCTCTCCAGTCTGATGTCTTCTTTCCAACGAAAACTCCTGAGGGCTTTTCATCTCTTCCTATGTCTTGCACCAGACTTATTCTTCTTAGGTAGATTCAGCTGAACTCAAAATATTTAAATTGCAAGTTAGGGGGAAATGATTTATTATTACTCACTTGCCTATCCAAAGCTCAGATCCCCATTACGTGGTATTCAGAACTTCGAGATTAATGTGAATTTTTCTGTTAACACACACCAAACATTTGATAGTTTCTTCTGGTCGAGAAATCAGAAGTCTGCATGATTGTACATTTCTCTAATTGATACCAGTATATTTAAAATTGTTGATAGAGGCACTTTTTCCAATTTTATAGATTTACCCTAAATAATTCTAAAATGTATCCTAGAATTTTTTTGAAATAAGTGTCTGTCACACTGAATTAAAAGGACAGTAATCTTCTTTATATGTATTGACATTGTAGCTGTAAAATAAAAGGATTATATATAGTATATATATAGATTATATACATTTTATGTAATATAGGTGCTAGTGGTAACCTGCCTGCCAATGCAGGAGACATAACAGATGTGGTTTCAATCCCTGAATTGGGAAGATCTCCTAGAGGAGGGCATGGCAACCCACTCCAGTATTCTTTTCTTTTTTTAAAAAGAAATGCACTGTATTTATTTATTTTTGACTATTCTGGGTTTTCACTGCTGCCATTTACACGTAATTGTTTCCACTTGTAAGTCATAGGCATTCCATACTTACTTCTCTTTGAAGGTACCTGGATTTTTAAAAGCCTGTCTCTAAAAGGCAGTCTGACTTAAACCTAATACTTTATTTCTTCTTTTCCTTTGCATAGTTCCATATGTATTGAAGAGCTGTGCAGAATTTATAGAGACTCACGGCATCGTGGATGGAATTTATCGGCTTTCAGGAGTCACCTCAAACATACAGCGGCTAAGGTAAGCCCAAGAATCACCCCCTATAGAGTCCTGCCGTGATCTTTCCTCTGTCCATCCCTATATCTGCAAGTGTTGGGAGCACTAAAAGCTGAAAGGACTGAGGGAAGGATGGCAGGGCACAAGATCAAGTGCTGATGTGCTCAGATGCCTGCTCTTAATCTAATCAGGAAGCTCTCCAGTCTGATGTCTTCTTTCCAACGAAAACTCCTGAGGGCTTTTCATCTCTTCCTATGTCTTGCACCAGACTTATTCTTCTTAGGTAGATTCAGCTGAACTCAAAATATTTAAATTGCAAGTTAGGGGGAAATGATTTATTATTACTCACTTGCCTATCCAAAGCTCAGATCCCCATTACGTGGTATTCAGAACTTCGAGATTAATGTGAATTTTTCTGTTAACACACACCAAACATTTGATAGTTTCTTCTGGTCGAGAAATCAGAAGTCTGCATGATTGTACATTTCTCTAATTGATACCAGTATATTTAAAATTGTTGATAGAGGCACTTTTTCCAATTTTATAGATTTACCCTAAATAATTCTAAAATGTATCCTAGAATTTTTTTGAAATAAGTGTCTGTCACACTGAATTAAAAGGACAGTAATCTTCTTTATATGTATTGACATTGTAGCTGTAAAATAAAAGGATTATATATAGTATATATATAGATTATATACATTTTATGTAATATAGGTGCTAGTGGTAACCTGCCTGCCAATGCAGGAGACATAACAGATGTGGTTTCAATCCCTGAATTGGGAAGATCTCCTAGAGGAGGGCATGGCAACCCACTCCAGTATTCTTTTCTTTTTTTAAAAAGAAATGCACTGTATTTATTTATTTTTGACTATTCTGGGTTTTCACTGCTGCTGCAGGCTCTTCTCTAGTTACAGGGAATGGGGCTACCCTCTAGTTGAGGTGAGCAGGCTTCTTGTTGCGGTGACTTCTCTTGTCGTGGAACTCAGGCTCTAGGGCACACGGGCTTCAGTAGTTGCAGCATGTGGGCTCAATAGTTGCCATTCCGAGGCTCTAGAGCACAGCCTCCATAGTTGTGGCTCATGGGCTTAGTTGCTCCGCAGCATGTGGGATCTTCCTGGATCGGGGATTGAACCCGTGTCTCCTGCATTGGCAGGCAAGCTCTTCACCACTGAGCTACCAGGGAAGCCCCCACTCCAATATTCTTGCCTGGAGAATGCCATGGACAGAAGAGCCTGGTGGCTATAGTCCATAGCATCATAAAGCACTGGACACAACTGAAGCGACTTAGCATATCAGCATGGTGTATATAAATAAATAAATAAATATATTATATACTAATTAATAGATGTGAGTTTCTTTGTAGCTCAGCTGGTATAGAACCTACCTGCAATACAGGAGGCCCCAGTTTGATTCCTGGGTTGGGAAGTTCCCCTGGAGAAAGGATAAGCTACCCACTCCGGTATCCGAGGGCTTCCCTATGGCTCAGATGGTAAAGAATCTGCCTGCAGTGTAGGAGACCTGGGTTTGATCCTCGGGTTGGGAACGTTCTCTGGAGACAGGAATGACTATACACTCCAGTATTCTTGCCTGGAGAATTCCACGGCGTGTCCATGGGTTGTAGGGAGTCGGACACGACTGAGCAACTTTCGCTCCACTTATTAATATATATACTGTCCTAGGACTAAAATAATAGGTTTATATATTTTAAATATTGTTCCATAATACAAAAATAATATATTTTAATATATTTATTACATATTAGTTAGTTACGAATATAGATTTCTAAAATAAAACCTTCTTGTTACAAGATTAATATATAGATTTTATATTATGCAGGTAATTCATTTTTATCGTCTCCCTCCTGAATTTTAGTTTTCTGCCCTTCTCCTCCAATCTCCATTGTTATGACGCTATACCACAAGAATAAAACATCCTTTTTCTGTAGAAGTAATAACTGTTAAAAAAAAAAAAAAACTGACTTGCAGTCATTGATTTTTAACATATCTGTGTGCTTACATCATTTCCTTAATTTGCTCATGTGATATTTTTCAGTTTCAACGAGTGTTTTTAGCGATTTACTCTCAGCTCTGAAACTGCACAGTAGTTGGTATTGTGGAAGGACACTTGGACAGGGACCAGTTTTTATTCACTTAAGTACCGACCTTAACCTTGACAAGGAACATTTTGGGTGAACTAAATGAATAAGTTCTAGGTTGTTTGTGTTCTGCCCTCATAAAAAAACACACGCCTATGCATTTACGAGGCCATTGCATGGTTTTCTTTTCAAGGCCTCTCTCAGTTCCTTTCAGGTTCTGACCACATCAGGGATTTCCCTTCTCTTTTTTAAAGGGGCAGGCTACAAGAGGTCGGACAGCAAGCTATTCTGAGAGCTGATTCTGACAGTCCAGTTGACTTTGTCACTACCTGTCAAACTAAATGAATACTCTCGAAATATCTGACTTCCCGTCTGTATTAACGCTCAAATTTATCATTGTTTAAATAAAATTTTAAGTTGCAAGTAAATCCTAGTTGAGGCAGTATATTCATTAATCATGTTAGGAAATGTTTTTTCAGTTAGCAGCGAGGCCTGAAATCTGACGAGGTTCTCAAACACCCCCCATAGATTGTATATAAGCTCATTTTCCTTGGAGAGTCACTGTCAGGCAGCCTAGAGGTTTCCATTCAGCATCAGAAAGAGAGTTGATTGAAGTTCTCAAACCTTGGGTTTGAGTCTCCAGATAAAACAAGCTGGCTGCCGTGAATATGTGGACACGAATGATAACGATCTGACTCACCCTGGTGTCGGTGTCTCCTCCAAGAAAGAGAAGTTCATTTAGAACAATATTTTGGAAAAACTGAAATCTCAGCAGGGTTTTTGGAAAATTATTTTCCTATTTCCCCACTGTTCACGATGGAGACTACAGACAGAATGCCAAGAGAAATCCATTTGTAAATGGGATTATTAGCTTTCTCATTGCAGCAGCTTCCACAGGGAAGAGCCAGACTTGGAGTGGAAATCTTTTGTCGCTTTCTTGTGCCTGGAATAGAGGGTCTTTTTGAACCAAGGTCAAAACTATGGTCAGATCAGCAGTTGAGGGTCTTTTTTTACCCCCTAAGCAGCCAAGTAGCTGCTGACAGGGAACACATGTTCCTGGGATTGTTATGTCTCTGTCTGTGTTGTTTCAGGCAGGAGTTTGGCTCAGATCAATGTCCAGATCTGACAAGGGAAGTGTACCTCCAGGACATCCACTGTGTGGGCTCCCTCTGCAAGCTCTACTTTCGGGAGCTGCCCAACCCCCTCCTGACTTATGAGCTCTATGAGAAATTCACGGTGAGTGTTTGGGTTTCCATTATGGTTACTGGGTGGGATGCGTGGATGGGCCAAGGAAAGTTTCAGCACTAGCATTACAATAATAATCCTCACCAGATGGTTGCTATTATCTTGGTGAGGAAAGTACGATGGTACAAGGAGGAAAGCAGGCTAGCAGTGCTGTTGGCTAAATTGTTCCTACCTTAAATTTTCAGAATCATATTTGCTTGTGAGAACTGGGTGAAATTATCTCCATATATATGTAACTGAATGTGCATCAGTATATAGGGAGGAACGAAGAACCAGAGAATGAAGTGACTGACCCAAGGTCACTCTGTCCCCAGGCAGGACAGAAACCTGAGGCTCCAGATACTACCCCCATGGTTCATTCATTTCAGGCGATTCCTTCTGTCTTTCTCTTGGGAGGGGGTGTGTTGGGTAAAGAGGTGGGTGGGTAGAGAAAGGAGAGAGAACAAATAAAAGTCAAGAGAGAAGTCAGAAAGCTGGAAAGAGAGAAGATTCTGGGAAAAGCAGCTAAGAGAGAGGGCAGGTTGGGCCAGTGGGTTGGGTTGGTGGAGAATGGATGTGCAAGAACAGAACACTGACGTAGCAGCTGCACGGTCACCAAATCCAGGCCCTACAGGAAAAGGAGGATAAAGGCTTAGAGCACATCCATGTGACAGCATTTAAAACAGAGCTTGACTGCTTGGCTGCAGCGGGGCAGTGCTGAGTAAGTGAAGAGGTGGATTTAACCGAGGTTGGAGCTCAGCTAGGAAAAGGGGGAGGGAGGTAAGAGTGTGCAAGAGAGTGATTGAAATAATTGACCATAGAATTGTGTCTGAATAAGAAGAGAAGTGAGAGCCTAAGGCAGGTGACAATGAAACACTAGATCCATGGATCATTCATCCCAGTGAGAACCGTTGGAGTAGGGTGGTCAGAGGGGATGTTTATAATTAAGTTTATGGGAGACTTGCGGTAATTGGTAAGGACCAGACCAAGACTCCAGCCATGGGAAAGAGTCTTCTTCTTCTGAAGAGCATATACATAATCTTCAGTTTGAAACTATACAGAAGTTAATGAGTGCTCATAACATTTCAGAAGATACCCTTACAGATCTCGCTCTGTTTGTCTGTCTGTCTCTCTGTATCTCCCTTTCTCTCTCCCCATTTTTGTGCCTCAAAACTAGTCAATACATTGTGACCTTTTGGAAAGGTGCTGCTTCAACAATATGACCACCTTTCCCTGGTAACAAATACAGAAAGACAATTTTTTTTTTCACTTTTTTTTTACATTGGGGTATAACCAATTTTTAAATTTTCATCCATCTTTAGCATGTGTGGGCCTCCCACTGCAGTGGCCTCTCTCATTGCAGAGCACAGGCTCTGGGCATATGTGCTCCAGAGTGCTGGCTGGCAATTGGACACACCAGCCCAGTTGCTCCACAGTACGTGGGATCCTCCCAGGCCAGGAATCAAATTGGTGCCCCCCTCACTGCAAGGCAGACTCTCTAACCACTGGACCACCAGGGAAGCCCAAGAGGCTGTTTTTACAGAGTACTCTCTCATATATAAAAGTCAAGAGAGAAGTCAGAAAGCTGAAAAGAGAAGATTCTGGGAAAAGCAGCTAAGAGAGAGGGCAGGTTGGGCCAGTGGGTTGGGTTGGTGGAGAATGGATGTGCAAGAACAGAACACTGACGTAGCAGCTGCACGGTCACCAAATCCAGGCCCTACAGGAAAAGGAGGATAAAGGCTTAGAGCACATCCATGTGACAGCATTTAAAACAGAGCTTGACTGCTTGGCTGCAGCGGGGCAGTGCTGAGTAAGTGAAGAGGTGGATTTAACCGAGGTTGGAGCTCAGCTAGGAAAAGGGGGAGGGAGGTAAGAGTGTGCAAGAGAGTGATTGAAATAATTGACCATAGAATTGTGTCTGAATAAGAAGAGAAGTGAGAGCCTAAGGCAGGTGACAATGAAACACTAGATCCATGGATCATTCATCCCAGTGAGAACCGTTGGAGTAGGGTGGTCAGAGGGGATGTTTATAATTAAGTTTATGGGAGACTTGCGGTGGTGGTAAGGACCAGACCAAGACTCCAGCCATGGGAAAGAGTCTTCTTCTTCTGAAGAGCATATACATAATCTTCAGTTTGAAACTATACAGAAGTTAATGAGTGCTCATAACATTTCAGAAGATACCCTTACAGATCTCGCTCTGTTTGTCTGTCTGTCTCTCTGTATCTCCCTTTCTCTCTCCCCATTTTTGTGCCTCAAAACTAGTCAATACATTGTGACCTTTTGGAAAGGTGCTGCTTCAACAATATGACCACCTTTCCCTGGTAACAAATACAGAAAGACAATTTTTTTCACTTTTTTTTTACATTGGGGTATAACCAATTTTTAAATTTTCATCCATCTTTAGCATGTGTGGGCCTCCCACTGCAGTGGCCTCTCTCATTGCAGAGCACAGGCTCTGGGCATATGTGCTCCAGAGTGCTGGCTGGCAATTGGACACACCAGCCCAGTTGCTCCACAGTACGTGGGATCCTCCCAGGCCAGGAATCAAATTGGTGCCCCCCTCACTGCAAGGCAGACTCTCTAACCACTGGACCACCAGGGAAGCCCAAGAGGCTGTTTTTACAGAGTACTCTCTCATATATACAATGATTTCTTAAGCCGGCTTCCTACTGATGGACATTTAGACTTTCTGTTTATTGACACTTTGCTTTTGTAAGTAACATTAAACATTTTGTACATATATCCTTATACTTTTTTTTCCTGTTTATATCCTTATGGAAAAAAAACAAAAGTATATTTACTAAGTAAAAAGATCATATTTACAATTTTGTCCCATGGGGCTTCTGTTGTGGTCCACTGGGTAAAGAGTCCACCTTGCTGTACATGGGTCAACGGTTCGATCCCTGGCCTGGGAGATCCCACGTGCTGCGAAGTAGCTGGACCAGTGTGTCCAATTGCAAGCCAACACTCTAGAGCACATTGCAATGGGAGGCCCACACAGGCCAAAGAATAAAGATGGGTGAAAATAAATAAATAAAAAGGCAATCAAAGAGGCAACATTTAAAAAAAAAATTTGTCCCATGTTGCCAAGTTGTTCTGCAGAGACAAGAATGTTCTTTTTCCTGCAGCCTTGCCAACAATGAATGTTTTTAATTTGTAACTTGTTTGTCAATCTCAATTAACCAAAAATTTATCTTGTTGTTTTAATTTGCGAATAAGACTTTATTTTTGACATAACTTTAAGTACATTATAATAGTTTCCTCCTTGAATATGACTACAATATCACATGTTAAATAGCTGAATAAGTCTAACTTATTTTACTTAAATTTCATTCTGTAATAGTTGAGGATAGGTAGGAATTCTTGTCTAGAAACTTCAGAAATACAAGTTTCTTCTCAGATTTTGTTTATGGGGTCAGAACAAAACCCATGTTTATCTCTCCCCACTTCTGTTCCCTGACATCGCTCATCAGTCTGTCTCCCACAGCGACAATATCAAAGCAATGTTTCTATCCACTTGTCATCACAGCTCAAGGGAGCTTAACATTGTATTTAAACGTGTTTTAATGACACTAAGAAATAAAAAGCATGTTTTGTTGTGACAGCTAAACTCTACATAGGTGGGATCCAGCGACGTTAACTATATATCATTGAATTTACAGTTGACTAGACTTCTCTGATCACAGTGATGAATTATGAAAATATAAGCAAGCCTTCTTCAGCGACATGGGAACAGCTCTGTTACACAGTCACACATTCTTACAGTGATTTATTTATACTTAGTTGCACTGCTGAAGTAGAATAGCATTTCAGTGGAATATAATAGAATTAGAAAAATGCCAGTGAAGTAATGATGATGATATCTGCCATTTAGTGCTAACCAGATGCCAAACTTATTACCAGTATTATTTCATTCAGTCCTCCAAATACCTCTGGGAACTATGTTTTACTGTCTCTTTTACAGATGAGTAAGTTGAGGCTCAAGTGACTCTTGCCTGGGGTTGTACAGATAGTAAATAGAAGTAAAGATTTAACATTCTGCCTCAGAATTACCACACGGTTTTAAAAATAGATTTAACAGCTATTAAATAGGCTCCGGGATTAAAGAATTTAATAGGAACTGTGGAAAACATCCCAAACTAATAAGGAAAACTGGCTAAGTGTTGAGAGAGGGAAGTCAAGTCACACTCTTACCATTTAACCAACTTCAGGGTGAATGACTTTCTAAGAGTAAAAGCAAAGGGAAAAAAAGTCACCAAAGACAAATTTAACAAATTAGACGACATATGAATTATTTTTTTCTCTATTTAAAATATATTTACAAAATTAAAAGGAAATGACAGCTATGTAAAACACTTACAATAAACATGACAGATGAATAATTATATAAAACTCCTACGTATCAGCCTGCTGAAGAAATGAGCAAAGAACCTCAGGAGACAATTTGTAAAAGAAACAGAATTATTTAAAAAGTATAAATGTATTTAAAAATGTATTTTCGTATTAAAGAAAAAGATTTTAATGTTAGTATTTCATGTTGCCGAGTCATAGTGACATGGGCTCTGTCAGAGTTTTCTATTGCAAGTGTAAATTGGCTGGACATCCCAGGAAGTCATTTGAAATTACTATCAGGAGTCCTAAAATGCTCATTTTTAAAATAGAGTAACTCTATTCTTGTGCTAAAAATCGTGGCCTTTTTTGGACCATCCCAGGAAGTCATTTGAAATATAAGCTATATATCATTGAATTTACAGTTGACTAGACTTCTCTGATCACAGATGAATTATGAAAGTATAAGCAAGCCTTCTTCAGCGACATGGGAACAGCTCTGTTACACAGTCACACATTCTTACAGTGATTTATTTATACTTAGTTGCACTGCTGAAGTAGAATAGCATTTCAGTGGAATATAATAGAATTAGAAAAATGCCAGTGAAGTAATGATGATGATATCTGCCATTTAGTGCTAACCAGATGCCAAACTTATTACCAGTATTATTTCATTCAGTCCTCCAAATACCTCTGGGAACTATGTTTTACTGTCTCTTTTACAGATGAGTAAGTTGAGGCTCAAGTGACTCTTGCCTGGGGTTGTACAGATAGTAAATAGAAGTAAAGATTTAACATTCTGCCTCAGAATTACCACACGGTTTTAAAAATAGATTTAACAGCTATTAAATAGGCTCCGGGATTAAAGAATTTAATAGGAACTGTGGAAAACATCCCAAACTAATAAGGAAAACTGGCTAAGTGTTGAGAGAGGGAAGTCAAGTCACACTCTTACCATTTAACCAACTTCAGGGTGAATGACTTTCTAAGAGTAAAAGCAAAGGGAAAAAAAGTCACCAAAGACAAATTTAACAAATTAGACGACATATGAATTATTTTTTTCTCTATTTAAAATATATTTACAAAATTAAAAGGAAATGACAGCTATGTAAAACACTTACAATAAACATGACAGATGAATAATTATATAAAACTCCTACGTATCAGCCTGCTGAAGAAATGAGCAAAGAACCTCAGGAGACAATTTGTAAAAGAAACAGAATTATTTAAAAAGTATAAATGTATTTAAAAATGTATTTTCGTATTAAAGAAAAAGATTTTAATGTTAGTATTTCATGTTGCCGAGTCATAGTGACATGGGCTCTGTCAGAGTTTTCTATTGCAAGTGTAAATTGGCTGGACATCCCAGGAAGTCATTTGAAATTACTATCAGGAGTCCTAAAATGCTCATTTTTAAAATAGAGTAACTCTATTCTTGGACTCCATGCTAAGACAATAGTCAGATGTGCACATGAGTAGTTGATTTACAGATATTTCGCTTCCATAGTCCAATAACGAAATTAGGGAGTATCTACATGTCTAACAATAAGGGATGGATTAAATAAATGATAATGTATCTATTGTTTTAAACCCTGTGTAGCCATGAATAGTCATATTTCTGAAGACTATTTGCTGGCCACAACATAAAGTTAAATGGGGAAAAAAAAAACAAGATAAGCAATAAATAGGAAATGAGGTCAGTGTTCATACTTGGTGCTGGGAAGCCCCAGGCAGATTGCTTCTTTCAGGCCTCACATGCGAGTAGGTTAACAGGAGTGAGATTTGGGTGGTGGGCTAGCGGGTGATTTTTGTTTCCTTTCAGTACGTATATCAGTTTCGTGTGGCTGCTGTAACAAATGATCACAAACTTGGTGACTTTAACAGCAGAAGGTTATTCTCAATTCTAGAACCCAGAAGTCTGAAATCCCTTTCACTGGGCTGAAATCAAGGTGTCAGCAGGGCCATGATCATTACAGAGGCTCAAGGGGGAAACCTGTTCTTCCTTCCTCCAGCTTCTGGTGGCTGCTGGCATGCCTTGACTGTTGCCCACATCTCTGCCTCCATGGTCACACTTTCTCCAGGCCATGTCAAACAAATCTCACACTGCCTTCTCCAGTCTGTTGCAGATTTCCCTCCACCTCCCCTTTTAAGGATACCTGTAGTTGGATTGAGGACCCACTAGGTGGCGATAGTGGTAAAGAATCTACCTGCCAACGCAGAAGACACAAGAAACACAGGTTGGATCCCTGGGTAGGAAAGGTCCCCTGGAGGACAAAATGGCAACCCACGCCAGTATTCTTGTCTGGAGAATCTCATGGAGAGAGGAGGCTGGTGGGCTACAGTCCATGGATCGCAGAGTTGGACACAACTGAATGTACACACACATATTGGATAATCCACGAGACTCCTTATTTCAAAAGCCTTAACTTAATCACATCTGCAAAGACTCTTTTTCCAAATAAGGTAACATTTACAGGTTCTAGAGATTAGTACCGAGTATCTTTGGAAGCAACTATTCAAAATGCTCATTTTAAAATAGAGTAACTCTATTCTTGGACTCCATGCTAAGACAATAGTCAGATGTGCACATGAGTAGTTGATTTACAGATATTTCGCTTCCATAGTCCAATAACGAAATTAGGGAGTATCTACATGTCTAACAATAAGGGATGGATTAAATAAATGATAATGTATCTATTGTTTTAAACCCTGTGTAGCCATGAATAGTCATATTTCTGAAGACTATTTGCTGGCCACAACAGAAAGTTAAAGGGGAAAAAAAAAACAAGATAAGCAATAAATAGGAAATGAGGTCAGTGTTCATACTTGGTGCTGGGAAGCCCCAGGCAGATTGCTTCTTTCAGGCCTCACATGCGAGTAGGTTAACAGGAGTGAGATTTGGGTGGTGGGCTAGCGGGTGATTTTTGTTTCCTTTCAGTACGTATATCAGTTTCGTGTGGCTGCTGTAACAAATGATCACAAACTTGGTGACTTTAACAGCAGAAGGTTATTCTCAATTCTAGAACCCAGAAGTCTGAAATCCCTTTCACTGGGCTGAAATCAAGGTGTCAGCAGGGCCATGATCATTACAGAGGCTCAAGGGGGAAACCTGTTCTTCCTTCCTCCAGCTTCTGGTGGCTGCTGGCATGCCTTGACTGTTGCCCACATCTCTGCCTCCATGGTCACACTTTCTCCAGGCCATGTCAAACAAATCTCACACTGCCTTCTCCAGTCTGTTGCAGATTTCCCTCCACCTCCCCTTTTAAGGATACCTGTAGTTGGATTGAGGACCCACTAGGTGGCGATAGTGGTAAAGAATCTACCTGCCAACGCAGAAGACACAAGAAACACAGGTTGGATCCCTGGGTAGGAAAGGTCCCCTGGAGGACAAAATGGCAACCCACGCCAGTATTCTTGTCTGGAGAATCTCATGGAGAGAGGAGGCTGGTGGGCTACAGTCCATGGATCGCAGAGTTGGACACAACTGAATGTACACACACATATTGGATAATCCACGAGACTCCTTATTTCAAAAGCCTTAACTTAATCACATCTGCAAAGACTCTTTTTCCAAATAAGGTAACATTTACAGGTTCTAGAGATTAGTACCGAGTATCTTTGGAAGCAACTATTCAACCCACTATACTACATTTTATTTTTATCAGAAAAAAAGTTTCATTTTAGGAAAAATTCAATTTGGGTCAGATTGATTCAGCTAAAATGATTAAACCCAAGGTGGAAAAAAGTTGCTGATTTAGGATTTTTAGAGAACACAGTTCAGAGACGCATTAAATTTTATACTGAGGGCTTCCCTGGTGTTCCAGTGGGTAGAGAGTCCACCTTGCAGTGCAAGGGGCACCGGTTCGATCCTGGCCCAGGAAGATCCCACGTGCCATGGAGTTAACCAGTGTGTCCAATTGTGAGCCAGCACTCTGGAGTGCATGCACCCAGAGCCAGTGCTCTGTGACAAGAGAGGCCACTGCAATGGGAGGCCCACACATGCCAAAGAATAAAAGATGGATGAAAATAAATTAAAAAAAACACGCATGATGGGGAAAATTTTTTTTAAAAAAATTAACACTGAAATAACATTTCTGTGAATCAGTCTCCCTCATTAAACTGTAAGCTTCCTAAGGACAGAAAACATATTTATTTTACTCATTATTGTGCTTCCTTTCCCTGCTCTTCAGCTGCTGGAGAAGGTTGTGACTGTTGCCTAGTAAACATGGCTAGCAGGTTGGTTGACCCACACACATCGTCTGAAGTCTTGCTGGGGGTGGCCCACTGGTGGGTGGCATCAGGCAGAGGCTGCCTGGCTGTGAGCTCAAGGTGGCTGCCAACGTGGCAAGGGCCAACTGTCCTGGTTTGCCATGGACTCTTCCACTTTTAACTCTGAAAATCCCTGAATCCCAGCAAACTCCTCAAACTCAAGCAAGCCAGACTGATTGGTCACCTCTCCAGGGGCCAAAGCTTGAGGGGAGTTGTCTCAGTGAAGCTGATGCTCCCCACGCAGGAGGCTTGGTGCTCAGATGTGCTTGGCCCTTGGTCCCTGAAAGTGTGGCCAAAATGAGGCTTTCTGGGTTTCTTTTTTTTGAGGGGGTGGGGTTCTTTTTTAACTTTTTCTTTCCTTTAATTTTGGCCGTGCTGGGTCTCTGTTGCTGCACAGGCTTTTCTCTAGTCGTGGTGAGCAGGGACCCCTCTCGAGTTGCAGTGCAGCTTCTCATTGCGGTGGCTTGGCTTGTTGCGGAACATGGGCTTCAAGGCATGTGGGCTTCAGTAGTTGAAGTACACGGACTTAGTTGCTCCGTGGCATGTGGTATCTTCCTGGATCAAGGATCGAATCCGTGTCTCCTGCATTGGCAGGCAGATTCTTTTCCATTGAGCCACTAGGGAAGCCCTCTGGCATTTTTCAGTGCAAAGCAAAATATGGACTCATTCACTTACTCATTGCATACAACTAACGTCTCTTGAGCACCTACTGTGTATACTAGGCAGGCACAGTTCCAGGTGCTGGGTAAGCAAGTCAGATAAAACCCTTGTTCTCATGAAACTTATTTTTTTTTAAGTTTATTTATTTATTTATTTTTGGCTCTTCTGGGTTTTCACTGCTGCTGCAGGCTCTTCTCTAGTTGCAGGAAGTGGGGGCTCCTCTCTATTTGAAGTGAGCAGGCTTCTTGTTGTGGTGACTTCTCTTGTGGAGCCCGAGCTCTAGGGCACACGGGCTTCAGTAGTTTCAGCACATGGGCTCAATAGTTGCCATTCCGAGGCTCTAGAGCACAGGCTCCATAGTTGTGGCTCACGGGCTTAGTTGCTCCCCAGCATGTGGGACCTTCCTGGATCAGGGATCGAACTCGTGTCTCCTGCATTGGCAGGCGAACTCTTCACCAGTGAGCTACCACGGAAGCCTTGAAACTTACATTTTAATGAAGGAGATAGATGATAAATAAATGCAATGCATAACTCTATAGTACGAACTGTCGATAAGTACTATAAGGACAGTGAATGCAGGGTACAGGTCAGAGAGGGCTTCTCAGGTGGCTCAGAGGTAAAGAATCTACCTGCCAATATCTACCTGCCAATGCAAGAGATGTGGGTTCAATCTGAGTTGGGAAGATCCCCTGGAGTAGAAAACAGCAATTTGCTCCAGTATTCTTGCCTGGAAAATTCCCATGGACAGAGGAACCTGGTGGGTTACAGTCCATGGGGTCACAGAGAGTCGGACACAACTGAGCACACACCTGCACAGGTCAGAGAAGGATGGGACTGTTGTTTTTGGTAGGATAATCAGAGCGTTCCAGGAGGTGGTATTTGAACAGAGACAAGGATGAAGTGAGGGAACAAACTGCAAATATCTGGTGGAAGAGGGTGCTGGGAAGGAGCAACAGGTGCAGAGGTCCTAGTTGAGGACACACACACCGAGCTGGCTTGAACATGTTGAGGCCACTGTGGCCTCTAGGGAGCAAGCCAGGAGGAGATGCTGGGGGAAATCTGCAGATGGGCCAGGTGATGTAGTCGCGCCTGCTGTTGCAGGACTGACAAAGACAGAAGTCTAACAACGGTCTGGGAAAACCGCGGTTGCTGTCTTTGGAGACAGAGAGTCACAGTTCGAAGGAAGACTTAACTTTCTTCTGTATATTCCTTTGAGTGCTTTGCATTTTTGAAACCATGTGCACTAAAAATAACAAAAGTGGCTTTATAATCCATTCAGTTTAACGTTCAGCCACTCAGTCGTGTCCGACTCTTTGTGACCCACGGACTGCGGCACGCCAGGCTCCCCTGTCCTTCACTGTCTCCCAGAGCCTGCTCAAACTCATGTCCACTGGCTCAGTGATGCCTCCAACCATCATGTCCTCTGTTGTCCCCTTCTCTTCTTGCCTTCTATTTTTCCACCATCAGGGCCTTATACTAGTTTTTAAATAATAATAAAGGGTAAAAACTGAGCTGCAGCTGGACTGCAGTTGAAAGGGACAGATGCGGTCCATCTTGAGGATGCAGCTGTTGAGGGCAGGAGTGGAGGTGGTATTCAGGTAACAGAGGAAACTAGAGCCTGGGTCCAGCTGGAGAGAATGAAGTCCAGCCCTCACCAGAGTCCTCAAAGGGCAGGAAGCTGGTCTTATTTATACTGACTAGAAGAGAACAAATAGTCACAGATTGAACCTGGATTTTTCAAGGTTTAACCATCAGAAAGATTGTCTTGGCTAATGCTGAGTGAGATTCTCTTTTAGGCAAACAGCAATTTGCTCCAGTATTCTTGCCTGGAAAATTCCCATGGACAGAGGAACCTGGTGGGTTACAGTCCATGGGGTCACAGAGAGTCGGACACAACTGAGCACACACCTGCACAGGTCAGAGAAGGATGGGACTGTTGTTTTTGGTAGGATAATCAGAGCGTTCCAGGAGGTGGTATTTGAACAGAGACAAGGATGAAGTGAGGGAACAAACTGCAAATATCTGGTGGAAGAGGGTGCTGGGAAGGAGCAACAGGTGCAGAGGTCCTAGTTGAGGACACACACACCGAGCTGGCTTGAACATGTTGAGGCCACTGTGGCCTCTAGGGAGCAAGCCAGGAGGAGATGCTGGGGGAAATCTGCAGATGGGCCAGGTGATGTAGTCGCGCCTGCTGTTGCAGGACTGACAAAGACAGAAGTCTAACAACGGTCTGGGAAAACCGCGGTTGCTGTCTTTGGAGACAGAGAGTCACAGTTCGAAGGAAGACTTAACTTTCTTCTGTATATTCCTTTGAGTGCTTTGCATTTTTGAAACCATGTGCACTAAAAATAACAAAAGTGGCTTTATAATCCATTCAGTTTAACGTTCAGCCACTCAGTCGTGTCCGACTCTTTGTGACCCACGGACTGCGGCACGCCAGGCTCCCCTGTCCTTCACTGTCTCCCAGAGCCTGCTCAAACTCATGTCCACTGGCTCAGTGATGCCTCCAACCATCATGTCCTCTGTTGTCCCCTTCTCTTCTTGCCTTCTATTTTTCCACCATCAGGGCCTTATACTAGTTTTTAAATAATAATAAAGGGTAAAAACTGAGCTGCAGCTGGACTGCAGTTGAAAGGGACAGATGCGGTCCATCTTGAGGATGCAGCTGTTGAGGGCAGGAGTGGAGGTGGTATTCAGGTAACAGAGGAAACTAGAGCCTGGGTCCAGCTGGAGAGAATGAAGTCCAGCCCTCACCAGAGTCCTCAAAGGGCAGGAAGCTGGTCTTATTTATACTGACTAGAAGAGAACAAATAGTCACAGATTGAACCTGGATTTTTCAAGGTTTAACCATCAGAAAGATTGTCTTGGCTAATGCTGAGTGAGATTCTCTTTTAGGCAAACAATTGGGATGGGCAACGTTTTAACTCCCTTCCTTCAATTCCCCAAGTGATGGGTTCTGTGCTATCCTAGTGGGGGAACATGAAGAGATGGAAAAACAGCTTTGTGGTGAGCAGACCCTCTGGGAGAACAATGAAGACCTAGAGAGCTTCCAGATAGGACTGGGAGGTGAAGGGGCGAGGCTGTGAATACTGAAGGAATGCCCATCCCAAATGGAGCCTGCAGGCCTGTGGGGAGAGCCCGCCCAGTCTCTCAGAACTGAGGTGACTAACAGCTTCCTAAAGTATTCAGGAAACTTTCCATGCGTGCTGTTAAATTGATCCAGACCTTTATTCCACAGACACACTTTTAGAAAGTGAGGGTAAGAGCAAAAGGCTTGGGAAGGGGATGTGTGCAAAGCTTTGCAAAGCTCACCCTCGCTTTGCCTAGAGGAGATGAGTGGGAGGCCTCCCCCCCTCCCCCATCGCAGGCAGAGTGTGGAAGGGTCTCTGCCTCTCCTTCCTCTGGGGCTCTCTCCCTTTCCTCGCTTTATGAGATGCTCCCTGTCTTGGGGTCAGGCCCTTCCCCACACATCTGTTTTCTGAACAGCAGAGCCCAGGAGGAGGGCAGAGGATGTCAGACACTAGCTCCAGGCTCCATTCTGGTCCCCACCCTCTACATCCTGCTATCTCAAAACTCAAGGATGGGACCAAGGTCATATTTATGCCAGCTCTGTTCTGAGGCTTGCCAACCCAGAAGACTGAGACAACTGGGACCCTCTGAGCCCCGAGTGAGTGTCTCTCCACTTGTGAGTAGGAAGTGAAGTTGAGTTTTCCCACATAGAGACTTTTGATTGCCTTTGAGAATGGTTAGCTTCTGTAAATGCTTTACTTCAATTCAGTGAAAAAGTCAAACAGAAACAACTTGGCAGCCAGAGCTCTGGCATGATGCCCCTGTAGGAAAATGGAGCCGGTGCAGTGGAGCCATTTAAAGTGTTTTGGGATCTGAGTGAGGTTACACGGTTATTATGCATGTGAGAAGACTCAGGGAGATGGAGCGGAAGATTTGTAAGTTTCCTTTTCTATAAATTTTATTTATTAATTTATTTTTGGCTATTCTGGGTTTTCACTGCTGCCACAGGCTCTTCTCTAGTTGCAGGGAGTGGGAGCTACTCTTTAGTTGAGGTGAGCAGGCTTCTTGTTGTAGTGATCTTTCTTGTTACGGAACTCGGCCCCAAGGGCACATGGGCATCAATAGTTGCGGCACATGGGCTCAATAGTTTTGGCTCTGAGACTTTAGAGAACAGGCTCAATAGTTGTGGCTCACGGGCTTAGTTGCGTTGCAGCATGTGGGATCTTCCCGGATAAGGGATCAAACTCGTATCTCCTACATTGGCGGGCGAACTCTTTTACCACTGAGCCATTACGGAAGCCTGATTTGTGCATTTTTAGTTTAGTAAACTATACCTCAGTGTCATATCTTTTTGATCCTGATGCTGCGAAAAATAGAAGGAGAAGGAGATGACAGAAAATGAGGTGGTTGGATGGCATCACCGACTCAATGGACATGAGTTTGAGCAAGCTGTGGGAGATGATGAAGGACAAGGAAGCCAGGGGTGCTACAGTGAGTTGGACATGATTGAGCGACTGAACTGAACTGAAACTATACTTCAGTAAAAAAAAAAGAAAAGATGTGATTACTAGTGACCTTGGACTTAGGTACATCTCTCAAGCAGGAAGTCTTGAGTACTCAGCCACTGGGAGGGGCCCTTGAATCTGGGCACAGGCCTGACCGACTCTCAGGACTGGGTAGAGGGCAATCTGTCGGGGACACCTGCGTTGTGCAGGAACCCCGGACAGGCCTGTGAGCACACTGCTTTTACTGAAGCCCTCCCAAGGGCCTGGGCTGAGGCGGGACCACACACCCACACAGGAAACAACCAGAGAGCAAGTCCAGACAAGGCCATCGGGTCTCGGGGGCAAAGCTCTTATCCTGCTGGGAAGGCACATCTTCACGAGGTCCCAGCCATCAACAACAGGCTGCCGTGTCACGGGAAGGTCTCAGGGAGTGGCTGTTTGCACCCAGAAAGACTGCTGGCGGAATAAACATGGAGCCGCCCCATCATCTTCATCTCTCTTGGTCTCTTGTCTCTGTGTCTGTCTTGACTCAGTGTGAGTGAGTGTCTCTCACTGCCACCCAGGGCACTCCCAGGGTTCTACACCATCAGATACCTACCAACCACCCAGTCACTCAGATGGTAAAGAATTTTCCTGCAATGCAGGAGACCCAGGTTCAATCCCTGGGTTGGGAAGATCCTCTGAAGAAGGGAATGGCAACCCATTCCAACATTCTTGCCTAGAGAATTCTATGGACAGAGGAGCCTGTCAGGCTACAGTCCACGGGGTCACAAAGAGTCGGACATGAATGAGTTGCCACAGCACGTCAGCTGGGTGCATAGAGAATAGTGGGTGTGATGAAACATTAAGAAAAACACACAGAGAAAAGATGGAAATGGGGGAGCTCCAGACCTCTTGGGTCAAGGCCCCAAACACTCTCACGAAGTCCACTTTTATTGAGAGCTTAAGCATCCAGGTGTTTGCAAGGAATGATATTAACACGGGCTGGGAGTCAGTCACAGCTCTGGTCAATAATTACCCTGTGACTCTCACTTGCTCATGTTATCTCCCTAATGAAAGGACGCACTAGAGCTGGGGGGTAACTAGACCGGCAAGAAGTTAAGGAGTCTGTTCTGTGTGCACACGCAGCGTCCGCACGTTCACTGACCCAGTGTTCCAATGTCCACAGCAGATCTCCCACCTGTAGCTGATCAATATGACCCCCAGCTAATGAACCCATATGAATCGAATCAACTTGTTTTTGTCTTCTTTCATCCAAGATATTTTTCTCCTGGCTTGGCCAAAGCTGCAAAAACCTCCACTGGTTTGTTTCCCCACATAGAGTGACTAACACACACACACACCCCAACCATCTGCGGACCCACAAAGACCCTGCGTGTCCACATCATTAGAGACTTTCCATCATGAACCCTTGGAGATTTTAGTAGCTTGTTTTTTTCTAGAAAAGCACGCCTTCTGGAAGGATGGTCTCTAGGCGTGGTTGGGAGGCTGGAGTGCAGAAGCCTAAGGTCCCAGCCATCAACAACAGGCTGCCGTGTCACGGGAAGGTCTCAGGGAGTGGCTGTTTGCACCCAGAAAGACTGCTGGCGGAATAAACATGGAGCCGCCCCATCATCTTCATCTCTCTTGGTCTCTTGTCTCTGTGTCTGTCTTGACTCAGTGTGAGTGAGTGTCTCTCACTGCCACCCAGGGCACTCCCAGGGTTCTACACCATCAGATACCTACCAACCACCCAGTCACTCAGATGGTAAAGAATTTTCCTGCAATGCAGGAGACCCAGGTTCAATCCCTGGGTTGGGAAGATCCTCTGAAGAAGGGAATGGCAACCCATTCCAACATTCTTGCCTAGAGAATTCTATGGACAGAGGAGCCTGTCAGGCTACAGTCCACGGGGTCACAAAGAGTCGGACATGAATGAGTTGCCACAGCACGTCAGCTGGGTGCATAGAGAATAGTGGGTGTGATGAAACATTAAGAAAAACACACAGAGAAAAGATGGAAATGGGGGAGCTCCAGACCTCTTGGGTCAAGGCCCCAAACACTCTCACGAAGTCCACTTTTATTGAGAGCTTAAGCATCCAGGTGTTTGCAAGGAATGATATTAACACGGGCTGGGAGTCAGTCACAGCTCTGGTCAATAATTACCCTGTGACTCTCACTTGCTCATGTTATCTCCCTAATGAAAGGACGCACTAGAGCTGGGGGGTAACTAGACCGGCAAGAAGTTAAGGAGTCTGTTCTGTGTGCACACGCAGCGTCCGCACGTTCACTGACCCAGTGTTCCAATGTCCACAGCAGATCTCCCACCTGTAGCTGATCAATATGACCCCCAGCTAATGAACCCATATGAATCGAATCAACTTGTTTTTGTCTTCTTTCATCCAAGATATTTTTCTCCTGGCTTGGCCAAAGCTGCAAAAACCTCCACTGGTTTGTTTCCCCACATAGAGTGACTAACACACACACACACCCCAACCATCTGCGGACCCACAAAGACCCTGCGTGTCCACATCATTAGAGACTTTCCATCATGAACCCTTGGAGATTTTAGTAGCTTGTTTTTTTCTAGAAAAGCACGCCTTCTGGAAGGATGGTCTCTAGGCGTGGTTGGGAGGCTGGAGTGCCAGAAGCCTAAATAAAACCCGCAGATAGAGGACAGTGCCCCGCCCTCTTGAGCACTCACTAGACTGCGTCACTTCCTCTCCACAGGAGGCGGTGTCTCATTGCCCAGAAGAAGGCCAACTGGCCCGAATCCAAAATGTTATCCTGGAGCTCCCACCATCCCATTACAGGTAAGAATTCTTGGTAAAAGAAATACACAGCCGCTCAATGTGATGTAATACCAGAGATGCAGGCTGGCATCATAAAAAGGAACAAATTCAGTGGACAGTGGCTTTCTGGGGTAGGTTGAGGTCGGTGAATAAGTCACTTACATCAGAGTGACGAGAGACACTGACGAGAGACGCTGGCCGGAAGGGGCACCCCCTAGTGTCATAAGAATCATTTCTCATCGCACAAGCCAGCCTCACAGTGATTGTCCAGATTCTTACCCAGGGTCATAGCATAACCACATCGATGGAAGCCAAGATGGTTTCTAAGCAGGATTTGACTGCCACTCTTGAGCGTCTGGCCGACGGATCTCCATGCTCACCAGTCCCATCCCTTGCATCGTTTCATCCTCTCATTTCATTCTCACAGGTTAACCCCTAACTGTGCTGCCTTTCCCAGTGGCTGCTGAACTTACCCAGTATTTACAGGGAACCGATTTTGATGTGCTCCAAGAACATCCCAGCAATAACAGTTGTTATTCATTCATCAGATGAGCTCCTTAACCAGTACCAGGGCACCCATAGCTGGAAGAATGATCATAAACACTGAAATGAGGACAGTCATGAGACCATGCTGTCTTGGGTGACAGGAGGCCCACCTGAGTCCCCAGGTCTGACTCTGACTGGTGCTCCAAGGGCCTCAGCTTACTTCCCTCAAGACCGTCTCTTCCCCATCCGTGGCCAGTATTCCAAGGGCCAAGAAAATTACTTCTATCTTGCTATCTTCCTGATAATCTTCCAAAATTCATAAGATAGAAATATTTAGAGTCTCTTAACTCAAACTTAGAAATTATCTCCAAATATCTGGTTTCATACGGACTGTGACATTTCCTACTTTTTTTTTCTTTTTTTTAATGAACTGTTCCAGGACCTTGGAATACCTGATTAGACACCTGGCCCACATCGCCTCCTTCAGCAGCAAGACCAACATGCATGCCAGGAACCTGGCCCTGGTGTGGGCACCAAACCTCCTCAGGTAACCACCTCCTCTCCCCTCACTGCCCCTGTAGGCTCCAAGCAGCCCCCAATTCAAACAAAGCCTGGGTTCTTCAAAACTGAGCCTCCTTGTAGACAAGCCCTTTGTTAAGGGGTTATCTGTGCCATAGGGGAATTAAATGTGATTTAACAGCCCTTCCCTGCTGACCTTGGGAACTCTGGAACCCAGAAGTCTTTTCTGGCTACCACCAAGTTGTGGATAATGTGAGTTTGTATGTTATAGTTTCTTGGAAAGGCCTTTCTAGGTCTTTGGGGTTCCTTGGCTTTTATTGGTTTTGGTGGAGTCCTAGCCAGCTGTAATGACTTTGAAAATGATGAACTGCCCTTAGAACAATTGTGTGGAGGTGGAAGGAGATCCTATGAAGAGAAAAAATCAGTCTGTATATATTCAATAACACAGTGTTTACAGTTTTGCAATTTATTGTACCTGGTAACTGTTTCCAATTTGTTCAGTGTGTTGGGCTTCACAGTCTTTGGCGAGTCCCTTCAATTGATCTTAAATAGTTAAAATAATACCAGTTAACAAGCTATATCAATTTAGGAATTGGGGACTCATGCAGCAGGCCTGCTGGCTGCCCGTTATGCTTTTGGGGATGGGGCAGACTCATTCACTAAATGTGTTTCCTCCATGGTTCAGGTCCAAAGAAATTGAAGCCACTGGTTGCAATGGAGACGCAGCCTTCCTCGCAGTCCGGGTCCAGCAGGTGGTGATTGAATTCATCCTGAATCATGTGGATCAACTCTTTAACAACGGCGCCCCCGGATCACTGGAGAACGATGGTAGTAGTTTTTCCTGGTGTACTCCACCAGTAAAGCCTTCTTCTTTCCTTAGGCGCGGGATCCAGGCGTAAGGTAGGGTGGACTGAGCCCTTGCTCTCAGGGTCAGCTGTGTGCGCTGATGAGGCTGGGGCCAGAGTCTCAGGATCCTGCACCCGTACGTGTTTTCCTGTACAGCAAAGGTGTGTTCGCGTGTGGCTCTGGCATGTTCCTGCTCCGTTTCATACGTGGCCTATCCCATGAATGTGGTGTGAACTGGAATACTGTCCTGTTGCTTTTTGTGAGTTCTTAAACTCTTCAGTTGTTATCCAGAGACACTGGCAAATCCCTCCAGCTATTAGATTTCATCTTTACTTCCAATATGGTATTGCAGAAGTCTTAAGTGAGTGAGTTAAGAGGCCTTCTGTTCAAACCTGCGCATATGTTCAGAATGCATTCTCTTTGCAGGCATTTCTCTTTTTTAAATTGAAATATAATTGATTTACAATATTGTGTTAGTTCCAAGTATACAGACGCACAGACACTTATATTCTTGTTTTGGTTCTTTTCCATTATAGTTTATTATAGAAGATTGAATATAGTTCTCTGTGCTATGCAGTAAATCCTGATTATCTATTTTACACGTGGTAGTGTGTGTCTGTTAATACCATATTCCCAGTTTATCCTTTCCTGGCTTCCACTTGGCTAACCATAAATGTATTTTCTATGTCTGTGAGTCTGTCTCTGTTTTGTAAATAGGTTCATTTGTACTGTTTCTTAGATTCCACATATACATGATACCATATTGTGTTGCTGGTCCTGTTCGTGACGCCAGTTGTCTTGCTGTTCATGTTGCTCACAGTTTGCTCAACCCAGGGTAGGCCAGGTGCCCGCTAAGAGGCCGGAAGGAGACTTGAGGAGCCATAGGAACTTCAGACACGCTTACTGTCTCCTGGCTGGCATGGCAGCCATAACATAACCTCTCTCCTGGCTGACACAGCAGCCATACCATAACCATAATGTGGCCATAACGTAGCCGTAACATAGCCTCATATAACCATGATGCTGCTCCAGCATAGCCCCAATGCGACAGTGGCCGGGGCTTCCGTGGTGAAGCTCCTATAGGCGTACCACACACAGCAGTCCATACCAAGCAAGTGCCTCCTGCCTGCACGTGCAGTGCTTTAAGTGATCTCAGCTGCTGCATAGCCATTAGTTACAGACTGTGGGGCAAGAGCAAGAGGCCGTGGAGTTCGAGAGCCTGACCACGCCGTGTTGGCTAATTTGCTCTTTTCCTACACATGTATTTGTCTTTCTTGCAAGCATTTGTTGAGTACCTGCTTTATTCTGCCCCGCGCTGGACTCTAGTGAGACAGCAATGAGGTATGCTTGTCGGTGTGTATGTGGAGACCGGCGAACACTGAAACCCACTCTATGTGAGGAACTACACATACAGCTCTTTCAGACTGGATGTAATGAGATGCAAGATGTGATATTTCAGCCCTCACAATATCATGAACCCTAGGAATGCATTGGTATTTGTTTAAGGTGTTTGAATTCACATGAACCTAATTTGTAAAAATAAAAAATCCAGCTGATCAGTAAGCCTGGTAACTACCAGTTGCGTGAGGGTGATTTTCCAGCCTTATCATATGTCACCTAACTGGGAGGGCTTGCTGAAACACAGATTACTGGACCTCATACCCAGAATTTCTGATTCAGCATTTTGGAGTGTTGCTGAAAATCTGTTTTGCTAACAAGTTTCCAGGTGGTGCTGCTGCTGCTGGCCAGGGTCCATCCCTAGCTGACCAAAGCATTCTTTTCTAGTTTGGCTAATATACTTGGGAAAAATTAATTATAACCATCAAAGTAATCAGTTGCAATTACTATCAAATTTTGATTCCTGGTGTAATCATTCTCATCTTTAGTCCTCTATGTGGTTTATGATCTTTCTCTTAAAATTCGCATACCATAAGAGTCACTGCTTTAATGACTTTAAAGTGTACAATTCAGTGGGTTTTAGCATTTTCACAGAATAGTCCAGCCATCACCATATCCAATTCCGGAGCATTTTCATCCCCAAAAAGAAACCCCACACCCATTCAAGTAGTTACCCCACATTTTTTTTCCCACCAGACTCTGACATCTGCTTTCTGTTTCTATGGATTTTGCCTCTTCTGCACATTTCACATCAGTGGAATCATACAATATGTGGCTTTTAATGACTGACTTCTTTCACTTAGCACATATTCTCATCTATCAGCATGTGATTCTTTTTTTTTTCTTTTTTAAAAAATTTTTATTTTACTTTTTACTTTTACAGAGTTTTGTTGTTTACAGATATGTATGATCAACATTTCATTCTTTTATAGCAGAATGATACTCTGTTGTATGGATAATACCACATTTTATGTATCCACTTATCCGCTGATAAGACAGTTGAGTTCTTTCTGCTTTTTTGTTGTTGTGATGCTGCTGTGAACAGTCACATACAAGCTTTTGTGTGAACGTATGTTTTTACTTCTGTTGACTAATATATCTAGGAGTGGATGACGTTTCTTTTATCTTTATTTTAACTTGCACGTTGTACTTTGTGCTAAGTCACTTCAGTCTTGTCTGAGTCTTTGCAACCCCATAGACCGTAGACTGCCGGGCTCCTCTGTCCTTGGGATTCTCCAGGCAAGAATACTGAAGTGGGGCTTCCCTGGTGGTCCAGGGGGTACAGAGTCCACTTTGCAGTGCAAGAGGCTCCAGTTCAATCTCTGGCCTGGGAAGATCCCATGTGCCGCGGAGCGGCTGGACCAGTGTGTCCAGTTGCCAGCCAGCACTCTGGAGTGCACGCGCCCAGAGCCAGTGTTCAGCAACAGGAGAGGCCACTGAAATGAGAGGCCTACAGAGGCTGAAGAGTAAAGATGGATGAAAATAAAGTAAAAAACAATAAACGAGTCCAAAAAAAAGAAGAAGAAGAAGAAGATTCTACCCCAGTAAAACTCACTTTAAAAAAAAAAGAGAGAATACTGGAGTGGGTTGACATTTCCTTCTCTTCCTGACCCAGGGATTGAACCCATGATTCTTATGTCCCCTGCATTGGCAGGTGGACTCTTTACCACTGGCACCACCTGGGAATGAGAAATATGCTTTCATTCATTCATCTTTTTTTGAATCAACCAGTAATTCATTGGGGACTTATTCTGTGCCAGGAACTACGACAGGCACGCCACATATATCATCTCATTGTCTTATCATGACAACCATCCTAAAGTTATCAACCTTATTTTATACATGAAGAACCAGAGAACCAGAAAAGCTTAGTAATTGGTAGGACTGAACATTGAACACAAATCTTCCAGCCTGTGCTTTGTCCTTACCCAGTGTGCCTCTGGAGGAAAAAAAAGGAGAACAAATAAATAAACCACTGTGGAGTTTTGTTGTTTACAGATATGTATGATCAACATTTCATTCTTTTATAGCAGAATGATACTCTGTTGTATGGATAATACCACATTTTATGTATCCACTTATCCGCTGATAAGACAGTTGAGTTCTTTCTGCTTTTTTGTTGTTGTGATGCTGCTGTGAACAGTCACATACAAGCTTTTGTGTGAACGTATGTTTTTACTTCTGTTGACTAATATATCTAGGAGTGGATGACGTTTCTTTTATCTTTATTTTAACTTGCACGTTGTACTTTGTGCTAAGTCACTTCAGTCTTGTCTGAGTCTTTGCAACCCCATAGACCGTAGACTGCCGGGCTCCTCTGTCCTTGGGATTCTCCAGGCAAGAATACTGAAGTGGGGCTTCCCTGGTGGTCCAGGGGGTACAGAGTCCACTTTGCAGTGCAAGAGGCTCCAGTTCAATCTCTGGCCTGGGAAGATCCCATGTGCCGCGGAGCGGCTGGACCAGTGTGTCCAGTTGCCAGCCAGCACTCTGGAGTGCACGCGCCCAGAGCCAGTGTTCAGCAACAGGAGAGGCCACTGAAATGAGAGGCCTACAGAGGCTGAAGAGTAAAGATGGATGAAAATAAAGTAAAAAACAATAAACGAGTCCAAAAAAAAGAAGAAGAAGAAGAAGATTCTACCCCAGTAAAACTCACTTTAAAAAAAAAAGAGAGAATACTGGAGTGGGTTGACATTTCCTTCTCTTCCTGACCCAGGGATTGAACCCATGATTCTTATGTCCCCTGCATTGGCAGGTGGACTCTTTACCACTGGCACCACCTGGGAATGAGAAATATGCTTTCATTCATTCATCTTTTTTTGAATCAACCAGTAATTCATTGGGGACTTATTCTGTGCCAGGAACTACGACAGGCACGCCACATATATCATCTCATTGTCTTATCATGACAACCATCCTAAAGTTATCAACCTTATTTTATACATGAAGAACCAGAGAACCAGAAAAGCTTAGTAATTGGTAGGACTGAACATTGAACACAAATCTTCCAGCCTGTGCTTTGTCCTTACCCAGTGTGCCTCTGGAGGGAAAAAAAAAAAGGAGAACAAATAAATAAACCACTGTGGAGAATTAATGTCTTTGGGAAATGTTCTTCTTGACAGCAAATTCCACCCATGACTGTTAGTATTTAAGGGTGCTCCTAATTCCAACCTGGAAATGCCTGTTCTTCTTATGACCATTGCCTTAATCAGCTTTTGTCTGCATGTTGATCCAGTTTCCTCTTGAGCCTTTAATTCTTGATTGCTTCCAATACTTACTATTCAGTGCATTCCCTTTAAATATTCTTGTTATGAATTCTTATTGACTTTGGTACCATACTTAATGTTTATACAAAATGGAATAAGTCATTTGTTGTTGTTATTCAATCACTAAGTCATGTTCTATTCTTTATGACCCCATGGACTGCAGCACACCAGGCTCCCCCGTCCTTCACCATCTCCCAGAGTTTGTTCAAATTCATGTCTGTTGAGTTGGTGATGCCATCCAACCATCTCATTGTATGCCGCCCCTTCTGCTGCCTTCAAACTTTCCCAGTACCAGTACCAGAGTCTTTCCCAGTGAGTCAGCTCTTTGCATCAGGTGGCCAAAGGATTCTAGCTCCAGCTTTAGCATCCATCCTTCCAATGAATATTCAGGGTTGATTTCCTTTAGGATTGACTGGTTGGATCTCCTTGCAGTCCAAGGGACTTTCAAGAGTCTTCTTGAACACTACAATTAGAAAACATCAATTGTTTGGTGCTCAGCATTTTTTATGGTGCATATCTCACATCTGTACATGACTATTGGAAAAGCCATAGGTTTAACTATATGTACCTCCAACCTTAAATTGCCTTGGAGACCATGTTTTCCAGCTGCAGAGAAGGGGTAGTCTCCTCCTCCTCTAGCTGAATGAAGCCACCTCTGTGACTGAACACACATTCTCACATGACAAAACCCTAGACCGTTTCCAGGGGCAAGTACCCTCTGCTGTTACTTTGACCCACAGTAAGTGCTCAATTTGTTGGTGTGTGAATGAATGAATGGATCATCCATCTCTGAGAAGTATAGAAATGAAGGCTACCTTCTGCAGCCTCTGTGTGCCTTCTGACTGGGCTTCCCAGGAGGGCTATCACATTCCTGTATGTAGTCTTTGTCACCCCCATCATGCCTGAGAGAAGCCCGTGACAGGAGCTCAGGAATGGAGGGGCTGTGACTGGGGAGTCTGGCTGGACCTAGTACACAGGCCCCCTCCCAGGAGGTCTATGAAGCTCTTCTCTTTACAGAAAACCGACCGATCATGAAGAGCCTGACCCTGCCTGCCCTCTCCCTGCCCATGAAGTTAGTGAGTCTGGAGGAAGCTCAGGCTCGGAGCCTGGCTACTAATCATCCAGCCCGGAAGGAAAGGAGAGAGAATAGTCTGCCGGAGATTGTCCCTCCCATGGGCACCCTCTTCCACACTGTCCTTGAGTTACCAGACAACAAGTAAGTGGCCTTCTTTCAAATTTTGGGAGATGTTTGGGTGGAGGGGGACAGAGGAGGAAGCGATAGAGTCTCAGGGCTATGATGGCAGCATGGGTTGGGTTGGTGGTCTGGTTTGTGGGGTGAGGAGGCATTCCAGAAGAGATGGAAGTTTTTGCCACGACATTCACCAACGACTGACGCCTTCACTCACTGCCCCAGTCTTCAAGACCTTCATCTCCCACCAAGATTCCTTGTACCGTGGTGTGGATAGGGCTCATAGATACCAAGAATCGTGACTAAAGCCCCTTATTCCCTGGCTTAGACAAAATAGGCTTGACATTTTCAAAAGGAAGGTTTCTAGACAGAAAATCTTGTCCCCCTCCATCCACTCTTCACCTTCACGGGACACTACAAAAGGCATAGAGATGAACGGAGGACAAGTTGACAATGTACCACTCTGGACTGAGTGCTCAGGGGACGTGCATCTGGCTTCTGTTCCTCCTCTCTTACCTATCTCTCTTACCTCCATCCCCTCCAGAAACAAACCAAAGACCATTTTCACTCATATCTTCTCGCACTTCTCTTTCTCATTTCTTTTGTTGTAACCCTGGTCTCTACATATCCCACTCCCTGCCCCTCCTCTCTGCCATCCTGCTGTAAAAAGGAGGCAGTGACTGAAGCAAGAGTCCTTAATTCTAAGCAGATAGGTGGACGAGCTGAAAGGCAGTCTTTTCACTGAAGAGTGCTCCTTGGGGGAGGGCTTCCCAGGAGGGCTATCACATTCCTGTATGTAGTCTTTGTCACCCCCATCATGCCTGAGAGAAGCCCGTGACAGGAGCTCAGGAATGGAGGGGCTGTGACTGGGGAGTCTGGCTGGACCTAGTACACAGGCCCCCTCCCAGGAGGTCTATGAAGCTCTTCTCTTTACAGAAAACCGACCGATCATGAAGAGCCTGACCCTGCCTGCCCTCTCCCTGCCCATGAAGTTAGTGAGTCTGGAGGAAGCTCAGGCTCGGAGCCTGGCTACTAATCATCCAGCCCGGAAGGAAAGGAGAGAGAATAGTCTGCCGGAGATTGTCCCTCCCATGGGCACCCTCTTCCACACTGTCCTTGAGTTACCAGACAACAAGTAAGTGGCCTTCTTTCAAATTTTGGGAGATGTTTGGGTGGAGGGGGACAGAGGAGGAAGCGATAGAGTCTCAGGGCTATGATGGCAGCATGGGTTGGGTTGGTGGTCTGGTTTGTGGGGTGAGGAGGCATTCCAGAAGAGATGGAAGTTTTTGCCACGACATTCACCAACGACTGACGCCTTCACTCACTGCCCCAGTCTTCAAGACCTTCATCTCCCACCAAGATTCCTTGTACCGTGGTGTGGATAGGGCTCATAGATACCAAGAATCGTGACTAAAGCCCCTTATTCCCTGGCTTAGACAAAATAGGCTTGACATTTTCAAAAGGAAGGTTTCTAGACAGAAAATCTTGTCCCCCTCCATCCACTCTTCACCTTCACGGGACACTACAAAAGGCATAGAGATGAACGGAGGACAAGTTGACAATGTACCACTCTGGACTGAGTGCTCAGGGGACGTGCATCTGGCTTCTGTTCCTCCTCTCTTACCTATCTCTTACCTCCATCCCCTCCAGAAACAAACCAAAGACCATTTTCACTCATATCTTCTCGCACTTCTCTTTCTCATTTCTTTTGTTGTAACCCTGGTCTCTACATATCCCACTCCCTGCCCCTCCTCTCTGCCATCCTGCTGTAAAAAGGAGGCAGTGACTGAAGCAAGAGTCCTTAATTCTAAGCAGATAGGTGGACGAGCTGAAAGGCAGTCTTTTCACTGAAGAGTGTCATCCTTGCTACTTGGTCACTTAAAGGAGGTGGAAAAGCAGACTCCTCAGACCTCTTGTCACTGTCCTCCACGTGAGGCTCCATTGTTTCCCTCTGGGAGGGGGAGAGTGCTGGGCACTGGTCACTCCGCATGCTCTGGAAAGGTCACCTAGATCTCACCTGGCAAGAAACCCTCCCATTTCCAGGAGTGCCTGGATGGCCCTGCCCTGAGACTGAGCCCACTGCCCCTCCCCAAAATCCCTGGAGAAGGAGACTTCCACTCAGGGATCAGGAAGAGGGATACCTCTGAAGGATAGTCAGGCACCGTCAACCATACCTGGGGTGCACCATACCTCAAGGTATATGTGATCCTGTAAGATCTACCCCAAGACCAGGTACTTGACAACCTCAGGCCAGATCCAACAGAAGCCACTAAGCCCCGCAGATCTATCTCCAAGCGATGGTAGAAGCACGCTAGGCTTGAGATCTGGATATTCTATGAGAACCTTGCAGAAAAGAGGTCCTTTGTGGAGCCCACAGGTTGTAGGGCTCCATCCCAGAACTTTATGAAATCTGGTGGCTAGGTCAACCAGAGCGAGGAAGACCTCTGTGGTGACCCCTGGTGGTACCAGGCCCTCTGGGCCCAGCCTGGTACTCAGCTATCCCTGCTTCATCAGGGAAATGAGAGAAAGCCAGATACACAGTGACCACCCTCTGCCTTTCTCTGCAGCTGTCCTAGGCCAGGCTCTCTTCCACGTTGCCTTCGCATCCTCCACCCTTTCCAGCCCACTGAAGCCTTCCTCAGCCCTCTTCTCACTGTGGAAGTTCCAGATCCACAGGTGTGGCTGCTGTGAAGGGAGCATAACAGGACTGAGGTCTCTGGTCTTTAGTGTTTACTCCTGTAAGAAATAATCATCTTTAAAACCCAGGAGTCAAGTGCTTACCAGAATTCCTACCAGAAATCCCAGAACTGTGGTTGCTTGTGACCTCTGAGTCTCCCACCCCTGCCTCTGTTTGCCCCAGATCCCTTGCTTTAATAGCACAGCTTTGCCCCTTCCTCTGGAGAATGTAGTCCTTCACTCTGACTCATGAAAACCTCGCTTGGTCATCAAGGGCATCCTCGGACATGGTGAGAGTCAGTCTCAACTTTGATTTTATAGAATTTCCTGCCATGTCAGAGCCATTCATATCTAAAAGAACATGTTTGGGGGTATTCCTTCTATATTTAAAAAGCCCATTGAAATGGCTAGTTACCCAGATCACCTCCTGTGACTTGGCTCTTGTAGAAGAAAGCTCTCCAGCAAATCCAAGAAGTGGAAATCAATATTTAACCTGGGACGTTCTGGATCAGACTCCAAATCAAAGCTGAGTAGAAATGGGAGTGTGTTTGTGAGAGGACAGAGGCTCTCAGGTAAGAAGCAACAACACTAAAGTTTATAAGAGAGATACGTATATATTTTTTTCGTTCTGTTTCTTCAGTCTTTGGTTTGATTAGATCAAACTAACTAACCCTGAAAGAGAAACTTATAGTCTTTTTGTTTTCTTTTTTATTTGTTCATTTATTTATTTGGGTCTTCTTTGCTGCATAGGCTCTTCTCTAGCTGCAGTGAGTGGGGGCTACTCTCTAGTTAGGGTGCATAGGCTCCCCACCTCAGCGACTTCTCTTGTGGAGTATGGGTCTAGGTTCAAGGGCTTCAGTAGTTGCGGATTGCAGGCTCTAGAGCACAAACTCAGTAGTTGTGGCCCATGGGCATAGTTGCTCCAAGATGTGTGGGATCTTCCCAGAGCAGGGATGGAACCCATATCTCCTGCACTGGCAGGTGGATTCCCAAGAGAAGAAGTCCTAGTCTTTTAGAAGGTAGTTTTGGATTTACAAAAAATTTGCAAAAATAGTACAGAGAACCCATATACTCTTCATGCTGCTTCCCCAAATATTAACACTTTACATAACTGTAATACAATGACCAAAGCCAGAAAATTAGTATCAATATAATACTATTACATAATTTGCAGACGTTATGTTTATTTGGCCGTCTGTCCCACTAATGTCCAGGTCCCATTGGTCCAGGATCCATCCAGTCCAGGAATCCACACTGAGTTTAGATATCAGACCTCCTTAATCTTCCAATCTAGGACAGCTCCTCTGTCTTTCTGACCTTGACACTTTGGGAGAGTTTGGGCCACTTATTTTGTAGAATATACTTCAGTTTAGGATTTTCTTGTATTTTCTCATGGTGAGATTGAGGTTCTTTTTTTTTTTTTTTTTTTAATTTATTTATTTATTTACTTTGTGGGGGAGGGGAGCGGGCGGGCCACTTCTATTGGTCTTTCATTTCTCTATTTTCATTCGTCTTCGTTCTTCGGCTCCTGTGGGCCTCCCATCGCGGTGGCGTCTGTGTTGCAGAGCACCGGCTCTGGGCACATGCGCTCCAGAGCTCTGGCTAGGTAATTGGACACATCAGTCCAGCCGCTCCGAGGCACGTGGGATCTTCCCAGGCCAGGGCTCGAACCGGCGCCCCTTGCACTGCAAGGCGGTGTCCTTACCCACTGGACCACCAGGGGAAGCCCGAGATTGAGGTTCTTAATGCCGTGCCTGTCACTGTGCATCATGTCCGAGGGCCCATGAGGTCAGTTTTTATTGTTGGTGATGTCAACTTTGATCACTCTGTTAACGTGCAGTCTATAAGGTTTTGTGCCTGTGAGGTTACTATTTTTAGTAATTAACTAGTAATTAATAGTTATCTTGTGGGAGATATTTTCAGACCATGCAGATAACCTTTTCTTCATCCTATTTTCATCCAAGAGTTTTCATATCCATTGATGGTTCTTGCCTATAAGAGTTTTCCTATAGTGTTTGCCACATGGTCATTTTCTATTTCCATCATTCCTTCTATACCTCTTAATGAACTTTACTGTAAGGGAGATCTGATTTTTAAATAGGGATGCTGCCTTGTGGGAATTATATTTGAGTAGTAAGTAGAATTGATGCAGGAGAGAGTCTAGGAAGCTGCTACATAATGGGGAACATAACCAGTGAAGCTAAATATTGTGTCAAAAAAGGGAGGGCCAAAGAAATTTGCAGGCTTCCCTGGTGGTCCAGTGGGTAAAGAGTCCGCCTTGCAGTGCAACGGAGGCCAGTTCGATTCCTGTCACAGGAGAATCCCATATGCCATGGAGCGGCTGGACCGGCGTGTCCAGTTGTGAGCCAGCACTCTGGAGCACACACGCCCAGAGCCAGTGCTCTGCAGTGAGAGAGGCTACTGCGATAGGAGGCCCACACAGGCCAAAGAACAAAGATGGATGAAAATAATAAACAACCAATATAAGAGGCCAAAAAAGAGAGAAATTTGCTACAATGATATTTAGTGTTGTAGACTGAAAGCATGATTTTTTAAAATGAGGGCAATAGTTATGAAACAAATAGTAAAAGGTAAACCTACAGATGCCATGAGCAAACCTTGATCAGATCCTAGTTTGAAAAAAAAAAAGGACTACAGGGCCTCCCTGGTGGTGCTAGTGGTGGTAAAGAATCTGCCTGCCAATACATGGGGCATAAGAGACACAGGTTCAGTCCCTGGGCCAGGAAGATCCCCTGGAGAAGGAAACAGCAACCCACTCTAGTATTCTTGCCTGGAGAATCCCGCAGATAGAAGGGCCTGGTGGACTACAGTCCATGGGGTCACAAAGAGTTGTACATGACTGAAGCAACTTAGCAAAGAGCAGCTAAGCCTGTGCACCACAACTACTGAAGCCGGCCCTCTAGAGCCTGTGCACTACAACAAGGGAAGCCGCCACAATGAGGGGCCCAAACACTGCAGTGGAGTGGCCCTGCTCACCGCAACTAGAGAAAGCCCACAGGTGGCAGTGAAGACCCCAGTGCAGCCAAAAATAAATTTTAAAAATAAATAAATAATTTTTTTTTTAAAGAAAAGGCTGCAAAAGATAAATTTGGGGACAACAGACATAGATTTTAGATAGTATTAAAAACAGTAAATTTTCATAGCTTACTGATGCTTCTTAAAAAGGCGTATGCTAAAGTTGACCTATTTAAAGACAAAGTGTCAAAATATGGAAACTCATTTTCAAATAATTCAGCAAAATGTAAGTATGTGGGTAGATAAAAATAGAAATAGTTGGGGCTTCCCAGGTGGTCCATTGGGTAAGGACACCGCCTTGCAGTGGGACACCGGTTCAATCCTTGGCCTGAGAAGATCCGACGTGCCGCAGAGCGGCTGGACCGATGTGTCCAATTACCGAGCCGGAGCTCTGGAGTGCATGTGCCCAGAGCCAGTGCTCTGCGACGAGAGAGGCCACTGTGATGGGAGGCCCACACAGGCCAAAGAACAAAGATGGAAATAAATGAAAGACCAATAGAAGTGGACAAGAAAAAGAGAAAATGAATACAAAAAAAAAAAAAAAAATTAAAAAAAAATAGATGAAATAAACATGTGGCAAATGTCAACGTAGGTGGTAGATTTAGAGGTCTCCAACTTTTCTGAATATTTGAAATACTTAACAATAAAGATTTGGGGGAAAAATTAATGCCTATAGGGAAAATTTAGAGAATATCTTTAAGGAAATTCCTCAGTCCTGGTATAATTGTATCAGTTCAGTTCAATTGCTCAGTGGTGTCCAGTTCCTTGTGACCCCATGGACTGCATACGCCTGTCTTCCATGTCCTTCACCATCTCCTGCGGCTTGTTCGAACTCCTAATCGTATGCCAAGGACCAGAAAGCACAGATGTTAGAAGCCATCACATTGTCCCATTGGAGTAATGAGGATGTCACCAGGGATAGCAGCTTGCAAGCTCAGTTGTGTCCAACTCTTTATCACCTGGTGAATTGAAGCCCACCAGGCTCCTCTGTCCATGGGTTTCTCCAGGCACGCATACTGGAGTGGGTTGCCCTTTCCTCCTCCAGGGGATCTTCCGGACCCAGGGATCGAACCCACATCTCCTGCATCTCCTGCACTGACATTACCTGGGAAGCCCAGTTTCAGTTGTAAATAAGAGCAAATCAACTCAACTGGCTTATGCAAGGAGGGAACTTACTGGGACACCCAGATCTAGGGGAAACTTCAGGAGCAGTTTAAACCAGTGGCTCTGTCTCCATTTTCCCTTGTTTTCCTCAGCTGTGCCCTTTGATGGTTTTTCTCCGCATCAAAGTTGACCTATTTAAAGACAAAGTGTCAAAATATGGAAACTCATTTTCAAATAATTCAGCAAAATGTAAGTATGTGGGTAGATAAAAATAGAAATAGTTGGGGCTTCCCAGGTGGTCCATTGGGTAAGGACACCGCCTTGCAGTGGGACACCGGTTCAATCCTTGGCCTGAGAAGATCCGACGTGCCGCAGAGCGGCTGGACCGATGTGTCCAATTACCGAGCCGGAGCTCTGGAGTGCATGTGCCCAGAGCCAGTGCTCTGCGACGAGAGAGGCCACTGTGATGGGAGGCCCACACAGGCCAAAGAACAAAGATGGAAATAAATGAAAGACCAATAGAAGTGGACAAGAAAAAGAGAAAATGAATACAAAAAAAAAAAAAAAAAATTAAAAAAAAATAGATGAAATAAACATGTGGCAAATGTCAACGTAGGTGGTAGATTTAGAGGTCTCCAACTTTTCTGAATATTTGAAATACTTAACAATAAAGATTTGGGGGAAAAATTAATGCCTATAGGGAAAATTTAGAGAATATCTTTAAGGAAATTCCTCAGTCCTGGTATAATTGTATCAGTTCAGTTCAATTGCTCAGTGGTGTCCAGTTCCTTGTGACCCCATGGACTGCATACGCCTGTCTTCCATGTCCTTCACCATCTCCTGCGGCTTGTTCGAACTCCTAATCGTATGCCAAGGACCAGAAAGCACAGATGTTAGAAGCCATCACATTGTCCCATTGGAGTAATGAGGATGTCACCAGGGATAGCAGCTTGCAAGCTCAGTTGTGTCCAACTCTTTATCACCTGGTGAATTGAAGCCCACCAGGCTCCTCTGTCCATGGGTTTCTCCAGGCACGCATACTGGAGTGGGTTGCCCTTTCCTCCTCCAGGGGATCTTCCGGACCCAGGGATCGAACCCACATCTCCTGCATCTCCTGCACTGACATTACCTGGGAAGCCCAGTTTCAGTTGTAAATAAGAGCAAATCAACTCAACTGGCTTATGCAAGGAGGGAACTTACTGGGACACCCAGATCTAGGGGAAACTTCAGGAGCAGTTTAAACCAGTGGCTCTGTCTCCATTTTCCCTTGTTTTCCTCAGCTGTGCCCTGAGGGTTATCTTTATCCCCAGACTGGCTTCTTTGCTGCACCAAAGTGTCTGTAGTAGTTCTAGGTTTTACCTTTGACTCTCATTACCACTGGAAGGAGAAAGAACATCATTTCTGGTAGCTTACTTCTTAGTGCAGGGCCCTTCTATCACAGAACCCCACCTTAAATGTCGGTCACCGCCCGCCCCCTCACATCCTGCAATAGTAGCCTTCACTTAGTGACGTGGGTCAATCCCTATAGCTAAGAGAGTGCTCTGTGCTGATTAACTTAAGACTGGGTTCCTGATCCTATCCAGGGCATAAGGACATTACACCCATTGGGTGAGGAATGAGGTGCACCCAAGTTGTATGGGGCTCTGTGAGAAGGCGAAGGACGTGGATTCTGGGTAGGCATCTATAATATCCATTATATGGGGGAAAAGGTCTTTCACAAAATGGCAAGATAGCCAGGTGAAGAGGGCAGGTTGCCATAGGTGTGGTTGGCCAGATACAAGTCAGAAATTCGGGTTCTCAGAGGAGAGTTTCGGGGGGACCTGGCAAGAAACTCCTGATCTAACAGTAGGTTAGCCGGAGCTCATCAGAGAGAACCTCGGTTACAGAGTCAGTGCCATCGTCTAGGAGGTTCACCAAGTACCCAAAAGTTAAAACAAGAACAAAACAATTGAATAAAAATAGAACAAGTGATTTGCTTTGATCTTGACTTAGCAAGATTTCCACCCCCCATTGTGGTTTTCAAAAGGAAGAAGCCCCAGGTGCTGGATCAAACAGTGGTAAACTCACAGAATGTACAGGATGTCCCTGGCCGGCTGCTCAGCTTGGCTGCCCCTCAGAGTCGCCCACAGGACGCGGTTCACACCCACAGCAGCTCTGTCTCGGGAGCTCTGTGAAGAAGTCAGTAGATTGCTAGCGGTGTCAAACCTCCCCAGGTGATTCTGATATGCCGGGATTGAAAACCACTGCTGTCTCATGAACAGGCTAGCCAGCTCATCCCACGGGCTGACCTTTGATGGGTGCAGGGATGAAATTACAGAACCATCGGAGTCAATATAAATAGCTCTCTGTGACTTTGACTGTTGCCTGAGTGGCCGCTTTTCACCAGAAGTGTTGCCGAAACCCTAGAAACAAAACACTGGGTGGGGCGCAGGTCAGGAGTGGTCAAAACCCTGTAATAGTCTTGGTATTTGTTAAAAGGAAATCAGCAGATTAAATTTATTTAAAGAAATGTTTAAATCTTTTTAAAAAATCTCCATAACTAACATTTTAAAATTTAGTTCACCGGGCTTCCCTGGTGGTCCAGTGGGTAAGGACACCGCCTTGCAGTGCAGGGGGCGCCGGTTCGATCCCTGGCCTGGGAAGATCCCACGTGCCGCGAAGTGGCTGGACCGATGTGTCCAATTACCGAGCCGGAGCTCTGGAGCGCATGCGCCCAGAGCCAGCGCTCTGTGACAACAGAGGCCACCGTGATGGGAGGCCCACATGGGCCAAAGAACAAAGATGGATGAAAATAGACAAATGAAAGACCAAAGGAAGTAGCCCGCCTGCCCCCCTCCCTCCCCACCTCACTAAAAAAAAAAAAATTGATTCACCATGTTTTTATACTATTGGAGGGTTTTTGCGTGGGTGGGGACAGGTGAAGGGATTTTTAACCATATTTAGAAAATGGAACAAATAGGAAATACTAAAGTTAAGACAGACTTGGGTACTGACTGACTGGAGGTGTATAAACTCTGAGTCTCCTCGGTTAAGAGTTATCCAACACCCCAAAAGTTAAAACAAGAACAAAACAATTGAATAAAAATAGAACAAGTGATTTGCTTTGATCTTGACTTAGCAAGATTTCCACCCCCCATTGTGGTTTTCAAAAGGAAGAAGCCCCAGGTGCTGGATCAAACAGTGGTAAACTCACAGAATGTACAGGATGTCCCTGGCCGGCTGCTCAGCTTGGCTGCCCCTCAGAGTCGCCCACAGGACGCGGTTCACACCCACAGCAGCTCTGTCTCGGGAGCTCTGTGAAGAAGTCAGTAGATTGCTAGCGGTGTCAAACCTCCCCAGGTGATTCTGATATGCCGGGATTGAAAACCACTGCTGTCTCATGAACAGGCTAGCCAGCTCATCCCACGGGCTGACCTTTGATGGGTGCAGGGATGAAATTACAGAACCATCGGAGTCAATATAAATAGCTCTCTGTGACTTTGACTGTTGCCTGAGTGGCCGCTTTTCACCAGAAGTGTTGCCGAAACCCTAGAAACAAAACACTGGGTGGGGGCGCAGGTCAGGAGTGGTCAAAACCCTGTAATAGTCTTGGTATTTGTTAAAAGGAAATCAGCAGATTAAATTTATTTAAAGAAATGTTTAAATCTTTTTAAAAAATCTCCATAACTAACATTTTAAAATTTAGTTCACCGGGCTTCCCTGGTGGTCCAGTGGGTAAGGACACCGCCTTGCAGTGCAGGGGGCGCCGGTTCGATCCCTGGCCTGGGAAGATCCCACGTGCCGCGAAGTGGCTGGACCGATGTGTCCAATTACCGAGCCGGAGCTCTGGAGCGCATGCGCCCAGAGCCAGCGCTCTGTGACAACAGAGGCCACCGTGATGGGAGGCCCACATGGGCCAAAGAACAAAGATGGATGAAAATAGACAAATGAAAGACCAAAGGAAGTAGCCCGCCTGCCCCCCTCCCTCCCCACCTCACTAAAAAAAAAAAAATTGATTCACCATGTTTTTATACTATTGGAGGGTTTTTGTGGGGTGGGGACAGGTGAAGGGATTTTTAACCATATTTAGAAAATGGAACAAATAGGAAATACTAAAGTTAAGACAGACTTGGGTACTGACTGACTGGAGGTGTATAAACTCTGGAGTCTCCCAGACACACGTGTACTGGAATTTGTATCAATATATTATCAAACCGCAAGATTTCAGGGAGCCCTCTTAAGTGAACTCCTTTGAGCAGGGAAATAAAGCCATAGACATAATCTAAGAGAGGGGATTCAAGGACCCAAAGAAAACTGGTGGGTGCATTTCCATGAAGCCAAAGCCCCAGGCAGAAAAATATAATTAAATACATTTAGCCAGATTTCCCTAGTGATCTAGTGGTTTAGAATCTACCTTTCAGGGGCATGGGTTCGATCCCTGGTTCAGGAAGATTCCACTTGCCGCAGAGCAACTAAGCCTGTGTGCTTAGAACCTGTGCTCTGCCACAAAAGAAGCCACTGCAATGAGAAGCCGGCCCATTGCAACGAAGACCCAGTGCAGCCATAAATAAAACAAAAATAAAACAGAAAAAGCCTTTGCCCGAAAGACCGGGGGAATTCAGGTCTTTGGATGAATAAATAAATAATACAGTGGCCCTCCATATCTGCATACGTGGGACCTATTAGGTTTTCCAGGTGGTGCTAGTGGTAGAAAACACACTTGCCATTGCAGGAGACATGGGTTCGATCGCTGGGTCGGGAAGCTCCCCTGGCGGAGGACATGGCAACCCTACTCCAGTATTCTTGCCTGGAGAATCCCATGGACAGAGGAGCCTGGTGAGCTACAGTCTGTAGGGTCTCAAAGAGTTGGACCAGAGCTTTGGGTTGAACACTACTAAGTCCTTCCAGAGCTCAATGGGCCCCAGGCAGAGAAGCTCTGAGCCCAGGAGGCCAAGGGGCTAATTCAGAGCTTTCTCAGAAGGAGCAGCAGGTGGAGCAAGAAGAAAAAAAGGAACTTTAAAAGAGGGATTAGGGCTTCCCTTGTAGCTCACTCGTGAAAAATCTGCCTGCCAACGCAGGAGACACAGGTTCCATCCCTGAGCTGGGAAGATGCCACGTGGTGTGGAGCAACTAAGCACAGGAGCCACAACTACTGAGCCCACATGCTGCAAGTACTGCTGCTCGTGCACCCTAGAGCCCATGCTCTGCAACAAGAGATGTCACTGCAATGAGAAACACCCTTGTGCAGCAACAAACACCCAGAATAGTCAAAAATAAATAAATAAATAAAATTATAAAAATAAATATATAAAAATAAAAACTATTTTTTTGAGGGATTAAACAAGTAGGACTAAACTGGGGTTAGGGCAACTCTGAGTGCTTCTTTAAGAGCCATTTCCTGGGATCTCCTTTGTTGTTGAGCACAGGTTTATCTTGAATAACATCAACAATAACAATTATCAGTAATGACTTCTTGAGCATTTACTTGATTCTAGATGAATACACCCTATTTATATGCATTACTCATTTCATCCTCACAACAACTCGACTTTTCCTCTTTTCCTTGCCAAAAACTGAAGCTTCAAAGAAGTATGTTGCTTAGATAAAGAAGCTGTGGTACAAATATGCAATGGAATATTCCTCAACCATAAAAAGAAATGCATTTGAATCAGTTCTAATGAGGTGGATGAATCTAAAACCTATTATACAGAGTGAAGTATGTCAGAGAAAGAAAGATAAATATTGTATACTGACACATGTATATGGAATCCAGAAAGATGGTGCTGCTAAATGAATATGCAGAGTAGCAGTAGAGAGGCGGACATGGAGAACAGTCTTATGGACACTGGGGTGAGGGAGGGGAATATGCTGTGGGACTAGAGGATCTCAAACAGGGGCTCTGTGGTGACCCGGAGGGGTGGGGTGAGGAGGGAGGTGGGGAGAGGTTCGGTTGTTAGGCGAGCATATGTATACCTATGATGGATAAAGGTTGATGGGTGGCAGTAAACAACAAAGACTCTGTAAAAATGATAATAATAAAGGTACTATTATCTGAGGTCACACAGCCCAGCCGTGGGAGAATTGGGACTCAAAGCCAGATGTGTCTGGATCCAGAGTTACCTTGAAGTCAAAAGTCCTGGGGTTCCCAGTCAGCTTCTAAATCACCTTCTCTCCTGTCCTAGCAAATTAACCTGGAAGGAACAACCCTCCAGCCAGTTTGGCTTCCTGGAAAAAAGATGATTTTGTGAAATTCCTAAGCCTATGCCTAGACTAAGAAATTTTTATTTATTTAAACCACACTCTTCTAAACACCTGCTTAAGGGGCTTCCCTCGTGGCTCAGTGGTAAAGAGTTCACCTGCCAATGCAGGAGACACAGGTTCGATTCCTAGTCCAGGAAGATCCCAGATGCTATGGAGCAACTAAGCCTGTGAGCCACAACTGTGGAGCCTGTGCTCTAGAGCCTAGAGGGGCGACTATTGAGTCCATATGCCCGAGAGCCCAAGTTCCACAAGAAGAGAAGTCATCACAACAAGAAGCCTGCTCACCTCAGCTAGAGAGTAGCCCCCATTCCTTGCAACTAGAGAAGAGCCTGCAGCAGCAGTGAAAACCCAGAACAGCCAAAAATAATAAATAAAATTTAAAGGAAAAAAAAAAAACCCTGCTTAGGTGGCTTACAAAGATGCATAGCGGTCCTTCAGGCGCATAGCAGGTGCTCCATAAAGGTTTGTCTGGTTGGGATCTGCTCCAGGGTAGGTTGGTGGCTGAGAGCCTCGGGGCAACAACGAGGCTGCAGACCTCAAAGTAGCAGAGCTGCACGTGGCAGAAAGGTGACCCATGGGAGAGAGAGGGGTTGGGAGTTCCCTGGGCTGTCTCACTCGTTATACTGAATTCTTGGGTCTTGAACAGTGTGGCTGCAGCCAGGAATCCTGCGCCTGGCCCACCATTTTTTTTTTTAATAGGAAGCATTGCCTGGAGCCCCATGGATGAATCTTTGAATCTTTTCTATAGAGTAAAATTGGATTCAAGACTCCTCATTTGCTAAGAGCTGTATGACAACATTGTAATCTACCTTTATCTGTAAAATGTTAATAAACCTTTGATCTATACATGCCGTATTTTTATAACAACAAAGCTCGAAATGAAAAAACTATTATCTGAGGTCACACAGCCCAGCCGTGGGAGAATTGGGACTCAAAGCCAGATGTGTCTGGATCCAGAGTTACCTTGAAGTCAAAAGTCCTGGGGTTCCCAGTCAGCTTCTAAATCACCTTCTCTCCTGTCCTAGCAAATTAACCTGGAAGGAACAACCCTCCAGCCAGTTTGGCTTCCTGGAAAAAAGATGATTTTGTGAAATTCCTAAGCCTATGCCTAGACTAAGAAATTTTTATTTATTTAAACCACACTCTTCTAAACACCTGCTTAAGGGGCTTCCCTCGTGGCTCAGTGGTAAAGAGTTCACCTGCCAATGCAGGAGACACAGGTTCGATTCCTAGTCCAGGAAGATCCCAGATGCTATGGAGCAACTAAGCCTGTGAGCCACAACTGTGGAGCCTGTGCTCTAGAGCCCAGAGGGGCGACTATTGAGTCCATATGCCCGAGAGCCCAAGTTCCACAAGAAGAGAAGTCATCACAACAAGAAGCCTGCTCACCTCAGCTAGAGAGTAGCCCCCATTCCTTGCAACTAGAGAAGAGCCTGCAGCAGCAGTGAAAACCCAGAACAGCCAAAAATAATAAATAAAATTTAAAGGAAAAAAAAAAAACCCTGCTTAGGTGGCTTACAAAGATGCATAGCGGTCCTTCAGGCGCATAGCAGGTGCTCCATAAAGGTTTGTCTGGTTGGGATCTGCTCCAGGGTAGGTTGGTGGCTGAGAGCCTCGGGGCAACAACGAGGCTGCAGACCTCAAAGTAGCAGAGCTGCACGTGGCAGAAAGGTGACCCATGGGAGAGAGAGGGGTTGGGAGTTCCCTGGGCTGTCTCACTCGTTATACTGAATTCTTGGGTCTTGAACAGTGTGGCTGCAGCCAGGAATCCTGCGCTCTGGCCCACCATTTTTTTTTTTAATAGGAAGCATTGCCTGGAGCCCCATGGATGAATCTTTGAATCTTTTCTATAGAGTAAAATTGGATTCAAGACTCCTCATTTGCTAAGAGCTGTATGACAACATTGTAATCTACCTTTATCTGTAAAATGTTAATAAACCTTTGATCTATACATGCCGTATTTTTATAAGATCAGTCTCCTCAAGAAAGTAGGAACCTCTAAGGTGTCACAGGCAATGTTTTCCAAAGGGGAACTATATAAGTAATTGAAAAACTTTCCCAAAGAAATTTCTCTTTAGTACTTACAGTCTGCCCTATTGTTCTAAACACTTCCTCCGGACGTGCATTCACCAGGGATATTTTTTCTTTTGTCTTTAGTGGAAAAGGCTACTATCCGACCAGCTAAAAGCATGGACTCGCTGTGCTCAGTGCCTGTGGAAGGTGAGATCTTACAGCTGGATTGGGAAGTGGGGATTACAGCTGGGAGAGTGATACCCCCACAGCAAGCTTGACTTCATCAGTCTCAGAACCTGCACATCTCCAGTCACGCTCCCCTGCCACCCTTCAGGCCCAGATCCTTCCCTGACCTTTCCTGAACTTCAGACACCCACGTAGCCCCTTCTCCATGACACCTCTCTCTCCAGGCTTCCTTCAGCCATCGCTGGAGACAACAGCTTCTTTACATTCAATCCTGAACCAGGTAATAGGTCAACACCTGAAAACTGAGGCAGAAGTGGCTCCCCTTGAGCCAAAGAAGAGTTTGTTTGTTTTTTCTTGAATATGATTTTATTGATAACTCAAAAAAGGAGAGCTGGGGCTTCCCTTGATGGTCAGTGGGTAAAGAGTCCACCTTGCAGTGCAAGGGGCACCGGTTCGATCCCTGGCCCGAAAAGATCCCACAGTGCTGCAGAGCGACTGGACTAGTGTGTCCAGTTATCAGCCAGCGCTCTGGAGCACATGCGCCCAGAGCCAGTGTTCTGCAACAGGAGAGGCCACTGAAATGGGAGGCCCACACAGGCCAACAAATAAAGATGGATAAAAATAAATAAATAAAAAACCAATAAAAGAGGCTAAAGCTTAAAAAAGAAAAAATGGAGAGCATTATTACATTTTTGAACATTCCTTTCATTTAAAATATCCACGATCAGGCTTCCCTGGTGGTCCAGTGGGTAAGGACACCACCTTGCAGTGCAAGGGGCGCTGGTTTGATCCCTGGCCTGAGAAGATGGACCGATGTGTCCAACTACCAAGCCGGAGCTCTGGATTGCATGCACCCAGAGCCAGTGCTCTGTGGCCAGAGAGGCCACTGTGATGGGAGGCCCACACAGGCGGAAGAACAAAGAAATAAGTGAAAGGCCAATAGAAGTGGCCACACACACACACAAAATCCAGAATCTCAGAATCTATTTTTGTCTTTTTTTGTTTTATTTTAAAACAAGATGAGGCTTTTTTTGTTTTTTAATTACAATGATGTTTTATTTTTTACAGTACCAGAGTAGAGGGGATTATCTCCTCATAAAGAAGAGTTTTGCATTTAGGTGTTATCATAAGTATTAGCTTCATTGTGTTTGTCAAGATTTTTCGTTGGGAGTTTCATTCCTTCATTCATCAGTAAACATGGATGGCACCAGCCTGGCCCGTAGCTCGTCCTCGCTTGTTCAAGTCGGTGTGCGAACAGTTTCAGGCCGGCTGACACCCATCGCCGAAGTGGCACCTCACGGTTTTGGTTCATTCTGCTCCAGCCTCAAAGGACTGACTTGCCTGTAGCCCTCTCTTTTGTTTTTGTTAAGCAGCCAACAAGCAGTGCTCCAATTTGCAAGACAAACGGCTTCCTTAGCAGCAGACTGTTTAAACTCCCCCATATTTACACCCTGACTTTTCAGTCCCTTTAATACTTTAATACATGAGCTAGCCTGAAACAAAACAGAAAATATTTACAACGAGTTTCAAAAAATAATTCTAAACTTGCAAAAGATTCACTGAGGTCTTTTTTAAGCTGACTGGATCTTTAAGAATTTTCTCATCTTTAAATTCGCCAATTTGCTTGGTTTTGAAACCTCTTGGGGGCAGTTCTTGCCCAGTTTTGCAGAATTTAATATTTCAAAAGCAAGGTCACCACTTCCGTGGGTGTTGGGCGGGTTATCTAACCTCTCAAGTCTTGGTTTCCTCTTGTGTTAAGGGAGATAATTACATTTCTCCTGCAGAGTGGTTTTAAGCATTCTAAATCTCATGTTACCCAAGATGTAACACAGTCTGTGGCCATACTACCCTTGAACTCGCCCGATTTCGTCCAAGAAGTGGCAGTTCATGCCTGGTTGACAATTCTTCTCCAGATCCCTGGCAGTTCAGTCGTTGTCCCCTGGCTTATTTATTTCCCATACAGATTTTTCTCTTCTTTGCCTTTACTTCTAAATCAGTCAGGATCTCACTCACAACTGTATTTTCTAACATTTGGTTAATTTACATTTCTAGTTTCTGAGCCTCTGAATCAGCAGGAGGAAGCCTGGGAAAAGGCGGAAAGGTCTAGCTGAAGACAGCGTTTCTTTCCTTGCTGGGAAATCTAACCGCTGTCTGGGTCCATCTGCCAGAGAAAACTTAAAACGAAAAGTTTTAAGTTTCAAAATGAAACAAGATTCAATTATTTTGGCCCTTCTGTCGTCACCTTCATTTTGAGCAAACATCATTTTATCATCTCCCATCGTCATTTTACTTTTTCATGATCTACATTTAATATTTGGTGGATGACTGCTCCGTGTAGCCATTTCAGCAGTATCTTTCTTTTGGAAACTGCTCTACCTGCAAAATTAACTCAGATACATGTGGTGTTGTGGTTCAGTCACTAAGTTGTATCTGACTCTCAGCCACCCCATGGACTGCAGCACGCCAGGCTTCCCTGTCCTTCACCATCTCCTGGAGCTTGCTTAAACTCATGTCCATTGACTCAGTGATGTCATCCAGCCATCTTGTCCTTAGTTGCCCCCTTTGCCCCTCGCCCTCAATCTTTCCCGTATCAGGGTCTTTCCAGTGAGTTGGCTCTTCGCCGAAGGTGGTCAAAGTATTGGAGCTTCGGTGTCAGTCCATTCAATGACTATTAAGGGTTGATTTCCTTTAGGATTGACTGGTTTGATCTCCTTTGCTCTCCAAGGGTCTCTCAAAAGTCTTCTCCAACACCTCAGTTTGAAATCATCAATTCTTCAGCATTCAGGCTTCTTTATGGTTCAACTCTCACATCCATCCATGACCACTGTGAAGACCATAGCTTTGACTATGACACGTATGACCCAACAGTGAATGGTTCTGTCAGGATACTGTAACAAAATTCTGTGCACATAAGATCTTTTCCTCTTGTCAGCCAAATGTTATGTACCTGTCTTTATTAGGATAGCTATGTCCTTATTGATGGGCTTCCCTCATGACTCAGTGCTGAAGAATCTAACTGCCAATGTAGGAGACACGCGTTCCATCCGTGGGTCAGGAGGATATTCTCGAGGGCATGGCAGCCCACTCCAGTATCCTTGCCTGGAGAATTCCATGCAAAGAGGAGCCTGGAAGGCTGTAGTCCATGGGGTCATAAAAGAGTCGGCACAACTAAGTGACTAAACAACAACATACCCTTATGAGCATGCTGTGTCTCTCCAGTATTCAGGTAGTGTGTGTCTGCCTTTCTTGAAAGGCTGTGCAGTGACGTGTGTGCTCAGGGTGCTGACCGTGTTTCTTTGCTTTCTCACTAGGGAAAGAAGCCAAAGGAAATTTCAGTCGAACTGTCACCACTGGTGGATTTTTCATCCCGGCAGCGAAAATGCACTCGACTAGCCCTGGCAGTTCTTGTGACCTCAGCAAGCAGGAGGGCGAATGGGGCCAGGAAGGGATGCCGGCAGGGGCCGAGGGGGGCTTTGACGTGAGTGGAGACCGAGGCCAGCTGCAGGGCGCTCAGGCCCGGGCCCCACCAGAGCAGCTGAAGGTGTTCCGACCCATTGAGGATCCTGAGAGTGAGCAAACAGCCCCGAAGATGCTGGGTATGTTCTACACCTCAAACGACAGCCCCAGCAGGTCTACCTTTAGCAGCAGCCTCTTCCAGATGGAGCCTTCGCCCCGTCACCAGCGCAAGGCCCTGAACATCTCCAAGCCCTTTGCGGTATCGGTGCCGCTCCGCGTGTCCGCAGTCATCAGCACCAACAGCACCCCGTGCCGAACCCCCCCAAAGGAGCTGCAGTCACTTTCCAGCCTGGAAGAGTTTTCTTTCCAGGGCTCAGAGAGTGGAGAGGGGCCAGAAGAGGAGAAGCCACAGGGAGCTGAAACTCCCACAGGTAAAATGGGGGTGAGGGTGGGGAGGTCTCTTGCCATTGCAAAGAAGAAAACCCAGACTTAAAGCACTGTCTTGTTGAAAGACAGTGCTGTGAAGTGGTGAAGACTGCGGGCTCTGGACCCAGACTGCCTGGGTTGAAGTCCAGGCTCAGCCATTGTGCTGTACGGTCTTCAGCAAGCTTACATAGCCTTTTTGATCTGTAAAATGGGAATGATGTTAATGAATATTAAACTGTGAGTATTAGTTAATACCTGTAAATTCCATCCGTGGGTCAGGAGGATATTCTCGAGGGCATGGCAGCCCACTCCAGTATCCTTGCCTGGAGAATTCCATGCAAAGAGGAGCCTGGAAGGCTGTAGTCCATGGGGTCATAAAAGAGTCGGCACAACTAAGTGACTAAACAACAACATACCCTTATGAGCATGCTGTGTCTCTCCAGTATTCAGGTAGTGTGTGTCTGCCTTTCTTGAAAGGCTGTGCAGTGACGTGTGTGCTCAGGGTGCTGACCGTGTTTCTTTGCTTTCTCACTAGGGAAAGAAGCCAAAGGAAATTTCAGTCGAACTGTCACCACTGGTGGATTTTTCATCCCGGCAGCGAAAATGCACTCGACTAGCCCTGGCAGTTCTTGTGACCTCAGCAAGCAGGAGGGCGAATGGGGCCAGGAAGGGATGCGGCAGGGGCCGAGGGGGGCTTTGACGTGAGTGGAGACCGAGGCCAGCTGCAGGGCGCTCAGGCCCGGGCCCCACCAGAGCAGCTGAAGGTGTTCCGACCCATTGAGGATCCTGAGAGTGAGCAAACAGCCCCGAAGATGCTGGGTATGTTCTACACCTCAAACGACAGCCCCAGCAGGTCTACCTTTAGCAGCAGCCTCTTCCAGATGGAGCCTTCGCCCCGTCACCAGCGCAAGGCCCTGAACATCTCCAAGCCCTTTGCGGTATCGGTGCCGCTCCGCGTGTCCGCAGTCATCAGCACCAACAGCACCCCGTGCCGAACCCCCCCAAAGGAGCTGCAGTCACTTTCCAGCCTGGAAGAGTTTTCTTTCCAGGGCTCAGAGAGTGGAGAGGGGCCAGAAGAGGAGAAGCCACAGGGAGCTGAAACTCCCACAGGTAAAATGGGGGTGAGGGTGGGGAGGTCTCTTGCCATTGCAAAAGAAGAAAAACCAGACTTAAAACACTGTCTTGTTGCAAGACAGTGCAGTGAAGTGGTGAAGACTGCGGGCTCTGGACCCAGACTGCCTGGGTTCAAGTCCAGGCTCAGCCATTTTGCTGTACGGTCTTCAGCAAGCTTACATAGCCCCTCCAGGCCTCCGTTTCTTGATCTGTAAAATGGGAATGATGTTAATGAATATTAAACTGTGAGTATTAGTTAATACCTGTAAAGCTCTCAGAACAGGATCTACAACATAGTAAGTACTATGTAAATGGTACTTTACTTATTATTTTATTCATTCCCCTAGTGAGAAGGCAGGAGGGGAAGCTCATGGAATGGAATGCAGAGCTGGAATTGGGGAGTTAGCTCTTCCAGACACAATCTCTCTCCATCTACCCATCCCAGATGAATGGCTCACCTCTGCGGAGAAAATGCCTAGCAGCCTTAGCAATGAGAAGGAACAGCTTGCTCTCAGTTTCCTTGTATCAGACACAGGGAGGACTCTAATGGGTTCTGCTTGGTTCACATGCCCAGCCTTGGACCAGCCACTGTGGCTGGACAAACAGGATTCTAAGAGTGGCTAAGCTGAAATTTCTGGGCCATCTCTGGAGTGAGAACTAACAGCCAACTATGAGCAACACCAACAGGAAATAATAAGACCTTCAGAGGAAAGGATGGCTGAGAAACAAACTCCCAACAAATTCTCATCGTGGTTTAAGAATATTTCTATTTCAGTTAATATTAGCTAACTTTTTCTGATCACTTATCAGCGTCAGGCACTGTCCTAAGTATTCTACGTGCATTGTCTCATTTCTCCTCACAACTCCGTGAAGTTTAGGTAGTTACTATTATCCCCATTTGCTTAGAAAGGAATCGTTAACTTGCCTGAGGGATCATAGCAAGGAAGTATAAAAGTCAGGATTTTTAATTCATATTTTCTAAAATCCGTGCTTTTAAGCATTCTTCCATGCTTCCTCACCTGTTTGCCATGGGCTGTAGAGTTATGGAGATTGTTGAAACACAGAAATTTTTAAAATGCAGTCCCTCCCTCCAGCAAGCTCACGGGCTAGGAAAGGAAACTGAAACTCTGCACCCTCCTGCAGCACAGGATGGAAGTAGCCTTCTACCCTCCTTGGGCCTTTTTTTTTCTTTTTTGAAATTTTATTTTTTTAAATGAAGTATAGTTGATTTACAATGTTGTGTTAATTTTTGTTGTAGAGAGGGCTTCCCGGGTGGTCCAGTGGGTAAGGACACCGCCTTGCAGTGCAAGGAGCGCCAGTTCGATCCCTGGCCTGGGAAGATCCCACATGCCGCGGAGCAGCTAGACCGATGTGTCCAATTACCGAGCCGGAGCTCTGGAGTGCATGTGCCCAGAGCCGGTGCTCTGCAACAACAGAGGCCACTGTGATGGGAGGCCCACACGGGCCAAAGAGCAAAGATGGATGAAAATAGATAAATGAAAGACCAATAGAAGTGGCCGCCCACCCCACTCCCTCCCCACTCCACCCATCCCCCCCAAAATTTTTGCTGTACAGTAAAGTGATTCACTTGTACATGCATGCATGCTCAGTCGTGTCCAACTCTTTGCAACCCTATCAACTCTAACCCCCCAGGCTCCTCTGTCTATGGGACTCTCCAGGCAAGAATACCAGAGTGGGTTGCTGTTCCCTCCTCCAGGGGATCTTCTCAACCCAGAGATCAAACCCACGTCTCTTATATCTCCTGCATTGGCAGGCGGGTTCTTTTACCACCAGCGCTACCTGGGAAGCCCTTCAATTATACATGCATACACTTTTTTAATATTCTTTCCTATTATTGTTTATCACAGGCTATATATAGTTATCTGTGCTGTACAGTAGAACCTTGTTGTTTGTCCATTCTATATCTAATAATTTACGTCTGTTAACCACAACCTCTTACTCTGTCCCTCCCCAACCCTCTTCCCCTTGATAACCACAAGTCAATTCTCTATCTGTGTATCTGTTTCATAGATAGGTTCATTTGTGTCATATTTTAGATTCCACATACAAGTGATATCCACATACAGATGATATCAGACAGTATTTGTCTTGATTTTTCTGACTTCACTTAGTTTGATAATCTCTGGTTGAGTCCATGTTGCTGCACATGGCATTATTTCATTCTTGTTTATGAATGAATAGTAGTCCATTGTAAATATGTATTACATCTTCTTTATCCACTTATCTGTTGATGGGCATTTAGGCTTTTCCATGTCTTGGCTATTGTGAATAGTGCTGTGATGAAATAAGGGTGCATGTTATCTTTTGCTCTGCACCCTCCTGCAGCACAGGATGGAAGTAGCCTTCTACCCTCCTTGGGCCTTTTTTCTTTTGAAATTTTATTTTTTTAAATGAAGTATAGTTGATTTACAATGTTGTGTTAATTTTTGTTGTAGAGAGGGCTTCCCGGGTGGTCCAGTGGGTAAGGACACCGCCTTGCAGTGCAAGGGGCGCCAGTTCGATCCCTGGCCTGGGAAGATCCCACATGCCGCGGAGCAGCTAGACCGATGTGTCCAATTACCGAGCCGGAGCTCTGGAGTGCATGTGCCCAGAGCCGGTGCTCTGCAACAACAGAGGCCACTGTGATGGGAGGCCCACACGGGCCAAAGAGCAAAGATGGATGAAAACAGATAAGTGAAAGACCAATAGAAGTGGCCGCCCACCCCACTCCCTCCCCACTCCACCCATCCCCCCCAAAATTTTTGCTGTACAGTAAAGTGATTCACTTGTACATGCATGCATGCTCAGTCGTGTCCAACTCTTTGCAACCCTATCAACTCTAACCCCCCAGGCTCCTCTGTCTATGGGACTCTCCAGGCAAGAATACCAGAGTGGGTTGCTGTTCCCTCCTCCAGGGGATCTTCTCAACCCAGAGATCAAACCCACGTCTCTTATATCTCCTGCATTGGCAGGCGGGTTCTTTTACCACCAGCGCTACCTGGGAAGCCCTTCAATTATACATGCATACACTTTTTTAATATTCTTTCCTATTATTGTTTATCACAGGCTATATATAGTTATCTGTGCTGTACAGTAGAACCTTGTTGTTTGTCCATTCTATATCTAATAATTTACGTCTGTTAACCACAACCTCTTACTCTGTCCCTCCCCAACCCTCTTCCCCTTGATAACCACAAGTCAATTCTCTATCTGTGTATCTGTTTCATAGATAGGTTCATTTGTGTCATATTTTAGATTCCACATACAAGTGATATCCACATACAGATGATATCAGACAGTATTTGTCTTGATTTTTCTGACTTCACTTAGTTTGATAATCTCTGGTTGAGTCCATGTTGCTGCACATGGCATTATTTCATTCTTGTTTATGAATGAATAGTAGTCCATTGTAAATATGTATTACATCTTCTTTATCCACTTATCTGTTGATGGGCATTTAGGCTTTTCCATGTCTTGGCTATTGTGAATAGTGCTGTGATGAAATAAGGGTGCATGTTATCTTTTTGAACTGAAGTTTTGTCTGGATATATGCTCCACTGGAGTTTTTGAATGAGGGAGAACATAAGTACCCAAAGTATCATGAAAGAGGCGTTCAGAAAAGAGATTAATGAGATCTGAAAGAAGCAGCCCTCTCAGGAGGATTCCAGAAATGCTTCTCGGAAGTGGGCCTTTATTCATGAGTAGGACTTCATAATGCAGAAAATACGGAAAAGGGCTTTCTGGGCTGAGAGGCACTGGACCGTTATGAGAAGTGTATGGATTTTGGATCCTAGCTGAAAGGGGTAGCGTGAAGCTGGTTGATACCTCTGAGCCTGTTTTCCTTCTGCAGAGCGGAGATGGCTCCTGTCCCAAGGGCTGAGATGAGGTCTACTCGGGAGAATGTTCATGAAATGCCTGCTTGGAGTGTGGCTCTCAGAGGACACTCAGTAAACATCAGACCATTTGTCCTCCTGTTCCCTGCAGGATGGGGCATAGGAGGAGTGAAAGCTCAGGGTGTTAAGTGATGCCCTGTCTAGAGAATGCTGTGTGGGCTGGGGTGGGTGGAACAGAGTGAGTGTTTCCAAAGGCTTTTATGCGACTGGTTATCCTTCCTGTAAGAGAGTTCCCAGGCCCCAAGGGTTCTTTGGCCTACAGTCTGTTATCTTTTTTTTTTTTCCTCTCTCCTTCCTTCTCTGTGTAATTCAGAATGCCTAGTGTGTATCAAATTGGTCTTGGAAAGATACTGATAGAGGCATTCAGATCTCCAGGCTGCCTCCTTGAGTGACTTGTGACAGCCAGGACTGAACAAGGGACCCTGTACAAGGCAGCCATGTGAATCTAGGGCCAGTGGACAAAGGGAGATGCCAGAAGTTTCAGGGATAGGGCAGGGGGGTGGGACGGGAACTCAGTTTCTCTCTGATGGGATTAGGTTAACGTAGTTTACTTATCTTCTTGCACAATCATTTCAAATGGAGAACTTCACTTTCCTTAATACATTATTTTTTCTTTCTTTTGTGCAATAGCAATAGGTAAAGAAGAAGAATTAAAGACAAATTTCCAGGTTACCGGATTCAAATTTTTAGTTACTCTGCTCAAACCCATTCATGTACTTTTGGCCAAACTTCCACCTCCAGCTCACCTACCAAAACTCACTTGGCCATGCTAACCTTCAAGGGAGGCTGAGTCACGTGGCTGGCTGGATGGCCAGGTACCTAACTACACTTAAGTGGCTGGGAAGGTTCTGTTTCAAAATGAGGAAGAGAAAGGGGACATTAGAAGTCTCTGTCTCCATGGTCACCCCTTCAAACATAAAGCGTCCTGTGCTGGCAACCTGATAATGCTTCTTCGTAGCTCCTCTTTTGAGCTACCAAGACTCTTGTATAGCTTACAGGTATCCAGCCACAGCATGTATTGGATTCCATGCATAAGCCCTTACAAGGTAGTTTCTTGACATAGATACTGCCTCTGGGCTGGGGAACTTCATCAAGGGATGGGTGTCACATATGAGTGGAAAGACGTGGTAACCAGATGGCTCGGCACCATAACAGTGCTGAAGGGAACAGAGGGAAGGAGAGCGTGGTCTGGGGAGGCTGAAAGAGATGGTTTTAGGTTAACAAAGAATGGGGTGGATTTGAGTCTCAGGGAGGACCAGAACATGGGAGTATAAGGCTGGTCAGGGGCAGTGGGTCGACTCAGTGTCACCGCGGGGAGTAGGAGGAGAAGAGCAGGCATGTGGCTGGGCCAGAGTGAGGAGGACTTTGAGCAGATTAGAGGGTAGTCTGCACACGCTCCCTTGTAATGCAGGCCCTTCCTCCATTCCTCACATTAAGAGTCCACAGTCAACGAATGGACGATCCTGAGCTTTGCAGAAAGAGACACTGGCCTACATCTAACTAAGAGATATTAGTAAAATGGGAAGAAAGTATTTTTTAAAAATCACTGATGCCTTACCCTTTTACCCAGAAAACTTCACTTCCAGGAATTTGTCCTAAATAAAAAGTGCACAAGTACAAAATATGTATGCATGTCATGGCATTATTTATAGTAGCAAAAGACAGGACACGACTCCATGCCATCTTTAGGAGATGGACTGAATAACTAGGAGGCATTCCCACAGTTGAATTCCATGGGGTTCATGGCTTTGTGGGCCCTGCACCATTTTCTCAAACTCTTGTACATCTGCGGAGGAAAGTGTCTTTGCACCCAGAAGGCATTCTGTCTCAAGGGCCTGCCTTGTGTTTCTGGTTTTCTGCCTCAGGGCGCTTCCTGAAGGGAGACTCTTACCCAGCCCTTGCTCAGGAAAGCCCAGCAGTGTAGAGCGTTAACTAAAGCAGCTCTCAACGAGTAGGAGATGAGAGTCAGTGGACTAATGACCCCGTACCCAGCTCTTGGTGGAATGACGATGGGGCACATTCCTCATGGTTTTTCAGGGGCCTGTGTTCTGGTTGTTCTGGTTGTGGTAAACCACTTTATTGACTTTCCCTCCATCTCTGTCTCATCTCCTCATTCCTGTTTCCAGGGACCACCTTTCAAATAAGCTACGTTGGCTCAGGCTCTGTTTTGAGGGGAACTCACACTTAGCCACTTCCCAAACAACACTCCATTTCCTTAGTACATGGCATAGACTTCAAGATAGGTTCTTAAGTGAAAAACTGCAACACATAGAAGAATGTCTATCACATGCTATAATTTGTGTAATAAAGGTGGGGAATAAAACACTAGATAGTACATCGTCTGCTTATATATGCAAAAATGAACTATGGCAGAATAAACCAGAAATGAATGAGTGGTTATCCATAGGAGACAGGAGGGTGAGGGACAGACTGGAAGCAACATGAGGATGAAAGCAAAACTTTTCTGAGAACACTGTTTTATATAATTATAACTTTTCAGCTCAGTGGTTGTTTTACATATTTGGAAACTAAAGTAAATTTCAAAAAAACAAGTATGCTAAACGATGGCAGAGGGAAACAGCTCTGTTGTCAGTTCTGAAGCGTTATTAGTTCCGGCATCAGAATGCTGTTACTGGGTCTGACTGAATTTCAAGGCCATCACTTCCAGGAATTTGTCCTAAATAAAAAGTGCACAAGTACAAAATATGTATGCATGTCATGGCATTATTTATAGTAGCAAAAGACAGGACACGACTCCATGCCATCTTTAGGAGATGGACTGAATAACTAGGAGGCATTCCCACAGTTGAATTCCATGGGGTTCATGGCTTTGTGGGCCCTGCACCATTTTCTCAAACTCTTGTACATCTGCGGAGGAAAGTGTCTTTGCACCCAGAAGGCATTCTGTCTCAAGGGCCTGCCTTGTGTTTCTGGTTTTCTGCCTCAGGGCGCTTCCTGAAGGGAGACTCTTACCCAGCCCTTGCTCAGGAAAGCCCAGCAGTGTAGAGCGTTAACTAAAGCAGCTCTCAACGAGTAGGAGATGAGAGTCAGTGGACTAATGACCCCGTACCCAGCTCTTGGTGGAATGACGATGGGGCACATTCCTCATGGTTTTTCAGGGGCCTGTGTTCTGGTTGTTCTGGTTGTGGTAAACCACTTTATTGACTTTCCCTCCATCTCTGTCTCATCTCCTCATTCCTGTTTCCAGGGACCACCTTTCAAATAAGCTACGTTGGCTCAGGCTCTGTTTTGAGGGGAACTCACACTTAGCCACTTCCCAAACAACACTCCATTTCCTTAGTACATGGCATAGACTTCAAGATAGGTTCTTAAGTGAAAAACTGCAACACATAGAAGAATGTCTATCACATGCTATAATTTGTGTAATAAAGGTGGGGAATAAAACACTAGATAGTACATGCGTCTGCTTATATATGCAAAAATGAACTATGGCAGAATAAACCAGAAATGAATGAGTGGTTATCCATAGGAGACAGGAGGGTGAGGGACAGACTGGAAGCAACATGAGGATGAAAGCAAAACTTTTCTGAGAACACTGTTTTATATAATTATAACTTTTCAGCTCAGTGGTTGTTTTACATATTTGGAAACTAAAGTAAATTTCAAAAAAACAAGTATGCTAAACGATGGCAGAGGGAAACAGCTCTGTTGTCAGTTCTGAAGCGTTATTAGTTCCGGCATCAGAATGCTGTTACTGGGTCTGACTGAATTTCAAGGCCATCACTGTAGTCAGATGCCTTGGATTAAGTCACAAAGCGTAACTAGTGGCAACTGAGAAGCATTTGTTCTTAATCAGTAAACTTTTCTGAGCTTGTACTGTGTGTCAGACTCTGTGCTAGGTGCTTTGCCTCCTTAATCTACTTTATCTTCACAACAGCCATGGAATATATTATCATATAGCATTATGCCATGGACCAAGATTACAGGCTTCATTGAGAAACTAACATTTGAACTCAGGTTTCTTTAATTCTGATGTAAATAATAGTATCACTGAGGATCTGCTATGTAGTATGCTAGGGACTGAGTCTTTATCCCACACTGTGGAAACAGCCTTGTACAGTGAAATAAGACCTTCTTCATGAAAGGCAGTGGGAGCCAAACATGAGGTCGGCTGTCTCTACCGTCCCTCTCAACTGTCTTGGTAGATATTTAAGATCAGACTGTAATCACTTTAGATGTAAATATATATCCAAGTGAGCATCCAGATAATCCCTGAGAAGAGTCACACAGGAAGCTGCAGTCATAATCATAATACACCTTTATAGCTTGGTGTAAATGACAAATTTCTGTGACCTTAGGCAGCAAACAAAAGATTGGATTAATACAAGATTTCTCGACCTCAACACTACTGACATTTTGGACTGGGTAACTCTTTGTGGAGAGCTGTCTTATGCCTTGTAGGATATTCAGAAGTATTCCTGGCGTCCACCCACTAGATGCCAGTAACCACTTCCCCCACCTGGTTGTAACGACCGGAACTGTCTCCAGACATCGCCACATGTCCCCTGGAGCAGAGAAGAGCAAATGGTTCCCAGCTGAAAACCCCTGGACTAGATGATCTTTGAGGTCCCTCCCACTTCCAATAGTCTGAGACTCTGGGGTCTGAGGACTGATCACTGGTAGGAGGTCAAGAATGTAGGGAGTGATGAGCTGGGAGAATCCCTCCTTCCATGTGAAGCAGAACTGGTCTGGGACAGTGACTGTGCTGCGAATGGCCTCTCTCTCCTTCAGCTGACAACTCTCATCCTTCATTGCAGCATCTGTACCAAAGAAGGAGGCTCTCGAGAATATCGAGCCAGGACCAGACACCGTAAGAACACTGGAATGCGGGAAAGGCCTTCCCCTGGAACCAGGAGCCCAAGTGGAGGAGAAGACGACCTCAGACAGCCCCCTAGGCTCTCAGCATTCAAGTGAATTAGAGAAGAAGCTGGATGCAGAGAAGGTGGTGGTGGAGGCTGAGGCAACTGGCCAGGTGGAGTCCAGTGCTCTGCAGGAGAGCCCGGGGACCAGAGCCAAAGCAGTATTTTTCCACGAGATGGTAGGTGCACTCACTGCCTGGTCCCGTCAGTAGGGTCTTCTTTTTCTCAAAGGCCCTTGGTACAATTTAAAGTTTTTTGTTGCTGTTTGTTTGAAGAACCAGTTTATGCCAAAAGGACTTTAGGGCACAGCCTTCTAATCAGGTCTCGGATTTTTTTTCTTTTTTTGCAGTATTTCAGGGGTCCTCTGATGACTGGAAGTAACCTTTCAGCTCAGATACCCTAGGACAAACTCAGCTCTAAAGATTTCTGACCTGAGGTCACCATAAACCAGTAACTTGTCCTGGGAACGTAATGGCATTCAGTCAAAAAACACCTCTATAGCTGGGTGTAAATCCCAGATTTCTGCGACCTTCGGCAGCAAACAAAAGATTGGATTAATACAAGATTTCTCGACCTCAACACTACTGACATTTTGGACTGGGTAACTCTTTGTGGAGAGCTGTCTTATGCCTTGTAGGATATTCAGAAGTATTCCTGGCGTCCACCCACTAGATGCCAGTAACCACTTCCCCCACCTGGTTGTAACGACCGGAACTGTCTCCAGACATCGCCACATGTCCCCTGGAGCAGAGAAGAGCAAATGGTTCCCAGCTGAAAACCCCTGGACTAGATGATCTTTGAGGTCCCTCCCACTTCCAATAGTCTGAGACTCTGGGGTCTGAGGACTGATCACTGGTAGGAGGTCAAGAATGTAGGGAGTGATGAGCTGGGAGAATCCCTCCTTCCATGTGAAGCAGAACTGGTCTGGGACAGTGACTGTGCTGCGAATGGCCTCTCTCTCCTTCAGCTGACAACTCTCATCCTTCATTGCAGCATCTGTACCAAAGAAGGAGGCTCTCGAGAATATCGAGCCAGGACCAGACACCGTAAGAACACTGGAATGCGGGAAAGGCCTTCCCCTGGAACCAGGAGCCCAAGTGGAGGAGAAGACGACCTCAGACAGCCCCCTAGGCTCTCAGCATTCAAGTGAATTAGAGAAGAAGCTGGATGCAGAGAAGGTGGTGGTGGAGGCTGAGGCAACTGGCCAGGTGGAGTCCAGTGCTCTGCAGGAGAGCCCGGGGACCAGAGCCAAAGCAGTATTTTTCCACGAGATGGTAGGTGCACTCACTGCCTGGTCCCGTCAGTAGGGTCTTCTTTTTCTCAAAGGCCCTTGGTACAATTTAAAGTTTTTTGTTGCTGTTTGTTTGAAGAACCAGTTTATGCCAAAAGGACTTTAGGGCACAGCCTTCTAATCAGGTCTCGGATTTTTTTTCTTTTTTTGCAGTATTTCAGGGGTCCTCTGATGACTGGAAGTAACCTTTCAGCTCAGATACCCTAGGACAAACTCAGCTCTAAAGATTTCTGACCTGAGGTCACCATAAACCAGTAACTTGTCCTGGGAACGTAATGGCATTCAGTCCAGGAAGCAGGACAAAACCTGCTTGTCATGTCCTGGTCCCCAAAATGATGACCATTCATGGGGGACAGTTCTCTTCTTCCAGACATCCTGAATGAGCAGTTGTCTATGCTTGTTTGTAAAAACCTTCTGTAATATTTTCAGGATCTATTCCTTCCTCCTGTGACTCTGGAGAACTTTAAACATGGTGCCAGAGCACCCTAAACCTTTTCCACTTTTTAGAAGTGGTATTTGCCCAAGTTCTGGGTTAGGAGGAGGGACATCCTTGCTTACAATGAAGTTTTAAGGAGGTCTTCCAAGGACATCCAGGGAGGAGTCTTGCATTTGGGAAATAGCTCTGGTGACCTGCAGAAGTGTGCCAGAGGGGAAGAGAACAATCTTTGCCTTTAAGTAGCTTCCAGGAACGTGGTCTCTGGGACAGGCACAGATGGCTTATGGGGTGGGAGTCAGGGCCGTGCAGGAACACTGCCGTGGCCTCCAGAGGGCTGAGGAAGGGTTCCTGTAAGGTATATTCGTATTTATGGAAAGAAGAGGATGTAAAGAATATTACGGGGATTGAATTCTGGGAGGGATCAAGTATGAATGGCACGGCTTTGAGAACCAGGTTGGATTCATGAGCACAAATAAAAGCGTCAGTTCATTCATTTAAAAACGTGTATTAAACACCTGTTTTGTGGCAGATACTCTGCTGAGCACTGGGATCGCTACATTGTACAAGACGGTCACCATTCTTGTCTTCTTGGAGCTGGAAGCTTAGTAGGTAGAGAGACCACTAACCAAGTCTTTCCTAGGGTGATATGGAAGTATGAATGCTGCCAACCTAGTCAGAGGGAGGAGGGAGTCACAGGGGTCAGGGATGGCATTTCTGAAGAATAGGTACTTAGATTGAGAACTTAGCTAGGAGGAAGGGGTAGGGAGCAGAAAAGGGAGGGAGAGACTCCCCGGCAGAAAGAATAAGATGTGCCGTGAATCTGAAATGGGAAAGAGAAGGAAACATTCAGGGAATGAGAACAAGGCTGGGAAGAAAAAAAAAAGAACAAGGCTGGAAAATGGGAACGTGGACTAGAGAAAATGAGGCTCAGAGCTAAGTGGGAGTCATGGCAGGCAGGGTTCACTTGGAAGGGTTTCAGAGTTTAACCTAAAGGCAACAGACACTCTTCTGATTTGTTCACTATTTTACATTTTTCAAAAGAACAATTATTTTATTACATATGTTTTGCTGCTCTGGGTCTTTGCTGTGGCACACGGGCTTCCCCTTATTGGAGCAAATGGGGACAACTCTTCACTGAGGTACACTGACTTCTCAGTGCGGTGGCATCTCTTGTTGTGGAGCAACAGGCTCTAGGTACAGGGGCCTCAGTAGTTGCAGCACTTGGGCTCAATAGTTGTGGGCCATGAGCTTAGTTGCCCATGGCATGTGGAGTCTTCCCAGACCAGGGATTGAACCCGTATCCCTTGCATTGACAGATGGATTCTTAACCACTGTTCTACCAGGAAAGACCCATTTTGCTATTTTTCTTTTTTTTTTTTTTTTAAGATTTATTTATTTATTTATTTTGGGCGAGGGTTGGGTTGAGGAGGGAGGGGAGCAGGCGGGCCACTTCTATTGGTCTTTCATTTCTCTATTTTCATTCGTCTTCATTCTTTGGCTCCTGTGGGCCTCCCATCGTGGTGGCCTCTGTTGTTGCAGAGCGCCGGCTCTGGGCGCATGCGCTCCAGAGCTCCGGCTCGGTAATTGGACACATGGGTCCAGCCGCTCCACGGCACGTGGGATCTTCCCACGCCAGGGATCGAACCGGCGCCCCTTGCACTGCAAGGCGGTGACCTTACCCACTGGACCACCAGGGAAAGACCCATTTTGCTATTTTTCATTCGTCTTTCTTTTGGGTGCATGCTCTGTTGCTTTAGTCGTGTCCTACTCTTTGTGATTGTAGCCTGCCAGGCTCCTCTGTCCATGGGATTCTTCAGGCAAGAATACGGGAGTGAGTTGCCATGCCCTCCTCCTGGGAATCTTCCCAACCCAGAGATCGAACCCCAGTCTCCCATACTGCAGGCAGATTATCATTGAGCCACCAGGAAAGCCCTTCTTTATTTTAATATGGATCAAATATTCTTTTCCATGTGGAATGTGTGTTTCTTTGGCAATAAGGGGAAATCTATATTTATTGATTTGGAAAGCAGGTGTCCGGGCAAGAATTAACATTTCATTCCAGTGGGAGAACCTCATTTCTTGTGAGCCATTCGGTCAACCTGACATTATATGAGATCAGGGATTGGTTTGCTTTATAAAGCAACAGTGCATTGGGATTAAGTGCTTATGTTCTGGTGTAGACTGAGCTGGATTTCAATCCTTATCTGCTGCTGTTTGACATTGGAGCAAATGGGGACAACTCTTCACTGAGGTACACTGACTTCTCAGTGCGGTGGCATCTCTTGTTGTGGAGCAACAGGCTCTAGGTACAGGGGCCTCAGTAGTTGCAGCACTTGGGCTCAATAGTTGTGGGCCATGAGCTTAGTTGCCCATGGCATGTGGAGTCTTCCCAGACCAGGGATTGAACCCGTATCCCTTGCATTGACAGATGGATTCTTAACCACTGTTCTACCAGGAAAGACCCATTTTGCTATTTTTCTTTTTTTTTTTTTTTTTAAGATTTATTTATTTATTTATTTTGGGCGAGGGTTGGGTTGAGGAGGGAGGGGAGCAGGCGGGCCACTTCTATTGGTCTTTCATTTCTCTATTTTCATTCGTCTTCATTCTTTGGCTCCTGTGGGCCTCCCATCGTGGTGGCCTCTGTTGTTGCAGAGCGCCGGCTCTGGGCGCATGCGCTCCAGAGCTCCGGCTCGGTAATTGGACACATGGGTCCAGCCGCTCCACGGCACGTGGGATCTTCCCACGCCAGGGATCGAACCGGCGCCCCTTGCACTGCAAGGCGGTGACCTTACCCACTGGACCACCAGGGAAAGACCCATTTTGCTATTTTTCATTCGTCTTTCTTTTGGGTGCATGCTCTGTTGCTTTAGTCGTGTCCTACTCTTTGTGATTGTAGCCTGCCAGGCTCCTCTGTCCATGGGATTCTTCAGGCAAGAATACGGGAGTGAGTTGCCATGCCCTCCTCCTGGGAATCTTCCCAACCCAGAGATCGAACCCCAGTCTCCCATACTGCAGGCAGATTATCATTGAGCCACCAGGAAAGCCCTTCTTTATTTTAATATGGATCAAATATTCTTTTCCATGTGGAATGTGTGTTTCTTTGGCAATAAGGGGGGAAATCTATATTTATTGATTTGGAAAGCAGGTGTCCGGGCAAGAATTAACATTTCATTCCAGTGGGAGAACCTCATTTCTTGTGAGCCATTCGGTCAACCTGACATTATATGAGATCAGGGATTGGTTTGCTTTATAAAGCAACAGTGCATTGGGATTAAGTGCTTATGTTCTGGTGTAGACTGAGCTGGATTTCAATCCTTATCTGCTGCTGTTTGACTTTGTCAGAATGTTTAATCTGAATGCAGGTCGCCTCGCCTCTAAAATAGGAGTAATTACAGTAGTATTTATCTTTTAGAGTTCTTGGGAAAATTCAGAAAACACATTTGACGTATGTTATGGCACACAGTAAAGCATAAGTAAACATCCACAATTATCATTAACGTTGTATCGTTTGTGTGCTGAGGTCGTGTGCACTGCTCCAGCCCCTTCACTCTCCCTGGGAAACAGTACAAATGTCCGCGCCCAGTCTTTGGTTCCAAGTAATCAGTTTCTTGATGTTTTTCAGGATGAAGATGATCTGGTCAACACCCTCATCTGGCCTGAGATTCAACAGGAGCTGAAAATTATTGAATCTGAGGAGGAACTCTCCTCCTTGCCACCACCCACTCTAAAGACCAGACCGACTCAGCCCAGTGTTGAGTCTGCTCCAGGGTCTTTTGCTTCCCTGGAGCCTTCAGGGAGCTTGCTTTGTGACTCCACCCCAGCTCCAGGCTCCGCCCCTCTGGAGGCGTGGACTAAGAATCCAACCAATCAGAATACACAGGGTGCTTCTGCAGCAGCCAATACAGAAAAGCCAGAGATAACCAGCATCCTCCCTAGACCTGAGCCTGAGCCCAAAACGGGCGGGCGCCCAGACCCTGCTAACCTGACTCCTCTAGAAATAGTTCCATTTGAGAAGTCTCCACCAGCTAGGGTGGAGGTGGTAGGCCCCGGAATCTTCCCAACCCAGAGATCGAACCCCAGTCTCCCATACTGCAGGCAGATTATCATTGAGCCACCAGGAAAGCCCTTCTTTATTTTAATATGGATCAAATATTCTTTTCCATGTGGAATGTGTGTTTCTTTGGCAATAAGGGGAAATCTATATTTATTGATTTGGAAAGCAGGTGTCCGGGCAAGAATTAACATTTCATTCCAGTGGGAGAACCTCATTTCTTGTGAGCCATTCGGTCAACCTGACATTATATGAGATCAGGGATTGGTTTGCTTTATAAAGCAACAGTGCATTGGGATTAAGTGCTTATGTTCTGGTGTAGACTGAGCTGGATTTCAATCCTTATCTGCTGCTGTTTGACTTTGTCAGAATGTTTAATCTGAATGCAGGTCGCCTCGCCTCTAAAATAGGAGTAATTACAGTAGTATTTATCTTTTAGAGTTCTTGGGAAAATTCAGAAAACACATTTGACGTATGTTATGGCACACAGTAAAGCATAAGTAAACATCCACAATTATCATTAACGTTGTATCGTTTGTGTGCTGAGGTCGTGTGCACTGCTCCAGCCCCTTCACTCTCCCTGGGAAACAGTACAAATGTCCGCGCCCAGTCTTTGGTTCCAAGTAATCAGTTTCTTGATGTTTTTCAGGATGAAGATGATCTGGTCAACACCCTCATCTGGCCTGAGATTCAACAGGAGCTGAAAATTATTGAATCTGAGGAGGAACTCTCCTCCTTGCCACCACCCACTCTAAAGACCAGACCGACTCAGCCCAGTGTTGAGTCTGCTCCAGGGTCTTTTGCTTCCCTGGAGCCTTCAGGGAGCTTGCTTTGTGACTCCACCCCAGCTCCAGGCTCCGCCCCTCTGGAGGCGTGGACTAAGAATCCAACCAATCAGAATACACAGGGTGCTTCTGCAGCAGCCAATACAGAAAAGCCAGAGATAACCAGCATCCTCCCTAGACCTGAGCCTGAGCCCAAAACGGGCGGGCGCCCAGACCCTGCTAACCTGACTCCTCTAGAAATAGTTCCATTTGAGAAGTCTCCACCAGCTAGGGTGGAGGTGGTAGGCCCCGGGAATCTGTCTCCTCAGCACCCACCTGCTGCCCCCCCTCCAACCCCTTTGGAGGAGGAACCTCGAGCCCAGTTATTGCAGGGTGGCCCCGAGAGAGAAGACTCATCTGGGAATTTGAGAGCAAATCCATGTACAGGCCAGCTGAAGCCTGAGAGCAGCCCTGGGATCCCCGGCCTGTGTCAGGGAGACGAGGCCTCTTCAGAACAAAGTGAAAAGCAGAATTCAAAGAATGCTGCTCCCGAGAGCAAAGGCTCTAATTTTCCAAGCCCGACCAGGGAGGCTGAGATGTCACCACAAGGAGAGGAGGACATAGCCCACTCAGTACAGGAGCCCTCAGACTGTGATGATGACGACACTGTGACAGACATTGCCCAGCATGGCCTGGAGATGGTGGAGCCCTGGGAGGAGCCCCAGTGGGTGACAAGTCCCCTGCACTCGCCCACCCTTAAAAATGTACAAGAGGCCCAGATGCAGGGCTCCCAGGGCCTCCGGTTAGAGAAGAGACTTTCCCACAGGCCCAGCCTTCGCCAGAGCCGTTCTTTAGATGGCAGAGTCCTGGTGCAGAGCCAGTGGACTCTCGAAGGTTCCTCCTCCATAAGCTGTGCTGATCTTGAAGTAGAGAGGAATTCCAACTCCCTGCAGTCCTTGACACCCAGGAGCGAGATTACTGGGTGGGATGAGAAAGCCATGAGGTCTTTCCAAGAGTTCTCTGGCCTGAAAAGGACAGACGTTCCTCCCGGCCAGAAGGGACCAGGTGGTCTGCAGCCCAAATCGGCAGAATCCAGCCCTATCAATCTAGCAGAAGAAAAGGAACTGGGGGCACACTTGGGGCCATGCAGCTCTCAAGCTGAGAAAGGTAGTGATCCTGCTCAGAAAGTAGCAGAAAGTAGCAAGGAGAATTCACCTGGTGTGCAGGACAGCACCTCGCCTGGAGAGCACCCCCCAAAGTCCCAGCTAAAGAGCACTGAGGGCAGGCCCCCAAAGGGGAAAAACAGGCCTTCTTCTCTGAACTTGGACTCTGCCATTCCCATCACTGACCTCTTCCTGTTCGAGAATGTGGCCTCCTTGGGTTCACCTGGAATGCAGCTCTCTGAGCCAGGGGACTCAAAGGCCACGTGGATGACCTCATCTCATGGTAAAGTAGACCCCTGGCGGGTTTACTCCCAGGACTCTCAGGACCTGGACATTGTTGCCCATGCCCTGACGGGCCGCCGTAACTCAGCTCCTGTGAGTGTGTCAGCTGTGAGGACCTCCTTCATGGTTAAAATGTGCCAGGCCAGGGCGGTCCCAGTCATCCCACCCAAGATTCAGTACACCCAGATCCCACAGCCCCTGCCCTCGCAGAGCTCAGAGGGGAGTGGGGCTCAAACTGTGGAGAGGAGCCAAGAAGAGCTGGGCTCAACAGGTGGGACCTCTGAGAAACTTGCCAAAGATGATTCTCTCTCCTCGGAAAGCCCCAAGGAAGAAAAACCAAAGCGAGATACGGGAGCCACTGAATCCTTGCCAATGGATGCCACTGCCTCTTGCGTATGCGAGGGAGCCCCGCTTTCTCCAGAAGCAGGTTTGGCTAACCTGCTGTCCACTCCAGATGCAGTAGTGCAATGTAGAAAGCGCACATCCGAGACGGAACCATCTGGGGACAACCTTCTTTCTTCAAAAATAGAGCGCTCCTCAGCGGGTTCTAAGCCTTTTCACAGGTCAAGACCAGGCAGACCTCAGAGCCTGATCTTATTCAGTCCCCCTTTTCCCATTATGGACCACCCGCCCCCCTCGTCTGCAGGAACAGATGCCAAGGTCCTGCTGTCCCCCATCAGAAGTCCCACGCAGACAATTTCTCCTGGCCTGCTTTGTGGGGAGTTGGCAGAAAACACATGGGTCACACCCGAAGGGGTTACCCTTCGGAATAAAATGACCATCCCTAAGAATGGCCAGAGACTGGAGACCTCAACGAGCTGTTTTTACCAGCCCCAGCGGAGATCAGTGATTCTGGATGGAAGAAGTGGGAGGCAAATAGAATAACGTCAGTTCACCTGCTGCTATCGGAGAAAATGTGATTCATCTGGAAGTTATTACAGAGGCTCCATGCCTTTGTTCCAGGCAGAGGTTATCCAAGTTTGGGCTCATTTTGGCCTTTTCTTCTCTTTCTTCAGGCTTTTGACCATTATTAGTTAGGCCATTTACCAGAAGAGAATTCAAGGGAAGGACAAGAGATGACACTTAAATAAGCCTGGCTTGAGCAGGCAGGGAAAGTTCAGGTAAGGGAAAAGGATGAAATGCTGGCCTCCAGTGATACGTGGGGCTTCTATGTAAGTTATATCACTCCCCCATTGCCATTGTGCAGTGCTATTAAGAGGTGGATGTGAGAATGTCTTTTGAAAGAGAAATCCTTGGCCTATGTTGACAAATGTTGCTCTTGAGGTTTGAAGGCCTCCTATTTACTCCATGATTTTTAGCGCTTTTTAAAGCTTGTGTTCTTTTAGACCAGTTTTCTGATAAGCTTTGTAAAAGTGTACTATCCAGAGTAGAAGCAGATTTGGAAATGCAAACTAACGTACACTTAGATACCCAAATGGTTTAATTTACCCATCTTTGCCTGAATCCCTGCAGACCTGTCCCAGATGGCTCCATAAGCAGAAGTATTCTGCTTCCTTTCCAATATCAGAGTTCAAGAACAGGATGTCATCATGGGGAAAAGCCTCACACATAGACAGAACTACACTCCAAACTTCAAGTCAGCAGGACCTTTGTAGAAAACATGGCTAGCTCAGCTTCACTCTCCTTCCACACTCAACTGGGACCCAAGTACAGGAGAGGATAACGGGGAATCTTAGGAGGAGAGGAAGAGCCCTTGCAGGGTGGCCATCATTCCCACTGGTCAGAGCTGCCCTTCTTGGTGCCTTTCTTCCTCCTCATCCCTCCATGGCTGAACAGCAGCTCTGAGGCACTCCTCCCCTTTCCATAATCCTCCTCATTCACCGCCCACCCCAGGCGCTCAGACTTACTCTTCTCCCATGTATATGCAAGCAGAAGCAATAAACCAATCTGATTTTCAGTTACTTAGAACGTAAAGTGGTTCTTTCCAACTGGAGAGAGGAAGAATTAATGTAACTTGCTGACAAATTTTTGGTGCTTTTCCAAAAAAGGGCTTCCTAGGAGCCCTTCTCAAGGCAAAACCCATCATGGTATCAACACTTTCGAAGATAACTCTCTCGTTTGAGAAACAAAGATAGGGCCTATTTTTTTAGGCCTGTGCACCTCTTCTTAGGTTCAAGGATGACTGAACTCTGTCCAGAAGCTCAGTCACTGCAGATATTTCTCTAAGAGCTAGCAGTACCTCTGGGCCGACCTCACAACCAAGGTGGGTACTGGGCTGGATTAGGGGCCGAACCAGTTACCTCCTCCAGGGAGAAATTGGAAGTTGATGCCCTGCAACAGTTACATGTTGCTGTTTCGCTTCCTCCCTGATAAGCCTTCCTGAGTTTGGAAACCTTGCCCTATACCTTTTAAGGCAGTATCTATGGCAGAGACAACTGGCAGGCCAGCTGATGAGTTCTGCCCTCTGAGAGCACTGAGTGAGCAAGGGGAGCAGTTAATAGGGCTTTCTTTCAGTGTTTTTGCATTCTCATTGGGTGAGCAAGACATCAGACTAAAACATTCAGTGAGATGTAAACCCATACTGACACACTCCAAACTTCAAGTCCAAGCCATCTTTNCCTGAATCCCTGCAGACCTGTCCCAGATGGCTCCATAAGCAGAAGTATTCTGCTTCCTTTCCAATATCAGAGTTCAAGAACAGGATGTCATCATGGGGAAAAGCCTCACACATAGACAGAACTACACTCCAAACTTCAAGTCAGCAGGACCTTTGTAGAAAACATGGCTAGCTCAGCTTCACTCTCCTTCCACACTCAACTGGGACCCAAGTACAGGAGAGGATAACGGGGAATCTTAGGAGGAGAGGAAGAGCCCTTGCAGGGTGGCCATCATTCCCACTGGTCAGAGCTGCCCTTCTTGGTGCCTTTCTTCCTCCTCATCCCTCCATGGCTGAACAGCAGCTCTGAGGCACTCCTCCCCTTTCCATAATCCTCCTCATTCACCGCCCACCCCAGGCGCTCAGACTTACTCTTCTCCCATGTATATGCAAGCAGAAGCAATAAACCAATCTGATTTTCAGTTACTTAGAACGTAAAGTGGTTCTTTCCAACTGGAGAGAGGAAGAATTAATGTAACTTGCTGACAAATTTTTGGTGCTTTTCCAAAAAAGGGCTTCCTAGGAGCCCTTCTCAAGGCAAAACCCATCATGGTATCAACACTTTCGAAGATAACTCTCTCGTTTGAGAAACAAAGATAGGGCCTATTTTTTAGGCCTGTGCACCTCTTCTTAGGTTCAAGGATGACTGAACTCTGTCCAGAAGCTCAGTCACTGCAGATATTTCTCTAAGAGCTAGCAGTACCTCTGGGCCGACCTCACAACCAAGGTGGGTACTGGGCTGGATTAGGGGCCGAACCGAAGTTACCTCCTCCAGGGAGAAATTGGAAGTTGATGCCCTGCAACAGTTACATGTTGCTGTTTCGCTTCCTCCCTGATAAGCCTTCCTGAGTTTGGAAACCTTGCCCTATACCTTTTAAGGCAGTATCTATGGCAGAGACAACTGGCAGGCCAGCTGATGAGTTCTGCCCTCTGAGAGCACTGAGTGAGCAAGGGGAGCAGTTAATAGGGCTTTCTTTGGTCAGTGTTTTTTGCATTCTCATTGGGTGAGCAAGACATCAGACTAAAACATTCAGTGAGATGTAAACCCATAGGAAAAGTCCTTAAGGTATATAGCATTTTCCGCCGAGGGAGGCAAGGTGAAGGAAGCTAGTGGTGTCAGATGAGGAAGGCTGCACTCAGGAGACGTGAAAAGTACATTTCCTCTTATTGAAAAATGTGGCAGAGAGGCTTTATGTCAGTCTTAGTATACTGTACTATCTACACTTTAATAAAGACCATGTTCCAGTTAGGAAGTGAGAGGAGGGAACTACACTTTGCTTCACCATCACAACTCTGAGCTGAGTAACTCTATGATGATTGTAACAGAGGATATATTTTTATTTGGGGATAGACTGAGAAGCCACTACTAACAAGCGAGTTCAGCTTGAGGCGCCTATGTAGATTAAATGACTACCATGTTCGTTAGATTCTGACATCTTTCACTTGTAGCATCATCTTCAGGGGTTTGAGTGTGTGGATGTCATCATGAAATGACAACTGTCTGGAGATATTCCCTGCTCATAGCTTTCCTACCCCGTCAATCCAGAAGGCCTTGGAAGCTGACTCACCTTCTTGGTCAAAGTCCGCTGCTAACGTATGCACCTGTCCATATTCGTAAAGAGCCAGAGCTAGCCTGGCATAGATGGAATTCCATTCCATGACAAGGAAAACTCGTTACATTTTTCTCTTTAAATTGTCTGCCCCCCGCCAAATCTCTCGATACTACCAATTAGGCCATCCACTTGGGACTGAAAACTGAATCCCCCTGAGAATGGCTGCCTGGAAATCAGACTGCCTGGTTCCATCGAGGGGAAGGAAGAGAGGAGGTGTTGCTGTTTGTAGGAGGAGCCGCACGGTGCCTGAGAAAGGGCTACAGAAACAGATTCTCAAAGGGCACCTTCAGATTCAACTTTTGGTCCTCAAAACAGGGTTGGGGTGGGGGGGCGGTTAGCCGATTTAAAATGTTGGCTTTTAAAGTGAAATGCATACACATTCTACTGTTTCTTTCAGAGCTGATGGCTGCTTAAGAAAATTTTTATAGACAATCAGATTTCCCTTAAGGAAAACTTATGGGCTTTGGTCATTTTCTTCATTGGGTGAGCAAGACATCAGACTAAAACATTCAGTGAGATGTAAACCCATAGGAAAAGTCCTTAAGGTATATAGCATTTTCCGCCGAGGGAGGCAAGGTGAAGGAAGCTAGTGGTGTCAGATGAGGAAGGCTGCACTCAGGAGACGTGAAAAGTACATTTCCTCTTATTGAAAAATGTGGCAGAGAGGCTTTATGTCAGTCTTAGTATACTGTACTATCTACACTTTAATAAAGACCATGTTCCAGTTAGGAAGTGAGAGGAGGGAACTACACTTTGCTTCACCATCACAACTCTGAGCTGAGTAACTCTATGATGATTGTAACAGAGGATATATTTTTATTTGGGGATAGACTGAGAAGCCACTACTAACAAGCGAGTTCAGCTTGAGGCGCCTATGTAGATTAAATGACTACCATGTTCGTTAGATTCTGACATCTTTCACTTGTAGCATCATCTTCAGGGGTTTGAGTGTGTGGATGTCATCATGAAATGACAACTGTCTGGAGATATTCCCTGCTCATAGCTTTCCTACCCCGTCAATCCAGAAGGCCTTGGAAGCTGACTCACCTTCTTGGTCAAAGTCCGGCTGCTAACGTATGCACCTGTCCATATTCGTAAAGAGCCAGAGCTAGCCTGGCATAGATGGAATTCCATTCCATGACAAGGAAAACTCGTTACATTTTTCTCTTTAAATTGTCTGCCCCCCGCCAAATCTCTCGATACTACCAATTAGGCCATCCACTTGGGACTGAAAACTGAATCCCCCTGAGAATGGCTGCCTGGAAATCAGACTGCCTGGTTCCATCGAGGGGAAGGAAGAGAGGAGGTGTTGCTGTTTGTAGGAGGAGCCGCACGGTGCCTGAGAAAGGGCTACAGAAACAGATTCTCAAAGGGCACCTTCAGATTCAACTTTTGGTCCTCAAAACAGGGTTGGGGTGGGGGGGCGGTTAGCCGATTTAAAATGTTGGATTTTAAAGTGAAATGCATACACATTCTAATGTTTCTTTCAGAGCTGATGGCTGCTTAAGATAATAACCTATATTTACTGGCAAAATGGCCCCCGCAAGCCAACCTTTTGTTCCCCGTTTTTTGCCAAAATGTACCAAGTAAAGGGAATATGGCTTTTATTCTCTGCTTCAAATAGAATATGAAGAGGCCCAACCAAAAGCCCCATTAAGACACTGTTAGTGTAATCTAAATCTTGAAATCAAAATATGGTCCAAGGTAAAATTCTGTATTCTGGGGAGATTTAAAATGTAAACATCACCCTCAACAGACAGTATTCATCAAGATCTTAGTAATATTGCAGTGGGTACCTTAGAACTCTGAAATTGTTGAAAAATCTAATGAAAAGGGGAGAGGGATGGTAGCAAATGAAACAGCCTATATGCAACCAGTAGCAAGACTTAGACCCATTAAGTTACCAAATGAAAGCAGAAGGGGGAAACAAGTAGCAACTTAGCATCTTTTAATATGATTGCTAATAGTGTGCAAGTTACCTACTGACTTTGATCAAGTTAAACCTAATTAAAAATCCAGTAGAAGGCACTAGGAAGACATATAGGTGTTGAGAATTTTGCCTTGATCACTTAAAAAAAATAAGAGTGGTGACTAAGAATAAATAGTTTTGAGGTTCTGCATGGTCTTAATTGGTTTGGTTGTAAAGTCCTCTTGGATCTCTGCAGATGAACCAGGTAACATCAGGGTTCCATACTCCTTGAGAAAGGGTTCTAGGCATTTCCATCATCACAAAATGGGTTAACTCCTGTTGATGATGAAGCCATGGCTCCAAGATAAATTGTGACATTCATATCTAGTGTTTAGCTCATGGTAATCACATTTGCCTAAAGCTGGGTGGAGCAGTCATTTGTCTATACAAGCCTTGTTCTTCCTGAAAAGCTACTGGGAAACTTGGGATTCATCTGTCTGGGTTTGTAATGGGAGAGGTTCTGGGAAGGTCCAGTTTTCCCACCAGGGGTTGGTGCGAGCCACACTCTGCCATGGCCTGTCCTGTCTGATGACAGCGTGAACCTTGGGGTTAAGTGTGGCCAGGAGTGTGATCTTAGGTATCTCCAGCAGAAAGATCAGTTCAAACTGTGGGATGACAAAGAATGTGTCCTCCTGTGTCAACATGTGTCGTCCTTAGCAACAGTTTACCAGAAGAGGGAGCAAGTACCTTTCCAAGCATGGAATGCTTGGAGGAATGGGAGATGGTAGAAGCACGATCACCTGAGACAGGGTCAGTCCAGATGCGGTCAAGTTGGGGCCACCGCTGACTGACTGACACACAGCAAATCATTTAGTCGCTCTGAAGTTCATGGACAATACCAGGGATCACTTCTATGAGGATGAAGGAGAATGTTGTTAAATATAAGAAACCCATGAAATACAGAGTCATGTGTTTTACTGGATGAATCACAATGCTTTGCATTAATTTAATGCCATAGTACTTCCTGGCTTATAATTCTATAAGGTAAAGCACTTTCTCAAAGGAGTCTATCAGAAAGCTACATGATTTCAGCTGTTGAGCTTGATAAATATTTCCAAAGATATAATCAAAAATTTTTCTATTGATTAAAGAAGTATAAATATTAAACCCATCCATAGAGTCATTTCAATGTAATTAAAAGATTGTTATGCTTTAAAGTTTACTCTAATAAATGATATAAAATATAATGTTCATGATGGCACTGTGAACTAGAGGACATGGGGGTCATCAAAACTAATAATAGGAAAAGTGGACCTTATGCCTTCTGGCTCATGGTTCTAATTTGTTTTGTTTGATGTCCTTATTACTTCAAGGTTTAGTCTCCTCACTGCAAAAATCTTGATGGTTTGCTTCAGTAAAATGTTCTTGCTTTTGTTATTTTACATTTTAATACTAGTATTTACAACTTTACTCTCTTACTATCGCAATCATATGTCACCCAGGATGCCCAGTATAAATCAATGGATGTTATAATGAAAAATGAGAAGAAAAAGCTATTAATTCTCAGAACTCCACATCTTAAGGAGATATATGGATCTACCTGCAGAAATATGAACTCACTTTATTACTTGATTTAGCCAGGGAGGACTGTTTGAGTGATTTTTGCCAGTTTTCCCACCAGGGGTTGGTGCGAGCCACACTCTGCCATGGCCTGTCCTGTCTGATGACAGCGTGAACCTTGGGGTTAAGTGTGGCCAGGAGTGTGATCTTAGGTATCTCCAGCAGAAAGATCAGTTCAAACTGTGGGATGACAAAGAATGTGTCCTCCTGTGTCAACATGTGTCGTCCTTAGCAACAGTTTACCAGAAGAGGGAGCAAGTACCTTTCCAAGCATGGAATGCTTGGAGGAATGGGAGATGGTAGAAGCACGATCACCTGAGACAGGGTCAGTCCAGATGCGGTCAAGTTGGGGCCACCGCTGACTGACTGACACACAGCAAATCATTTAGTCGCTCTGAAGTTCATGGACAATACCAGGGATCACTTCTATGAGGATGAAGGAGAATGTTGTTAAATATAAGAAACCCATGAAATACAGAGTCATGTGTTTTACTGGATGAATCACAATGCTTTGCATTAATTTAATGCCATAGTACTTCCTGGCTTATAATTCTATAAGGTAAAGCACTTTCTCAAAGGAGTCTATCAGAAAGCTACATGATTTCAGCTGTTGAGCTTGATAAATATTTCCAAAGATATAATCAAAAATTTTTCTATTGATTAAAGAAGTATAAATATTAAACCCATCCATAGAGTCATTTCAATGTAATTAAAAGATTGTTATGCTTTAAAGTTTACTCTAATAAATGATATAAAATATAATGTTCATGATGGCACTGTGAACTAGAGGACATGGGGGTCATCAAAACTAATAATAGGAAAAGTGGACCTTATGCCTTCTGGCTCATGGTTCTAATTTGTTTTGTTTGATGTCCTTATTACTTCAAGGTTTAGTCTCCTCACTGCAAAAATCTTGATGGTTTGCTTCAGTAAAATGTTCTTGCTTTTGTTATTTTACATTTTAATACTAGTATTTACAACTTTACTCTCTTACTATCGCAATCATATGTCACCCAGGATGCCCAGTATAAATCAATGGATGTTATAATGAAAAATGAGAAGAAAAAGCTATTAATTCTCAGAACTCCACATCTTAAGGAGATATATGGATCTACCTGCAGAAATATGAACTCACTTTATTACTTGATTTAGCCAGGGAGGACTGTTTGAGTGATTTTTGTTAATGGTGCTCTGAAGGAAAGAAAGCAAAAGTTGGCTATCCTGGCATATACTACCAGAGAAGGGGGTTGTGGAGATGGGGGAGAGGCACTCAGTGAGTTTCAGTGATAGCCTTAAAAAATAAAAAAGATACAGGCTAGGCTCACAGCTTGGGAATATTTGCAGTGTGGCAAGCGAGTTAAAATTCTAGCATTTTGGCAATATTCTATTTAGAATTTTTACACCAGTCAGGCCTGCTTCTGTTCCTTCATTACTGTTATAAATGCCTTTTTCTCTTGTGTGCTAAGTTGCTTCGGTCATTTCTGACTCTTTGTGACCTTATGGATTGTAGCCTGCTAGGCTCCTCAGTCCATGGGATTCTCAAGGCAAGAATACTGGAGTGGGTCGCCATTCCCTTCTTGAGGGGACCTTCCTGACCAGGAATCAAACCCACGTGCCTTATGGCTCCTGCACTGCAGGCGGGTTCTTTACCACTATCACCACCTGGGACTCCTAGATCCCCATACTCCTGTTTCTCTCTCCTAAGTGAGCCTGCCGCCTCTCCCCACCCCAAGACTGGCAACACAACAGTTCCCCTCACTCCTCATCTTTGCTCCAGTTCCTCAGGGTCCTTCCCTCCTTGCAGTCTCTTCACTGAATGTTGCCTCTACTTCTTCGACTTTAATAAAACTTGACATTTACCTGAGGACATTTCTTTCCCTGCCCGTTTCTCCCATGTTACACAGCTTACAGAAAGCCCAGAAATTTGACCCCGTTTCCCACTGCTGCTTCTGCACCATTTCGTCATCTTATACAAGTTTCATGAGTAAAATTCATGGCATCCAGCTATTTTAACTTGTCCATTCTGTGTGGCCATGATGTAGTCTATGATCCCCAGTCTTTGGCTCCAGGCTCCATTTCCTCTCTACCTCATGTCCCATCGTCATCCTGGATGATGTCAGCGTTCCTGAGGAAAATTTGTCACAACTGCTTAACCTGAGGTATGGATCTACCTGCAGAAATATGAACTCACTTTATTACTTGATTTAGCCAGGGAGGACTGTTTGAGTGATTTTTGTTAATGGTGCTCTGAAGGAAAGAAAGCAAAAGTTGGCTATCCTGGCATATACTACCAGAGAAGGGGGTTGTGGAGATGGGGGAGAGGCACTCAGTGAGTTTCAGTGATAGCCTTAAAAAATAAAAAAGATACAGGCTAGGCTCACAGCTTGGGAATATTTGCAGTGTGGCAAGCGAGTTAAAATTCTAGCATTTTGGCAATATTCTATTTAGAATTTTTACACCAGTCAGGCCTGCTTCTGTTCCTTCATTACTGTTATAAATGCCTTTTTCTCTTGTGTGCTAAGTTGCTTCGGTCATTTCTGACTCTTTGTGACCTTATGGATTGTAGCCTGCTAGGCTCCTCAGTCCATGGGATTCTCAAGGCAAGAATACTGGAGTGGGTCGCCATTCCCTTCTTGAGGGGACCTTCCTGACCAGGAATCAAACCCACGTGCCTTATGGCTCCTGCACTGCAGGCGGGTTCTTTACCACTATCACCACCTGGGACTCCTAGATCCCCATACTCCTGTTTCTCTCTCCTAAGTGAGCCTGCCGCCTCTCCCCACCCCAAGACTGGCAACACAACAGTTCCCCTCACTCCTCATCTTTGCTCCAGTTCCTCAGGGTCCTTCCCTCCTTGCAGTCTCTTCACTGAATGTTGCCTCTACTTCTTCGACTTTAATAAAACTTGACATTTACCTGAGGACATTTCTTTCCCTGCCCGTTTCTCCCATGTTACACAGCTTACAGAAAGCCCAGAAATTTGACCCCGTTTCCCACTGCTGCTTCTGCACCATTTCGTCATCTTATACAAGTTTCATGAGTAAAATTCATGGCATCCAGCTATTTTAACTTGTCCATTCTGTGTGGCCATGATGTAGTCTATGATCCCCAGTCTTTGGCTCCAGGCTCCATTTCCTCTCTACCTCATGTCCCATCGTCATCCTGGATGATGTCAGCGTTCCTGAGGAAAATTTGTCACAACTGCTTACAACTCTGGCCTCTACTGTTGCTTCCATGGTTACACATCAGGCTGTTCAGAACTCAGACCTCTGTGATCTTAAACTGCCATATTTCTTTCTCAGAAGTTCAGTCCTTGCTTTTCATTTCTTCCACTTGCTCAAGATCACTAATACCTGCCCCAGCCTGTCTCTTTCTGATGGCCAGTATGCCCACCAGACTTCATTCTTTGCCCCTAGCCTTTCCAAACCCCAAGGCACATCACCTCAGCTCTTCTTGTGACTGCCTTGGCCACCTGCCCTCCAGCTGTGCCTGCTTGGCAAGCCTTCAGACCAGATGCAGGACCCTCACCACCCAACTTCTCTCGTCTTTTCCTGTGTCTACTGAATTAAGACTAGAGACCATCAGAAAACCATGACGAAAGCCTTTGTAAATTCGTGGTTTATCACCTCAGCAGTGGCCTCATTCAAAAAATTCACATAGGCTATGCCACCTTCCAGAAGGGCTGCTCCTTCCAGAACATAATTGTTTCTTCATTCACAAGTTTATGTGAACCAAGTTATTAGGTACATTTCCTCCACCTCAATGTCTGTCTCCTTATTCGTATGTGTACCTAAACTTCATAGAGGAAGCACTATTCCTTTTCCCAAGGGCTCCTAAGAATGCGTCAACTCACCCCTGCAAACCACCTGCAACCTTTTCTTCTCCACCCTCATGCATCATTAGATTTCTCCTGCTCAAGTTAACTGTGGTCTCACAACCAAATCCAACAGTCAATTCTTAGTCTCTTGACTGAACTCTTACATTTGATACTGTAATTATGACTGTTAAAGCTCTGATTCATCTCACCTCTTGGACTTGCCTTAGTCGTAAATTCATTTGAAAACTTCCTCTTCCCTTAAATGTTGTTCTGAATTCTGTCCTCTTTTCACATATGTTCCCTCCATTACCTTATTCATATCTTAGGTTGTTCTGTCACCAGTGGTGGGGACACTCCACCCTCACTTCCCCCATTTCCTCTTACTTGGACTTTTAAAATAGTTGGCTAACTGATCTCCCTGATTTAGGTCGTACATCCCACTGTTCTCCAAACCTAGCCTACGTATTGCAGCGGAAGTTATCTAAGATAGTGGTGCTCATAAAAATCCCCTGGAGAGTTTGCTCAAAAAGACCTCTATTCATCTAGAGTTTCTGATTCGGTTCAGGGGCCGGGCTTGATAATTTCCAGTGGTCCTTATGCTGCTGGTCCAAAAATTACACTTTCAGAACCCTTGACTTGAGAACTCTTTGGGTCATCATCATAAGTCCTCAGCTTAGTCTCTCAGTAGATGTCCTTCTGTTCACTTAAGAATTATCTGAAGTGCTTGTGGAAAGTGTGTATTACTGGGCTTCACCCTCAAGATCCTGACTTAGTAGATGTGAGGCAGTGCCTGAGGATCACTCCTTTGTCAATCTGTGACCTACAAGATAATAAAAATGCAAACCACTTATTGTGGAATTCAAGTTTTCTGTGTAATCTACTCCTTGCCTAGCTCTTTAGCATTACTGAGTATTCCTTAAAATCTGTGAGTTTCTGTATACTCTTGTTCATACTGCATGAGCCCTCCCCCATCCCTGTTAATCTTAGAGCTCCTTCAAAGTGCCTCATGTGTGTGTCTGCAGTGTAGCATTCCAAACACGACAGCTCCCCGGCAACGCTGATCCCATTTCTGCATTCTATCTCTTGCATGTACTTCCTTGACTAAGCACCTTTGTGCTATCATTATTGACTTACTTCTCTGCCTTCTATAGTGAATGCACTCTGGACACCAGTATCTCTGGTACTCAGCAGTACCTAGAAAGTAGTAATTGCTCAGTAAATAGAAATGAGAGGGGCGGTGTAGAGCTAACTGATTGGAAGGGAAGGGAACACAGCTTAGGAAACATGGAATCACAGTAAACAGTATTCCGAGGAGTCTCCATCTTGCTAATGCCTGTGAACCACCCTTCTCCACTATGACACATTTCCTCACCTTAAGCCACCCAGACAACTGGTCAAGCCTCTTTCCTTTTGCAGTATCCCAAGTTCACCTTTGGCTATGCCTTTTTTCCACACACCATTTCCCAATATGTAAAAGTTACAAAAAAAAAAAAAGCTGTTTAATGGGCATGCATTTCCCCTGTCGCTAAACAAAGATGGTGTCGTTTCTTTCACATGACCCCTAAGAAACAGGATACACAAGTAATTAGTAATTCTTCTCTCCCCTATCTGAATGTGACAGCCAAAATGGGTAGGTAAAACTGAAGGGTTTTCTCTCTCTGATGCTGTCATATCTGGAAGAAGGGGCAGGGGAGAACTCTGCAATTCCATTAGCCAAAATTAATTAGTATTTATTATATTCGTTCATATGCTTGGCCAGGCTGGCATCTGGTCCCCCTGTGCCACTTCTTTAGAATATGCCAATATTGGTCAAGCCAGGAGGAATCATGTCAGCTTTCAAGACTGGTCTGTAATCTCTAATCAGTTATTTGGGCTACTCTTCAATAACAGCACCAATCCAGGGTCACTGTGATGAGACATCTTTGTGCCCTGGCCCCCCTATTTTGCTCTTAGCTTTCAAGTAATCTCTCTGAAATGTTAAGTCAAAAGAAGCCTATCTTGGGACTTCTCCAGTGGTCCAATGGTTAAGACGCCACTTCCCAATGCAGAGGCATGAGTTCAATCCCTGGTCTCAATCCTTGGTTGAGAATTAAGATCCCACATGCTGTAGAGTGCGGCCAGAAATAAAATAATAATAATAAAAGGTGCATTTTCAAGATTTTAAGGACACTGAAATGGCAGCATCTCCACCTCCCCTCACTCCAAGAACCACCATGTTTAGGCTGAACCAGTTTACAAAACAACCCACACACTGGTTATTTTTCCAGTCTATCAAAACTGCTCCCACCCCAGGGCACTCACTGCCTTTGCCATTACTGTTACGTGAAGTCTCCTGTCTAGCATCATCTGATCTTTGCCCAAAAATCCTCTCCTCAAGGATGCCTTCCAGCAATGCCATTCCTAGCACTCTCTGGTTCCTGACTCGATCTGCTTTCTCTTGACCACACCTGTCACTGCTCTAGCAGACACTACAGTGTATGTGCTTATTTACAGCCTGGTCTGCGCCTCCCACTCCCCATACTATAAGCTCTACGAGGCTGGGCTGCTGCTTTTCGTACTCACTGCTGCATCCTCAGTGCCTAAAACAGTGCCAGGTGGTCAACACATATGTGTTGAATGACTGAATACACTCAGAATGATGCCAGATAATGTAACCTAAAAAAAAAAAAAGTATAACCATCAAAATATTTAAAGAAACAATGGCTACACATAGCAGTCACCTTCTGTATACACACCTATTCCTCACAGTGCTGTCTTTGCTGAAAACCTGTTGGGAATTCTGTAAGAACCATTTTTGGAGCCAGTGTATGAAATTACATCATTGTTTGGTTTTACTTCATAAACTATACTGTGTGTCACCAAAAGTTCCACAGTGTAAAAAAGCCAAAATGAGCACAGAAAACCTATCTTGGGCTCTCAAGACAAGGGCTCAAAATTTAGATGACTACTAACATCAACTGGTTAAGAAAATGGACTGAAAGGGACAAACTACCTGAGGACAAAGAGATAATTTCTATTTCCTTTCCGCTTGTAACTCCAAACACGCTACTTTAGGGGAATTGCTGCTAGACTGCATCAGTTCCTGCAGGTATTTGATGTCTTCAACCTGCCTAGAACCCAGCCCAGGGGATCTGTGCTCACCTCCCATGAATCCAGTCACACCCAGCTTCTTCGTAAATCTGGGCCCTCTACCCTGTCCTTAAAAGTACTATTGTGAAACAGCTAACAATAAAAGAAGTGAAAGAACAGGGAAAATGAGCACAGTATCCTGTTTCAGGATAAGAGCCTACACAAACGTATATTTAAATGTCATAGGGCAGACAACACTGAGTTCCTCCCTCAGAAATGCTTCTTTCCAGTAGGCAAGGAAGAGAACCCCACCAGGACTTACACCCACTCTTGCCCCATGCATTCCAGTACTATCTGCCAGTCAAAAAAAAGACAGTGAGTGCTGCCGGGCAACTCCACTGATCTCTTTCTGTACACACACGAAAGGTACTGTATCAAGTGATATGCGAGATGTGCTCATAAATGAATGAGTTATTCCAGAGCCATACAAAGCAATCTCTTTACTGGAGAGGCACACCTCTCCTCTGTATATTCAAATACACTAACACATGAAAGATCACATCACCATGTTTACGGATACATTTAATATCCCTTGCCCTTCCCACCTTTCAAAACATAATAGTATACAAAATATAAAATATCTTAAATATTTATAAAAATTGCAAGAAAAAAATAGAACGTATGAAAATATTTTTATCTGAGTTCTCCCTCATTGTTGAGAGGCAGCTTAGTTTGCCTTGAGTTCGTAACTGTTGAGTGGATAGGAGTACGCCCTGCCTAATACGATTCTGTCCCGGAGAAGTTTAAATAAAACATAGTAGTTGCAGAAGAGGATGAGCGCCATGGAAAGTGTGTGGTTCCACTTCTCCGATCGCAGCAAGGAATAGAGCTGATAGAAGACAACACTGCCTTCAATAAGGATAAGCAGGTTTAACAGCCTTAATGGACGATGAAACAGGAACTGTAAGGAAGTTAAAGAGCAAAATGTTACTTCATAAGAAAGACTCCCATTATTCTCACATCTTTTTTCTAAAATCATTTCATATTTACAGGCTCCTATTTACACTAAGAACCGTTTTTGAAGCCAGTGTATGAAATTACATCATTGTTTGGTTTTACTTCATAAGCTATATACTATGTGTCACCAAAAGCTACACAGTGTAAAACAGCCAAAATGAGCACAGAAAACCTATCTCGGGCTCTCAAGACAAGGCTCGAAATTTAGATGACTAGTAACATCAACTGGTTAAGAAAATGGACTGAAAGGGACAAACTACCTGAGGACAAAGAGGTAATTTCTCCTATTTCCTTCTGCCTGTAACTCCAAACATGCTACTTTAGGGGAAATGCTAAGTAGATCTGCTCATTGAATGTCAATCAGGCTATTTCTTGCTATAGAGACCCAAACCCATTCTTTTTTGCTCAAAGCATAATGAAATACATTTTATTTCAAGGCCCCTGAGACACAGAAAGGGATTATATCCAAAAGAACTCTGACTCAAAATTTTTCCTAGATTGTGTCTTAGGCATATACTTCATTTGAGATAACCACTTTATTTATTGAGGCACATACAAAGCAATCTTTTACTGAGAGGCACACCTCTCCTCTGTATATTCAAATACACTAACACATGAAAGATCACATCACCATGTTTACGGATACATTTAATATCCCTTGCCCTTCCCACCTTTCAAAACATAATAGTATACAAAATATAAAATATCTTAAATATTTATAAAAATTGCAAGAAAAAAATAGAACGTATGAAAATATTTTTATCTGAGTTCTCCCTCATTGTTGAGAGGCAGCTTAGTTTGCCTTGAGTTCGTAACTGTTGAGTGGATAGGAGTACGCCCTGCCTAATACGATTCTGTCCCGGAGAAGTTTAAATAAAACATAGTAGTTGCAGAAGAGGATGAGCGCCATGGAAAGTGTGTGGTTCCACTTCTCCGATCGCAGCAAGGAATAGAGCTGATAGAAGACAACACTGCCTTCAATAAGGATAAGCAGGTTTAACAGCCTTAATGGACGATGAAACAGGAACTGTAAGGAAGTTAAAGAGCAAAATGTTACTTCATAAGAAAGACTCCCATTATTCTCACATCTTTTTTCTAAAATCATTTCATATTTACAGGCTCCTATTTACACTAAGAACCGTTTTTGAAGCCAGTGTATGAAATTACATCATTGTTTGGTTTTACTTCATAAGCTATATACTATGTGTCACCAAAAGCTACACAGTGTAAAACAGCCAAAATGAGCACAGAAAACCTATCTCGGGCTCTCAAGACAAGGCTCGAAATTTAGATGACTAGTAACATCAACTGGTTAAGAAAATGGACTGAAAGGGACAAACTACCTGAGGACAAAGAGGTAATTTCTCCTATTTCCCTTCTGCCTGTAACTCCAAACATGCTACTTTAGGGGAAATGCTAAGTAGATCTGCTCATTGAATGTCAATCAGGCTATTTCTTGCTATAGAGACCCAAACCCATTCTTTTTTGCTCAAAGCATAATGAAATACATTTTATTTCAAGGCCCCTGAGACACAGAAAGGGATTATATCCAAAAGAACTCTGACTCAAAATTTTTTCCTAGATTGTGTCTTAGGCATATACTTCATTTGAGATAACCACTTTATTTATTTTAAGTTTGGCCTCCTCTATTGCTCTTTTTTTTTTCATCCATCTTTATTCCTCAGCCTGCATGGGCCTCCCAACGCAGTGCCCTCCCCTCTTGCGAGCACCGGCTCTGAGTGCATGCGCTCCAGAGTACTGGCTCCTGACTGGACACACCAGTCCAGCTGCTCCACAGCACGTGGGATCTTCCCAGGCCAGGGATCAAACTGGTCACCCCTGCATTGCAAGGCAGACTCTCTACCCACTGGACCACCAGGGAAGCCCAAGATAACCATTTTAAATGTAACTGCTTAAAAATGTAAAAACCATTGGTAGTTTGTGGGCTGATCTAAGACATAAACACCTACACTAAACAAGTCTGGAAGGAGGGACAGTAATACAGGTTGAAATATCAATATGGTAATTTCTTAATTTTTTATCTTAAGCTGTTACCCACCAAGTTTTTTTGTTTAGTTTTTCTGGACATTGAGGAGTAGGGTGTACCAAGACAGAACAATGAGGGAAGAAGGAATAATTAGTCAGAATCAAGAGTTTGGCTAAAAACACAGCTCCAAATTAATCATTCTAAGAAGCTAAATCCTGGCTGACTAATAAAAATGTATTAAGAATAGGAACATAGAGGTTGTCAACTATGCTAATGGTAGTATAGCAGATTTAAAATAATAATTTAGACCTCAGGGCTCAAATCTGAGAGTAAAGCCAAATAAATCATTAGGATACCCCTGAAAGGTGACCAGGTTCTCAGAATTCTTCTGCAGAAGGAAGAACAGGTTTAACCCGGGTTTCACTACATGATCTCCAGTAATATCATGTATAAATCTGGCTCAGAATTAACATTCTAAAAATAAGGCAATTTCAGATTCTGTGGCAATGATAAAACTACTTTAGGGGAAATGCTAAGTAGATCTGCTCATTGAATGTCAATCAGGCTATTTCTTGCTATAGAGACCCAAACCCATTCTTTTTTGCTCAAAGCATAATGAAATACATTTTATTTCAAGGCCCCTGAGACACAGAAAGGGATTATATCCAAAAGAACTCTGACTCAAAATTTTTTCCTAGATTGTGTCTTAGGCATATACTTCATTTGAGATAACCACTTTATTTATTTTAAGTTTGGCCTCCTCTATTGCTCTTTTTTTTTTCATCCATCTTTATTCCTCAGCCTGCATGGGCCTCCCAACGCAGTGCCCTCCCCTCTTGCGAGCACCGGCTCTGAGTGCATGCGCTCCAGAGTACTGGCTCCTGACTGGACACACCAGTCCAGCTGCTCCACAGCACGTGGGATCTTCCCAGGCCAGGGATCAAACTGGTCACCCCTGCATTGCAAGGCAGACTCTCTACCCACTGGACCACCAGGGAAGCCCAAGATAACCATTTTAAATGTAACTGCTTAAAAATGTAAAAACCATTGGTAGTTTGTGGGCTGATCTAAGACATAAACACCTACACTAAACAAGTCTGGAAGGAGGGACAGTAATACAGGTTGAAATATCAATATGGTAATTTCTTAATTTTTTATCTTAAGCTGTTACCCACCAAGTTTTTTTGTTTAGTTTTTCTGGACATTGAGGAGTAGGGTGTACCAAGACAGAACAATGAGGGAAGAAGGAATAATTAGTCAGAATCAAGAGTTTGGCTAAAAACACAGCTCCAAATTAATCATTCTAAGAAGCTAAATCCTGGCTGACTAATAAAAATGTATTAAGAATAGGAACATAGAGGTTGTCAACTATGCTAATGGTAGTATAGCAGATTTAAAATAATAATTTAGACCTCAGGGCTCAAATCTGAGAGTAAAGCCAAATAAATCATTAGGATACCCCTGAAAGGTGACCAGGTTCTCAGAATTCTTCTGCAGAAGGAAGAACAGGTTTAACCCGGGTTTCACTACATGATCTCCAGTAATATCATGTATAAATCTGGCTCAGAATTAACATTCTAAAAATAAGGCAATTTCAGATTCTGTGGCAATGATAACAAATGTGCAGGTAGGCTGTGAACTGAATGAGCAGACATATGAGGACAGCCAAAGCTACAGGTAACAGGCATATTCTAAGTGAGTGTTCTCAAACTTCAGTGTGCCTAAGAACCATTGCCCAATATGTAAATGCTGCAAATTCCTAGGATCCTTCAGAGGTCTGACTCTAAGGGACCCAATTGCCACTCTGAGAAGTAGCATTTACCTCTTGGTCACACAAAATCAGTAATGATTTCCTCAGTCTTTCTTCTATGGATTCTACCTGACTCTTCAGCTGTCCAATATAGTAAGGAAAATACTTATTTTTCAAGCAGAAAATTTTAATAAACTTTCTGGTTACTGTCAGTTTCCAGGGGACCACAAAGTCCAACAGACACCATTAATAGCCTATGGAATTCAGCTGACTGAATTAACTATTCTGTGCAGGCTTTCTAGGCCTGAACCACCAGGCTAGCCAGGTTCTTTTGTCAATGGAACTCTCCAGGCAAGAATACTGGAGTGGGTTGCTGTTCCCTTCTCCAGGAGATCTTCCTGACCCAGGAATTGAACCCAAGTCTCCTGCATTGCATCCTCCCCTACCATGGTATATGTAAGCACCCTGCCTTGATGCAAGTTCCTAGCATTTAATGAAAAGGTCCTTAGTAGTGAACACCTGTAGAAAAGGTCCTCATAAGTGGAGGTGAGATTTTTTTTCAAGGGGTAGGGTGTACCAAGACAGAACAATGAGGGAAGAAGGAATAATTAGTCAGAATCAAGAGTTTGGCTCCAAATTAATCATACTAAGAAGCTAAATCCTGGCTGACTAATAAAAATGTATTAAGAATAGGAACATAGAGGTTGTCAACTATGCTAATGGTAGTATAGCAGATTTAAAATAATAATTTAGACCTCAGGGCTCAAATCTGAGAGTAAAGCCAAATAAATCATTAGGATACCCCTGAAAGGTGACCAGGTTCTCAGAATTCTTCTGCAGAAGGAAGAACAGGTTTAACCCGGGTTTCACTACATGATCTCCAGTAATATCATGTATAAATCTGGCTCAGAATTAACATTCTAAAAATAAGGCAATTTCAGATTCTGTGGCAATGATAACAAATGTGCAGGTAGGCTGTGAACTGAATGAGCAGACATATGAGGACAGCCAAAGCTACAGGTAACAGGCATATTCTAAGTGAGTGTTCTCAAACTTCAGTGTGCCTAAGAACCATTGCCCAATATGTAAATGCTGCAAATTCCTAGGATCCTTCAGAGGTCTGACTCTAAGGGACCCAATTGCCACTCTGAGAAGTAGCATTTACCTCTTGGTCACACAAAATCAGTAATGATTTCCTCAGTCTTTCTTCTATGGATTCTACCTGACTCTTCAGCTGTCCAATATAGTAAGGAAAATACTTATTTTTCAAGCAGAAAATTTTAATAAACTTTCTGGTTACTGTCAGTTTCCAGGGGACCACAAAGTCCAACAGACACCATTAATAGCCTATGGAATTCAGCTGACTGAATTAACTATTCTGTGCAGGCTTTCTAGGCCTGAACCACCAGGCTAGCCAGGTTCTTTTGTCAATGGAACTCTCCAGGCAAGAATACTGGAGTGGGTTGCTGTTCCCTTCTCCAGGAGATCTTCCTGACCCAGGAATTGAACCCAAGTCTCCTGCATTGCATCCTCCCCTACCATGGTATATGTAAGCACCCTGCCTTGATGCAAGTTCCTAGCATTTAATGAAAAGGTCCTTAGTAGTGAACACCTGTAGAACCAGAAAGTCCAAGTACCCTCATAAGGAGCTGGGAGGGATGAAGAGAGGGGTGGGAGGGAGAAAGGGATTCAAGTATTAGATGAATGAATGAATGAATAAAACCTCCAATTCTTCTTCAGAATATGATCTTCATTCAAAGGTAATACACTGCACTTGGGGCATTTTTACTGAGACAGTTCCCTGCATGTACCTTCTTTTCCCTTGCTCCCATTAATCAGCCTGCCTTTCTTTTATAAATAAATATTTCTCCCTCCTAGCACCAGAGTTTCTGGAAAACTGAAAGTCAAACAGAAGATTCAAATGGGACAGAAGCTGGATTTAGTGGCTGTCTACTCCTTTTTCCTTTTGAACTTTTAAGCCTTTATTTCCTTTTAACTTGAAAAAAGGGTAAAAGGACACAGATCATGCCTGAGTTTCAAAGGGAAAGTCAAGGTATTTTAAGGAGATGATATAAATGAGAAATACCAAAAAATGAAATATAAATGAGAAATACCAAAAAATAAAATCATTACATTATTACTATATTAAATATTGCTTAAGGATACACAGATATATTACAGTAAGAATACCACTAAACCAAACTATTACAAATAAAAGTTGTAAGATGAAAAATGGAAGTCTTAAATCATTGCTTTGAGTAAGACTAGACTCAACAAATTCCAGTGTAACTAGAGAAACCAGTCAAGCTATTACAGTTAAGATACTGGCATTTCACCTTCCATCTGCCGTTCAGAAGTATTTCCAAAGGACAGAGGCTATTACGGTGGTGAAATAATTACCTGTATTAATTTCTTAGGATGTGCTATACTGTGTGCTAGAGGCTTACACAGAGTGGCCTCCTGACACTCCTAAGCTTATGTTTGAAAAGAAATAAGCGGTAATTCCCAGGCCAAAGGCTAGCCAGGTTCCTTTGTCCATGGAACTCTCCAGGCAAGAATACTGGAGTGGGTTGCTGTTCCCTTCTCCAGGAGATCTTCCTGACCCAGGAATTGAACCCAAGTCTCCTGCATTGCATCCTCCCCTACCATGGTATATGTAAGCACCCTGCCTTGATGCAAGTTCCTAGCATTTAATGAAAAGGTCCTTAGTAGTGAACACCTGTAGAACCAGAAAGTCCAAGTACCCTCATAAGGAGCTGGGAGGGATGAAGAGAGGGGTGGGAGGGAGAAAGGGATTCAAGTATTAGATGAATGAATGAATGAATAAAACCTCCAATTCTTCTTCAGAATATGATCTTCATTCAAAGGTAATACACTGCACTTGGGGCATTTTTACTGAGACAGTTCCCTGCATGTACCTTCTTTTCCCTTGCTCCCATTAATCAGCCTGCCTTTCTTTTATAAATAAATATTTCTCCCTCCTAGCACCAGAGTTTCTGGAAAACTGAAAGTCAAACAGAAGATTCAAATGGGACAGAAGCTGGATTTAGTGGCTGTCTACTCCTTTTTCCTTTTGAACTTTTAAGCCTTTATTTCCTTTTAACTTGAAAAAAGGGTAAAAGGACACAGATCATGCCTGAGTTTCAAAGGGAAAGTCAAGGTATTTTAAGGAGATGATATAAATGAGAAATACCAAAAAATGAAATATAAATGAGAAATACCAAAAAATAAAATCATTACATTATTACTATATTAAATATTGCTTAAGGATACACAGATATATTACAGTAAGAATACCACTAAACCAAACTATTACAAATAAAAGTTGTAAGATGAAAAATGGAAGTCTTAAATCATTGCTTTGAGTAAGACTAGACTCAACAAATTCCAGTGTAACTAGAGAAACCAGTCAAGCTATTACAGTTAAGATACTGGCATTTCACCTTCCATCTGCCGTTCAGAAGTATTTCCAAAGGACAGAGGCTATTACGGTGGTGAAATAATTACCTGTATTAATTTCTTAGGATGTGCTATACTGTGTGCTAGAGGCTTACACAGAGTGGCCTCCTGACACTCCTAAGCTTATGTTTGAAAAGAAATAAGCGGTACTTGCATAAAAGCGGGCATGGGATACATCTGAAGGCACCGCCACGTTGTAAGGCCCCACGGCTCTATACAAGCATCTGCTGTGTCGCACCAGCACCCCTTGAGGCCATATTGTATTTTCTGACCAACTAAGGGAGAAAGAAATGCAATGTTAACATACTGGCGATGACAGGTAAGACAGTGTCTGGCAAAACCAGCTATACTTCTATGGAAAGGATTAAGTATTCACATCTCCATCTGCCTATATTCTGAAAATGTAGTAATTCCATGGTCAGACTGGAAGGAGTTAGAAACTATATATTATAACTTCATTGCTACATGATAGAGAGAAAAGTTAACTGCAAAGTTAACTCAGTGTCAAAGGACTTAAAGAGACTTAGGAGAACAAGGAGAAATAAATGCGTAAGTAAAGCATCTATGAGCCAGAAAATCGAGGGTAAGCAGGTGGACTGCCACCTCAGTCCCAAGTGAGCAGAATCTATTGGTGGAAATGCCAGAGGGAACAAACAAGAAGAGAAAGTGGACGATGGTAAGAGGAGTGGAAAAATTAACATGTTATCGAACTAGCATGACATTTACTGCAGAATTATATCCTCAAAGCTACAGAAAATATGTTCATTTATCACACACTTCAAATGCTTCACATATGTGCGAAGCTATACAGAAGAACACAAACACACAAGGTACCGACACACAGACTTTGCTTTTTACCACTTTCTTGGTTTATTTTTATAGAGGTTTCTCTAGGAAAAAGAAGTTATGGAAGAAACTTCACTCTTTCCAGCCCCAACGTAATGGAGTTGGGATGGGGATGGAGGATCTTCAGGTTAAGCTTTTTAACAACTTTAAGTTAATTCATCGCTTCCTGATTTTGGAAAGGTTAGTTTCCTAGAGCAAGAACTGGGACGACATTTTCAATATGTTAAAGAAAAAAAAGTCTAGCACCCTGAAGCTCTCCCAGCTCAGAAAATGTTCCGTCGGCCTTGCTCACACTTACCAGCATTAAAGTGAAGACACACCTCATGGCCATGTGCCATCAGGAGCCTGAAGATGTACAGTACTAGCACTGTGCATTGGATTTTCAATTTTTATTGAAATCTGTCCTTTGCCCAGTCGGGTTTCTTTTCAGCCTGGCCCAATCTCTTTCAGTTCCTGGGCTTGAAGGCCTGTGCTAATCTGTATCAGACATCAAGGCAAATAATTGAAGGGAGCACTCTGAGGGGGAGAGGGGAAGGGAATGTCACCTCAATCTGTCCCACTTAATTAAGAAAGAATTTCTAGGTGATGACATTCGTGAAATGTTCAAATTATAAAAGGGAGGAAGATGAAGATGGTCCAGGTCTGAGAGAAAGGCATGATGAAGGGTTCAGGAGCCGAACAATACAAGGGCTCTCAGGTCAGTCACGTGGGCCATAGGGGCCATGCAGAGAAATGACCGGCAGGGGGACACAATGAGAGGAATACTCAGAAAGAACTCGGTTAGGGATGGGTTTCATTTAAATACAGGAAAAGCAGGGCAACATTCATTAGTGAGTTTAGGAAAAGAAAAAGCACAAAGATGCAGGCTAACACAACAAAACAAAGGAACAAAACAAAAATAAATAAATAAACAAAAAAATAAAAATCCTGGCTAGGAAAATTACTAGAGCAAATTTGCATTTATTAGAAAAGAGGAGAGAAGCGAAGTCCAGCTGCCTAAGTATAAGACAATTAGCTAGCAGCTATTTAGCTGTGGCAATGGAAATGAGAAGATGAATCTCAGTCTCCTAAAGGAAATTAAAACTATATCATGACTCTTTGAATGTGGCCAAAGGGTTAGGACTAAAAGAAACCTCCAAGATTACAGACTGGGAAACAAATTATACACTAGAGTGACTGGTCCATTGAAAGGTGGGAGGCATTTAGGGAAGGACTGGGATGGTGGTGGAAATGAGTTAATGTTCCCTGCAACCAGTTCAGAGCTGATGGCAAGCACCCATGTGGACACAAACTAGAAATTAAATGTTCAAAGCCAGGAACAAGAATGACATACAGTAAAGCAAATAAACATGGTCAGCAGCACGTCAAAAGGTGTTAAATGGTTTTCTCCTCCACCCTACTCACATGTGCTGTGGAGCGTTGCTGTAGGAGCCATGTTCCAGCTTCTGCCACTTGCCCAATCTCGGTTTACAGTACTAGCACTGTGCATTGGATTTTCAATTTTATTGAAATCTGTCCTTTGCCCAGTCGGGTTTCTTTTCAGCCTGGCCCAATCTCTTTCAGTTCCTGGGCTTGAAGGCCTGTGCTAATCTGTACATCAAGGCAAATAATTGAAGGGAGCACTCTGAGGGGGAGAGGGGAAGGGAATGTCACCTCAATCTGTCCCACTTAATTAAGAAAGAATTTCTAGGTGATGACATTCGTGAAATGTTCAAATTATAAAAGGGAGGAAGATGAAGATGGTCCAGGTCTGAGAGAAAGGCATGATGAAGGGTTCAGGAGCCGAACAATACAAGGGCTCTCAGGTCAGTCACGTGGGCCATAGGGGCCATGCAGAGAAATGACCGGCAGGGGGACACAATGAGAGGAATACTCAGAAAGAACTCGGTTAGGGATGGGTTTCATTTAAATACAGGAAAAGCAGGGCAACATTCATTAGTGAGTTTAGGAAAAGAAAAAGCACAAAGATGCAGGCTAACACAACAAAACAAAGGAACAAAACAAAAATAAATAAATAAACAAAAAAATAAAAATCCTGGCTAGGAAAATTACTAGAGCAAATTTGCATTTATTAGAAAAGAGGAGAGAAGCGAAGTCCAGCTGCCTAAGTATAAGACAATTAGCTAGCAGCTATTTAGCTGTGGCAATGGAAATGAGAAGATGAATCTCAGTCTCCTAAAGGAAATTAAAACTATATCATGACTCTTTGAATGTGGCCAAAGGGTTAGGACTAAAAGAAACCTCCAAGATTACAGACTGGGAAACAAATTATACACTAGAGTGACTGGTCCATTGAAAGGTGGGAGGCATTTAGGGAAGGACTGGGATGGTGGTGGAAATGAGTTAATGTTCCCTGCAACCAGTTCAGAGCTGATGGCAAGCACCCATGTGGACACAAACTAGAAATTAAATGTTCAAAGCCAGGAACAAGAATGACATACAGTAAAGCAAATAAACATGGTCAGCAGCACGTCAAAAGGTGTTAAATGGTTTTCTCCTCCACCCTACTCACATGTGCTGTGGAGCGTTGCTGTAGGAGCCATGTTCCAGCTTCTGCCACTTGCCCAGGTGAGCAGCTGATTTATGCAGCAAATCACAGTATTTGGACGGCAGCAGCTGTGTGGTGAGCATGACAAAAGCATTGATCCACACCATGATGAGGTGCTCACACGACCAGCGCATGTCATAGTACTGGGTGCTCTGGAAGAGATCAGAGGCGAGAACTGACCCAGGTACCCGGACGCGAGAAGGCAGGGATGGGTGCGTGTACACACGCCCCGCAGGCAAGGCCACTCTGAGTCACACATGCATCTGCTGTCCTGCTGTCTGTGCGAAAAGCTCAAGAGCAGAGTCCTCCAAATCCTCCAACCTGACTTTCTGGCTGGATGAGGTAGGGCTGGGAGGGAGAGGCAATGACACTTCAAGTCCTTCCTGTCTAGAAAAAGTGAGTGCTCTCTGTGAATGACCACTCCAGCGGTCGATGTGCTGCTCAAGGGGTGAAGGAAGGGCACTAAAAGGACCCAAAGGATTCCGGGCCCAAGTGACATCCAGGCCATTTTTCTTTTCTACTAAAGTAAATTAAAGTTTAAATAAAGGTTAGATGAAATTCGAGGAGAGTCCCGATAACCATGTTAAGATCAACCATGGCAGGCTGAATTTTACTGAAACCTCAGTCCTCTTGCGCTACCACATATTGATTCTAAGTACAAGTTTATTCTCCCTGTAAACTGGGGTGGGGGGAAAAAATTTAAAAAAATACAAGGAAGAAAAGAAAACAAGAGGGGACCACCACGGGTGCATCACAGATATGGAAATATCTATCCACCAACCAGGTATTAGTGCACTCCAGATGCAGCCGAACTCCACCATCCAGGCTGCCAAAGGGGAGACAGAGAAAAGGGGGATTAAATAAGAAATACCCAGTCGATGTCATCCACACACAAATCCAGGAAGCACGGAAAGCACGCAGCCACTCACCTTCACAAAACACAGGGGGAGAAATGCAACATAGTAGGCGCTGAAGAGAGAGTTGAAGAGAACTTCCTTGATTCTGTGGTTGAAATCGGCTTTCAGACATTCTACTTCACTGCGAATGAGGTCGGGAGACAGGGGACAGCTGTGGGTGGGGATGGGCGTGGCATTATTAAACTGTTCTTTCAGAGACTCCAGCAGTAAGGAGAGGAAGTCCTTGGATTTGGCCAAGCCACCCACAGTCGAGGCACTCTCCTCTACAGTCTGGTGCTGAACCACGTAGGGAAAGTCTGTAAGAAGGAGATGAGCTCTACTATCTTGGTGGAAACAGCAGAGAGGAACATAAACACCAAACCTGTAGGAAAAAAAGGGAGTGTAAAAATGAGGCCGGAGATACCCACTGAAGAGCAGATCTTGTAACTACATTAGTGAAATAGTCATGATTCTTCAGAATGAAGAGAATACAATGGGGACTTTGCTGATAGTAAATTTGTTATCTGGGAAACTCTTTAATTTCTTCCCACAAAGGCAATGACACTTCAAGTCCTTCCTGTCTAGAAAAGTGAGTGCTCTCTGTGAATGACCACTCCAGCGGTCGATGTGCTGCTCAAGGGGTGAAGGAAGGGCACTAAAAGGACCCAAAGGATTCCGGGCCCAAGTGACATCCAGGCCATTTTTCTTTTCTACTAAAGTAAATTAAAGTTTAAATAAAGGTTAGATGAAATTCGAGGAGAGTCCCGATAACCATGTTAAGATCAACCATGGCAGGCTGAATTTTACTGAAACCTCAGTCCTCTTGCGCTACCACATATTGATTCTAAGTACAAGTTTATTCTCCCTGTAAACTGGGGTGGGGGGAAAAAATTTAAAAAAATACAAGGAAGAAAAGAAAACAAGAGGGGACCACCACGGGTGCATCACAGATATGGAAATATCTATCCACCAACCAGGTATTAGTGCACTCCAGATGCAGCCGAACTCCACCATCCAGGCTGCCAAAGGGGAGACAGAGAAAAGGGGGATTAAATAAGAAATACCCAGTCGATGTCATCCACACACAAATCCAGGAAGCACGGAAAGCACGCAGCCACTCACCTTCACAAAACACAGGGGGAGAAATGCAACATAGTAGGCGCTGAAGAGAGAGTTGAAGAGAACTTCCTTGATTCTGTGGTTGAAATCGGCTTTCAGACATTCTACTTCACTGCGAATGAGGTCGGGAGACAGGGGACAGCTGTGGGTGGGGATGGGCGTGGCATTATTAAACTGTTCTTTCAGAGACTCCAGCAGTAAGGAGAGGAAGTCCTTGGATTTGGCCAAGCCACCCACAGTCGAGGCACTCTCCTCTACAGTCTGGTGCTGAACCACGTAGGGAAAGTCTGTAAGAAGGAGATGAGCTCTACTATCTTGGTGGAAACAGCAGAGAGGAACATAAACACCAAACCTGTAGGAAAAAAAGGGAGTGTAAAAATGAGGCCGGAGATACCCACTGAAGAGCAGATCTTGTAACTACATTAGTGAAATAGTCATGATTCTTCAGAATGAAGAGAATACAATGGGGACTTTGCTGATAGTAAATTTGTTATCTGGGAAACTCTTTAATTTCTTCCCACAAAGGCAATATATACTTATTGTAGAATAAGAAACTATAAAAAAAAAAAAATCACAATAACAACATAAATTATCCAGAAATTACCATTTTTATAATTTTTACAATTGGGTGCATAGGCTTTATACTTTCTCTTTTATGTGTGCCTTCACACAATATAAACTGTTTTGTATACTGCTATTTTAACTTTGGATGTATGATTATGCAGCTTGTATGTATTGAGCATTTTCTCATGGCATTAAATATTTTTCAGTAACAATTCTAAAAGGTAGTATTCTCATGTAGCTATACCATAATTTACTTACTTCTCTCTCGTTAGAAACGTACACTGTTTCTTATTTTCCACGACCATAAACACCAGTGGGATATGTAATTTCCCACACACATCTCTGTGTACACCTGGTTGCTTCTGAATGGCTTGCCCTTCACCTCAAGTTTCCTCTTCTTAGTGAGGGGTTCCCCTGGCTCCCCACATTACTCACCACGTTCCCTCTGGCACTCCTAGTTCCCCTTGGCTTTTTTTCTCCACTGACCTTACCACTCCATATATTTTATGTCTATTAGGTTTTTTACTTGGTTTATTTTTCCCCCTTTGGTCTATCTTCCTCTCATAATAATGTAAATTCCAAGAAGCAGAAATTTTAGTCTGCTTATTTGGTTCACTGCTATATCCTTGATCCTAGAATAGGGGCTGAAACATACTAGGCACTAAATAAATACATGATGGATTAATAAAGACAATTCAGAAGTCCAACAAATAAATTTTTACAAGTAAAGTTAACTGACTAAAGGACTAATAATTTGTGAGGCTTTTTATAACTTCTTATAGTTGCTCCAACCTTTGGTTCCTTAAAAACATTTTATACACTTCCCCAAGTCCTCATTAAGTAACTTCCACATTGAAACCTAGGTCTGTATTATAAATAAAATCGTCATTTCACTGGTGTCAATTCAGATGTTAAAAATGGCAAATGAAAAGACACCTTATTTAGTTATAAAATATATTTTTAAAGAATTAACCAATGTCACTTGTTTACAGTTCTCTTTAGAGGGAGAGAGGAGGAGTTCATTACTACTTAGAGGATGGTGAGCAGCAGCTCGGGATCCTAAGTGAATGTGCCCTGGAGTGGTAGAATGGGAGAGCATAAAGGCAAACCTACCAGGCAGAACTCACCCGTGTGCACAACTGTGAAAGCCTGAGAAGGCTGCAGGTCCAGTACTGCTGCAACAGCTGCACACTCAGGGCTGGGAGTGAGAGCTGGGGTGGGTGCTAGACAGCACGATGGCCCCATTTCTCTGCCCTTCCAGGCAGTCTCAGCTACTGCCACACCCATGCCCAGCCCTCATTCCATGAATGCAGTGACCCTGCCCAATCTCTGTACTGGGTTCAACAATGCGATCTGTTTTGGTCAATGGGATATCTAGCCTGCCAGAGATGAGAGACTCATGGAACAGAGCTTACTTGTCCTAAATGGCTCAAGTGACAGCCAGTCAATCCCAAATATGTGACTGAATCCAGCTAAGGCTGGGAGAGCCTCCTGACTTCCAGCTGATCCCAACACAACAAATACATAGTCTGGTATGCTACCACAGTAATGCAGAGGTTTGCAACAGCACCATATGTTAACAGACAACTGATACAGGGTAACATCAAAGGTTTTACAGCATGGGAAGTTTTGTAAAGTTAAGGAAAAAAAAAAGATTCATTATTTTAAAGAGGGTTAGTAAATAATATTTAGAGATAAAATTTATTTGAATTACATGCTTATTTCACTGTTTTACAAGAATGTGGATGGCCTCCAAGAACAAGTAAGCTTCTTTACATATCTAAAAAGAAATGAAAAGTGATGGTAATCCTCTTCAGTCTGGGCAAAATATTTATTGATATATCCATAATTAGCCTTTCACGTTAGATACAGTTAACCTTCTAAATGATTCAATAAGCTACTGTTGGTAACCAGAATAACTAAATAACTTATTTTCAACTCAGCTGAATATCAACTGAGAAATAAAGAAACAATTGATATAAAATATATACTGTATAAGAAATCTGAATTATGAAAAGTAAAGCTTATAACAAAGAAAACTCATTTTGTATGAACTGAGTTGATGAGTGCTTTAAATAACTGAGGGAGAGGAGGAGTTCATTACTACTTAGAGGATGGTGAGCAGCAGCTCGGGATCCTAAGTGAATGTGCCCTGGAGTGGTAGAATGGGAGAGCATAAAGGCAAACCTACCAGGCAGAACTCACCCGTGTGCACAACTGTGAAAGCCTGAGAAGGCTGCAGGTCCAGTACTGCTGCAACAGCTGCACACTCAGGGCTGGGAGTGAGAGCTGGGGTGGGTGCTAGACAGCACGATGGCCCCATTTCTCTGCCCTTCCAGGCAGTCTCAGCTACTGCCACACCCATGCCCAGCCCTCATTCCATGAATGCAGTGACCCTGCCCAATCTCTGTACTGGGTTCAACAATGCGATCTGTTTTGGTCAATGGGATATCTAGCCTGCCAGAGATGAGAGACTCATGGAACAGAGCTTACTTGTCCTAAATGGCTCAAGTGACAGCCAGTCAATCCCAAATATGTGACTGAATCCAGCTAAGGCTGGGAGAGCCTCCTGACTTCCAGCTGATCCCAACACAACAAATACATAGTCTGGTATGCTACCACAGTAATGCAGAGGTTTGCAACAGCACCATATGTTAACAGACAACTGATACAGGGTAACATCAAAGGTTTTACAGCATGGGAAGTTTTGTAAAGTTAAGGAAAAAAAAAAGATTCATTATTTTAAAGAGGGTTAGTAAATAATATTTAGAGATAAAATTTATTTGAATTACATGCTTATTTCACTGTTTTACAAGAATGTGGATGGCCTCCAAGAACAAGTAAGCTTCTTTACATATCTAAAAAGAAATGAAAAGTGATGGTAATCCTCTTCAGTCTGGGCAAAATATTTATTGATATATCCATAATTAGCCTTTCACGTTAGATACAGTTAACCTTCTAAATGATTCAATAAGCTACTGTTGGTAACCAGAATAACTAAATAACTTATTTTCAACTCAGCTGAATATCAACTGAGAAATAAAGAAACAATTGATATAAAATATATACTGTATAAGAAATCTGAATTATGAAAAGTAAAGCTTATAACAAAGAAAACTCATTTTGTATGAACTGAGTTGATGAGTGCTTTAAATAACTGTTTAAGCATTATAACTAGAACCTGAAAGACCCTTCCTGCCACACAGTCTTTCAGTAGGTCTTTATTTTATACCGTCACTACCTATTATAAATTCATGCTTTTTGCTATAGCACCATAAATGACATAAAGCAATGATTCTCACACTTGAGCTAGCATCAGAATCATCTAGAGGGCTTGTGTTAAATCGCTGGGCCCGGGCTTCCCCTGGTAGTCCAGTGGGTAAGGACACCGCCTTGCAGTGCAAGGGGCGCTGGTTCGATCCCTGGCCTGGGAAGATCCCACGTGCCGCGGAGTGGCTGGACCCATGTGTCCAATTACAGAGCCGGAGCTCTGGAGCACATGCGCCCAGAGCTGGTGCTCTGCGACAACAGAGGCCACCACGATGGGAGGCCCACAGGAGCGGAAGAACAAAGACAGATGAAAATAGATAAATGAAAGACCAATAGAAGTGGCCCGCCCATCCCCTTCCCGCCCCACCCCACCCCCAAAAGATAAATAAATAAAATTTAAAAAAAAAAAAAATCACTGGGCCGTACTTTCTGGAGTTTCTGTTTCAGTTTGGGGTTGATTCTAAGAATTTTGAACACATTTCTAGGAGATGCTGATGCTGTCGTTCTGGGAACCACATTTTGAGAACTACTGAATTTAAGACTAATGGGTAAGACAATGGCTCTGGAATCAAAAAGACCTGGGTCTTTCTCATTAATTGTCTAACCACAGGAAAATTTTTCAACTGCTTAATCTATCTTAACCAACGTCAAAGATTGCTAATTGCCACTGTTCTCTTGTTCTTCCATAGCAACAGAATTTTTAATTGAGATGCAGCTACTCTGCTGAAGATTCAGTTTTCCAGACCCCCTTACAATGCTATTTGCTAAGGAAGGTAGAGCAAAAAGGTAACAGAAGCTTGGGGCCTGACACCATGGCACTATCACAACTATCCAAGATAACTTAAATACACACTGTACAGGAGAGAGGAAGAAACTTCTGACTTTTTAAAGGCACCAGTACCTTGCATCTATTCGAGCAGATTAAATATCCTACTTCATGGGTGATTGTGATGATTTCATGAGGTGATGTTTGCAACCATCACCTAGCCAATACTTAACACATAATAGGAGCTTAATAAATGATAGCTATCTGTCAATGTCTAAGGAAGAAGGTTTTAACCAAATGTATACAAGTTAAAATTATGCAAAATATTTACTTTAGTAAGCTAATATGTACAATAAAACACCACAATACAATCATCAGAATGGCTAAAATTTTAAAAATTGGAAACATCAAATACTAACAAAAATATGTAGCAACCAGACTCTTACAGCAGTGGTGAAAGGATAAAATGGTAGCACTTCTTTGGGAAAAAGTCTGGTAGGTTCTTATTAAACTAAACCCAGTACCATCCTGTGGTCTAGCAACATCACTCTTACACATTTCTCCCAGGAGAATATAAAGACATCTTAATAAAAAAAGACTCGAGGGCTTCCCTGGTGGTCCAGTGGGTAAGGACACCGCCTTGCAGTGCGAGGCCGCCAGTTCGATCCCTGGCCTGGGAAGATCCCACATGCTGCGGAGTGGCTGGACTGACGTGTCCAACTACTGAGCCGGAGCTCTGGAGCGCATGCGCCCAAAGCCAGTGCTCTATAGCAAGAGAGGCCACTGAGATGGGAGGTCCACACAGGCCAAAGAACAAAGATGGATGAAAACAGATAAATACAAAACCAATAGAAGTGGTCAAAAAATGTATTAAAAAAAAAAATTGAATAAGAATGTAATAGCTTTTTTTTGTTTTTTTGTTTTTTTTAATAAATAGTAGTCAAAAGCTAGAAACAACCCAGAGGTCAGGCAAAAAGAAAATAAAACTGTGGTACATTCATACAATGAGCTACTGCTGGTCATGCACCACAGACAAATCTCAGAAACAACACACTGAGTCAAAAATAGCTTGAGAGTGTACATTTGTATAATTCCATTCATATGGCACTTTAGAACTGGCAAACTAATCTATGGTGGGGGGGAAAAACCATCAAAACAGTGGTTGCCTCTGGGAGGCAGAGGGTGGGGTTTGACTGGAAATGGACACGAAGGAACCTCTGGAGTAATGGTGACGTTCCATCCTGGGATGAGATTTTGATTTACACAGATATATGGCACTATCACAACTATCCAAGATAACTTAAATACACACTGTACAGGAGAGAGGAAGAAACTTCTGACTTTTAAAGGCACCAGTACCTTGCATCTATTCGAGCAGATTAAATATCCTACTTCATGGGTGATTGTGATGATTTCATGAGGTGATGTTTGCAACCATCACCTAGCCAATACTTAACACATAATAGGAGCTTAATAAATGATAGCTATCTGTCAATGTCTAAGGAAGAAGGTTTTAACCAAATGTATACAAGTTAAAATTATGCAAAATATTTACTTTAGTAAGCTAATATGTACAATAAAACACCACAATACAATCATCAGAATGGCTAAAATTTTAAAAATTGGAAACATCAAATACTAACAAAAATATGTAGCAACCAGACTCTTACAGCAGTGGTGAAAGGATAAAATGGTAGCACTTCTTTGGGAAAAAGTCTGGTAGGTTCTTATTAAACTAAACCCAGTACCATCCTGTGGTCTAGCAACATCACTCTTACACATTTCTCCCAGGAGAATATAAAGACATCTTAATAAAAAAAGACTCGAGGGCTTCCCTGGTGGTCCAGTGGGTAAGGACACCGCCTTGCAGTGCGAGGCCGCCAGTTCGATCCCTGGCCTGGGAAGATCCCACATGCTGCGGAGTGGCTGGACTGACGTGTCCAACTACTGAGCCGGAGCTCTGGGCGCATGCGCCCAAAGCCAGTGCTCTATAGCAAGAGAGGCCACTGAGATGGGAGGTCCACACAGGCCAAAGAACAAAGATGGATGAAAACAGATAAATACAAAACCAATAGAAGTGGTCAAAAAATGTATTAAAAAAAAAAATTGAATAAGAATGTAATAGCTTTTTTTTGTTTTTTTGTTTTTTTTAATAAATAGTAGTCAAAAGCTAGAAACAACCCAGAGGTCAGGCAAAAAGAAAATAAAACTGTGGTACATTCATACAATGAGCTACTGCTGGTCATGCACCACAGACAAATCTCAGAAACAACACACTGAGTCAAAAATAGCTTGAGAGTGTACATTTGTATAATTCCATTCATATGGCACTTTAGAACTGGCAAACTAATCTATGGTGGGGGGGAAAAACCATCAAAACAGTGGTTGCCTCTGGGAGGCAGAGGGTGGGGTTTGACTGGAAATGGACACGAAGGAACCTCTGGAGTAATGGTGACGTTCCATCCTGGGATGAGATTTTGATTTACACAGATATATGCATTTATCAAAACTCACCAAATGTACACCAGATCTGTGAATTTTACTTGGCAAACAGAGCTAATGAAAATCTTCTCCACTGGTACTCTCGGGGATAATCTTAGTTTACATCTATTGCCCCAACTATATTCCAGTTTAGAAAAGAAATTATATGGTCACTCTACCCACTGTTTTTTTCCAATTCTCTGAACTTAATTTTACTGAAGAATTTCATTTCCCTCCCTTTGATATCATCATCTAGCATGACCCAAATAATTTCTTAAGCCTTACTAATAAAATAGCAAAACTGGAGTACTCACGGGTAGCCAAGGAAAAGGAGATTAAGGACTGAATGGCTTCGGAAGAGATTGACGAGGGTCCAACAAAGTACCCATCCACACAAAGTAAGTAGCACCAAGCGAGCTGATATCAGAACCATGTAGTGAACCATGGATGATGCACCTGCCTTAGTGGCCTGTAAGTTTGGAAGCACCAAAAGGAGAAAGTTGGTAAGTGACCTTATTCAAAAGCAGTATGACTCAAGTAAGGACTTAGTAGATTTAGTGGAAGGTAAACTGTGGTGGGAAGGCAGGGTACAGGAAGGGAGGAAAGAAGAAGAAAAACTGTTGATTCTGCCTTATTTTCCTCATTGTTGAAGATTCAGGTCTCTCCATGCACAGTTAGCTGTTTGCTCCTTGTATTCCCTTCTTATGAAACTGTGTAATTTATTTTCACTAGGGCTTTTCAAAGTATGTTCCATGAACCACGCTCATCAGAATCACTGGGGCTGCTTACTAAACACGCTGATTCCCACTTGCTTTCATCACCAGGTACAGGGAACAAACTCACAAGTTAAGGAAACTGCATTTTAACAACCCACCAAGTGATTTTTATATACCTAAAAACAGTGAGCCACTTACTCATCAGACTCAAGACTAGACAGCAATGGCCTCAACAAAAGCAACGGTGTTTCTATTTCTCTTTGAGTCTTCCCACAATATGTTTGCTGAATTAATGTTTAATAAAGTATGGAAACTTCAAAAAATAATCAGATCTCCTTTGACAAATCCCTATATAAATAAATGTTTCTTTTTTGACTCTAGCAAACATGAAAATAAGGCATGAAAAAAAAAGAAAATAAGGCATGGTCATTACTTCTAGTTCTTCACATCACAGCTGTTCAAATACTCTTCTTAAATCCCAGATCTTTAAAACTGATTAAACATAGTAAGAAAACATACGTGTCTAAACATTTAGAAAAGAAATTATATGGTTTCACTCTACCCACTGTTTTTCCAATTCTCTGAACTTAATTTTACTGAAGAATTTCATTTCCTCCTTTGATATCATCATCTAGCATGACCCAAATAATTTCTTAAGCCTTACTAATAAAATAGCAAAACTGGAGTACTCACGGGTAGCCAAGGAAAAGGAGATTAAGGACTGAATGGCTTGGAAGAGATTGACGAGGGTCCAACAAAGTACCCATCCACACAAAGTAAGTAGCACCAAGCGAGCTGATATCAGAACCATGTAGTGAACCATGGATGATGCACCTGCCTTAGTGGCCTGTAAGTTTGGAAGCACCAAAAGGAGAAAGTTGGTAAGTGACCTTATTCAAAAGCAGTATGACTCAAGTAAGGACTTAGTAGATTTAGTGGAAGGTAAACTGTGGTGGGAAGGCAGGGTACAGGAAGGGAGGAAAGAAGAAGAAAAACTGTTGATTCTGCCTTATTTTCCTCATTGTTGAAGATTCAGGTCTCTCCATGCACAGTTAGCTGTTTGCTCCTTGTATTCCCTTCTTATGAAACTGTGTAATTTATTTTCACTAGGGCTTTTCAAAGTATGTTCCATGAACCACGCTCATCAGAATCACTGGGGCTGCTTACTAAACACGCTGATTCCCACTTGCTTTCATCACCAGGTACAGGGAACAAACTCACAAGTTAAGGAAACTGCATTTTAACAACCCACCAAGTGATTTTTATATACCTAAAAACAGTGAGCCACTTACTCATCAGACTCAAGACTAGACAGCAATGGCCTCAACAAAAGCAACGGTGTTTCTATTTCTCTTTGAGTCTTCCCACAATATGTTTGCTGAATTAATGTTTAATAAAGTATGGAAACTTCAAAAAATAATCAGATCTCCTTTGACAAATCCCTATATAAATAAATGTTTCTTTTTTGACTCTAGCAAACATGAAAATAAGGCATGAAAAAAAAAAAGAAAATAAGGCATGGTCATTACTTCTAGTTCTTCACATCACAGCTGTTCAAATACTCTTCTTAAATCCCAGATCTTTAAAACTGATTAAACATAGTAAGAAAACATACGTGTCTAAACATGAGGCACTGCAATGTCATTTTCTTCCAAATTGAACCAGGAAGGAGAGAATGAGTGAAATGCAAGGGAAAACAATAGCTCTTAGTAGCTTTGAAACAGCAATGTCAGAACTCAAAAAAAAAACAAAAACAGGGGCTTCCCTGGTGGTCCAGTGGGTAAGGACACCGCCTTGCAGTGCAAGGGGCGCCGGTTCGATCCCTGGCCTGGGAAGATCCCACGTACTGCGGAGTAGCTGGACTGATGTGTCCAACTACCGAGCCGGAGCTCTGGAGCGCATGCACCCAGACAACAGAGGCCACCACAATGGGAGGCCTGCGCAGGCCAAGGAACAAAGATGGATGAAAACGGACGGATGAAAGACCAATAGAGGTGGCCCGCCTGCTCCCCTCCCTCCCCACCCCCACCCCCAAAAATAAATAAATAAATAAATCTTTAAAAAAAAAAAAAACAGAAACAAACCAGTTCTCTGGAGTCAAGAGCACATGGGAAAGCAGGAATTTTCCAGGTAACTCCTATATATTCATTTCTTAGTTCACCCAACACGCTATCATTACAGAGCATAGGTAATATACACACAATATATGCTATCTGTATAGTTACTTACAAATGCAAAGAAGTAGTTGAATTCATACCATTTATTGCCTGAGCCTCAAAACTGTGGGGCAGGCGCAAGCTGTTCTCAGTCAAAGCAAGGCAAATAGCTGCATATCGCTCCCAATACATATTTCCTCCCAAAGTACCTCATGTGTCAAAGTCAAGGGAAGGCATTAAAAGCACTGGAATTACTTCACTGCCTCCACTCTCAAAGGTTTGGTGGTTCAGTCATGTCCAACTCTTGTGACCCCATGGACTGTAGTGCACCAGGTTCCTCTGTCCATGGAATTTTCCAGGCAAGAATCCTGGAGTGGGTTGCCATTTCCTTCTCCAGGGGATCTTCCCAACCCAGGGACTGAATCCAGGCCTCAGGTACTATAGGTGGTCTCTTGCATTGCAAGGAGATTCTTTACTGACTTGACTTGAACTACTCAAATGTTTAGGGTTAGCAAAAAAAAAGAAAAACTGAAAAGAAAACGGCTGTTTCTGTCCAATATCACCATAGCAGCAGCGCCTTACCGTATTTATCATTTCTGCCTTATTCTAGAGCCCAAGCTGTTAACCACAACGCTAATGGAGGGAATGGAATTCCACCTAAGCAATTACAAAACCTAAAAGATGATGTTGTTAAAGTGCAGCACTCAATATGTCAGCAATTTGGAAAATCTAGCAGTGACCACAGGACTAGAAAAGGTCAGTTTTCATTCCAATACCAAAGAAGGGCAATGCCAAAGAATGTTCAAACTACTGTATAGCTGCACTCATTTCACATGCTAGCAAGGTAATGCTCAATATCCTTCAAAGTAGACTTCAGCAGTATATGAACCAAGAACTTCCAAATGTACAAGCTCGATTTAAAAAAGGCAGAGGAATCAGAGATCAAACTGCCAACATCCACTGGAACATAGAAAAGGCAGGGGAATTCCAGAAAAACATCTACTTCTGCTTCACTGATAATGCTAAAGCCTTTAACTGTATGGATCACAAATTGTGCAAAACTCCTAAAAGAGATGGGAATACCAGACCACCTTATTTGTCTCCTGAGAAACCTGTATGCAGGTCAAGAAGCAATAAGTAGAAACAGACATGGAACAGACTGGTTCAAAACTGGGAAAGGAATTTGTCAAGGATGTTTATTATCACCCTGCTTATTTAACTTACATGCAGAGTACATCAAATAAAATGCTGGGCTGGATAAATTACAAGCTGGAATCAAGAATGCCAGGAAAAATATCAACAACTTCAGATATGCAGATGATACCACTGCAATGGCAGAAAGGGAAGAGGAACTAAAGAATCTGTAGATGAGGGTGAAAGAGGAGAGTGAAAAAGCTGGCTTAAAACTCAGCATTCCAAAAACTAAGATCATGGCATCTGGTTTCATCACTTCACCACAAATAGGTACAGAAAAAGTAGAAGCAGTGACAGATTTTATTTCCTTGGGCTCCAAAATCACTACGGATGGTGAGTGCAGCCATGAAATTAAAAGACACTTGCTCCCTGGAGGGAAAGCTATGACAAACCTAGACAGTGTATTAAAAACCAGAGATTCCAGTGGTCATGTATGGATGTGAGAGCTGGACCATAAAGAAGGCTAAGCACTGAAGAACTGACACTTTCAAACTGTGGTGATAGAGAAGAAGACTCTTCAGAGTCCCCTTGGACTGCAGGGAGATCAAACCAGTCAATCCTAAAGGAAATCAACTCTGAATATTCATTGGAACGATTGATGTTGAAGCTCCAATACTTTGGCAAACTGATGTGAAGAGCCTACTCATTGGAAAAGAGCATGATGCTAGGAAAGAGTGAAGGCAGGAGGAGAAGGGGACAACAGAGGATGAGATGGTTGGATGGCATCACTGACACAATGGACATGAGTTTGAGCAAACTCCAGGAGATGGTGAAGGACAGGGAAGCCTGAAGTGCTTGGGGTGCACTGGAGTGCTGCAGTCCATGGGGTCACAAAGAGTTGGACATGACTTAGTGACTGCTCATGGCACATGGGATCCTCCCCGACCAGGGATCGAACTGGTGCCCCTTGCACTGCAAGGTGGACTCTTTACCCTCTGGACCACCAGGGAAGCCCTAAAATTATTCTTAAGTAAAAGAAACAGTAGAGTCCTTCAAGTTACAGCCCCTGTAGCTCCAAAGCAGAAACCTCAGTTATGAAGGGTTTAGGCACTAATGCTAATCTGACGCACAGAAGCACCATTTCTAAGTTAACTGAAAAGACGGAAACAAAATCATTCCTTGCCCATTTTAACAAATGTAAACATAAAATACCATGCAGTTACTCTAAACAAAGTACAGAGTTTCTCAATATATCCAAAAGCAAGAAACTATTTTCTGACCTAAAAAACGACCTTGGGATAAAAGATTAAGGATAGCCTTTCCCACTGTGAAAAACCTGCACTCTTAGTATCAATGTTCCAAAAATTTTCTTCAAATAGCTTTCAGATTATGCCTTAATTATCTGCAATTATTCTCTGCTCACAGAAATAACATTCCTGAAAATCAGAGCTTACAGACACAGAATTCCCATGTATGTTTTTTTTTTTTTTTTTTTAAAGATTTATTTATTTATTTTGGGGTGGGGTGGGGTGAGGTGGGGTGGGTAGGGAGGGGAGTAGGCGGGCCACTTCTGTTGGTTTTTTCATTTGTCTATTTTCATCCATCTTTGTTCTTTGGCCCATGTGGGCCTCCCATCGTGGTGGCCTCTGTTGTTGCAGAGCACCGGCTCTGGGCTCATGCGCTCCAGAGCTCTGTCTCGGTAATTGGACACATTGGTCCAGCCGCTCCGCGGCACGTGGGATCTTCCCAGGCCAGGGATCGAACCGGAACCCCTTGCAGTGGAAGGCGGTGTCCTTACCCACTGGACCACCAGGGAAGCCCCCATGTATGTTTTAAAAGAAAAAAGTTGACCCTAAGTTAGCTGTGGTGATAGCAATGATACATTCAAAATTTCAACAATGAATTATAAACAAATTAAATTATTAGCCATTTTAGCTAAATTGACACTTTTTAGTTTTGTATTCATTAATAGGGTATAAGATAAATTTTTTAAAAATTAGCTTCTTCACTGAGGTTCACAAATATAAAAAAATTATTATTTTTAATTTTTATTTTACTTTATACTTTTACAGAGTTTTGTTGTTTACAGATATGTATTATACCAGATTAATTATATGTATATCCCCCCCAACCCACCCCTGCAGGATTCCCTTTTCCCACAACGCAATGACAATAGCTATTTTTTTCACATATGATAGTACAGGTTTTCATGCTACTTCCTTTACACTTGCCACCCACTGTTCATTCCCCATGATGTCCATGTGTCTATTCTTCACGTCTATTTTTCCATCTCTTCATTGCATGTGTTAAAAAATTATTTTAACAATTGCCATTTCAAAAATTATACTAAGGATAACATGGTCTTTAATTAATTAGGTTCTAATCTTCAAGATCAGTCCTATGCAAATGTAGAGGCTGTCATTTTAAAATTCTAAGTTTTAATAAACTGAAACGCCTCTTGGGGCTTCCCTGCTGGTCCAGTGGGGAAAGAGTCCACCTTGCAATGCAAGGGGCACTGGTTTGATCCCTAGCCTGGGACGATCCCACGTACCACAGAGCAGCTGGACCAGTGTATCCAATTACAAGCCAGCGCTCTGGAGCACATGTACCCAGAGCCTATGCTCTGCAACGAGAGACGCCACTGCAATGGGAGGCCCACACAGGCCAAAGAATAAAGATGGATGAAAATAAATAAACAAAAAATCAATAAAAGAGGACAAAAAATTTTTTTAAAAAAGAAAAAAAAAGTTTCTTGCTAGCAGCTCCATAAATGGTATATACATAATTTCAATTGAATGTTACTTGAAACAATGTTTTAGATACAACTCTTTATTTACATACAACTCTTCTTAACAACAGCTACTGAGAATCCCATCCTATTTTTACTGCTACCAAAATCAGAAAGAGTATACTGGAGAACTTAGAAGCTAGAATAAGTTCCTACTGGACAATGAAATTTCAAACATCACACTTGAATTTTGAATATATTATAAGAAAACCTCTTCTAAAAAAACTAGTACAGTTCATGTGAGAGTAAAGAAATTAATTTATAACCACACTTAAATTATACTTGGACACTTCACATTTTTAACCTGAACCTATTTTAGGAACTAGCTCTAGAGACAAGTGATAAAATAGAGTGACGAGCTATTACCTCTGAGATGAGGGCCCATACAAGCCTCCTGCAAGCATCACTGTGATGAATGCTGCCAGGTGGTAATCAATCCCCCAACCCACCCCTGCAGGATTCCCTTTTCCCACAACGCAATGACAATAGCTATTTTTTTCACATATGATAGTACAGGTTTTCATGCTACTTCCTTTACACTTGCCACCCACTGTTCATTCCCCATGATGTCCATGTGTCTATTCTTCACGTCTATTTTTCCATCTCTTCATTGCATGTGTTAAAAAATTATTTTAACAATTGCCATTTCAAAAATTATACTAAGGATAACATGGTCTTTAATTAATTAGGTTCTAATCTTCAAGATCAGTCCTATGCAAATGTAGAGGCTGTCATTTTAAAATTCTAAGTTTTAATAAACTGAAACGCCTCTTGGGGCTTCCCTGCTGGTCCAGTGGGGAAAGAGTCCACCTTGCAATGCAAGGGGCACTGGTTTGATCCCTAGCCTGGGACGATCCCACGTACCACAGAGCAGCTGGACCAGTGTATCCAATTACAAGCCAGCGCTCTGGAGCACATGTACCCAGAGTCTATGCTCTGCAACGAGAGACGCCACTGCAATGGGAGGCCCACACAGGCCAAAGAATAAAGATGGATGAAAATAAATAAACAAAAAATCAATAAAAGAGGACAAAAATTAAAAAAAAAAAAAAGTTTCTTGCTAGCAGCTCCATAAATGGTATATACATAATTTCAATTGAATGTTACTTGAAACAATGTTTTAGATACAACTCTTTATTTACATACAACTCTTCTTAACAACAGCTACTGAGAATCCCATCCTATTTTTACTGCTACCAAAATCAGAAAGAGTATACTGGAGAACTTAGAAGCTAGAATAAGTTCCTACTGGACAATGAAATTTCAAACATCACACTTGAATTTTGAATATATTATAAGAAAACCTCTTCTAAAAAAACTAGTACAGTTCATGTGAGAGTAAAGAAATTAATTTATAACCACACTTAAATTATACTTGGACACTTCACATTTTTAACCTGAACCTATTTTAGGAACTAGCTCTAGAGACAAGTGATAAAATAGAGTGAACGAGCTATTACCTCTGAGATGAGGGCCCATACAAGCCTCCTCGCAAGCATCACTGTGATGAATGCTGCCAGGTGGTAATCAATGAGATGAAAATTCTGTAAGAGAAACAAATAACTGTATCAGAAAAAAAATATGGATCTCCAGGTGGAACTACTACATGAAACCCGCTCCTCAAAACATCTTCTTATATCACCTTACACTTACAGACCACAGGAGTCTGAGAGTCCTTAAAGAGACTACCTATCTTTTACTTCTTTTATGACAAATTGTTTCCACTACTCAAACACTATTTTAAACTATCTGGAACATAATCTTCTCTTTTTTGAAAGTTTACTGTACGAAACACAAAAGATTACAGTTTTGGGCTTAACCTGCAGAATCATGACAAGAATAATCTATCTAAAATGCCCTATTCATAATGAGCGTCAAATTTAAATTCTCAGTCTTCAAGAGTTACTATTATTGGTTTCTTTATGAAAGTTCATATTAATCTAACTGGGCATCTACTAGTCTAAACTCTCTAACTCACTGATAAATCCACAATTCAATCTTTCCCCCCAACTTGATTTAGAAACATGTCTTATGTTGATCTCTTCTTACTATAAAATGACAGCGCTGCCTAGATGCTGTGCATGGTTCCTTCTAAGTGATACTGAGGTATTTACTTATAGAAATACATATTTGGAAGAAGCCTTAAAGATCACCTAATCCAACCTTCTCATTTTACAACACCATGGCCATAGAAGGATGGATGAAGTAGGATTCCTACACTGAATAAACTTGTAATACATGTAGGGAAAAAAAGAAAAGCAACTTTTTACAAAAAAAGAAAAAAAAGCATACAATTTGGCACTAAACCATTATAATTCTCAAAATAAAGAAACTAAAACTTTCTTCACCTGGTATTAAGCAGAGAGATGGTCAATATGGAAAGAAAATTCTTAATAGTTAACTTAAGGAGCAACCAAGTGATATAAATACTTAAAATCATTTATTCCCTTCTCATATGATCTTGAATATTTGGTCCACATTTCCTGTGTTCACCAGGCCAAGGAGTTCATCTTTGTCTAGAATATCATCTACCAGAATAACAGTACTCTTTCTCCTAGAGTGTATCTCCATCATCCATCCGAATCTGCTACTGCCAGCCAGTGTTATCTGCATAGGGCCATGAAACACTGTGATGAATGCTGCCAGGTGGTAATCAATGAGATGAAAATTCTGTAAGAGAAACAAATAACTGTATCAGAAAAAAAATATGGATCTCCAGGTGGAACTACTACATGAAACCCGCTCCTCAAAACATCTTCTTATATCACCTTACACTTACAGACCACAGGAGTCTGAGAGTCCTTAAAGAGACTACCTATCTTTTACTTCTTTTATGACAAATTGTTTCCACTACTCAAACACTATTTTAAACTATCTGGAACATAATCTTCTCTTTTTTGAAAGTTTACTGTACGAAACACAAAAGATTACAGTTTTGGGCTTAACCTGCAGAATCATGACAAGAATAATCTATCTAAAATGCCCTATTCATAATGAGCGTCAAATTTAAATTCTCAGTCTTCAAGAGTTACTATTATTGGTTTCTTTATGAAAGTTCATATTAATCTAACTGGGCATCTACTAGTCTAAACTCTCTAACTCACTGATAAATCCACAATTCAATCTTTCCCCCCAACTTGATTTAGAAACATGTCTTATGTTGATCTCTTCTTACTATAAAATGACAGCGCTGCCTAGATGCTGTGCATGGTTCCTTCTAAGTGATACTGAGGTATTTACTTATAGAAATACATATTTGGAAGAAGCCTTAAAGATCACCTAATCCAACCTTCTCATTTTACAACACCATGGCCATAGAAGGATGGATGAAGTAGGATTCCTACACTGAATAAACTTGTAATACATGTAGGGAAAAAAAGAAAAGCAACTTTTTACAAAAAAAGAAAAAAAAGCATACAATTTGGCACTAAACCATTATAATTCTCAAAATAAAGAAACTAAAACTTTCTTCACCTGGTATTAAGCAGAGAGATGGTCAATATGGAAAGAAAATTCTTAATAGTTAACTTAAGGAGCAACCAAGTGATATAAATACTTAAAATCATTTATTCCCTTCTCATATGATCTTGAATATTTGGTCCACATTTCCTGTGTTCACCAGGCCAAGGAGATTTTCTAGTCATTTATATGTCTCAGACATATACAATCTACCCAGAATAACAGTACTCTTTCTCCTAGAGTGTATCTCCATCATCCATCCGAATCTGCTACTGCCAGCCATGTACCTACCAGGTCATCTGAGTACTCTGAACTGTTATTTTATAGGGCAATCTGTGGAGAACCCTCTGTCCATTAAGATTATCACAGTGTTCCTAAATAACTGGAAAGATGGCAGAAGAAACCTACAGTATATTTTGATGTGCTTCAGCAGAGAGCTGTTTTGTTTTTAGCTGTTTTTTTGTTTGTTTGTTTTACAATAATGTCAAGTTTAATTTGCCAAATATACAAGTTGGATTTGTGGAGCATGCTGTGCCTAACAGAGGTTTCTTGAAATGATCCACAGGCAGGGTTAAGAATGGGCCTGGGGGGCTTCCCTGGTGGTCCAGTGGGTAAGGACACTGCCGTGCAGTGCAAGGGGCGCAGGTTCCATTCCTGGCCTGGGAAGATCCCACGTGCCGCGGAGCGGCTGGACCGATGTGTCCAATTACCGAGCCGGAGCTCTGGAGTGCATGCGCCCAGAGCCGGTGCTCTGGGACAGCAGACGCCACCGCGATAGGAGGCCCACACGGGCCAAAGAACAAAGATGGATGAAACTAGACAAATGAAAGACCAGTGACCCCCCCTTCCCTCCCTACCCCTGCCAAAATAAATAAACAAATAAACGTTGAAAAAAAAAAAAAAAAACATTGAAGATCTTTAAAAAAAAAAAAAGAATGGGCCTGGGGAAGGGCCGGGGTCGGGGGAGGAAGGGTGGGGGGGCGTCTGTCAGAGGGGCCTGGCCGTAAGCCTCAGCAACCCAGGGGCACGGACTCCCAGATGACAGCCCCTCTGAGTGAGCACGAGGGGAACACACATCAGGAGGTGGGCGGACAGGTCACCGGAAACTTGTGAGCAGCTACTGTGGCCCAACCACCCCCTGCCTCGCGATCAACCAGAAGAACTAAAGCTCCTCTTGGCCCATCTCCCAGGCACCCCTCAACAAGGTTCTGAATTCTAAAAACAGCTCTTGTTTCCACCTTTTTTTGGTATCAGAACCCAATTTTATTCAAGGTAACATTGAACCCAGCTAAGGGACTCTACTGTCCAACCTCCCTTACGGTTAGGAGTAGAAACAGGTGAAAATGATGCAAGCCTGGCCTAATGACATCCCTTCTCTTTCTGGTGAATGGGGACCAACCACACCCACCCTGGAGGCCACATGCTGGACGATGGCAGTCTCCATCAGCCTGGGTCCCCTGCAAGGGGGAGTGTGCTACTACAGCCAATCCGAACAACCACCTCAGACTGTTACGTGTTTGAGGCATTATGTGATTTGGGGATATCTGTTATAGAAGTTACCATAATCCTAACATAGCCATCAAAAGGGTAAAGTTCCTGGAATATAATCATATTTGCACCTCAAGCTTTCAACAAATTTAACATGGTGCAGAAAAAGCTAAATACCAAAACCCTTCTGTGATACTGTTAATAATAAATTACTTAAATGTTTTCTGCATTTTTATTTATATTTTGACTACCTCTGGTTATGGACTGAAGTCAGATATTTAACAATCTGATGACATTACATTCTGAAAGTAATCTATGCTTTAATAGGGAAACATTTTATTCCAAGAAAAATAATTTTGACATGTAAGGCTTCCAACTAGCTTCTTGGCTAACATGAAGAAGAGAGGCCTATTAAGACTTACCAATGAAGTACAAGAGGCAGGATGATTATATGGATACCACCACACTGTTTTATAGATGTTGATGTACTGAATGAACAGAGCAACCAGCAAGTAGATGAAAAACAGAAATTCAAAGAGCAGGCTCCCATCCACAGGCAAATCAGGAATTTGGCAATGACGAACAGGACCTGGGGTGATTAAGGCTGTGATAGGTGGGACCGGAAGACCAATAGTACTACCATTCCTGAAAAGAGAAATCAGGAATTTGGTTAAATCAAATAATTAAATCATTTGGTTAAAGCAAATGCTGATACTTTTCAGTGTCAAAGAGCATAAACAGTCCTGCTTCCCTAGTCACTTTAACTTGCTTGGCCTTCTGGGACCCCCCGCCCCTCAACAAGGTTCTGAATTCTAAAAACAGCTCTTGTTTCCACCTTTTTTTGGTATCAGAACCCAATTTTATTCAAGGTAACATTGAACCCAGCTAAGGGACTCTACTGTCCAACCTCCCTTACGGTTAGGAGTAGAAACAGGTGAAAATGATGCAAGCCTGGCCTAATGACATCCCTTCTCTTTCTGGTGAATGGGGACCAACCACACCCACCCTGGAGGCCACATGCTGGACGATGGCAGTCTCCATCAGCCTGGGTCCCCTGCAAGGGGGAGTGTGCTACTACAGCCAATCCGAACAACCACCTCAGACTGTTACGTGTTTGAGGCATTATGTGATTTGGGGATATCTGTTATAGAAGTTACCATAATCCTAACATAGCCATCAAAAGGGTAAAGTTCCTGGAATATAATCATATTTGCACCTCAAGCTTTCAACAAATTTAACATGGTGCAGAAAAAGCTAAATACCAAAACCCTTCTGTGATACTGTTAATAATAAATTACTTAAATGTTTTCTGCATTTTTATTTATATTTTGACTACCTCTGGTTATGGACTGAAGTCAGATATTTAACAATCTGATGACATTACATTCTGAAAGTAATCTATGCTTTAATAGGGAAACATTTTATTCCAAGAAAAATAATTTTGACATGTAAGGCTTCCAACTAGCTTCTTGGCTAACATGAAGAAGAGAGGCCTATTAAGACTTACCAATGAAGTACAAGAGGCAGGATGATTATATGGATACCACCACACTGTTTTATAGATGTTGATGTACTGAATGAACAGAGCAACCAGCAAGTAGATGAAAAACAGAAATTCAAAGAGCAGGCTCCCATCCACAGGCAAATCAGGAATTTGGCAATGACGAACAGGACCTGGGGTGATTAAGGCTGTGATAGGTGGGACCGGAAGACCAATAGTACTACCATTCCTGAAAAGAGAAATCAGGAATTTGGTTAAATCAAATAATTAAATCATTTGGTTAAAGCAAATGCTGATACTTTTCAGTGTCAAAGAGCATAAACAGTCCTGCTTCCCTAGTCACTTTAACTGTTGGCCTTAACAGGACACTGTCCTGGGACCTCTCGCTTTTCTCTTTTCCCTCGACAATACTCTCTCTCATGTCATACATGGTCATGGCTTCCACTGCCTCCTACATGGTGAAAACTAAAATTTCTTTCCAAAAAGCTCACTGCTGCATTTTAGATCCATGTCATAAAGCTGTCCACTGGACATCTACATGTTTCTCCTCCTACAGTTCTGACCACAGTCCATAACCTACCCAGTTAGTCGCTAAAATCAGAAACCTGGGAGTTTTCTTGTCTAAATCACTCTGTAAATCACATATACTCCATTTCATAAATTTTTTTTCCAAACTGCACACTCCTCTCTAAACCTACTGCCTTGGAGTTCAAGGAGTGATCATTTTTCACCTGAACTGCTGTAGCAATCCCTCTAAATTCAACTCTACTTTCACTAAATCCTCCAACCTGCCCTTAAAGATCTTCCTAAAGTGAAACTCTGATAGTGTACTCTCTTGTCTAAAAACTCTTCAGTGGCTCTCCACTGCTAACAGCATAATACTCAAAAATGTACAGTCCCAGGGGCTTCCTTGGTGGTCCAGTGGGTAAGGACACCGCCTTGCAGTGCAAGGGGCACCAGTTCGATCCCTGGCCTGGGAAGATCCCACGTGCTGCGGAGCAGCTGGACTGATGTGTCCAATTACCGGAGCTCTGGGGCGCATGCGCCCAGAGCCGGCGCTCTGCGACAACAGACGCCACCGCGATGGGAGGCCTACACGGGCCAAAGAACAAAGATGGATGAAAATGGACAAATGAAAGACCAATAAAAGTGGCCTGCCTGCTCCCCTCCCTCCCCACCCCACCCCCACCAAAAATAAATACATAAATAAATCTTTAAAAAAAAAAAAATGTACAGTCCCAGAAAGCTCTGCTTAACAGACTAGTCTCATCTCTTCTCACTCCTCCACATGCCATGGGTAGTGTACACTACCCACGCCATTTGCTATCTTGAATATATATGCTTTGCACAGACTATTTCTTTTACCAGAAATGTCCTCTAAAACCACCTTCCTAAACCCTTCATATAAACATTTACAGAGAAAATCCTTCAAGACTTTTAAAATGTTCAAATATAACCCCTAAAAGCTTACTCTGACTCAGTCAAACTCAATTAATCTCTCCTCTGGGTCACTATTGCACCTAAACTATGCCTTTATTATATTTTTCAACTGCTCAATTTTCAAAAATCGTCATACAACTTTTTTATACTGTTACATAATTTTTTGTATATATCTTTTCATCTTTCAGATCATAATCTTAAGGATAGAGACAGAACTTTTGCTAGTTCACTGCAATCATACACCTTTAGGTTGAGAAGACAGGAGACCAATATAGTCATGAAAAAGAGGGAGATCTCTTAAAACACAGATCTCTTAAAATGTAGAGATTTTAATTCCTAGCTTCTTCTTATTCTTTCTTTTAAGTTTTGTTATAGGTCACAACTAGCTGGGCTATCTAAAATGATGAGGTAAGGGTGAAGAATAAAATTTCCCATTGTTTTTATGTTTGTGAATAGTTAAAGAGATCTAAGGGCCTATGTTGTTAACAGAACAAGGGAAACAAGCTTGGTTTGGTTATTTCCAAAGAAGATTCTAGAGAAGGAATAATATTACTGTTACCATTCTACTCTAAAATTTCCAAATATAGAATTCTAGCATTCCTATGTGACATTTACAGCATTTTAAGTGACCCATGGGAATATAAACTCTGCTCATTCTGAACAGTTAAGAATACCAAGGCAGAAACCAGAAGGGAAGACAGCTAGCTGAAAGGGACAAACAGGGATACGTGAGGGCTGGGGAAAATTTTAAAGTTTCTTCCCCTCATTCTCAAAGCATACTGTTTACCAAGGAGTGGGCTGTAATCTACCAGTAGGTGTCCAAACTTAAACTGCTCAATCATAAACCAATCATAAATACACCACTGCCCTCTGATCCATTCTGGGAGTTAGACAGCACCACACGACTCCAGAAGGTGTTATTCACATAGAATAGTACAAGAAAGGACCTCTCTGGAGTTATTCAAGTTGGTGGACTTGAATGGAGAGAATTAATCCCAGAGCAGCCATTCTATCCCCTCACCTTCCAAAGAAATGTCCTCTAAAACCACCTTCCTAAACCCTTCATATAAACATTTACAGAGAAAATCCTTCAAGACTTTTAAAATGTTCAAATATAACCCCTAAAAGCTTACTCTGACTCAGTCAAACTCAATTAATCTCTCCTCTGGGTCACTATTGCACCTAAACTATGCCTTTATTATATTTTCAACTGCTCAATTTTCAAAAATCGTCATACAACTTTTTTATACTGTTACATAATTTTTTGTATATATCTTTTCATCTTTCAGATCATAATCTTAAGGATAGAGACAGAACTTTTGCTAGTTCACTGCAATCATACACCTTTAGGTTGAGAAGACAGGAGACCAATATAGTCATGAAAAGAGGAGATCTCTTAAAACACAGATCTCTTAAAATGTAGAGATTTTAATTCCTAGCTTCTTCTTATTCTTTCTTTTAAGTTTTGTTATAGGTCACAACTAGCTGGGCTATCTAAAATGATGAGGTAAGGGTGAAGAATAAAATTTCCCATTGTTTTTATGTTTGTGAATAGTTAAAGAGATCTAAGGGCCTATGTTGTTAACAGAACAAGGGAAACAAGCTTGGTTTGGTTATTTCCAAAGAAGATTCTAGAGAAGGAATAATATTACTGTTACCATTCTACTCTAAAATTTCCAAATATAGAATTCTAGCATTCCTATGTGACATTTACAGCATTTTAAGTGACCCATGGGAATATAAACTCTGCTCATTCTGAACAGTTAAGAATACCAAGGCAGAAACCAGAAGGGAAGACAGCTAGCTGAAAGGGACAAACAGGGATACGTGAGGGCTGGGGAAAATTTTAAAGTTTCTTCCCCTCATTCTCAAAGCATACTGTTTACCAAGGAGTGGGCTGTAATCTACCAGTAGGTGTCCAAACTTAAACTGCTCAATCATAAACCAATCATAAATACACCACTGCCCTCTGATCCATTCTGGGAGTTAGACAGCACCACACGACTCCAGAAGGTGTTATTCACATAGAATAGTACAAGAAAGGACCTCTCTGGAGTTATTCAAGTTGGTGGACTTGAATGGAGAGAATTAATCCCAGAGCAGCCATTCTATCCCCTCACTCCATTTAACCGTAAAATATGTAAACAAAAAATTTTGACGCGAAGCTTCTGCTCTGGAACAAACTAAACATTCTCCAGAAAAAAATAAAACTTTCTATTCCTCTTCAGTCAAAAGTACATGCTAAACTATTTGTTATGACTTAAAGGTTAAAAGGTTTTTACAGAATTTTCCTAAGTAAGGAAGACTAATGTGTTTTCTACCATTAACAAAGATAATAACACTCTGGGCTTTAGGAAAAGTACAAAAGATCTGTATTTGTGAAACTACCATATGAACCATCAGTTCTAATCCTGGGCACTTATCCAGAGAAAACCAAAATTCAAAAGGATATAAAGACACCAATATTCAGTGTAGCACTGTTTACAATAGCCAAGACACAGGAGCAACCTAAATGCCCATTGATAAAGAAATGGATAAAGATGAGGTACATATAAACCATGGAATATTACTCACCCACAAAAAAATAATGAAATAATGTCATTTGCAACAACATGAATGGACCTAGGAATTATCATACTATGTAAGTCAGACAGAGAAAGACAAATATCCTATGATACAGCTTAGATGTGGAATCTAAAAAAAGGTACAAATGAACTTATTTACAAAAGAGAAATAAAATCACAGAGTAGAGAACAAACTTAAGAGTTATTGGTGGAGGAGGAGGAGAGGGATGAATTGGGAAGTTAGGACTGACATACACACACTACAATTTATAAAATAAGATAACTAATAAGGACCTACTGTACACCACTGGGAACTCTACTCAATACTCTATTATGATCTATATGGTTATGGAGTGGACATACATCAATAACTGATTCACTTTGCTATATAACAGAAACTAACATAACACTGTAAATCAACTACTCTCCAATAAATTTTTTTTTTTTTAAAAGATTCATTCCGTCCTTCTCCCCTATATTTGGAAAAGTGTTGCTTGTTGAATGCCCATTAAATTCTGTCCCTAGTTCCCTTATCACACTTAGCATTTCACAGTGAAATATTCTCTCCCTCGCTGGACAGTAAGCCACTTGTAATCAGAAATCAAAATGTTAGAGAACCATTGATCGGAACCACCCACCTTGGTATAATAATAACTGCTTGCAAGAGTTATCTCCTAACAGGAAATCCCAAAAAGGAACATGGTCCTGCTGCTGAAAACTAACTAGGAGAATCTGGGAAAGGCCAAAAGCAGGGAGAATATGCCAGCTCTTAATATGCAGGCTTAGTTGCCCTGGGGCACACAGGATCTTAGTTCCCTAACCAGGGATCAAACCCATGTCCCCTGCTTTGGAAGGCAGATTCTTAACCACTGCACCACCAGGGAAGTCCCCCAGTTGTGGTTCTTGAGACAGTAACTTTATATCCCTAAGCCCCAATTTCTTCATGCATAATACAAGAGTTGGAAAGATTTTCTTTATAAAGAACTTTTCTCAATGCTAACATTGAATATTCTCTTTCAAACTGAGCTGCAAGTTCCAACAATCAGGCTTAAGCTTGATGATTCACTAGGATGACTCAGAGCACTATGCATACAGTCATGTTCATGGCTACTATTTATTACAGCAAAAGGATACAAATCAAAATCAGCAGATGGAAAAGGTACTAACATCTGGAGGAAACCAAGTACAAACTTCCAAGGGTCTTTTCTCATTGGAGTTACATGGTAACAACTTTAGCAACTAGTTATGACATGTGTCAAGTCTGTCTACCAGGGAGGTTCATTAGAGACTGAGCAAGCAAAGTTTTTACTGGAAGCTGGCCACATAAACACTATTTACCTAGCATTCCCAAAACTTCAGACTCTCAAAAAAAAAAGCAGATGTTCAGCATAACCATCTGCAGAAAGGACTGTTGAGAAGAATGTCATCTGGAAACTTGACTGATAAACAGTTCTCTTCACTGATGCAAAATTCCCTAAATAATAAGAGTGGCTAACTGCCCCTAAATTATCTGTGCAGACAACATGAACTGAACCATTTTGTCCTTGAATGCAGGGAAGACTTAACATAGTGGACCTAAGACTGGCTTTTATAGAGCTAACAAGCAGCAGATTTTAGGTAAGAAAATGGATAAATTAAGAAAAATTTAAAGGAATAAAAAAGAACTAAAAGGGAAAGAAAAAGCAGTAACTATTTGAACATGCTCAGGTGATTTTAACTAAGTACATGCAAGAACTAAACAAAGAAAAAATCACTCTTAGTCCTTCTCAAGTAAGATTCTCCCTCAACTGAAAGCTCTCTAGAACTCTCGTTCACAGTATATTCTCCTTCTTTAGAAGGCAATCATCTAAGCACACGGTCCCAAGGACAAATCCTTCCTCCTCACAGATGGAAAGCAAGATAGGATGAATTTCAATTTTGATTGTGTCACCAAACTAGCTTTTTGACATTCTCAAGTTTAACCTCACTGAACAGGTCACAAAAAAGGGCAAATGCTCTCTTCTTCAAGTGATCTCTGTCTTGCAGAATCAAGTATATCATCCAAAATTACATCATACTTAACCAGGTATCTATTTGTCTCTTCAATACTCCATGGATACTCCAGAAATGAGGTCCCCACAAGTGGACATTGTCTTTCTTTATAAACACAGGTCCTAAAACTATTGTAGGCTATTTAGCACTGGTGCTATTCACACTTTTAATACCCTTTCCCCATGTCTTATAAAACAACCTATACTAAATGGCTTCTTTCCCACCAAGCAACAAACACAGAACTCTGTCTTCTTCCCAAAATAACCCCTTTAGGTAAAATGTCGCAAAATAATCCCTCAACAACAGTTTCAGTGACTTTTTAAACCAAGAGCAATTATGACTTTTCACTTTATTCTAATCTGTTGAAAAATAAGTCCTCCTCCCCACCATCCCAATCAATTGCTGGAAGGCCCTTTTTGCTCCAAAGACTCTCAAAAAAAAGCAGATGTTCAGCATAACCATCTGCAGAAAGGACTGTTGAGAAGAATGTCATCTGGAAACTTGACTGATAAACAGTTCTCTTCACTGATGCAAAATTCCCTAAATAATAAGAGTGGCTAACTGCCCCTAAATTATCTGTGCAGACAACATGAACTGAACCATTTTGTCCTTGAATGCAGGGAAGACTTAACATAGTGGACCTAAGACTGGCTTTTATAGAGCTAACAAGCAGCAGATTTTAGGTAAGAAAATGGATAAATTAAGAAAAATTTAAAGGAATAAAAAAGAACTAAAAGGGAAAGAAAAAGCAGTAACTATTTGAACATGCTCAGGTGATTTTAACTAAGTACATGCAAGAACTAAACAAAGAAAAAATCACTCTTAGTCCTTCTCAAGTAAGATTCTCCCTCAACTGAAAGCTCTCTAGAACTCTCGTTCACAGTATATTCTCCTTCTTTAGAAGGCAATCATCTAAGCACACGGTCCCAAGGACAAATCCTTCCTCCTCACAGATGGAAAGCAAGATAGGATGAATTTCAATTTTGATTGTGTCACCAAACTAGCTTTTTGACATTCTCAAGTTTAACCTCACTGAACAGGTCACAAAAAAGGGCAAATGCTCTCTTCTTCAAGTGATCTCTGTCTTGCAGAATCAAGTATATCATCCAAAATTACATCATACTTAACCAGGTATCTATTTGTCTCTTCAATACTCCATGGATACTCCAGAAATGAGGTCCCCACAAGTGGACATTGTCTTTCTTTATAAACACAGGTCCTAAAACTATTGTAGGCTATTTAGCACTGGTGCTATTCACACTTTTAATACCCTTTCCCCATGTCTTATAAAACAACCTATACTAAATGGCTTCTTTCCCACCAAGCAACAAACACAGAACTCTGTCTTCTTCCCAAAATAACCCCTTTAGGTAAAAATGTCGCAAAATAATCCCTCAACAACAGTTTCAGTGACTTTTTAAACCAAGAGCAATTATGACTTTTCACTTTATTCTAATCTGTTGAAAAATAAGTCCTCCTCCCCACCATCCCAATCAATTGCTAAGGAAATAATATATTAAAGGAGGAAAGTTGATGGAGAATCAAGGCAATCATAATGAGAATCTTGAAAGCCAAAAAAGGTACAGCTATGATTTTCTATGGCAATTTGAAAGTGCTAAATCATTGAACTGCTAGTCAGTATATATTAGTAAAATTATGGCATGAACTTCAAACAGGAAACATCCTTCGTCTCAGTACCTATGTTGGATAGCACCTTTCCTTAAGAACATTTTCACATATCCTTATTTTTAAGTTTATCTTTATTAAAAAATTATTAAACAGTATACATCATTTGTAGAAATTTTGGAAAATTCAGAGTAAAGTTTTTAAAAATTACTGAAATTCACTGCTTCATATATTTCCAAGCAGAAAGTCTTATCTTTTTTTTTTTTTGGCCACTTCTATTGGTCTTTCATCTATTTATCTTTGTTCTTTGGCCTGTGTGGGCCTCCCATTGCAGTGGCCTCTGTCGCCGCAGAGCACTGGCTTTGGGTGCATGCGCTCCAGAGCTCCGGCTCGGTAGTTGGACACATCGTCCAGCCACTCCATGGCACATGGGATCTTCCCAGGTCAAGGACTGAACTGGTGCCCCTTGTGCTGCAAGGTGGTGTCCTTACCCACTGGACCACCAAGGAAGCCCTTATCATTCTTAAAATAAGGAAATCCACAAGAACAAGAGAGTGCCAGTCTTACTGCAAAATAATTTATAAGTAGTCTGCATACCTAACACAAATATAAAATTTGGATTGAAAATTAGTATAATGAGAACCAGAGACTGGAAAAATCCCCTCAAACTGGAATTTCAGGGAGAGCCCCACTGAAATGGCAAGATCAGAACTGATTCTTAAGACTGAGGAATTTGGGCTGGAAGGTCGAAGAAGTGCAGGTCAGAAAGAGAAAAGTGCACAAATAGTTATCAAGAGAGCCTGAAAAGACAAGAGTAGTACTGTTGGCTAGCTGTGAACATTAGAATTCAGGCCAGAATAAAGCCTATTCAGAGAGGAAACTTTTTAAACCAAGAGCAATTATGACTTTTCACTTTATTCTAATCTGTTGAAAAATAAGTCCTCCTCCCACCATCCCAATCAATTGCTAAGGAAATAATATATTAAAGGAGGAAAGTTGATGGAGAATCAAGGCAATCATAATGAGAATCTTGAAAGCCAAAAAAGGTACAGCTATGATTTTCTATGGCAATTTGAAAGTGCTAAATCATTGAACTGCTAGTCAGTATATATTAGTAAAATTATGGCATGAACTTCAAACAGGAAACATCCTTCGTCTCAGTACCTATGTTGGATAGCACCTTTCCTTAAGAACATTTTCACATATCCTTATTTTTAAGTTTATCTTTATTAAAAAATTATTAAACAGTATACATCATTTGTAGAAATTTTGGAAAATTCAGAGTAAAGTTTTTAAAAATTACTGAAATTCACTGCTTCATATATTTCCAAGCAGAAAGTCTTATCTTTTTTTTTTTTTGGCCACTTCTATTGGTCTTTCATCTATTTATCTTTGTTCTTTGGCCTGTGTGGGCCTCCCATTGCAGTGGCCTCTGTCGCCGCAGAGCACTGGCTTTGGGTGCATGCGCTCCAGAGCTCCGGCTCGGTAGTTGGACACATCGTCCAGCCACTCCATGGCACATGGGATCTTCCCAGGTCAAGGACTGAACTGGTGCCCCTTGTGCTGCAAGGTGGTGTCCTTACCCACTGGACCACCAAGGAAGCCCTTATCATTCTTAAAATAAGGAAATCCACAAGAACAAGAGAGTGCCAGTCTTACTGCAAAATAATTTATAAGTAGTCTGCATACCTAACACAAATATAAAATTTGGATTGAAAATTAGTATAATGAGAACCAGAGACTGGAAAAATCCCCTCAAACTGGAATTTCAGGGAGAGCCCCACTGAAATGGCAAGATCAGAACTGATTCTTAAGACTGAGGAATTTGGGCTGGAAGGTCGAAGAAGTGCAGGTCAGAAAGAGAAAAGTGCACAAATAGTTATCAAGAGAGCCTGAAAAGACAAGAGTAGTACTGTTGGCTAGCTGTGAACATTAGAATTCAGGCCAGAATAAAGCCTATTCAGAGAGGAAACAAACACAAAAATTATCTTGACCAAACAATCTAGTGAAAACCATCTCTACTGCAGTATCATCGAACCTCCTGATGAAATAAATTATCCTGAACAATTTTACACTTTTTTTTTTTGGCCACTTCTATTGGTCTGTTCATTTATCTATTTACTTCCATCTTTGTTCCTTGGCCCGTGTGGGCCTCCCACCGCAGTGGCCTCTCTTGTCGCATAGCACCAGCTCTGGGCACGTGTACTTCAGAGCTCCAGCTCAGCAGCTGGACACATTGGTCCAGCTGCTCCACAGCACAGGGGATCCTCCCGGGCCAGGGATCGAACTGGCACCTCTTGCACTACAAGGTGGTGTCCTTACCCACTGGACCACCAGGGAAGCCCCTGAATAATTTTAGAAATAACTCATTCTAACTTTTGAAAATCAGGAACAGAGATAAATTTCCATTAAGAAAATCATTCTTTATTCTCATGTAACCTGGCACATATCTTAAGATGTTTAGGCTACATCTGATAAGTTTATTCATTTCAATTTTTTGAACAAAATAATTTCTAAGACCCTGTTAACTAACAGTTTTAATTTGCCCTCCCTGAATAAGAATCCTAATAAGCAAACCATTACATTCCTCTTGAATTGTAATTCACTTCTATCGTTTTTTAATAGCTAAAAAAAGGTGATAACTAGAATTTGGATTATTGGTCATAAGTATAAATCATCTGGCTTTTTTTTACTTTGTGGGCATCACACAGCTTTCTACTTTCAAAGTATTCTGAAATACTCATCTTCCAATCTTTAGGGTCAGGATTTTTTCAGTGTCAAAAAATAATCTTGGGGCTTCCCGGGTGGTCCAGTGGGTAAGGACACCGCCTTGCAGTGCAAGGGGCGCCAGATCTATCCCTGGCCTGGAAAGATCCCATGTGCCGCGGAGCAGCTGTACAGATGTGTCCAACTACCGAGTCGGAGCTCTGGAGCGCATGCACCCAGACTCGGTGGTCCGCAGCGAGAGAGGCCACTGTGATGGGAGGCCCACACAGGCCAAGGAACAAAGATGGAAGTAAATAGATAAATGAAAGACCAATAGAAATGCCCTCCGCCAAAAAATATCTTGATAAGCAAGTGTCTGAATATCATGATGACTTCTATATTAGCCTTACTAATCAGAAATATTATAAATGATGCACAGTCTAATTCCTTCTTTACCTGTTTCTCAGGCCTGTTCCATTGCCACAGCCCCCTCCAACCAAAGTCTGTAAAGACGGTAAAGCTGAGCGGCTAAGCTGCTGCCGGCTTGGGCCCCTCCTTCCACCGGGCATGTCCGGGAACCAGTCTGCTTCCAGTGCCACCTATAGTTGCAACCCAGGTTAATGGTTGTCAGCCTGTTTCAATGCTGAACAAAAAGAGACATTTAAATATCAGTTTGCTATCTTTGAAGTATGCAGTGTAACAAAGCAACCAGAAAAACTGAGGGAGTAGGCCACGAAAAACCAGACTGACAAAGGAAGGCTCCCAAATGCCTATCACTGACTTCATGCTAATGAAAGGATCGTTCAAGTCTCCAGTGGGTCAGAAGCCTAAGTTCTAAGCTCTGTTCAGCATTAGGGAAGTCACATTTGTTTTTTTCAGCAGTTGACTTGTTTTATAGTAAAGATTTTACAATTAGGTAAGAAGTTTACAAGAAACACTGAATAATATATAGTTCCAACTCAGGTGTAGTATTTCACAGTAAGCCACTTGAAATGCAGGAGAATCAGCACTGTCCAAAATGTAAGGTTTGGTTACCAAAAGATCTAGATTCTGAGATCAGCTGCATCATATATTAAACTCTGAGGCATTTAACCTCTGAGTCTGTTTCCTCATCCGCAAAAAAAGACAAAGTATTCCTTGTGGTTGTCAGGACTGACAAAGACGGATGAAAGTAAATCAGAAGGTCTTTCAACTCTTCAAAAGTAAAACTGTTCAAGTGGTATCTCCATACGTTAGAGTGAAACCAATGGGAAGAGATTAAGTGGACGCCCACTTCGGAAAAACTGATGTAAAATCGACTAAAAATTACTGAAACTGCAGAATTAAAAGTAATACATAAAGACCCTAAATGAAAACAAACTGTGTTTTTATCAATCTATGGCAAAATCATGGTTCTGTCAATATGGAACCACAAATCTGTTTCCTAACCACAACAAGTTAAAAACTGAAGAATGACACCGCGGAAAAACCCTAGTCTTCAAAATGTTAACAGTATATACCGTCTGTTCCCTATTCCTAACAGCTCTCGGCTGCAGAGTAACAAACGCCAGGTGAGACGAAGTATTCAAACCCCTAGATGCAGGGCAGCACTGGTCCCTTGCTCAATTAACGAGCAAAGGCTGCCGGCTTGGGCCCCTCCTTCCACCGGGCATGTCCGGGAACCAGTCTGCTTCCAGTGCCACCTATAGTTGCAACCCAGGTTAATGGTTGTCAGCCTGTTTCAATGCTGAACAAAAAGAGACATTTAAATATCAGTTTGCTATCTTTGAAGTATGCAGTGTAACAAAGCAACCAGAAAAACTGAGGGAGTAGGCCACGAAAAACCAGACTGACAAAGGAAGGCTCCCAAATGCCTATCACTGACTTCATGCTAATGAAAGGATCGTTCAAGTCTCCAGTGGGTCAGAAGCCTAAGTTCTAAGCTCTGTTCAGCATTAGGGAAGTCACATTTGTTTTTTTCAGCAGTTGACTTGTTTTATAGTAAAGATTTTACAATTAGGTAAGAAGTTTACAAGAAACACTGAATAATATATAGTTCCAACTCAGGTGTAGTATTTCACAGTAAGCCACTTGAAATGCAGGAGAATCAGCACTGTCCAAAATGTAAGGTTTGGTTACCAAAAGATCTAGATTCTGAGATCAGCTGCATCATATATTAAACTCTGAGGCATTTAACCTCTGAGTCTGTTTCCTCATCCGCAAAAAAAGACAAAGTATTCCTTGTGGTTGTCAGGACTGACAAAGACGGATGAAAGTAAATCAGAAGGTCTTTCAACTCTTCAAAAGTAAAACTGTTCAAGTGGTATCTCCATACGTTAGAGTGAAACCAATGGGAAGAGATTAAGTGGACGCCCACTTCGGAAAAACTGATGTAAAATCGACTAAAAATTACTGAAACTGCAGAATTAAAAGTAATACATAAAGACCCTAAATGAAAACAAACTGTGTTTTTATCAATCTATGGCAAAATCATGGTTCTGTCAATATGGAACCACAAATCTGTTTCCTAACCACAACAAGTTAAAAACTGAAGAATGACACCGCGGAAAAACCCTAGTCTTCAAAATGTTAACAGTATATACCGTCTGTTCCCTATTCCTAACAGCTCTCGGCTGCAGAGTAACAAACGCCAGGTGAGACGAAGTATTCAAACCCCTAGATGCAGGGGCAGCACTGGTCCCTTGCTCAATTAACGAGCAAAGGAAAAGCAAAGTGTAGAGCAAAAAAAATGGGACGGGAGAGGGCGAGACGATCGGGTAGGAGAAGGTGGGCAGCGAGAGACCACAAACTTCAACTGACTGGCCTCTAGGAGGGGACGACAGAGCGGTCCCTGCCGCGCAAACTGGAGGGCCGAAGCAGGCCCGGGACAATCGGACAGCGCGGGAGCTCGGTAACACTCACGCATGGAGGAGGCGAGGCCAGTAGGGAGGGATCCCTGGGAGGAGGTGGCGGCTTTTCAGGCTGGACCCCAAGCAAGAGAACTCCCTGCTCACGTTGAGGCGCTCCAAATCGGTTGCTTGTCTACGAGATATCCCCTCCTGGAAGGACGAGCAAAGGTGTCCAGACCTCGGGCTGCCAGACTCAGGCTCCAAGTTAGTGCCAGAGTCACAGCCAGAGCCAAAGCTGGAGCCAGAGCCCGACCCCGTCAGCACTCATCCTCAGCCTCCATTACCGCGGAGCTGAGCAGACGTGGCAGCGCACGCCGATGACGTCAGCTCAGCGACGGCTGGCCGCCCCAGGAACTGCAAGCAGGCCCCGGAATTACACTGCAGCCAGAGGAGGGAGTGCCCCGCCCGCTCCTGCGTGCACCTGCGCAGTGGAACCCGCCTGCTCCGCGGGGCTCGAGATCCCTCCTCCCCTCGCCCGGCGCTGACCAAAGTATTTCCTCCCTGAGCCTCAGTCACCGGGCCCCTATGAGGTGCCGCCACCATGCTGGAGTCCTTCCTGTTATCTCACGGACTCCAAGTAACAACTCCAAGTTGAAGTTATCAGTTCCCTTTTTACAGATGGGGGAGCTTAAGAGACGTCACTGCTAAATGAAGGAGACCCGTGCTTCAGCAACCAGACGCGCGTTTTATAGTATGTTGAGAAAAGGATTAAATGGATGCTGGGGTTACAAAAGCTAATACCACAAAGGACTTAAAGTCTAGTGGAAGAGAAAATACAGTAGTTATAGTTGATTACAATAAATGTAACATTAAAAGTCAGCCCGAGGTCCAGAGATAGGATTGCAAAACAGGATAAGTTCTGTGGGATGGTGGCGATGTCCGTCCCAAGAAAATTCTTCACAGAGAGCTCGGGGTTTAAAAGACAAGACTGCAAGAATGAAGAGGCAGTTTGTGGGAGAATACGTGCGTGCTGAGTCACTTCAGTCGTGTTCAACTCCTTGCGGCCCTATGGACTATAGCCTGCCTGGCTGATTAACTTTCTACTCATAGTAAAGGAAATGCTGACAGAAAGGTACGAAAGTGGGCGGCAACCCTGGTGAATTCAGAAACTGTCTATAATTTGGTGTTTGCAGAAAAGTTAAGACTGTCAACGGAACAAGGCGTGAGCTCTCTTGCTTTGCAGGTTTTAAGCATCTTAAGAGAAAGCTCTGTCCAGTGTAGGATTAGTTAACCTTTACTGAGAGGTATTTTTTTATTATTTGGTGCCAAACACTTGACTAGAAGCTTTACATATTTCATTTAAATATCATAATGTTTTGATACTGTTCCTATTTTATGGAGAAAACCGAAGGTAAGAGAAATAACTTGTTGAAACCTAGCTAATATAATGCAGCTAGTTAAGTGACAGACCCAGAGTTTAGAGTTAGAATGACCCATATCGGAACCAGTGAAGTTAGTAATAATCCTAAGTATTCTTATGGTCCTCATGTAGCACGGAACTTTCATTCACACAACATAGATTATTGCATATTTTCATTGTATTCACCTGTAGGCTTATGGTACATTTCAGTATTTACTCTGTTACCTACTGCTTGATACATTGAAACTCTGCTGCTATTCTGGTGGCCTACCAGCCTTTGTCTTTCATTCAGCACTTATTTAAGTGCCTACTGTGTAGCAAGCACAGTATTTCTGAAGAAGACAAATGTGTCACTGGCCTCCTGAAGCTTGTATTTTGAGAGAAACAATACCAATGAAATACCATTTAGAAGTATGATGAAGTAGATGAATAAGGGGGTAAGGTTGAAAATAAGGCTGTTTTGAGGGGAATCTGTCTGAAGGAATGCCATTTCAGCAAAAACTTAAATGCTGGAAAGGAACCAGAGATGCCAAGATGAGAGATAAAAACAATCCAGATGGAAAACAAAACTTTGGCAGAGATTCTTAGGTGGGTTAGAGCTTGACATGTGTGAGAAATTCATTGTAAGCTGTACAGCCTGATTGTGGTAAGCGTGAAATGACTCTGAAGACACAGTGAGTTTGAACATGGAAGGTCTTTTAAACTAGAGTGCTTGCATTTTAAATGGGTGATTGGCATAAGGCCTAGAAATCTGTGGTTTTCTTAAGCCCCAGGAGAATTCTAGCACCCATTCACATAAAGCAACCACTGGAAAAAAAGAATCTTACTAGTTAGGGAAATAAAATGAGTACTGTGTAGATTTCACATGGACCTCATTTCTCCTTTGTAGAGGGCTTACTTACCTCCTGATCTCTCAAAGGTAAATACTATAAAGTTGCAGATAATCCTGATATGTTTTCATTTCAAAGACCTCATGACATGAGTGATTTCCATCAATTACAGAAAAGCGTAATTGTAGAAATGAAGCTATTAGAGTTTCTGTAATTGTTCTCCACTATATTCACATTTTAAACTAACTTTGAAGGGGAGGATTATTGTGTTCGTCTATGTAATACATTGCCTGGTGTGCTTTTGATTATTTATTTTGAAGTACTGCACACAGTCCTGGAAGTAGAAAAAACTGATTCAAGTTTTCCTTTGGGTTCCTTAAGAAGTCTTGTAAGATACAGTGTTACGGATTCATGTTCTCTTCCCTACTCACCCAAAATGAGTTACATAACCCATTTCTAACTAATCGAAAGAATGTTTCCTCTCTGGCCTTAATTTTTTTTGCCGTGGTATTATAGAATGTAAAAGACAAATATAAGACCCATTTTTCCTCCGGCGTGCCATTTATTCGTTCTCTCCGGGAATTAAATTTTATGTGAGCTCGCGCGCCCAAGGGAGAGATGCCTATGTATGTATGCATGCATATGTATATATATAGGCAGAGAGCTCAGCTCTAAACAAAGGATCTGGTCAGCTGCAGCCGGCCCGCCCCGCCTTCCCAGGAAGGGGTGCGGGCTATGAAACCAGATGCCATTTCAGCAAAAACTTAAATGCTGGAAAGGAACCAGAGATGCCAAGATGAGAGATAAAAACAATCCAGATGGAAAACAAAACTTTGGCAGAGATTCTTAGGTGGGTTAGAGCTTGACATGTGTGAGAAATTCATTGTAAGCTGTACAGCCTGATTGTGGTAAGCGTGAAATGACTCTGAAGACACAGTGAGTTTGAACATGGAAGGTCTTTTAAACTAGAGTGCTTGCATTTTAAATGGGTGATTGGCATAAGGCCTAGAAATCTGTGGTTTTCTTAAGCCCCAGGAGAATTCTAGCACCCATTCACATAAAGCAACCACTGGAAAAAGAATCTTACTAGTTAGGGAAATAAAATGAGTACTGTGTAGATTTCACATGGACCTCATTTCTCCTTTGTAGAGGGCTTACTTACCTCCTGATCTCTCAAAGGTAAATACTATAAAGTTGCAGATAATCCTGATATGTTTTCATTTCAAAGACCTCATGACATGAGTGATTTCCATCAATTACAGAAAAGCGTAATTGTAGAAATGAAGCTATTAGAGTTTCTGTAATTGTTCTCCACTATATTCACATTTTAAACTAACTTTGAAGGGGAGGATTATTGTGTTCGTCTATGTAATACATTGCCTGGTGTGCTTTTGATTATTTATTTTGAAGTACTGCACACAGTCCTGGAAGTAGAAAAAACTGATTCAAGTTTTCCTTTGGGTTCCTTAAGAAGTCTTGTAAGATACAGTGTTACGGATTCATGTTCTCTTCCCTACTCACCCAAAATGAGTTACATAACCCATTTCTAACTAATCGAAAGAATGTTTCCTCTCTGGCCTTAATTTTTTTTGCCGTGGTATTATAGAATGTAAAAGACAAATATAAGACCCATTTTTCCTCCGGCGTGCCATTTATTCGTTCTCTCCGGGAATTAAATTTTATGTGAGCTCGCGCGCCCAAGGGAGAGAGATGCCTATGTATGTATGCATGCATATGTATATATATAGGCAGAGAGCTCAGCTCTAAACAAAGGATCTGGTCAGCTGCAGCCGGCCCGCCCCGCCTTCCCAGGGAAGCTGCGCGCCTGGCGGGGCTCGGGACCGGGACCGGGAGGCCGAGCAGCGCTCCGCCGTCAGCGCGCGGGGCGGCCCTCCGCCCACGTGGTGCGGCTCCTCGGCCATCTTTGTGCGGGGCTCCCTTTCCGCCGGCGCCGCACCCGGGAGTCTGCAGTGGGTCTACCGGCGATGAAGCAGGAGGCGCGCTCCCGACTTTGGTTGTGGCTGCTGTTGCTACTCCTGCCCCCGGTGCCGGGCCGCCAGAGGGAGTCAGGTGCGCTCCGTACAGGGCCGAGCCCACCGCCGGGGCTCCGGGTCTGGCCGGGTTCCGCGGCGCTCTCCCGCGCCCCACGCTGCCCGGTGCAGCTGGCGCCCCTCTCGTGCTGTCGCCTCTGAGGTGCAGAGCCACGCAGGAGGCTCGGCGGCGCCTGGCCGCCGAGAGAGTGTCCAGGTGTCTGGAGCTGCTTCTGCCCAGGACCCTGGAGAGTAACTCATCCTCCAGAATTCAGATCGGTAGTGGGAAGGGGAGGGCATGCACGCTCGTTCACCCATAGCGGGAGTGGCCCACGCTTGGCTACCCTGCATCTCCCTAAGACACATTGGGGCGTAATTCGTGTGTTGTGTGTATGTGTGTGGTTTTCTTAGTCCAGTACTTGAAGAGATAAGAATTAATGCCTGTGGCTTTTAGTCGATCCTCAAGGGTGCAGTTCGATTAGTAAAAATTGAGAATCCGTGTCACTAACTTATCCTTTTTAAGAAGTCTGTAAGATACAGTGTTACGGATTCATGTTCTCTTCCCTACTCACCCAAAATGAGTTACATAACCCATTTCTAACTAATCGAAAGAATGTTTCCTCTCTGGCCTTAATTTTTTTTGCCGTGGTATTATAGAATGTAAAAGACAAATATAAGACCCATTTTTCCTCCGGCGTGCCATTTATTCGTTCTCTCCGGGAATTAAATTTTATGTGAGCTCGCGCGCCCAAGGGAGAGAGATGCCTATGTATGTATGCATGCATATGTATATATATAGGCAGAGAGCTCAGCTCTAAACAAAGGATCTGGTCAGCTGCAGCCGGCCCGCCCCGCCTTCCCAGGGAAGCTGCGCGCCTGGCGGGGCTCGGGACCGGGACCGGGAGGCCGAGCAGCGCTCCGCCGTCAGCGCGCGGGGCGGCCCTCCGCCCACGTGGTGCGGCTCCTCGGCCATCTTTGTGCGGGGCTCCCTTTCCGCCGGCGCCGCACCCGGGAGTCTGCAGTGGGTCTACCGGCGATGAAGCAGGAGGCGCGCTCCCGACTTTGGTTGTGGCTGCTGTTGCTACTCCTGCCCCCGGTGCCGGGCCGCCAGAGGGAGTCAGGTGCGCTCCGTACAGGGCCGAGCCCACCGCCGGGGCTCCGGGTCTGGCCGGGTTCCGCGGCGCTCTCCCGCGCCCCACGCTGCCCGGTGCAGCTGGCGCCCCTCTCGTGCTGTCGCCTCTGAGGTGCAGAGCCACGCAGGAGGCTCGGCGGCGCCTGGCCGCCGAGAGAGTGTCCAGGTGTCTGGAGCTGCTTCTGCCCAGGACCCTGGAGAGTAACTCATCCTCCAGAATTCAGATCGGTAGTGGGAAGGGGAGGGCATGCACGCTCGTTCACCCATAGCGGGAGTGGCCCACGCTTGGCTACCCTGCATCTCCCTAAGACACATTGGGGCGTAATTCGTGTGTTGTGTGTATGTGTGTGGTTTTCTTAGTCCAGTACTTGAAGAGATAAGAATTAATGCCTGTGGCTTTTAGTCGATCCTCAAGGGTGCAGTTCGATTAGTAAAAATTGAGAATCCGTGTCACTAACTTATCCATAACCTTCTGAGTGCCGGCTTGGAAATTTTTCCGTTTCGTGGGTACCTGGCAGCCCACGTAGGGGAGCAGACTTGACCTGGGTGCTGCAGAGCTGTAGAATGACTGGTTCCTGGCTGTCCGGTTCTACCGGTGGCGTGTCAAGGGGGTGTCTGAAAGTGTGGGTCTTCTGTTGTTTCTGCTACTAGTGAAAAAGAGTACTCGGGTATTTTGTTAACCTTCATTATCTTCACTTTTTGAAGGTTCAAAATGGAAAGTATTTGTTGACCAAATTAACAGGGCTTTGGAGAATTATGAACCATGTGCAAGTCAAAACTGCAGCTGTTACCACGGGTGAGTTCTTTTCTTTAACAGGTCTTTAAGACTTTAGATCTTGTCAGAAGGAAAATCCCCTAAGATCCTCAAAAGACTTTGATTGCAGTGGTCAGAGAGCCAAGCATGCTTTGAGAACAGACCAGCATTTTTCTCATTTCTAGGGAATAGAAATACCCTGGGATGGGAGAGGCCCAGGTGGTCTCAGCGTTGCCTATTAACTCCCTGTGGAAATTAGTACATGGACTTGTTTGCTTTCCCACTGGACTGAGAATTTCTTGAGGTCAAGGCATATGTCTTATATTCCCTGGTGCTGGCTCTCAGTATGTACTCTGTAAATATTGTTGAACACATTTTTAAATGAATTGAATTATGTTCCCTGTTGGTTATCTTTTAATGTATGGAAATTAAGGGTGGGGTGTTATGGTGGAAAGACTGTTTGGAAATGAGCCTTGGGTTCTAGTGCCAGATCGAAGTCCCAGATCCAGGTCGCTCCTCTAGGTGCCAGACTCCTCATCAACCAAATAACAGGATCCTTTAACTCCTCATTACATTATCCTGTGACTCCTTCAAAAATTTGCCTCATGAGTGTGATACTTACTGAAAACTTACTATGTACAGAACCTCAAAAGGGGTACGAAATAGTCATTTCTGGTTATTCCTGGCAGTCACACATACTGCTAGAGTGTGTGCGGGGGTAGGGGCCGAACAGACTAGAGTACAGGGCTCGGTGTCAAGCAGTGGGATTCAGAAAAGGGAAGGTCAGTGGGACAGCAGTGATGGGGAGGATGCGGGTGTGACCTGAGTACTGAGGAGCAATGTGCGTCAGGCAAGGAGGGACAGTCCAGAGAAGGAGCAGTAACAGACAGCAGCGCCTGGGCTGCTTTTTCTCTTTGGTAGCTCTTTTGTGACTCTGTTGGTGGTGGTAGTTCAGGGCACCTCTGGAGCGTCTAGGAAAGAGCTTGCTCACCCCTGCTCACTCCCCTTGCCCTAAGCTGACTGTGCTCTCTAACCGGAAGCCTGGCCCCTCAGACAGGAAGTAGGTGGAATGGTAGCCCTCTCTTGGCCTGCTCTCCTTGATGATTCCCCTTCTCTCCCAGTGTCGTAGAGGAGGATCTGGCTCCTTTCCGAGGAGGCATCTCCAGGAAGATGATGGCAGAGGTGGTCAGACGGAAGCTAGGGACCCACTATCAGATCATTAAGAACAAATTATACCGAGAAGATGACTGCATGTTCCCCTCAAGGTAAGAGCTTCAAGGTACATAAATCTTCTGACTGTTGCTTAAGAGCTAGCATGCGTGTGCTACAGTGCTTTAGTCATGTCCGACTCTTTGTGACCCTATGGACTATAGCCTGCCAGGTCCTCTGTCCATGTGATTTTCCAGGCAAGAATATGAAGTGGATTGCTATGCCCTCTTCCTCTTGACCCATGTCTCATGTCTCCTGCACTGGCAGTCGGGTTCTTTACCACTAGCGCCACCTGGGAAGCCCACTTAAGAGCTGACTTGATACTTATCTGCCTACAGTGCAAGAGACCTGGGTTCAGTCTCTGGGTCGGGAAGATCCCCTGGAGAAGGGAATGGTAACCGCTACAGTATCCTTGCCTACAGAATTTCATGGACAGAGGAGCCTGGAGGGTTACAATCCATAGGATCACAGCAGTCATCATACCTGACTGAGAGACTGACATTCTTATAGTCCAATTAAAGGACTTAAAAATAAACCCTCCTATTTCAGGACTACAGAGTAGTGACAATCTTCTCCTTGGCTGGGCATTTTTCTTGCCAACCGCTCCTCTCCTTTGTCCTGTATCAAATCCTGTCTCCTCTCTCTCTGTATGGCAGGGGCACATCACTGGTTGTACTGGATGTGGCTATGCCCCTTATTTCCCGGATATATTATCTGCAGGACACAGGCTGATGATACCTAGTATGAGTGAGCTGAGCTGAAGGAGAAGTTGTCAGGGGCCAGCTATTGTTCTAGATACCAACTTTCCAAAGAAAGGCAAGAGAAATAACTGAGGCTGCAGAGTACACAGGCTGCACTAACCAGGACTTTAGGTTTGAAAGCTGAAATTACCTATCAGTGGACTGAGGATTGATGGGGAGCAGGGTGGACCACAGACTGAGCCTGGAAGTTGGCCTTAGGCAGCATTATTTACAACAAATGATAAACCTTCCTCTTAGAAGCTTTTTCTTTTTTTCTGAGCCATCTGTCTTAGTTCCCTGATTAGGGATTGAATCCAGCGGCTAGGGCAGAGAGAGTCCTAATCACTGGACCACCAGGGAGTTCCGAGGAGTCTTTTTTTTTTTTTTCAATAAAAAGAAAAAAGATCTCAAATCTTTATAAAATTACAAAGTACAAAATCCAGAAGGCAGTGTATTCCTTTACTCATATCTCTTTTCTAAATGATATATATTATTGAAGAAAGTAGGAAAAAGCACTAGGCCGTTCAGGTATGACCTAAATTGTATCCCTTATGATTATACAGTGGAAGAGACAAATAGATGCAGGGGATTAGATCTGATAGAGTGCCTGAAGAACTAAGGACAGAGGTTCGTAACATTGCACAGGAGGCTATCACCCAAACCATCTCAAAGAAAAAGAAATACAAAAAGGCAAAATGAGGACTTCCCAGGTGGTCCAGTGGTTAAAACTCTGCCTGCTAATGCAGGAGACATGGATTCGATTCCTAGTCCAGGAAGATTCCCACATCCCACGTGCCACAGGGCAACTAAGCCTATGTGCCACAACTACGGAAGCCCCTCCCTGTGCCCTAGAGCCTGTGCTTCGTAACAAGAGAAGCCACCACAATGAGAAGCCCATGTGCTGCGACGAAGACCCAGTACAGCTTAAATAAATAAATAATAAATAGGGTGGTTTTTTTTTTTCAAAAAAGAAGGCAATATGGTTATTTATGGAGGCCTTACAAATAGCTGTGAAAAGAAGGGAATCGAAAGGCAAAGGAGAAAGGGAAAGATGCACCCAGCTGAGTGCAGAGTTCCAAGGAATAGCAAGGAGAGATAAGAAACCTTAAGTGAACAATGCAAAGAAAGGAGAAAACAATAGAATGGGGTAGACTAGTGATCTCTTCAAGAAAATTAGAGATACCAATGGAACATTTCATGCAAAGATAGACACAATAAAGGACAGAAATGGTAAGGACCTAACAGAAGCAGAAGACATTAAGAAGAAGTGGCAAGAAAACACAGAAGAACTGTACAAAAAATCTTGATGACCTGGATAACTATGATGATGTCGTCACAAACCTAGAACCAGACATCCTGGACTGTGAAGTCGAGTAGGCCTTAGGAAGCATTACTACAAACGAAGCTAGTGGAGGTGATGGAATTCCAGCTATTGATTTCAAATCCTAAAAGATGATGCTGTTAAAGTGCTGCACTTTAACACTCAATATGCTAGCAAGTTTGGAAAATTCAGCAGTGGCCCCAGGACCGGAAAAGGTCTGTTTTCATTCCAGTTCCAAAGAAAGGCAATGCCAAAGAATGCTCAGACTATCCTACAATTGTGCTCATTTCACATGCTAGCAAGGTAATGCTCAAAATCCTTCAAGCTAGGCTTCAACAGTAGTTGAGCCAAGAATTTCCAAATGTACAAGCTGGATTTAGAAAAGACAGAGGAAGCAGAGATCAAATTGCCAGCATATGCTGGATCAGAGGAAAACCAAGATAATTCCAGAAAAATATCTACTTCTGCTTCATTGACTCCATGAAAGCCTTTGACTGTGTGAATCACAACAAACTATGAAAAATTCTTTAAAAGATGGGAATATCAGACCACCTTACCTGCCTCCTGAGAAGCCTGTATACAGGACAAGAAGCAACAGTTAGAACCAGACATGGAACAATAAATAGGTTCAAAAATGGGAAAGAAGTACATCAAAGCTGTGTATTATCACCCTGCTTAATTATATGCAGAGTACATCATGCAAAATGCCTTGCTGGAAGACTCACAAACTGGAATGAAAATTGCTGGGAGAAATATCAACAGCCTCAGATATGCAGACGATACCACTCCAATGGCAGAAAACAGAGAGAAACTAAACAGCATTTTGATGAAGATGAGAGTGCAAAAGCTGGCTTAAAACTCAACATTCGAAAAACTAAGATCATGGCATTTGGTCCCATCACTTCATAGCAAATAGGCTGGAGAAAAGTAGAAGCAATAACAGATTTTATTTTCTTGGGCTCCAAAATCACTGTGGACAGTGACTGCAGCCATGAAATTAGAAGACTCTTGCTCCTTAGAAGAAAAGTTATGACAAACCTAGACAGCATATTAAAAAGCAGCAACATCACTTTGCTGACAAAAGTCTGTCTAGTCAGAGCTATGGTTTTTCTGCTAGTCATATATTGATGTGAGAGTTGGGCCATAAAGAAGACTGAGTGCTGAAGAATTGATGCTTCTAACTGTTGCTGGAGAAGACTCTTGAGAGTCCCTTGGATTGCAGGGAGATCTTACCAGTCGATCCTAAAGGAAATCAGCCCTGAATATTCATTGGAAAGACTGATGCTGAAGCTGAAGCTCCAGTACTTTGGCCACCTGCTGGGAAGAGCCAACTCTTTGCAAAAGACCCTGATGCTGGGAAAGATTGAAGGCAGAAGGGGAAGGGAATGACAGAGGACAAGATGGTTGGATGACATTATTAACTCAGTGGACATGAGTTTGGGCAAGCTCCAGGAGGTGGTGAAGAACTGGGAAGCCTGGCATGCTGCAGTCCATGGGATTGCTATGAGTCAGACAGAACTTAGTGACTGACCTTTAACAACAACATTACAAGTTAAAAAAGAGCAGTATTGTAGAAAAAAACATGCATCTGTTTGGTCATTAGGAAAAGTTTATACTGGGAAACCAACAAACCACCTTACCTGCCTCCTGAGAAGCCTGTATACAGGACAAGAAGCAACAGTTAGAACCAGACATGGAACAATAAATAGGTTCAAAAATGGGAAAGAAGTACATCAAAGCTGTGTATTATCACCCTGCTTAATTATATGCAGAGTACATCATGCAAAATGCCTTGCTGGAAGACTCACAAACTGGAATGAAAATTGCTGGGAGAAATATCAACAGCCTCAGATATGCAGACGATACCACTCCAATGGCAGAAAACAGAGAGAAACTAAACAGCATTTTGATGAAGATGAGAGTGCAAAAGCTGGCTTAAAACTCAACATTCGAAAAACTAAGATCATGGCATTTGGTCCCATCACTTCATAGCAAATAGGCTGGAGAAAAAGTAGAAGCAATAACAGATTTTATTTTCTTGGGCTCCAAAATCACTGTGGACAGTGACTGCAGCCATGAAATTAGAAGACTCTTGCTCCTTAGAAGAAAAGTTATGACAAACCTAGACAGCATATTAAAAAGCAGCAACATCACTTTGCTGACAAAAGTCTGTCTAGTCAGAGCTATGGTTTTTCTGCTAGTCATATATTGATGTGAGAGTTGGGCCATAAAGAAGACTGAGTGCTGAAGAATTGATGCTTCTAACTGTTGCTGGAGAAGACTCTTGAGAGTCCCTTGGATTGCAGGGAGATCTTACCAGTCGATCCTAAAGGAAATCAGCCCTGAATATTCATTGGAAAGACTGATGCTGAAGCTGAAGCTCCAGTACTTTGGCCACCTGCTGGGAAGAGCCAACTCTTTGCAAAAGACCCTGATGCTGGGAAAGATTGAAGGCAGAAGGGGAAGGGAATGACAGAGGACAAGATGGTTGGATGACATTATTAACTCAGTGGACATGAGTTTGGGCAAGCTCCAGGAGGTGGTGAAGAACTGGGAAGCCTGGCATGCTGCAGTCCATGGGATTGCTATGAGTCAGACAGAACTTAGTGACTGACCTTTAACAACAACATTACAAGTTAAAAAAGAGCAGTATTGTAGAAAAAAACATGCATCTGTTTGGTCATTAGGATTTATATTATTTATCATGATGACAACTTTATTACAAATTAGTAAATTTTCACTGTCAAAAATATGTAAAAAACACAACAAAAAAAGATAAAGATCATTTACTATTCTACATTCTGAGATCACATTTTTGGTTTTCAAGCATCAGAGACAAATAAGGTGGTAGTGGGGAAAATCAGAGATATTTATAAATATGTTTCACTACTTGAAACAATAATAGAGACTTTAACTGGGGCTTCCCTGGTGGTCCAGTGGGTAAGGACACCGCCTTGCAGTGCAAGGGGTGCCTGTTCGATCCCTGGCCTGGGAAGATCCCACGTGCTGCGGAGCAGCTGGACTGATGTGTCCACTTACTGAGCCGGAGCTCTGGAGCGCATGCGCCCAGAGCCAGTGCTCTGAGACAACAGAGGCCACAGCGATGGGACGCCCACATGGGCCAAAGAACAAAGATGGATGAAACTAGACAAATGAAAGACCAGTGGAAGTGGCCCGCCCGCCCCTCTCCTTCCCCACCCCTGCCAAAAATAAATAAATAAATAAATGTGTTTTTTTAAAAAATAGAGATTTTAACTACAAATTATGAGCAGAGAGAAATTTGTGAATTCTACAAATGAGAAAGAAAAAATGAATATAGACCTTGTTGGATTTTGAAAGGTTTTCCAGTGTTTGATAGTTAGCTGAACAATCTCCAGATCAAATGAAACAGTGCTCTCAAAGTTTCTGGAAGGCACATAGCTCTTATTCCCAACCCAGGAGCACCGGGGTCAGAATCTGGAGCCCTTAGAAATATTCTTAAGAGAGAACAGGACCTTTCATTGACAGTAAAATAGTCAATAGTTCTAATACATTGAAAGTTCCCTATCCCAGCTACATATCCAACTGAAGAACTTAAATAAAAGAAAAATAAAACAAAATATTTAGAGCCAGTGTCATTAATGAAACGGACACAGTTGGGTAATACCTCAGAACCTCATCTGGCCAAAAGTAGTATCTTTCTAGGTCTGGATACTTTTAATTCACCCAGTTTGAGAAATATCCATGACATTTAAATTATTCAGTCCTGAACAAAAGAAAATGTAAACTCAGCATTTCAAGGATAAACTGAAAGATTTCGCTGAGGAACTGGAATACCATCTGATTAACACTGGAGACACATTTCAGAGATAAGGAATAATGGTGTTTTTTAAATAATAGCTCTAGTGAAGTATGGTTGACACAGACTGCACCTATTTAAAGTGTACAATTTGATATATATGTATATATATGTAGCCAAGATAACGAGCCTGTCACTGCCAGAAGTTACCTTGTGACCCTTGCGCCCCTTTTCCCTGCCATGCCTGCTTCCCACCCCTGTCCTCAGAGATCCACTGAGGTATCCACTGATTTACTTCCTCTCGTTTTAGACTATTTCCTGGAGTTTTAATAAATAGAATCATGTAGTATGTGAGAGAGTGCTATTTCAAAAGCCAAGTGTGAAAGAAAACAATAAATGTTTTAGCTGTTACATGTAAATGTACTACAATAATACCTTTTGTAAACTTTTTGACCAGTAATTTTAGTGTCAGAGGAGTGTTACATGCCTGTAGTGAAATGCTTGGGTAGCTCAAGAGTCTGCAGTGATGGTCTCCACCACACCAGTCGTCGCTGACTCTTCCTCTCAAAAGATGGCTACAATTGCAAGTTTATTGTATATCCTGCCAGAAACAATCAGCATATACAGTTGTCTAGATTCATCAGCAAATCAGAACATGCTATCTCTTCTGTTCTGTAACTGACTTTTCCTTTCCATTTAACAATAGATTTTGAAATTGCCCTAGGAATACATAGAGAACTTTCATAGATGCATAAAAATCCGTTGTATGGATATCTTTATTCAGTCCTATATCAATGGATGCTTGAATTACTCTCCACCTCTCCCCTTTAATTTTTTTTTTTTTTTTTGGCCACTTCTATTGGTCTTTCATTTATTTCCATCTTTGTTCTTTCGCCTGTATGGGCCTCCCGTCACAGTGGCCTCTCTCGTTGCAGAGCACCAGTTCTGGGCACATACTCTCCAGAGCTCTGACTCAGCAGTTGGACACATTGGTCTAGCTGCTCCATGGCACGTGGGATCTTCCCAGGCCAGGGGTCAAACCAGCGCCCCTTGCACTGCAAGGTGGTGTATTTACCCACTGGACCACCAGGGAAACCTCTCCCCTTCAATTTTTGACTAAGGTGGACAATGCTAAACATCCTTGAACTTAGACTTTTCAACACTCATGCTAAGTCACATCAGTCATGTCTGACTTTTTGTGACCCCATGGATTGCAGCTGACCAGGCTCCTCTGTCCATGGGATTCTCCAGGCAAGAATACTGGTGTGGGTTGCCATTTTCTCCTCCCAGAGATCTTCCTGACCCAGGGATTGACCCTGTGTGTCTTTGTCTCCTACATTGGCAGGCGGGGTCTCTATCACTAGCACCACTTGGGAAGCATCTTTGTAGATATATCTGTAGGCTAAACTCCTAGAAGTAAATTTAATTAGTCAATTATGAGGTCTTTTTTTTTTCATATAATATGTCTTTATTATTATTATTATTATTCTTTATTTTAAAGGTTTTACAGAGTTTTGTTGTTCGCAGACATGTATGTTCCCAGATCAGTCATATGCATATCCCTGGTCCTCATCCCCTCAGTTCCCCCCATCCCACCCCTCTGAACCATCGCTTATGGGGTCTTTTTAAACCTCAATAAATAGGAGCAAATTGTTGTCCAAAGAGGCTGTGTTGACCCTTGAACCACCCTTGTATCACATGCTCAGAATAGACCTCACACTCTCGCTAGCACTGTATATTATCAGACTCTTTGATCTTTGATAACCGGATTGGTTAAAACTGGCATCTAGCTTCACTAGATTTTTCTTTTGTCATGTTCATACTTTTTATTGAAATATGATAACATCTAACACTATGTAAGTTTAAGATGTATAGCCTATTAATCTGATATGTTTATTTTAATATGATTGCTATTGCAGGAACAATTAGCACCTCTTTCATGTTATACAATTACTCTCTTTTTTAGTAGTGGAAGTAATGAAATTCTAGTGTCTTGACAAATTTGATAGTTATAGTACGATTTTGTTGTCTGTATTCAGTACACTGTGCATTAGGTCTCTGTGGCTTATTTGTTGTTCCTTGTAAGTTTGTTCCCTTAACATCATATTGTCCTCTCCTTCCCCAGCCTCTGATAAGCACCATTTTATTTTCTGTTTTTATAAGCTTGGTTTTGGGGGCATTTCTTAGTAGTATAGTTGACCATCTTTCCTTATGTTTATGCACCATTAATATCTAGTTATCACCCTATACGTAACTAACTCAGTCATTATCATGCTGCTGGAAAATTTTGGTCAGGCCTTGGAATGTTGCACTTAGTACAGTGCTGGTCCAGACCTCAAGGAGGGGGCAGAAAAGTCAGCTGTCTGCGTATACTCACTTTCTTTTCAGAACTCCTCTGAGAGTTCCCAGAACGTGTGTTCTGAAAGTTGTATTACTATCTTTGTGGTTATGTACATGGCACTCTTTCTGGCTTGCAGAACTGATTTTGAGAGTGTTCTGTATTCAGGTTGAAGGTAATGAAGCATTTCCTACCCTTCCTCATAAACTATGAGACCTTAGTTATGGTGGAAATAAAAATAATCTCTTTGTGAGATGCATAACCCAAGGGATACAATTAGAAAATCAGCTTTTCCTATAAAAATTTACATCTTCTTACTAATTAAACTATTCCATGTGGGAAAAATAAAGAAACCCTGAAAATGAAAAGAGGAGAGGAAGTGGCAGGAGTAGCAATAACACTCCCTTCAAGCTTAGAAGATCTTGCTGGAAAATATTATTACTGTAAGCTGCAACAGCTTAGCCTGAAAAGCTAACTTGCCCCAGATGAAAGAGTGGAGTGGTCCTTTCAGGAATATTTCTCTCAGGACACTTTGCAGGAGGCTGATGATCTGAACACTGGCTTGTCTTACCTTGAAAACATCAGTGGGACCCTGCCTTGTCCAAGAGCAGGCATTGCTCTGGTGAAGTTGTGGTATTTCTGGTTGACAGGTGTAGTGGTGTTGAACACTTTATTTTGGAAGTTATTGGACACCTCCCTGACATGGAGATGGTAATCAATGTACGAGATTATCCTCAGATTCCTAAATGGATGGAGCCTGCCATTCCAGTCTTCTCCTTCAGTAAGGTGAGTACAGGAAGAGCCGTCTGAGGGGATGGAGGGTGGTCCTGTAGGTGTAAGCAGGAGATGACTGTGGCAGGGTCTGATGGGTAACAGTGAGGATACGCCCTGGGGTTTCAAAGTGGGTCTGTGTCTCTGTAGGCTTCACGGTCATTGAACAATAAGTCTGAAGAGATGAGGACCGTGAGTGATGAGGCGGTTGCTTGGGATTTTAGCTAGGGCTAGGGTTGCAGGGTGGGGAATGAGAGAGGCCTGAGGAACCTCTAAGACATTGGAGATGAGGTTCAGAGATCCTACAGAGCATGGGAGAGAGTGGCCCAAGAAAGCTCATGAATTTACAACAGAAATATTTTTTGAGCTCCTACAGTGTATGTATCCGCCGTGGTATTGTGTAGCATCTGTCTGGCCACCGTATCCCAGGATCCTGGCCTGGCTAACAGATAACTAACAGTTGTACGTCATACGGCCTGGGATACCTGAGAGGGTGTATTCAGGTTGAAGGTAATGAAGCATTTCCTACCCTTCCTCATAAACTATGAGACCTTAGTTATGGTGGAAATAAAAATAATCTCTTTGTGAGATGCATAACCCAAGGGATACAATTAGAAAATCAGCTTTTCCTATAAAAATTTACATCTTCTTACTAATTAAACTATTCCATGTGGGAAAAATAAAGAAACCCTGAAAATGAAAAGAGGAGAGGAAGTGGCAGGAGTAGCAATAACACTCCCTTCAAGCTTAGAAGATCTTGCTGGAAAATATTATTACTGTAAGCTGCAACAGCTTAGCCTGAAAAGCTAACTTGCCCCAGATGAAAGAGTGGAGTGGTCCTTTCAGGAATATTTCTCTCAGGACACTTTGCAGGAGGCTGATGATCTGAACACTGGCTTGTCTTACCTTGAAAACATCAGTGGGACCCTGCCTTGTCCAAGAGCAGGCATTGCTCTGGTGAAGTTGTGGTATTTCTGGTTGACAGGTGTAGTGGTGTTGAACACTTTATTTTGGAAGTTATTGGACACCTCCCTGACATGGAGATGGTAATCAATGTACGAGATTATCCTCAGATTCCTAAATGGATGGAGCCTGCCATTCCAGTCTTCTCCTTCAGTAAGGTGAGTACAGGAAGAGCCGTCTGAGGGGATGGAGGGTGGTCCTGTAGGTGTAAGCAGGAGATGACTGTGGCAGGGTCTGATGGGTAACAGTGAGGATACGCCCTGGGGTTTCAAAGTGGGTCTGTGTCTCTGTAGGCTTCACGGTCATTGAACAATAAGTCTGAAGAGATGAGGACCGTGAGTGATGAGGCGGTTGCTTGGGATTTTAGCTAGGGCTAGGGTTGCAGGGTGGGGAATGAGAGAGGCCTGAGGAACCTCTAAGACATTGGAGATGAGGTTCAGAGATCCTACAGAGCATGGGAGAGAGTGGCCCAAGAAAGCTCATGAATTTACAACAGAAATATTTTTTGAGCTCCTACAGTGTATGTATCCGCCGTGGTATTGTGTAGCATCTGTCTGGCCACCGTATCCCAGGATCCTGGCCTGGCTAACAGATAACTCCACACAGTTTGCATCCAAGCAGTGCATTAAGGGAACAGGCCTGGGATACCTGAGAGGGACTTATGAAGAGTTATCTGAGATTGAGTTATGGAGAGATCGGAGTACTCGGACATGCTTGTGGACTTGGAGAACATAGTACAGTTAATACTAGTGCTCTGGTTCTTGCAGATGGTATAAGCAGGAATGGGCCATCATTCCCTGGAGATGAAATATGAAAGCACTTGGGGGCAGGGATTGGGGAGGCTAGAAGAGAGTGGATGGAAGACTCTATGGGAGAAGAGTGGGTTTAGGAACACCCGTTGGAATTTGAGAAAAGGAAATACATTTTTGATGTGGTGTCTCCGAAGTAGAGGGACTTTTTATCCCCGCCAGTTCTTTATCACAGTTTACTTTCTCTCTAGACTTGTTTATTTCCTGTGTTGCAAGTGGGCTGAGGCGACATTGTGTTGCATTTCCCATGGTTTAGCCTCATTTCTCTAAAGTGCTTGGTCCCGTTGTTTGTCATGAAGTGCTCTCAGAAGAACAGATAGAGGCTCCCATGTGAGTCAGTAAGGACTTTGTGTGTTGTTATAGATCTGTTTTTCTTTTTCCTGTGGATAATAAAGTATGATCATCAGTATACAAAGTTCCCTTTCATCTTTAATTCCTTCCCCCTTTTTTAAACCATTGACTCCTAGTTTGCCAGCGAGGGATTTTAGTCTGTTAGCTTTATAATAAGTATGCACTTTCTTTTGAGCAGCTGTTAGGCCTGAGGTGCTTGATGGGGTCTGTGTCTCCTGTTAGGCTTCACGGTCATAAAAAGTCTGAAGAGATGAGGACCGTGAGTGATGAGGCGGTTGCTTGGGATTTTAGCTAGGGCTAGGGTTGCAGGGTGGGGAATGAGAGAGGCCTGAGGAACCTCTAAGACATTGGAGATGAGGTTCAGAGATCCTACAGAGCATGGGAGAGAGTGGCCCAAGAAAGCTCATGAATTTACAACAGAAATATTTTTTGAGCTCCTACAGTGTATGTATCCGCCGTGGTATTGTGTAGCATCTGTCTGGCCACCGTATCCCAGGATCCTGGCCTGGCTAACAGATAACTCCACACAGTTTGCATCCAAGCAGTGCATTAAGGGAACAGGCCTGGGATACCTGAGAGGGACTTATGAAGAGTTATCTGAGATTGAGTTATGGAGAGATCGGAGTACTCGGACATGCTTGTGGACTTGGAGAACATAGTACAGTTAATACTAGTGCTCTGGTTCTTGCAGATGGTATAAGCAGGAATGGGCCATCATTCCCTGGAGATGAAATATGAAAGCACTTGGGGGCAGGGATTGGGGAGGCTAGAAGAGAGTGGATGGAAGACTCTATGGGAGAAGAGTGGGTTTAGGAACACCCGTTGGAATTTGAGAAAAGGAAATACATTTTTGATGTGGTGTCTCCGAAGTAGAGGGACTTTTTATCCCCGCCAGTTCTTTATCACAGTTTACTTTCTCTCTAGACTTGTTTATTTCCTGTGTTGCAAGTGGGCTGAGGCGACATTGTGTTGCATTTCCCATGGTTTAGCCTCATTTCTCTAAAGTGCTTGGTCCCGTTGTTTGTCATGAAGTGCTCTCAGAAGAACAGATAGAGGCTCCCATGTGAGTCAGTAAGGACTTTGTGTGTTGTTATAGATCTGTTTTTCTTTTTCCTGTGGATAATAAAGTATGATCATCAGTATACAAAGTTCCCTTTCATCTTTAATTCCTTCCCCCTTTTTTAAACCATTGACTCCTAGTTTGCCAGCGAGGGATTTTAGTCTGTTAGCTTTATAATAAGTATGCACTTTCTTTTGAGCAGCTGTTAGGCCTGAGGTGCTTGATGAATCATATACCATTTTTTAAATATTTGAAAGAAGCCAAAGGCATATTGCATATGTAGAGAGTAGAATTAGAGGCTTGTCAGTGGCCAGAATTTTAACAGAAGGAACCATATGAAGGAAACAAGTGGTTTCAAATGTTTTTAAGAAGATGTGGGATAACACTCCTACCCCCATTCTGCCCATAATTACTTTTGACCCTAATCAAAAAAGAAAAATAACTCAGAATTTATTGACCAACCAATAAGAGCTCAGAAGTGCCACAGTATTAAGTAATACTAACACATACTGAGTGTTTACTATGTGTCAGATACTCAAGTTTTTACATGTACTAACTCATTTAAGATTTAAAACAAGCCTCTTATGTAGATACTATTACTGGTATTATTATTTCTCCTTTATAAAGGTAAGGAAACTGAAGCATAGAAAGATGAAGTAACTTACCTAGAGTTGGAAAGAGGTAGGGTCAGATGATCTACCTCAAGAGCCCATGCTCTTAACTGTTTTACTCTGTTTCCTAATTCTTGCTCTTAAAAGACTTATCGAGGAAATAACTAAGAACTGGTAAGACAGTATGCACTTCTGGTGTAGTATCAGTTAAGAGACGAGAGAGCTGTGTGATCATCCAAAATTGGGGGTGTTGTTTCCTTAAACTAAAAGCTCCAACAGCTTATTTCCTCTAGAAAAACAGAACTTTGGGGAACTGAAAAAGTGGACATTCAGTGTGAGTTCATATTTTGGGATTCAGTCAACACATGAATTTGAATCCACAGTCATTTTTGCCTTTTAGCATCAAGAGTCTAGACTTTGCAGGCTAGAGAAGATGTGTCTTTGACAATGTAACACTGGGACAAAGCCTTTTCCAGACCCTGTGGTGTGAATGCAGTTTGCTGCTGCTTCCTCTGCTCCGAGACTGATTTACAGTAACCTCTCTGTTTCTGTTGAAGACGTCAGAGTACCATGATATCATGTATCCTGCCTGGACATTTTGGGAAGGAGGGCCTGCTGTTTGGCCAATATATCCTACAGGGCTTGGACGGTGGGACCTCTTCAGAGAAGATCTGGTAAGGTAGGTCCTCTAAAGACATTTTATTTGTCCCTGCTTTGTGGTCATCTTGACATAAACAGGAAAGTATAAATAATGATTTTCCTTAAAATGACACTTTTAAGCTAAAAGTAAAAGACAGAGAAACTTGATAGCATAAGCAATTTTATATGCATATAGGAATATTTACATATAGAACAGGAAACAAAGAACCGACCCCAAAATGTCAGCAGAGCTTCTCAGGGAGGGGTTATAGAAGCCTCTTCTTTTCTTCTTTAAAATTTTCTATACTTTTTAAGATTTTCCAGATAAGAGTGAATTACTTTTATAAGTAGGAAAAAGTAAATGACCTTATTGTGGGGAAGGGTAGAAAATTACTTGGAAGAACGTAAATATACTTTTTAAGAGCCAGGTCCTTCAGGCAGGGATGGGGTGGGCATAAACGCTCCACAGACGTCTCAAGTTCAGGCTTATTCCAGATCCTCTCTGATTCATGACTGAAACCTGCCATGGCCTGTTGGCTGTATCCTGTCATCATTTTAGAATTTAGATCGACGCGTTCATCAAGCAGAAGGTATCTCTTACTTAGCATTTTATATTAATTACTCAAACAACATTGATACATAATTAGGAAACTCTGAGAATCAGTCTTTTTACATCTTCTCTCAGATGTAGGGAAAGCAATAATTCAACTTTGTTTTCACAAATATCACCTGTATTAAGTGTGGCTGCATATTTAAATAAGATGAAGAGAACATCCCTTCCCTGGAAAAGTATGTAGGGCCACAGTCCTCAGTAGCAGCTAGGTAAAGAAATAAGTCTGTTTTTCAGTAAGCGTAATTGAGAAATTATTTTTTGAAAGAACTCGGTCTCATACTTCATTATTTTTGTCCAGCTTTTTGTTTCAGGGATGAGGAAATACAGGCTTAGAGAGGTTAAGTGACTTGGTTGGTAACAGAATCAATTTAGACCTGACACTCGTGTGTCCAAGCCCATTAATCCTCTCTACGTGGCTAGTAAATATTGCTTCAGTCCTCTAGATGCTGAGACTATCATTTCTTATTTAGCCTTTCATTTTGGACATAATTTTGAGAAAGGGAAAAAGTAAAATAAATTTTTTTTTTCCAAATTATTCTTGACTTTAGTTTTCTAATTCTGTTTTGTTTATTCAGGTTCTTGCAAATACCTTTGTCATACTCCTCTGTCTTTTTGTAGCTCTTTTCCCACCTGCTCTACATCTACTTTGTTTTTAAAATCTTTTTTAAAAAAAACTCTTTTCTGAATATGAAACTTTTGGTAGCCTACCAGGCTCCTCTGTCCATGAAATTTCCCAGGCAAAAATACTGGAGTGGGTGGCCATTCCCTTCTCAAACCCAGTGATCAAACTTGGGTCTCCTGCATTACAGGTGGATTCCTTATCGTCTGAGCCACCATGGAAGCCCATGAAACCTTTACATGTTCATAAAATTTGTAAATTTTTCTAACCCTGACAACTTTCCCCCACTTATTGCCGTGTCTTAGAAATCTTACCATTTCAGTACATACGAAATGACCTCATTATTTTAAACAGTTGCATGATATTCCATCAGATAATAATTTAATTCACTGTGTCTTTTGATGGACACATAGACTGTATGTGTAATATATGCATAATTTCTTATACCTTATAACCCTGTATACCTAAATACTTTTGTGCATATTTCCTAAGAGCAAGAGTGTTCTCTTTCATAACCATATTGCAATGATCAAATACAGGAAACAATATATATATATATATATTTTTTAAAGATTTATTTATTTATTTTATATTTTGGGCGGGGGTCGGGTTGGGGAGGGAGGGGAGTGGGCGGGCCACTTCTATTGGTCTTTCATTTCTCTATTTCCATCCGTCTTTGTTCTTTGGCCTGTGTGGGCCTCCCATCATGTGGCCTCTGTTGTTGCAGGCGCCGGCTCTGGCGCATGCGCTCAGAGCTCCAGCTCGGTAATTGGACACATCAGTCCAGCCGCTCCGTGGCACGTGGGATCTTCCCAGGCCAGGGATCGAACCAGCGCCTTGCACTTGTTTGCCCCGGAGCCTGACACTCGTGTGTCCAAGCCCATTAATCCTCTCTACGTGGCTAGTAAATATTGCTTCAGTCCTCTAGATGCTGAGACTATCATTTCTTATTTAGCCTTTCATTTTGGACATAATTTTGAGAAAGGGAAAAAGTAAAATAAATTTTTTTTTTCCAAATTATTCTTGACTTTAGTTTTCTAATTCTGTTTTGTTTATTCAGGTTCTTGCAAATACCTTTGTCATACTCCTCTGTCTTTTTGTAGCTCTTTTCCCACCTGCTCTACATCTACTTTGTTTTTAAAATCTTTTTAAAAACAACTCTTTTTCTGAATATGAAACTTTTGGTAGCCTACCAGGCTCCTCTGTCCATGAAATTTCCCAGGCAAAAATACTGGAGTGGGTGGCCATTCCCTTCTCAAACCCAGTGATCAAACTTGGGTCTCCTGCATTACAGGTGGATTCCTTATCGTCTGAGCCACCATGGAAGCCCATGAAACCTTTACATGTTCATAAAAATTTGTAAATTTTTCTAACCCTGACAACTTTCCCCCACTTATTGCCGTGTCTTAGAAATCTTACCATTTCAGTACATACGAAATGACCTCATTATTTTAAACAGTTGCATGATATTCCATCAGATAATAATTTAATTCACTGTGTCTTTTGATGGACACATAGACTGTATGTGTAATATATGCATAATTTCTTATACCTTATAACCCTGTATACCTAAATACTTTTGTGCATATTTCCTAAGAGCAAGAGTGTTCTCTTTCATAACCATATTGCAATGATCAAATACAGGAAACAATATATATATATATATATTTTTTAAAGATTTATTTATTTATTTTATATTTTGGGCGAGGGTCAGGTTGGGGAGGGAGGGGAGTGGGCGGGCCACTTCTATTGGTCTTTCATTTCTCTATTTCCATCCGTCTTTGTTCTTTGGCCTGTGTGGGCCTCCCATCGCGGTGGCCTCTGTTGTTGCAGAGCGCCGGCTCTGGACGCATGCGCTCCAGAGCTCCAGCTCGGTAATTGGACACATCAGTCCAGCCGCTCCGTGGCACGTGGGATCTTCCCAGGCCAGGGATCGAACCAGCGCCCCTTGCACTGCAAGGCGGTGTCCTTACCCACTGGACCACCAGGGGAAGCCCAGGAAACAATATTAATTCAATATTTAAATGTCCCTTAAGTCATATGCTCCCTCCAGTACAGGGTCCAATTCAGCACCATGTGTTGTATTTAGTCCTAAAGTCTCTTTCGTCTCCTTCAGTCTACAGCAGTTCTTTAGTCGTTCTCTTTTGTGGCACTGACATTTTGAAGAATACGTATTTTCTTTTTTTTTTTTCTTTTAAAAACTTTTATTTTACTTTTAACTTTTACAGAGTTTTGTTGTTTACAGATATGCATGTTCCCAGATTAGTCATATGTATATCCCCCCCTTCCCACCCCTCCCAACCATCACACAGCACCCCTGCAGGATCTCCTTTTCTCACAGAGCAATGACTATAGCTATTTTCTTCACATATGATAGTACAGGCCTTCATGCTACTTCCTTTATGCCTCCCACTCACTGTTCCTTCCCCACAATGTCCATATGTCCACTGTCCATGTCTGTCTTTCCGTCGCTTCACTGCATGTGCCATCATCACCATCCTACTAGATTCCATATATATGCGTTAGTATATTGTACTTGTCCTTCTCTTTTTGACTGACTTCACTTTTTGTGATAGGTTCTAGATTCAACCACCTCATTAGGGCTTATTCTTCTGCATGAAGTATACATATTTTCTTAATAAATAGGATGTTCTTCAGTTTGGTTTTATCTGTTTCATCGTGATTAGATTCAGTTTATGCATTGCTGGTTCAAATACTTATATAAGTGATTTTGTATCCATCTGCCTCTCATTTAGAGATGTTAATTTTGATCAGCTTGTCAAGGTGTTATACCCAGTTCCTTTACTATGTAGTTATTGTTTTACCCCTTGTGAACTAATAGGCAGTTTTTAGGGAGCTAGAATATGATTTAAAAATCTAACTTATGTGACTATGTTTTTCTTTTGATACCTTCCCCTATCATTCTTCATTTGAATTTATTTATGATTATGGAATTGCAATTCTAAATCTCTAGCCTCATGATTTCATTTCTTACCTTGAAACTTTAGTAATCTGCCTACTTCTTGGTGCCTGCCTAGCATTTTTCCATCTCTATACTCTTTGGTAGTTTGTCCCCATTGACTTACTGTTCACTCTGTAGAAGAATCCAGTGTCCCTGTGGCTTTAAAGACGCACCGTACTGTCAACAGAGGGATGGGGCTGGCGCCAGTGTGAGTGCCTGCCAGGAGGTCCTAACATGAGTCTCTCGAGGGATAGGTAGGTGGGGAGCGAAAGACGAGGGCAAAGGAAAAGCAATGACTTGGTTCAAGTCTGTCTGTATTAAGTACAGCTTAGTTCCCAGGGACTAAGGAAATTTATAATCAAATTTTCAATATTTTTTTGTTGGGGAGTTGAACAGTATATCAGTATGTGAAATGTGTCTATCCTTTGACCAAGTTTGCTTCAAGAATTTAAGAAGATAATTAGACAAGTATGCAAAGATGTGCATACAGGGATATTCACTTCAGTGTTGTTTCTTAAAGCAGAAAGTTTAAAGCTACTTGAAAGCTTACCAGTAAGGAATGGAGTGAATTACGACATGACCGTAAAATGGAATGCTGTGCACAAATGGAAAGTAAAGGTAGAATAGGGCTTAAAAACAGGAACTCTGGTTTCAAACCTTGTCTCTTATTAGCTGTGTGATGCTGTGTGATGCTGGGCACATTGCTTGGCCCTTAAGGGCTTCAACTGTAAAGCAGGAATAATAAAACTCACCAATAAGGTTATAAGAATGAGTTAATGTGTGTATGTGTGTGTGTGTGTGTGTTTGTGTGTGTACTTCACTTAGAACATTGCCTGGAGCATAGTAAGTGCTGTATAGGTATTGGCTCCTATTATTATCTATAACATGTCCTAATAAGAATGTTACCTAACAACATAGATAATATGATCTATTACATTGAGCAAGATTTTTCCTTCTTGGTACTATTGACCAAGATCATCCTTTGTTTGTAGGGGGCTGTCCTGTGCATTATAGGTTGTTCAGCAGTACCCCTGGTCTTTCCTCGCTACTAGCCAGTAGCAAGCCTTCAGCAGTGACAATCCTCCAGTGGCCAAACGTCCCCGGGGGGAGAGGGGCAAAATCGCCCCCAGCTGAAAACCACTGCTATGAAGAGACAATTGGAAGAAATTCTTCACTGAAATGTTAAATTGTTAAAAGTAGTTATCTGTGAGTGGGGAGATTCCAGAAGACATTTTTACTGTTGGGACTTTATATAATGAGCATATATCATTGTATTTATTAAAAATAAGACTAAAATCATAAAACAAAAAATCCAAGTGTTACAGTATTTCTGTTTTGCTGGGAAGGAATATGGGACAGAGCAATAAACAAATGGACTGGAGAAGCAGGTAAAGATGACGCAGCAAGAAAAGACTAGAAGATAAGCCAGGAAAATATGGAACAGTGACCTCAACTGAGAGAAAATGAGTAATGGGACACTGTATCTGAACAGTATCTCTATGTGAAAAGTTTATGTCCTGAGTGTCTCCATTATAGCAAACAGCTCACCAGTCCTCCTTTAACTCCAGTTCAGTCTAACCCCTCCTCTTTCAGAGGAAAATGCTACAAAAAACTTCCATGAATGGTTCCCGGGAAGTAAGTTAAGAATGACCTGTCTGTGAGCTAGCAGTTGCAGCATGGAAAGCTGGCTGTGGTAATGCGTACTGAGAACTGACACTTCCCTGTCCTACACTATCTCCTGGAGCCTGCTCAAACTCATGTCCATGGAGTTGGTGATCCATGCAACCACCTCACCCTCTATCAGCCCCTTCTCCTCCTGCCCTCCATCTTTCCCAGCATCAGGGTCTTTTCCAGTGAGTCGGCTCTTCTCATCAGGCGGTCAGAGTATTTGAGTTTCAGCTTCAGCATCAATCCTTCCAATGAATATTCAGAGTTGATGTCCTTTAGGATTGACTGGTTTGATCTCCTTGCTGTCCAAGAGACTCTCAGGAGTCTTCTCTAGCACCACCGTTTGAAAGCATCAGTTCTTCAGCACTCAGCCTTCCTTATGGTCCAACTCTCAAATCCACTGGATGTGACTGCTGGAAAAACCATAACTTTGACTAGACAGACCTTTGTCAGCAAAGTGTTGTCTCTACTTTTTAATATGCTGTCTAGGTTTCTTGTAGATTTTCTTCCAGGAACAAGCATCTGTTAATTTCCTGGTTGCAGTCGCCATCTATTGTGATTTTGGAGCCCAAGAAAATAAAGTCTGTCCCTGTTTCTACTTTTTCCCCATCTATTTGCCATGAAGTGATGGGACCGGATGGCATGATCTTAGTTTTTTGAATGTTGACTTTTAAGCCAGCTTTTTCACTCTCCTCTTTTACCTTCATCAAGAGGCTCTTTAGGGGCTTCCCTGGTGGTCCAGTGGGTAAAGAGTCAACCTTGCGGCACAAGGGTCACCAGTTCGATCTCTGGTACAGGAAGATCCCATGGGAGCGGCTGGACTGGTGTATCCAATTACAAGCCAGCACTCTGGAGTGCATGCGCCCAGATCCAGTGCTCTGCAACGAGAGAAGCCACTGTGATGGGGGGCCCACACGTGCCAAAGAATAAAGATGGATGAAAATAAATAAATAAGGGACCAATAAAAGAGGTCAAAATTAAAAGAAAAGAAAGGCTCTTTAGTTCTTCATTTTCTGCCATTCATGTGGTATCATCTGCATCTGAGGTTGTTGATATTTCTCTTGGCAATCTTGATTCCAGTTTGGGATTCATCCGACCAGGCATTTTACATGATGTCTCTGCATATAAGTTAAATGAGCAGGGTGACAGTATACAGCTTTGATGTACTCCTTTCCCACTTTTGAACCAGTCCATTGTGCCAAGTCCAGCTCTAACTGTTGCTTCTTGATCTGTATCCAGGCTTCTCAGGAGGCTGGTAATATGGTCAGGTATTCGCATATCTTTTAAGAATTTTCTACACTTTGTTATGATGCACGCAAAGACTTTAGTGTAGTCAGTGAAGGACTTCGAGGGTTACCTTGCTAGCATGTGAATTGAGTAGCCTGGATCAGACTTATTTTAAAATGTAAAGCGCTCAGGTAATCTTCAGAAATTGTTCTAACACATTCTTAAGGAAGAAACATAGAAACTAATGAAATCTGTTTTTAGGTCAGCAGCACAGTGGCCTTGGAAAAAGAAAAATTCCACAGCATATTTCCGAGGATCAAGGTAATTATACTTTCTGACATTTTACAGAGATAGTCTTCCAGCTAATGTGTAATATTTTGAGGGTGTGAGGAGCTCTAGTTCCAAGGAAAGCTAAGGTGACTAGAAAATAAACATAGAATTGCAGAATTTTAGGCTAGAGAAGAACTCAAATTATTTGGCCATATCACTCTTAGTTGAGTTAAACTTCAAAGAAGTAAAGTTCATCTGTCTAGTCATTGATTTGGCTTTGATTATTTAATGCTGAACAGAATAATGAGCTGTCCTCTTGTCTGAGAGGTTGCAGTTCCCTAGGAGTAGCTAATGATCATGCCCACAGTCACTCTGCTGCTTAGTCGCAGAGCAGGAAACATCACCAGCTCTTCTGGCTGCCTTTTTCTTCAGACTGTGTGGCTGCCAAATGGTGGTGGAAGCTCAGACTGAAACTGGTAAAAATGGAGAGGGAGGCATGAAAGGAAGGTAGGAGCAGGGAAAGAGAAAAGGTTGGGGAAAGACCAAGTCCATGTTGTTCAGCTCCACATACCTGGTGTTGAGAATAGTACCCACCACATAGATGCACAGCGAGTATCTGTTGAACCAATGAATACCAAAGAGAATGTGAAGGGAGAGAGTTTTGCAGTTTTCTCAGTGTGTCCTTGTCAGAGGTCACACCCTCTCTTCACTTGATGATGGACTTCAGAGTGCAGACGGGGCCAGCAGCCACTGCTTACCATCCCTTATCCACAACTCTGATTCTCAGATATTCAGATCACAGATTCTTAACTTGGGATCCATGTATGGACCTCAAGCATTTTAGGAACTCCTTGAAATTATATGGGGATATGTGCATTTTTCTAGAGAGGGCCTGCACAGCTCTCATCAGATTCTGGGGTACCCATCAGATGTCAAGACCACCTGCTATAAGAACCATAACTAGGACTTTTTCTGCATGCAGTTTTCAGGTGTTTGAGCCCTTCTGTTTTCTTTTCAATTTAAATATTATACTGGATTTTACAGAGCACACCCAACACTGGTCATGTAGCTGTTTTGGTGAGTGGTGATTACCTAGTCACACAGCTATAAGTACCAGTGATTAGAGGTTACACAAAGCTTCTGAAAGGGAAATAATTCCCTGAGATGTGGCTGCAGTGCCCAGAACAACATGATCCTAAAGACTAAATGCAAGCAAAGAGGGCCAAATACTCCCCTTCCCTCAAGGGTAAAGTGGCCAACAGCCAGGACCACCTAGATGCTGCAGGATCTAGTATCTCCCTCCTCTTCTATTAAAGCAACCCACGAATTGTCCATCTGTGTGCATGGTCATTGCGTTGGGTCTGGTTACTGCTTACCTTTCAGTGATTGGGGCAGTATTATGGTATAGGGCACAGGGTTTTATGTCACGTGTTTCTTTTTACAGGACAAGTCCAGAACGAGATCCTCTCATTCTTCTGTCTCGGAAAAATCCAAAACTTGTTGATGCAGAATACACGAAAAACCAGGCCTGGAAATCTATGAAAGTAATCACCAGTCATCTGACTAGAACTACAGCAGTGAACATTCTCGCTCCAAGAACATTGCCACCTGGGTAGAATTTCAGATTAGGTTTCCTCTTAGTGGTGGGGATGAATGTTGAAAAAGTTCCATGGACTAAAATTAGCATATATGTAAATTATTCTTTTTCAGACTCATTGTATTTCTGGGCCCTTATTATTACTCATGTTTCATACTATTTTGAAGGTTTAAATAGGTTTATTTTGAAGGTTTAAAAGGTTTGTGGCCAGAGGTTACAAACATTTTCTGTAAATGGCTATTTGGTAAATGTTCTAGGCTTTGAAGATCTTACAGTCTGGGTTGCAGTCATTCAGCTCTGGCATGCAGTGTGAAAGCAGCCATGGATAATACATAAATGACTGAGCATGCCTGTATTCCAATAAAACTTTAGGGCACTGAAATTTGAATTTCACATAATGTCATTAAATGGATTTTTTCCTTTCGGGGCATGGGCCAGTATTTCAGGTCAAGACCACCTGCTATAAGAACCATAACTAGGACTTTTCTGCATGCAGTTTTCAGGTGTTTGAGCCCTTCTGTTTTCTTTTCAATTTAAATATTATACTGGATTTTACAGAGCACACCCAACACTGGTCATGTAGCTGTTTTGGTGAGTGGTGATTACCTAGTCACACAGCTATAAGTACCAGTGATTAGAGGTTACACAAAGCTTCTGAAAGGGAAATAATTCCCTGAGATGTGGCTGCAGTGCCCAGAACAACATGATCCTAAAGACTAAATGCAAGCAAAGAGGGCCAAATACTCCCCTTCCCTCAAGGGTAAAGTGGCCAACAGCCAGGACCACCTAGATGCTGCAGGATCTAGTATCTCCCTCCTCTTCTATTAAAGCAACCCACGAATTGTCCATCTGTGTGCATGGTCATTGCGTTGGGTCTGGTTACTGCTTACCTTTCAGTGATTGGGGCAGTATTATGGTATAGGGCACAGGGTTTTATGTCACGTGTTTCTTTTTACAGGACAAGTCCAGAACGAGATCCTCTCATTCTTCTGTCTCGGAAAAATCCAAAACTTGTTGATGCAGAATACACGAAAAACCAGGCCTGGAAATCTATGAAAGTAATCACCAGTCATCTGACTAGAACTACAGCAGTGAACATTCTCGCTCCAAGAACATTGCCACCTGGGTAGAATTTCAGATTAGGTTTCCTCTTAGTGGTGGGGATGAATGTTGAAAAAGTTCCATGGACTAAAATTAGCATATATGTAAATTATTCTTTTTCAGACTCATTGTATTTCTGGGCCCTTATTATTACTCATGTTTCATACTATTTTGAAGGTTTAAATAGGTTTATTTTGAAGGTTTAAAAGGTTTGTGGCCAGAGGTTACAAACATTTTCTGTAAATGGCTATTTGGTAAATGTTCTAGGCTTTGAAGATCTTACAGTCTGGGTTGCAGTCATTCAGCTCTGGCATGCAGTGTGAAAGCAGCCATGGATAATACATAAATGACTGAGCATGCCTGTATTCCAATAAAACTTTAGGGCACTGAAATTTGAATTTCACATAATTTTCCCATGTCATTAAATATCCCCCTTTGGTTTATTTTTTTCCACCCATTTTCAAGGTAAAGATAATGTTAGTTAGTGAGTAGTATACAAAAACAAGCGGTAGCCTAGATCTGGCCTGTAGACTGTAAGTTTGCCAACCCCTGGTTTAAACCACTGGTTCTCAACCCTGACTATACAGTCCAACCAGAGAGCTTAAAAATGAATGGAATGAATCAGAATCTCTGAAAATGGCATATAGGCATCTTCCTTTGTTTAAAACTCCCCAGGTGATTCTAAGGTGAAACAAGCAGTGACTGGTTCTCTGCTTGGGACTCCATGTCTGTGCTTTTAACTATCTTTCTTGCCTTATTCAGGAACCTTAAGTCTTAAATGTCCTCATCTGAAATTGCCATATACCATATGAGGATAATATGAGAAAAATGTTTAAACTTCTTATCAGAAAAACCAAGTGAGAAATAAGAAATACTAAGTAAAAATGCGTGTATTTATTGCATGATCATTTAATTCAAACAGAGCAAATGAAGTATAAGAAACTTTGTTAAAAAAAAAATATATGAAAAAAATGTATCCATTCACCACAACATCTACTGTGGGAAGCTGAAAAGGCAAACAAGACTTGTCCCCCTTGCCGTTTGCTGAGGTGGTTGAAGTATGGATAGAGCGTAGGGGTCTCTACCTCTGATGTCTCCAGGGACTGCAGGAGCGAGCAGGAGAGAGCGCTGAAGGTCCAGTCATTGCTGCCAAGGGGAATAGGAGCTCTTTTTGCCAAATCCTCCTTTTGTTTTCCAAGAAAAGTAGAAATCTGGATTTTTGTAAGAAATATCCTACCAGTTATAAATGCTGTCAGTGGCTTGAATATTTATTTTTTAAATACTTTGTGAGTGCAACAGAATTTGTATGTGAGCTTACACCTCCTGTGCCATATAATTTACACAGAGTAAATTGTGCAGCAAACCATGACATCTGAATGCAGAGGAGGATTCACATGGCCCCAGGGGAACTTACACTCTAAAGTCACACAGACCAGGTTAAAGCCCACCTGCTTATGGCCATGCAGCCTTGAGCAACTCTCCCAACTTCTCAAAGCCTTGGCTGTGTCATCTATAATGCAGGGAAGTCATGCCTCCTGAGTCTGTGCACTTGGAGGCTTCATTGAGGTCATGTTGATGAAATGGTTAGTGACGTTTGTTGCACAGTGGTCTTTAGTAAGTGCTCCTCCTGCTAGCACTAACAACTTCCTTTTTCCTGAAAGGATACCTTGGGAAAGCCAGCTGCTAAGGATGTCCATCTTGTGGATCACTGCAAATACAAGTAAGACTTCCAGTACGCCTGACTCTCTCTGTTTCCCTATTGGTTTTGGAATAGCTTCACTGTGGGTGAGAACCTTAATACTAGGGCCCAGCTGGGGTTTATAAAAGTTCCATTAATTCATTTAGGTATTGTTTTCTGAGAGCCTGCTGTGCACAAGGCTCTGGACTGGGTTCTGTGAGAACTGTGGAGACAATGAAACATGGTCCCTGCTTCCATGGAGCTTGCATGCTCGTAAACAAAGGGACGGTATTCCCTCTCTCTGCATCCCATGCAAGAGCTGAACTTAGATCAGGTATATATTAGGTTAATTAAAACAGTTTAAGGCTCAACATGAATAAAGCATATGTGACTAATGTATTATACTTAAATGCCAGGACTAAGAATTAGATTGGGGTAAAACCAGGTCAGGAGGAAGGTAGTGGAGTATTCAGAGAGATGAATGCTGATTACATGCACAGAAGGAACTAGAGCATAGAAGTAGCTCTGGTTGGAGACATGCATGAGAAAGGCTGAAAAGAAAATGTTATTAGTTATCTTTTTCCAGGGCGGCACTTCTTTGAAGATTAACTAGGTATGCCTGGTTGTATTTTCCAGATCTCATAAGAGGGAACAGGGAACAGGGCATGCCTTTGTCAAGATAGAGTATCCTATGAGAAAAACCAGGCTTTGAGGGGCCATGATGAGTTTGAGACTGTAGGCCTAGAACAACTTATAGGCAAAGGATGAGATATTGTTCCCTTCTGAGCCTCGTATGTGCTCTGCCCCACACCCAGCTGCTGGCCCTGTGTGTCTCTGCCTGGAGAAAGTGTCCCTCTCGTCCCCTTACTCCAGTATTCCCAGGAACAACCTCTAACGCCTGGAACAGCAAGGAGTTTATGAAAACTCCACAGGGCATGCTGATATGTCCTTGAAAACTTAAAATGGAAAGAGAAGTGGGGGCAGTAAAAGGAGAGAAAAAGAGGGAATAAGAAAAAAATGTCATGTGTGTGGCAGCAGGAATGTAGTATCAGATATATTTTGCTCTTTGTTTTCCAGGTATTTGTTTAATTTTCGGGGTGTAGCTGCAAGTTTCCGATTCAAACACCTTTTTCTGTGTGGTTCACTTGTTTTCCATGTTGGTGATGAGTGGCTGGAATTCTTCTATCCACAACTGAAGCCATGGGTTCACTACATCCCAGTCAAAACAGATCTCTCCAATGTTCAGTAAGCAGCTCTCCCCTAGAGTTTCTGATGACTCTTGCAATCTACCTCTAAGTTCCTGGCCATTTAAGATACTTACTCCTGATGACATTTTTCATTGAAAGCTTTTTTAAAAAATTGGGTTTTCAGATACAGTATTGCATTATTATCCAACTAGACTGAGTGGGATTTAATTTGTAACAGTGTCCTAATGCGGGTTCAGAATTTAAAATTCAGGGCTTCCCTGGTGGTCCAGTGGGTAAAGAGTCTGTCTTGCAGTGCAAGGGGCACCGGTTCAATCCCTGCGCCTGGAAAGATCCCACGTGGCGAGGAACGACTAAACCAGTGTGTCCAGTTGTGAGCCAGCACTCTGGAGCACATGCACCCAGAGCTGGTGCTCTGCAGTGAGAGAGGCCACTGCAATGGGAGGCCCACACAGGCTGAAGAATAAATATGGATGAAAAATAAATAAATGAAAAATCAATGAAAAGAGGTCAAAAAAAATTTTTTTTAATTTTAAAATTCAGAGATAGTATTGCATTATTATCCAGTTAGACTGAGTGGGATTTAATTTGTAAAAGTGCTCTAATGCTGATTCAAAATTTAACATTCAGACAGTATGCCTTAATCGCTCAAAGACTAAATCACTGATCTTTCAAAGACTAAAGATAAGGGTATTCGTTCGCGTTACACTGTCAAAAGGACTTTCAGATACAGCATGAGAACTGACCTCAGTGAAACTGAGGCAGGCTTCCTCTCATGATGGGAGGAGCTAGGACGGGACATGGAGAAGGACCCGAAATGTAGCCCAGTGCCCTCTTCTAGGGGTCAGAGCAAGAAACAGGAGGGAAATATTTTTCTTCACTATTAATTTTTGATGTGTATCATTAAACATTTCTCTATTTCCCCAAATATGTTCCAGAACTACAACAGGCTGTTTAGCCTATGTTGTTGTTTTTTTTTTTTTTTCTTTATTTTAAAGTTTTTACAGAGTTTTGTTGTTCACAGACATGCACGTTCCCAGATCAGTCATATGCATATCCCTGGTCCCCTGGGATATTTTTTTGTTGTTGTTATTTTGACACCGTAAGGACCCAATGTCTTTACTTTAAAAAAAAAAAAAAAAAACTCACCATCTATATATCTAAAGATTAACTACAGTCTGTGATCTCTCTGCGTAGTACTAATGAGTGTGGTCTGTATTTCAGAGCCTTATAATCCTTTCCATTTTAGGGACCTGTTGCAGTTTGTAAAAGCAAATGATGATGTAGCTCAGGAAATTGCTGAAAGGTATGTTGTATTCATTTTTCTTTTTCCACATTTCTTATCATCCCTGTTTTGCCTGAGTCAAAGTCTTACGAATGTTGCTAATATGATGATACATAAATTTCAGCCTCGTTATACAGAGATAATCAGGATCAATGCTGTCCTGGGGGAAAACACACATTCACATATGTCTCAAGTCCATCCTTTGTAGAGTTAGATTGAAATATTTGAAGTTGTTCAAGTATTGTTTCTGAGAACTTGCTGTTTATATATCTGTTTTTAAGAAAAAAAGATTAGTGTCTATTTCTGAATGTGTGTGTGTGGATATGAGGACTATAGAGTTGGTTCTGAAGGTCAAAGAGTGAAATTACATAAAGTACTCTGAACAGTGCTTGGTACAGATAAGTACTCAAAGGTAAGCCACTGGTTTTATTAAATGTCATGCTTTAACTGTTCTTGTTAATCTTGTCTCTAGGGGAAGCCAGTTTATTCTGAACCACTTGAAGATGGATGATATCACCTGTTACTGGGAGGACCTGTTGACTGAATACTCGAAATTCCTATCCTATAATGTAACAAGAAGGAAAGGCTATGATCAGGTTGTTCCCAAAATTTTGAAAACTGAACTCTAGTAATCGTCATGGAGCCATATCCTTTCTGTGGCAGCAGATCTCAGATAGCCTGTGGTAAGAAGCTTGCTGTGAGCATCACACCTGTACCTTAGATACTGTTACCAAACCAGATACCTGGTTTTCCTTACGCTGCACCAGGAGCAACTTTGGAGAAGTTGGAAATTGGAGATTTGGAGATTGTGTAGAATACAGTTATGAAGCAGCTCAACACATTGGCTGAATAAGGACCAGACATCATGAGATGTAGGTTTTGAACCCAGTTCTGCCTTTCATTTTCTTAGGACCAATCACAGCTCGTGCCTCAGATCATCCATATGTGTATGTCCATCACTGTGAAACTGACTGTGCCCACAGGGCGACACCCTTCCTCCCACTGGTTGGAGTAGAAAGTCACTCATGTGGAACTAGTTCAGAGCCTTATAATCCTTTCCATTTTAGGGACCTGTTGCAGTTTGTAAAAGCAAATGATGATGTAGCTCAGGAAATTGCTGAAAGGTATGTTGTATTCATTTTTCTTTTTCCACATTTCTTATCATCCCTGTTTTGCCTGAGTCAAAGTCTTACGAATGTTGCTAATATGATGATACATAAATTTCAGCCTCGTTATACAGAGATAATCAGGATCAATGCTGTCCTGGGGGAAAACACACATTCACATATGTCTCAAGTCCATCCTTTGTAGAGTTAGATTGAAATATTTGAAGTTGTTCAAGTATTGTTTCTGAGAACTTGCTGTTTATATATCTGTTTTTAAGAAAAAAAGATTAGTGTCTATTTCTGAATGTGTGTGTGTGGATATGAGGACTATAGAGTTGGTTCTGAAGGTCAAAGAGTGAAATTACATAAAGTACTCTGAACAGTGCTTGGTACAGATAAGTACTCAAAGGTAAGCCACTGGTTTTATTAAATGTCATGCTTTAACTGTTCTTGTTAATCTTGTCTCTAGGGGAAGCCAGTTTATTCTGAACCACTTGAAGATGGATGATATCACCTGTTACTGGGAGGACCTGTTGACTGAATACTCGAAATTCCTATCCTATAATGTAACAAGAAGGAAAGGCTATGATCAGGTTGTTCCCAAAATTTTGAAAACTGAACTCTAGTAATCGTCATGGAGCCATATCCTTTCTGTGGCAGCAGATCTCAGATAGCCTGTGGTAAGAAGCTTGCTGTGAGCATCACACCTGTACCTTAGATACTGTTACCAAACCAGATACCTGGTTTTCCTTACGCTGCACCAGGAGCAACTTTGGAGAAGTTGGAAATTGGAGATTTGGAGATTGTGTAGAATACAGTTATGAAGCAGCTCAACACATTGGCTGAATAAGGACCAGACATCATGAGATGTAGGTTTTGAACCCAGTTCTGCCTTTCATTTTCTTAGGACCAATCACAGCTCGTGCCTCAGATCATCCATATGTGTATGTCCATCACTGTGAAACTGACTGTGCCCACAGGGCGACACCCTTCCTCCCACTGGTTGGAGTAGAAAGTCACTCATGTGGAACTAGTACAGCTCCTCACCACAGCTCTGCAGTTACTCTGCACTCAATCTCTGTCGCTGTATTTTACTGTCGAAAGCCCTTTAGGGTTTGTGACGAATACTTGGGGATTATTTCCTGAAAAGTCTAAGGAAGCAATAGTGTGCCATGCAACGATGTAGGAGCTTTCTTTTGTAAAAGCGATACTCTTTGATACTCAGGAGGCTTCTATAAAGCCACGTAGAAAGGGACCAATTGCAGGAGTAATCATTGCAATTGGATTTCAAGTTCCTTTTTTGTGCCTTCACATCCTTCTTTATGTTCTCTTTCAAAAAAAAGAGATAAAAACCTCTTAATAAATTTAGGAAGTAGTCCTTACTCTTTAAAGGAATTGTGCCTAAAACCAGTTCTTCCTCATTCTTCACACACCCTTCACATTTTTTGTCCTTGAGTTGCCAGCAGTCCATGCATGCAGGGATTGCAAGGAGTCTTCATGTGTGAAACAGTGTTAAGTTGGGAGTTTAGAGCGTTCAACTTTAGCACTTACTTACATGGGAGATGTCAGTAGTAGTGCACATCCCTGTTGGAGTGCTTTTTTTTCCCCTTTTGAGAAAGACATTTGGATAATAGTTTGATCTCGCAATGATGTTCTCCCTAACATAGTCAAAAATGAAGAAAAAAATTTTAGGTTAAAACTCATGTAGTCTGATGACTCAGAACCATCCTTGTTCCTTAGGCCCAAAATCTCCACTGAGAAATCAACTCTTTTCCTTTGTCTCTTAAGAACTGTTTGGTATTAACTGGTTTCAAAATTAGTAAATGTGAGATTCAATTATATAAAATCAGGGACTATATTCCATTTGTGAAACATGCTATTAGTCCTTTAATCTCCCTTCGCAAAACCTAAATTTCTGGTAAGAGCATTGCATGGACGGGCAAATGTTTAGAATACAGTTATGAAGCAGCTCAACACATTGGCTGAATAAGGACCAGACATCATGAGATGTAGGTTTTGAACCCAGTTCTGCCTTTCATTTTCTTAGGACCAATCACAGCTCGTGCCTCAGATCATCCATATGTGTATGTCCATCACTGTGAAACTGACTGTGCCCACAGGGCGACACCCTTCCTCCCACTGGTTGGAGTAGAAAGTCACTCATGTGGAACTAGTACAGCTCCTCACCACAGCTCTGCAGTTACTCTGCACTCAATCTCTGTCGCTGTATTTTACTGTCGAAAGCCCTTTAGGGTTTGTGACGAATACTTGGGGATTATTTCCTGAAAAGTCTAAGGAAGCAATAGTGTGCCATGCAACGATGTAGGAGCTTTCTTTTGTAAAAGCGATACTCTTTGATACTCAGGAGGCTTCTATAAAGCCACGTAGAAAGGGACCAATTGCAGGAGTAATCATTGCAATTGGATTTCAAGTTCCTTTTTTGTGCCTTCACATCCTTCTTTATGTTCTCTTTCAAAAAAAAGAGATAAAAACCTCTTAATAAATTTAGGAAGTAGTCCTTACTCTTTAAAGGAATTGTGCCTAAAACCAGTTCTTCCTCATTCTTCACACACCCTTCACATTTTTTGTCCTTGAGTTGCCAGCAGTCCATGCATGCAGGGATTGCAAGGAGTCTTCATGTGTGAAACAGTGTTAAGTTGGGAGTTTAGAGCGTTCAACTTTAGCACTTACTTACATGGGAGATGTCAGTAGTAGTGCACATCCCTGTTGGAGTGCTTTTTTTTTCCCCTTTTGAGAAAGACATTTGGATAATAGTTTGATCTCGCAATGATGTTCTCCCTAACATAGTCAAAAATGAAGAAAAAAATTTTAGGTTAAAACTCATGTAGTCTGATGACTCAGAACCATCCTTGTTCCTTAGGCCCAAAATCTCCACTGAGAAATCAACTCTTTTCCTTTGTCTCTTAAGAACTGTTTGGTATTAACTGGTTTCAAAATTAGTAAATGTGAGATTCAATTATATAAAATCAGGGACTATATTCCATTTGTGAAACATGCTATTAGTCCTTTAATCTCCCTTTCGCAAAACTATAAGCCTATTGACCTTCTTAGAGGAGTTTCTGGTAAGAGCATTGCATGGAACGGGGCAAATGTTTAAAACTGAATCTTTTGTCTTTGAATATTAAAAGCTCGTGAGGACTGTGTCCTTAGGTGCTATAAGTCTGGCAATAAGTCTGAGTTGTACTGTGGTTTTGCCTTTTCAATAGGTGGCCCTGGTAGATATTATCATTCTATTTTAATTTTCTGCTGACTGAACTAAGAGTTTAGAGAGATAGGAATACCAGACCACCTTACCTGACTCCTGAGAAGCCTGGATGCAGGTCAGGAAGCAACAGTTAGAACTGGACTTGGAAGAACAGACTGGTTCAAAACTGGAAAAGGAGTACGTCAAGGCTGTACATTGTCACTCTCCTTATTTAACTTATGTGCAGAGACATCAGGCGAAATTCCTGGCTGGATGAATCTCACACTGAAATCATAATTGCCAAGAAAAATATCAACAACCTCAGATATGCAGATGATACGACCCTAGTGGCAGAAAATGAAGAGGAACTAAAGAACCTCTTGATGAAGGTGAAAGAGGAGAGTGAAAAAACTGGCTTAAAACTCAACTTTGGGGCTTTCCTGGTGGTTCAGTGGGTAAGGATACCACCTTGCAGTGCAAGGGGCGCCAGTTCAATCCCTGGCCTGGGAAGATCCCACGTGCCACAGAGCGGTTGGACCGATGTGTCCAATTACCGAGCCGGGGCTCTGGAGCGCGTGCGTCCAGAGCCAGTGATCTGCGACAGTAGAGGCCACCGTGATGGGAGGCCCGCACTGGCCAAAGAACAAAGATGGATGCAAATAGATAAATGAAAAAAAAAGACCAATAGAAGTGGCCCACTCACCCCTCCCTCCCCACCCCTCCCCACCCAAAAAAACCCTCAACTTTGAAGAAAACTAAAGAGCATGTCATCAGGTCCCATCACTTCATGCAAATAGATGGGGAAAAGTGGAAACAGTGACAGACTTTATTTTCTTGGACTCCAAAATCACTGTGCATGGTGAGTGTAGCCATGCAATTAAAAGATGCTTGTGCTCTTTGGAAGAAAATCTATGAGAAACCTAGACAGCGTATTTAAAAGGAGAGACATCACTTTGGTGACAAAGGTCTGTGTAGTCAAAACTATGGTTTTTCCAGTAGTCGTGTATGGATATGAAGTTGGACCACAAAGAAGGCTGAGCACCAAAGAACTGATGCTTTCACATTGTGCTAGCCCCCTTGAGAGTCCCTTGGGCAAAAAGGAGATCAAACCAATTAATCCTAAAGGAAATCAGCCCTGAATATTCATTGGAAGGACTGATGCTGAAGCTCCAATTCTTTGGCCACCTGAGGCGAAGAGCCAACTCATTGGAAAAGACCCTGATGCTGTTAGAGATAGGAATACCAGACCACCTTACCTGACTCCTGAGAAGCCTGGATGCAGGTCAGGAAGCAACAGTTAGAACTGGACTTGGAAGAACAGACTGGTTCAAAACTGGAAAAGGAGTACGTCAAGGCTGTACATTGTCACTCTCCTTATTTAACTTATGTGCAGAGACATCAGGCGAAATTCCTGGCTGGATGAATCTCACACTGAAATCATAATTGCCAAGAAAAATATCAACAACCTCAGATATGCAGATGATACGACCCTAGTGGCAGAAAATGAAGAGGAACTAAAGAACCTCTTGATGAAGGTGAAAGAGGAGAGTGAAAAAACTGGCTTAAAACTCAACTTTGGGGCTTTCCTGGTGGTTCAGTGGGTAAGGATACCACCTTGCAGTGCAAGGGGCGCCAGTTCAATCCCTGGCCTGGGAAGATCCCACGTGCCACAGAGCGGTTGGACCGATGTGTCCAATTACCGAGCCGGGGCTCTGGAGCGCGTGCGTCCAGAGCCAGTGATCTGCGACAGTAGAGGCCACCGTGATGGGAGGCCCGCACTGGCCAAAGAACAAAGATGGATGCAAATAGATAAATGAAAAAAAAAGACCAATAGAAGTGGCCCACTCACCCCCTCCCTCCCGACCCCTCCCCACCCAAAAACCCCCTCAACTTTGAAGAAAACTAAAGAGCATGTCATCAGGTCCCATCACTTCATGCAAATAGATGGGGAAAAGTGGAAACAGTGACAGACTTTATTTTCTTGGACTCCAAAATCACTGTGCATGGTGAGTGTAGCCATGCAATTAAAAGATGCTTGTGCTCTTTGGAAGAAAATCTATGAGAAACCTAGACAGCGTATTTAAAAGGAGAGACATCACTTTGGTGACAAAGGTCTGTGTAGTCAAAACTATGGTTTTTCCAGTAGTCGTGTATGGATATGAAGTTGGACCACAAAGAAGGCTGAGCACCAAAGAACTGATGCTTTCACATTGTGCTAGCCCCCTTGAGAGTCCCTTGGGCAAAAAGGAGATCAAACCAATTAATCCTAAAGGAAATCAGCCCTGAATATTCATTGGAAGGACTGATGCTGAAGCTCCAATTCTTTGGCCACCTGAGGCGAAGAGCCAACTCATTGGAAAAGACCCTGATGCTGTGAAAGATTAAAGGCAGGAGGAAAAAGGGATGACAGAGGATGAGATGGTTGGATGGCATCTCTGACTCAATGGACATGAGTTTGAGCAAACTCCAGGAGATGTTGAAGGACAGGGAAGCCTAGTGTGCTGCAGCCTGTGGAGTCGCAAAGAGTTGGCCATGACTAAGCGAGTGAACAACAGTGAAACTAAGGGGAAAAGTTTCTGTCTTGTGAATTAGCCGCTGAAGCAGCTGAATTAGCAGCATTTCCCTGCGAGTGTTTTCGACTTGAGGCTCAAGCATCATTTTCTTTCAGAATCCTTATTTTCATTCCTTTAGGCAGTTAGAGGCCATCAGGTACTTTGCTCAAGCCTATATTATATAACATCACATTGTACTGTAGTAATTTGGGTGTTTTTCCTGCTCTTCTGCAAGCATTTTTTTTCCCTGTGAATTTCTTGATGGATAGGAATCCTGTTTTACTTGTCCCAGTTTCTCCATTATCCAGCACAATGCCTCAGAAAGATGCACAGAAGAATGTTGGAAAGATGGATGGATGGATGGATGGATGGGGACAGTAGGCTTAACTAAATCCTATTTACAAACTGCCACACCGTTGGTTTCAAGAAGGACTGGACAAGACTGTAGTAATTGGGTCAGTGTAAATTCTTATCTGCCCTTTAAAGAGTTAATACAACCATCTTTGTATTTAAGTACAGCAAATGTTATTCAGATTTTACACATATTTGTTTATCTCAGTGTAGATGGTATGAAGATGGTGTATAATGACATGTAAGACATATGGTTTTGAGAGTAATTTTTATCTCCATAACTTTTGAAAGTTGTTGTTTGTTATTAATACCAGCTGGGTCCCGAACTTAACCCTTTCCTTCTCAGAGATAAAAGCCACACTTTTCTTCAAGGAAAGAGAATAACTGAGTTTATTTTAAAGAAGTGGGATACTTGGATAACACAAGAAATGATTTTCCTTTATTTGGGGAGTATCATCTGTGTGATGTTATCAATGTTCCCGTATTATTCTGCTGTTACATCAGGTTTTCCTCGCAGAAGAGCATAAAAACCACCTGTAGCTGGTTTAAGCAAAAGAACTTTTTAGAAGGATATGAGGGCATCATGGGGCTTCCCAGGTGGCACCAGTGGTAAAGAACACACCTGCCATTGCAGGAGACGTAAGAGACACATGTTCGACCTCTGGGTTGGGAAGATCCCCTGGAATAGGAAATGGCAACCCACTCCAGTTTTCTTGCCCAGAGAATCCCATGGACAGAGGAGCCTGGCAGGCTACAGTCCATGGGGCCACAGAGTTGGACACAACTGAAGTGACTTAGCACTCATGCAGAGGGTATCTTGGAGTAGTTGGAAGGATAGAAAGCAGAGCAGTTACAGGAATCTCAACAAGAATTTGAAGAGTCTCTAGAGTGCTGTTGTGTGCAGATCCAGAGACTGCCAGGCTCTGCCTCAAAGCCCAGAATTCCCAAGAGAAAAAAACTCAGTAGGCCCATTTGTGTCGGTTCTAAAGAAGCTGGTTCCCTACTCTTTACCCCTGCTCTGACTGTGAACAAGAGCACACACAGATGTAAAAACCCATCTTCTTGTGCGTCTAAAAATGGCTTCACTTAACATAATCCTACTGCATCCCGAGGTAAGGTGTGGGTGAAGGAGAGGGGTACAGTTACAAATCACTTATTTAATAATTAATCAAATACTTCTTGAGCATTCGCTGTGCATGGCGGAAGATAAGCAAATGTTTACAGCGTAGCGCGGCGGCTCAGCAGGACTGAGGGCGGGAGCAGCCGGGACCATGGCTGGAGGCAAAGCTGGAAAGGACAATGGCAAGGCCAAGGCCAAGGCAGTGTCTTGCCACAGAGGGCTGGGCTATGGTTTCCTGTGGGCCGCATCCATAGACATTTGAAGACTTGCACCACAAGCCACGGAGAGGGTGGTGCCACTGCTGCAGTGTACAGTGCGGCAATTCTGGAGTGCCTCACCGCTGAGGTGCTGGAGCTGGCAGGTATTGCTTCCAAGGATCTCACAGCTTGCAACCTGTGGTGATGAAGAGTTGGATTCTCTTATCAAAGCTACCATAGCTGGGGGAGGAGTGATCCCTCACATCCGTAAGTCTCTGATTGGAAAGAAGGAATAACAGAAATCTGCTTAGAGAGTTATTTTAACCAACCCTCTTCCTCCCTGTCATTGTACTGTAACTGGGACAGAAGAAATAATGGGATTATGTGGAATTTTTAAAACAGTTAAATGGAAAACCATAGGCAATTACTGTAGACATGATGAAACATTTGCACGTTCTTAGACTTGAAGTTTGATCAAAGTACTTGTTTATGTGGCAACAGTTGTGTGTTGACTGGCTAGGTTTCTCCCAATGTGAATCCCATACAGAAGTAGGCCCATGGGGCAGAGTTGGACACAACTGAAGTGACTTAGCACTCATGCAGAGGGTATCTTGGAGTAGTTGGAAGGATAGAAAGCAGAGCAGTTACAGGAATCTCAACAAGAATTTGAAGAGTCTCTAGAGTGCTGTTGTGTGCAGATCCAGAGACTGCCAGGCTCTGCCTCAAAGCCCAGAATTCCCAAGAGAAAAAAACTCAGTAGGCCCATTTGTGTCGGTTCTAAAGAAGCTGGTTCCCTACTCTTTACCCCTGCTCTGACTGTGAACAAGAGCACACACAGATGTAAAAACCCATCTTCTTGTGCGTCTAAAAATGGCTTCACTTAACATAATCCTACTGCATCCCGAGGTAAGGTGTGGGTGAAGGAGAGGGGTACAGTTACAAATCACTTATTTAATAATTAATCAAATACTTCTTGAGCATTCGCTGTGCATGGCGGAAGATAAGCAAATGTTTACAGCGTAGCGCGGCGGCTCAGCAGGACTGAGGGCGGGAGCAGCCGGGACCATGGCTGGAGGCAAAGCTGGAAAGGACAATGGCAAGGCCAAGGCCAAGGCAGTGTCTTGCCACAGAGGGCTGGGCTATGGTTTCCTGTGGGCCGCATCCATAGACATTTGAAGACTTGCACCACAAGCCACGGAGAGGGTGGTGCCACTGCTGCAGTGTACAGTGCGGCAATTCTGGAGTGCCTCACCGCTGAGGTGCTGGAGCTGGCAGGTATTGCTTCCAAGGATCTCACAGCTTGCAACCTGTGGTGATGAAGAGTTGGATTCTCTTATCAAAGCTACCATAGCTGGGGGAGGAGTGATCCCTCACATCCGTAAGTCTCTGATTGGAAAGAAGGAATAACAGAAATCTGCTTAGAGAGTTATTTTAACCAACCCTCTTCCTCCCTGTCATTGTACTGTAACTGGGACAGAAGAAATAATGGGATTATGTGGAATTTTTAAAACAGTTAAATGGAAAACCATAGGCAATTACTGTAGACATGATGAAACATTTGCACGTTCTTAGACTTGAAGTTTGATCAAAGTACTTGTTTATGTGGCAACAGTTGTGTGTTGACTGGCTAGGTTTCTCCCATGTGTTTTATACAAAAATGGAATTGATAAACCATTTTTTTAAAAAGATAACTTGTCTCAAAACTTCTGTTTGTGCTTTATTGGAAATATTTTGCTCATGCTTTGAAATTTTTTAAATTTCAAATCGGTTATATATTCAGAAAAATCAGAAATTGAGAATCTACTTCTATCATGGTTGATGTCATAGTAGATTTTAGATGCTATTTGTAGTATGTAACAATTATTTTATGTACCACTAAAGAAAAAAAAACTGCCAATTAAACCATGATGTGCCATCAATTATGAGATACATCCCAAGTTCAGAGATGTTAGAATATGAAAACATGCATTTAGAGTTGGTGAAATAATATAGTGGAGTTATTTAATGAGCACTTAACTATGTGGCAAGTTCTGTGCTAAGCACTTTAGTAATGATTTTATTACCCCCATACTATTAATGGTATGGAACCTGAGGCTTACAGAAGTTAAACGGCTTGCCAAAAAGCATTTATATAGTAGGTAGAAAAAGGCAGAACTAGGATACAGAGATTTGACTGACTTCAGAGCCCACACCATTAAACCTATAATTCAAGTGAAGTTTATTGAAGTTGTCTGCTTTTGGCTTAAAATTCCAGCTTTTAGTGATCTGTTTATTGGTAAGGTAACATTCAGTAATTTGTACAGTATTTTAAAAATTATTTTTGTCCATTTCTAAGTAACTGTTGTAAGGATTAAGTTAATGTACCATTTCATTTAATGGTCAATCAGGAAATTATATTTTTCTGCCTGGAAGTCTTCATAAAAATGGAAATTCTTTAATGTTTTATAATACAACAGTATCAATCAAAACTCTCATTTTTAAAAACTTATTTTACTATGGAAATTTTCAAGAATAAAGAGAACAGTATCATGAACCAAAAAAAAGCAAATGTTTAAAGTAGGCTCCCTAACATGAAGGAGCTTTCTAGTTGAGATGATGAAGTATGAGAGGCTTCATAGGCAGAAGCTGGTTAAGGTGATATGAAGCCTTATTTGTAAGGCCAGTTATTCATAAAGACATTATGGATTTGAAGTTTAGCGGGAGAAGAAATTTCTGGTGCAGATGGAAACTTCATGGAAATAAAAGTCGAGCTATGCTTTGAAGGTTAAATGAAATTGTCCTTGGAGTTCTCAAAATTCATTCCCTTTACCTGTAGTAACAGTTTATGTCATATAATGTAATATTTGTAGCAAGGGCAGTACCTAGCAGGGAAAGGGAACTTTCTCACACCTGGGAGAAAATTCATGATGGGGTAAGAAGCGGCTGAGATCTGTAAGCAGAAATCAGCACAAAGTCTGAGGGCAGAATAGTGGTGGCTCCAGGCACACTGTGGTGACTGTATGGAAGTTTGCTCCTGATGCCTTTACTCGCAGCAAAGGCACATCCTGGACAGGAGCGAGCTCAGTGTGAAACAAGAGTGGTCCAAGTGAACCGAGCAACACCTTTTGGCTTGATGGTGTTCTGAGACCACACAAGGGGGAGAGTATTTCCATAGTGGAAAAGGAAGGTAAGCCCCAAGGGTTTTGAGCAGGAGAATTGGAGGGTGACAGAGAAGGAGTCTAAGGAGCTGGGATGGAACAGCAGCAAGAGTGTGAGCAGGGCCTAAGGTCTAGAGACTTCCTGAGTGGCCCGATGGTAAAGGGAACCTTACAAAACAGGCTTAGTTACCCAAATGAGAAGGCAGCTATACAGTTAGCAAAAGTCGCATGTTAACCCCATTTGTATCCAATAAGGTAGTCAGGGAGCACTTGAGTTGTATTCCCTGGTGGGCCACATGGTAAAAGAATCTGCCTGCAATGCAGGAGACCCAGGTTTGATCCCTGGGCCAGGAAGATCCCCTGGAGAAGGTAATGACAACCCACTCCATCATTCTCGCCTGGAGAATTCCATGGACAGAGAAGCCTGCTGGGCTACAGTCCATGGGGTTGCAAAGAGTTGGACACAAGTGATCGATCGATAACACTTCATAATTGATTTCAGTAATACCTGCCCACAATCCCACCCTTCAAAGTCTTTCTCATTCTTCAAAGAGTCTGACCTCATCTTAAGTGTTTAGATTTTCCACACGTAGACTAGACAGACTCACAGCCATTTCCTTGGGTTTTCACGCCTTGAAATTTTGGTGCCCACCTCTGCCTGTATGGAATAGGCAGCAACCTGGAGCCAGAGCCAGGAGTCAGGGAATCTGAATTCTTTATTCAACAACTTATGTGAATTTAGGTACTGGAGATACAGCCATGCATATAGATGGTCTCTAACCTCAAAGTTGGTCCAGACACATAGTAAATAGGAAATAGTGACGCAGTGTAGTAAATGCTAAGGTGGGAACTCAGTCTAATCCTGTCTCTCAGACCCCAGGCATTTTCCTGGTGCCGTGACTAAGCCAGTCACTCTTATCAGTCATTTCCTGGGCCTTATCTATAGAATTCCAGCTTTCAAAATCCAAAACTCTATTCACTGTATCTCATCAAAGAGTATAACGGTTTACTTACACCTAGGAATAAGGATGAGTAGGGATTGGCAAGGGGGATATGTATGTTTGCTTGCAGAGAACAGATGAAATAACACAAACCCAGTTTGAGAATTTTTAAATGCATGCATTTTAATAAAAACTATACTTTTAAGTATACTTTTGTGGAGGCTGTTAGTGGAGACTGTAGTGACGAGGTACTACTCCTAAACTATTAATCACCTGGTAGAGACTCCAGAAAGTGACCTGCTTTTCGAGAAACAGGAGGAATATGGACAAAGAGGAGCAGAACCCATCTTGTGAAGCCCAGAGCTGATTTACTTAAAGAATGTACTGGAAGTTTCCCGTCGGTGGCACCAAGACCCCTCTTCACTGCCTCCGTCCTTTCTGAAAACCAGAACGGACCCCGCCTAGCCCGGGAGTCTGGAACAGGGTAGGCTGGGCTTGTTTGCCCGAACTGCTTCCCTTTTCCGTGCTCTACTTGCACTGAATACTTCTTATAAAAGGCATTCCTGTCGTTGTAAACACTAAGCCTGGAGAATTCCATGGACAGAGAAGCCTGCTGGGCTACAGTCCATGGGGTTGCAAAGAGTTGGACACAAGTGATCGATCGATAACACTTCATAATTGATTTCAGTAATACCTGCCCACAATCCCACCCTTCAAAGTCTTTCTCATTCTTCAAAGAGTCTGACCTCATCTTAAGTGTTTAGATTTTCCACACGTAGACTAGACAGACTCACAGCCATTTCCTTGGGTTTTCACGCCTTGAAATTTTGGTGCCCACCTCTGCCTGTATGGAATAGGCAGCAACCTGGAGCCAGAGCCAGGAGTCAGGGAATCTGAATTCTTTATTCAACAACTTATGTGAATTTAGGTACTGGAGATACAGCCATGCATATAGATGGTCTCTAACCTCAAAGTTGGTCCAGACACATAGTAAATAGGAAATAGTGACGCAGTGTAGTAAATGCTAAGGTGGGAACTCAGTCTAATCCTGTCTCTCAGACCCCAGGCATTTTCCTGGTGCCGTGACTAAGCCAGTCACTCTTATCAGTCATTTCCTGGGCCTTATCTATAGAATTCCAGCTTTCAAAATCCAAAACTCTATTCACTGTATCTCATCAAAGAGTATAACGGTTTACTTACACCTAGGAATAAGGATGAGTAGGGATTGGCAAGGGGGATATGTATGTTTGCTTGCAGAGAACAGATGAAATAACACAAACCCAGTTTGAGAATTTTTAAATGCATGCATTTTAATAAAAACTATACTTTTAAGTATACTTTTGTGGAGGCTGTTAGTGGAGACTGTAGTGACGAGGTACTACTCCTAAACTATTAATCACCTGGTAGAGACTCCAGAAAGTGACCTGCTTTTCGAGAAACAGGAGGAATATGGACAAAGAGGAGCAGAACCCATCTTGTGAAGCCCAGAGCTGATTTACTTAAAGAATGTACTGGAAGTTTCCCGTCGGTGGCACCAAGACCCCTCTTCACTGCCTCCGTCCTTTCTGAAAACCAGAACGGACCCCGCCTAGCCCGGGAGTCTGGAACAGGGTAGGCTGGGCTTGTTTGCCCGAACTGCTTCCCTTTTCCGTGCTCTACTTGCACTGAATACTTCTTATAAAAGGCATTCCTGTCGTTGTAAACACTAACCTTCTTCAGTCTACAACCACGTCTCCCTGCCGGCCAACTACCTGACGCCTAGCTTTCCTGACGCGGTCGAGCAAAGCAGACCGCACCTGAGGCGGACTCAGGCTGCTCTGAGCAAGGCCAGCCGCCGTCCCTTCATTTCCGGCGGGCTAGCCAGCCCCTGCCCAGCTCCAACCGGAAGTGCCCGCCTCCGGGCTAGCCCCGCCCCTTGGCCTTTGCCCTCGTTGGGCGGGACTTCCTGTCTCGTGTGTGGAAGTCTCCGAAGTGAGACCCGGGGCTGAGGGCAAGTCCTTCAAGCGGTGTGTCCTCGAATACGGTCGCGAATTAACTCGGGGCTAGTGTAGGGACACTCGCCCACTCGCTTCTTGCAGTTATCCCTCGGCGCCTCCTGAGGCCTTGGCCTGCGGAGCACCCAAGCGATTGTCTGCCTGCAGGTTCGGTGACGGTCATGGAGGCGGGGCGGCCGGCGCCACGGAGCATCCTCTGCAGGACGCTGAGTCCTCTCCCTCGGGTCTTTGCTGCCGAAGCTGTGGCCACCGATTCTAAGGCTCTTGTGGAGGACCAGAAGCTGTCTTCCTACGTTTCAGAACCCCAGTACCCGGAATCCGGATGGGACCGCCTCCGGGAGCTGTTTGTCAAAGAGTAAAAATGCGTAGGGTCTGTGGGCGGGGCTACGAAGAAGGTGACCTGCAGCCTGGGTCATCTGGGGCGAAGGACCCCAGGGTGCTGTGGTTTATATTTTGTGGCCCTTGGGATTTTAATATGTGTGCTCCAAGCCTGTGTCGTAACATTGCCATTTGGTAGTTCTATTGACTGACGAAAGAATCTGCCTGCAATGCAGAAGTCGCAGGAAGACCCAGTTTCGACCCCTGGTTGGGAAGATCCTCTGGAGAAAGGAACAGGCACCCTACTCCAGTGTTTTGTGGGCTTTTTTGGCCTCCTTTATTGTTTGTTTGTTTATTTATTTATTTATTTTCATCCATGTTTATTCTTTGGCCTGTGTGGGCCTCGCACTGCAGTGACCTCTCTGTTTGCAGAGCGCTTGCTCTGGGAGCACGTGCTACAGAGCGCTGGCACGTAATTGGACACACCGGTCCAGCTGCTCTGCAGCACGTGGGATCTTCCCAGGCCAGGGATCGAACCTGTGGCCGTTGCACTGCAGGCGAACTCTTTGCCCAGTGGACCACCAAGGAAGCCCACGACTCCAGTATTCTTGCCTGGAGAGAACCCCACAGAGAGAGGAACCTGGCCGGCTACAGGCCGTAGAGTCTCAAAGAGCCAGACTTGACTGAGGTGACTTCATACACACTGACAGGCGGGTTTTCAGGTGGAGAGAGTGAAATTAACTGAAAGTCAGAAATTATTAGGGATAGGTAGGGAGTATAGCCTTAGTCTATTCCCCTGACTTCACAAATTAGAAGAATTGGACCAGGCTACTCAGTGACCCTAAAACCAACATCTGGATGACTCTGTAGTTTTCTTTTTCGTATATCACTTGATCCCAGATTTTGATGCTTCTTGAACAGTAGCCCTTCTCCCTGCTACGAAAAAGGAGGTTGGGTAACAGAGGTCTAAAATTTTTAGTCTGCCAAATAAGGAATATATATATATAAACACAGTAGCAACTGTTGTCTCAAACTGTTGTAGCTGGATTCACAAGTAAAGTGTCAGAATAAATGATACCCCTGTAAATTGAATTAATTTTCCTGAAAAGCTCAGGATAATTAATTTCATGATTTTTTTTCCCTCGCTGGTGAAAAGTTGGCCCTTCTATGAAGTACTTTACTACACTGTAGTTCAAGTAGTTAAATTAATGTGGATGATTTACTGTGTTGCTGAAATGGGGCACTGGAGCTGGTGGGATTGTATTTAAATTATTTTCTTTTGGTTTCATCATCTTATTTTAAAGATAATGAGGTACGCTTCCTTTGGTCATTCCAAAATTTTTTTGAGATACTTGTGAAGGAGCCAACATAGTACACAACCAAAAAGGGTTATTTTTTTAAATTTATTTTTAAATGGAGGATAATCGCATTACAATGTTTATTGGTTTCTGCCATACATCAGCATGAATCAGCCATAGGTGTACATTTGTTCCCTCCCTCTTGAAACCTCCCCACCCCTCACCACATCCTGCCTCTCTCAGTTGTCACAAAGCACCAGGTTGAGCTCCCTGTGTTACACAGCAACTTCCCACTAGCTCTCTGTTTTACATACAGTAGTGTATTTCAATACTGTTCTCTCAATTCCTCACACCTCTCCTGCCCTCTCTGTGTCTGTAAGTTTGTTCTCTATGCCTGAGTCTCTATTCCTGCCCTGCAAATAGGTCCATCAGTTATCTTTTTGTAGGTTCCATTTATATGCATTAATGCATGATATTTGTTTTTCTCTTTCTGACTCACTTCACTTTGTATATAACAGGCTCTAGGGTCATCCATCTCACTAGAACTGACTCCAATTCATTTGAAAAGGGTTATTGTGATAGGCTGTATAAACCACAGAATGTTGGAGCTGAAGGAAATTTAAAAGACAATTTAGTGTGACTTTTAATTCTCCCTTCCATGTCATGGATGAGGAAGTCAGGGTTCGGGGCAATTGTGATCTAGCTTTAGGTCACTTAGCAGTGGATGACAGAACCACAGCTACACCCCCATTGTTGTTGCTCATAGTCTAGGTCCTTTCCACCACTGTGCCCTGTTTGTTTACTGTTCATTAGTTCTTAGGGCCAATCATGTAACTTCTTAGAACGTCTGTTGATAAAATGGAGAAAAATAAGTTTGTTTAATTTCCAAAAGTTATCTAAAACTTTAGAAAGGGAAATACCAACATCTATGTCCAGTTTACAAATTCTTTGTGTTCCCAGGGATATAATAGAGCTGTAATAATCATGAAATAAACTAACCTTTTTATTGGAGTGTAAATTAACTATGCACCTAGAAAAATGTATATAAGTATACCTGTTGGTGACTTCACAAACTAAACAAGCTGTGCACAAGCCCTAGAAGCTCCCCGTTTTGTCCCTTCTCTGTCACTGCCTTCCCAAGAATAACTACTAGTCTAATTTCTGAAAGCCTAGATTAGTTTTAACTGAGATTTGAGCTACTTATAATAAAATTATCTAATTTGTCAAAAGATTTAACTGGTTCTGCCTATCATGAAAAATGTGGTCCTGTTAGCTTTGGGATTAATTCTGATCATACTGTCTTTTGGAGAGCAGGATCCATAAACTAATCCCAACAACATTGTCTTTTTGATGTTTTAGTGAACAGCAGAGAACTTCAAAAGAACTTCAGGATATTTACAAGGCAGCAATTTCAGCAGGCATTGTTGGCTGGGCATATGGGGGAATACCAGCTTTTATTCATGCTAAACAGCGCTACATTGAACAGAGCCAAGCAGAAGTTTACCACAACCAGCTTGATGCAGTGGTACGTACTGGTATTCAAATAGTATTTGGGGGCATGCCAGTTTTAGCTGTTCACTTTTCACTTAATCATCTAGTTAGGTGGTAGGGTTGGAAAGGTTTAGGAAACAAAGTCTGTGATCATCAACAATGGACATACTAATGCTATAGTGCGTACACAAGCCTTGTCAAACCGCTTTTCTTATCTACAGAATTGATTACCACCATGGCTCTACTTTCTGAAATTTATTTATAATCCTCTGCTAGATCATCAAGGCTCAGCTGTAGCACATTTATCCTATTCAAAGAGCCTTTGCAATACACTAGCTCACACTGAAACAGTCATTAATGTTAAGAGCTTTACAGTTTGTAAGAGTACTGACTCATTTGTTATATCTTGGATCTGTACATCACTTCTGTTGTCTTAGTGAGGAAGTTATAGCTCAGAATTTTTTGTTTTTTGAGATTTTTAAAAAAATTGTGTCAGACTTAAAAGTTGCATAAATAGTACAATGTCCTTTAATATCCAGGAAAGCTTGGTTCCAGGACTCCTGTGGGTACCAAAATCCACAAATGCTCAAATCTTATATAAAAAAGCATGGTACCATAGCCGCTCCCCACCCCCACCCACCCCATATCCATGGTTCTACATCCTCAGGTTCCAAGTCTGATGATACAGAGGACTGACTGTATAAAGAATTCCTGTATACCTGTCAGTCAGATTCCCCAGATGTTAACATTTTACCACATTTGCTTTCTTACTGTCTCTGTATAAGGCACACTGTCTTTTTTATTTTTGGTGAACTGCTTGATTTTGCTGGTTGTCCCATCATTTTTTAAGAATTTATTTACTTTTTGGCTGTTCTGGGTTTTCACTGCTGCTGCAGGCTCTTCTCTAGTTGCAGGGAGTAAGCGCCACTCTCTAGCTGAGGTGAGCAGGCTTCTTGTTGCGATGACTTCTCTTGTTGGGGAACTCGGGCTCTAGGGCACACGGGCTTCAGTAGTTGCGGCATCGTAATTGTGGCTCCGAGGCTCTAGAGCTCAGGCTCCACAGTTTTGGCTTATGGGCTTGGTTGCTCCACAGCATGTGGGATCGTCCCAAACCAGGGATCAAACTCGTGTCTCCTGCATTGGCAGGCAATCTCTCCACCACTGAGCCACCAAGGAAGCCCCCATCATTTATTTTTAAAGTAAGTTGTTAAAAAAATTTTTTTTCTGGTCCAGGATCTAATACTGGATCAGATGTTGAATTTGCCTATCATGCCTTTTAGTCAGTCTCTTTTAATCTGTAACAGTTTTCCTGTTGTTCTTTGACTTTCATAACCTCAATATTTTTTAAGATTTAGGCCATTTATTTTGTACTGTAGAATGTCCCTCAACTTGGGACATTTGATGTTTTCTTGTGATTAGATTTCACTTACGTGTTTTCACAGGGATATGTTAGAATTGATGTTGTAGCTTTCTCAGTAAGTAAGGATAAGAAGCATGAGACAGTAGCTATTTGTCCCTGTACTGGTGATGCTTACATTAGTCCCTTAGTTAAAATGGCCCCTGCCAGGTTTATCCACTGAAAAATAATTGCCTTTTTCCTTTGTGGTTAATAAGTATCTTGGGAATACTTATTAGATGCTTTGAGATTATGCAAATATCCTATTTTACATCAAATTTTCACCCTCTAATTTTAGTATTCAATGCTGATTCTTGCCTAAACTAGTTCCTACTGTGGTGGTTACCACATGACCATTTTCTGATTCCATTATCTGTCTATATTTATTGGCTAGTATGCTGCTGTAAGGAAGAGCTTTCATTTTCCCTCTACTTATTTGTCTGTTTATCTATTTATGATTTACTCAGTGTGGACTCATGGACTCTTATTTTATTCTGTAGTTTTATAATCCATTATTATCATTATTTATTTTGATACACAAATTGACCTGGATTTGGACTGTTGGAGCCCCATCAAGCCAGCTCCTGTGTCCTTTTGATAATGCCCCCATTATTCTCTGAGCACATCTTTATTTTTTGACACAGCAAGGTGTTTTTGGTTCATCTTTTCCTTTTCAAGCACCAGTCCTGGAATACGCCCATTTCACCAAGAAACTATAGTTTCTCTTAAAACAGTATTTAAAAACCAATATCTGTTCTAGGCATGCTCCTTGCTAATGAGATAGTGTGGCTTCTAGGCACATAAGAGTTAGAAAGTGTGTATGCATGGGTGTGTGTTTTATATACACATTCATGCACATACCTATTTCTGCTTCTATGTTTATCTATCTTTTAATTAAAAGCCATGAATTTATGCTGACACCTTTCAGAGAGGTTTTGACTTGTCCCAGTATCATATAGTAGTTAAAACTACACTTAGGGATTCTCTCAGATTCTTTTAATTTCTAGGTTTTACCCTAACAGTATTATGCCACACTTGCTTCATGGTGGTCTAATGAAAATGAGCTGTACAAATGGACAACCTAACTTCCAGTTCTGACTTTATTCCTTGTCAGCTGAGTAATCGGCTGTACAAAGAATTCCTGTATACCTGTCAGTTTAGAAACTTCTTCTCTATGCCTTTAGTTAAAACAAAAATACCTATGTGAAGAAAATGTTGTAAAGATCAAATGCAGTAACATGTTAACAGCTTTTACGTAGAAGGTGGTCAGTAAGGATTAGGGTGTTTTTTTTTTTTTCTTTCCTCCTCACGTGGATTAGGGTTTTTTCCTTTCCTCCTCACCTGCATATCTGTATGACTTTAATCCTTACTCTTTTATAATTTACTCAGTGCTTCTTTATTTTCTGTTTTTCTTTTCTCCACAATTTCTGAAATGTGGTGGTTACCACATGACCATTTTCTGATTCCATTATCTGTCTATATTTATTGGCTAGTATGCTGCTGTAAGGAAGAGCTTTCATTTTCCCTCTACTTATTTGTCTGTTTATCTATTTATGATTTACTCAGTGTGGACTCATGGACTCTTATTTTATTCTGTAGTTTTATAATCCATTATTATCATTATTTATTTTGATACACAAATTGACCTGGATTTGGACTGTTGGAGCCCCATCAAGCCAGCTCCTGTGTCCTTTTGATAATGCCCCCATTATTCTCTGAGCACATCTTTATTTTTTGACACAGCAAGGTGTTTTTGGTTCATCTTTTCCTTTTCAAGCACCAGTCCTGGAATACGCCCATTTCACCAAGAAACTATAGTTTCTCTTAAAACAGTATTTAAAAACCAATATCTGTTCTAGGCATGCTCCTTGCTAATGAGATAGTGTGGCTTCTAGGCACATAAGAGTTAGAAAGTGTGTATGCATGGGTGTGTGTTTTATATACACATTCATGCACATACCTATTTCTGCTTCTATGTTTATCTATCTTTTAATTAAAAGCCATGAATTTATGCTGACACCTTTCAGAGAGGTTTTGACTTGTCCCAGTATCATATAGTAGTTAAAACTACACTTAGGGATTCTCTCAGATTCTTTTAATTTCTAGGTTTTACCCTAACAGTATTATGCCACACTTGCTTCATGGTGGTCTAATGAAAATGAGCTGTACAAATGGACAACCTAACTTCCAGTTCTGACTTTATTCCTTGTCAGCTGAGTAATCGGCTGTACAAAGAATTCCTGTATACCTGTCAGTTTAGAAACTTCTTCTCTATGCCTTTAGTTAAAACAAAAATACCTATGTGAAGAAAATGTTGTAAAGATCAAATGCAGTAACATGTTAACAGCTTTTACGTAGAAGGTGGTCAGTAAGGATTAGGGTGTTTTTTTTTTTTCTTTCCTCCTCACGTGGATTAGGGTTTTTTCCTTTCCTCCTCACCTGCATATCTGTATGACTTTAATCCTTACTCTTTTATAATTTACTCAGTGCTTCTTTATTTTCTGTTTTTCTTTTCTCCACAATTTCTTGGAAAAAACATGTCTAATACTGATTTTATGTCTGTCATAACTACTTGTCATATAGATTCTTAGTTCCTATTTAACTGATGGATTCTAGAGTAGAATGCACATGGCACATTTGCTTAAGTTTCTGTAATTAAAGAATGATATTTCTGGAGATTTTTTGTTTCTGTCTATTTAGGTGACTCTATCTAATCCCTATCTGACATTCTTCCACCACCGTTTTAGAATAGGGAAAGTATCAAGGTGTCTCAGAACCTCACAGCCTTTTTATTAACTTTAGCAATCTGCACATCGTGCAGCTACACGGGGCTTCATCCGGTACGGCTGGCGCTGGAGTTGGAGAACAGCCATGTTTGTGACTGTATTCAAGTAAGTTCTCTGAATTGTCACAGATTTTAGGTATTTTTTATGAGCACATTGTTTTGAACAAATGAAATTATAAACTCTGAACTCGCATTTAAAGGTGATCCATGATACCTTTTTCTCAAGAACTGTTACCTTGTTTACGTAAAAGATTGGTCTAGGGCTTTCCTGGTGGTACAGTGGGTAAAGGGTCCACCTTGCAGTGCAAGGGACACAGTTCGATCCCTGGCCCAGGACAATCCCACATGCATAAAGCAGCTGGACTGGTATGTTCAGTTATGAGCCAGCACTCTGGAGCACATGTGCCCAGAGCTGGAGCTCTGCAATGAGAGAGGCCACTGCAATGGAAGGCCCACACAGGCCAAAGAATAAAGATGAATGAAAATAAATGGGTAAAGAATCAATAAAAGAGGCCAAAATTTTTTTTAAAAAGGCAAAAAAAACCCAAAAGATTGGTCTAGCTGTAGTTTTTTGACCATGGATAATAGTCTGCTGAGCTTCCCCTTTGGTGCAGTGGTAAAGAATCCATCTGCCATTGTAGGAGTCATGGATTCGATCCCTAGGTTGCGAAGATCCCCTGGAGAAGGGAATGACTACCCACTCCAGTATTCTTGCCTGGAAAATTCCATGGACAGGAGTCTGGTGGCCTACAGTCCATGGAGCTGCAAAGAGTTGGACACAACTGAGCATGCATATACTTGCACATGAAGTTCTGCTGACCATTGTCAACATAGATACCTGGTTGCTAAGTCAGCAGTTCTGCAGAACTCTTCTTAACTTTTCTATTGCTTCTTGGCATAATATGGCAAACTGAAACACTCACTGAGGGAGCCTAGACTAGCACCAGGGATGGACATAGTAGGCTCTTCCAAACTAGTATGTGTCACTTTAGTGAAAGTTACAGTCAAGAAGCTAAATGAGATATGCTTTAAATTTTGTTTTCTTCTTCCTTCCCAGTACAGTGAACACTGGTCTAAATGCATACCGAAACAAAAATGCCCTAAGCCATTTTGTCATTGCAGGAGGTAAGACATTTTTGTTCCTGCTTCATTTTTCAGTCTCAAATATGGTTTAGGAAATACGTAAGGACTTATAAGTCACGGATCCTGGATTCTTTGGTTGGCTTCTCATCACATCTCATTCAGCATTCATGCAAAATGTATGGAAAACGTGCTTGGTCCTTGGTATGCTTGGTGAACAAAACAGAAAAAGTCTTTGCCTTCACTGAGTTTCATTATCTAATGTGTATGGGATAAAGCAGGTTGCTATAATAAAAACTAAAAAATAGATGGGGCAGTGGGATCACATGTGGACAAGATGATTGATAGAATTCTAAGGAAGTGACATTTAAACTGATATCTGAAGAATGGGAAGGAGCAGACCTAGCAGAGAAGAGAAGCCTAGGCAGTGGGAAATGTCAAGGGTGAAGGCTCAGGTTTCTCATGCAGGGTAACATGCTGGAACATGGGGAGTGAAGGGAAGTGTCGCTTACGAGGAGATGGGGAGGTGACGTAGAAAGAAGCCACATTATTCATGGTGAGAGATTAGATTTTATTTTAAAGCTCTCTGCCTCTGGTAGACATGCCATCTTTTAAAATGAACACTAGAAAAAAAGGAGGGGTTGAACATTCTCATTACATTTCTAGTACAAATACAATGCATTTCCAGAAATGTAAGTAGAGTTAACTGCTGTATACATGCAAACATTCATTAATTCATGTACATTCTCTCACATACAAGAACATACGTATACTGGACATAACAGTTCTTTACTTTTTATTTGGAAATACCTTCAAGCTTACAGAAAATTGGAAAAATAAAAATAATGCAAGGAACACAATTAGCAGTACCCTTTAGTACAAACAGTGCTAAATACCCTTTAGTACTGTTACTGTTGGCATTTGTTTAAGCCCACCTCCACCCCTACCCTGGCCGCAAGGCATGTGGCATCTTAGTTACCCGATCAGGCAGTGTCCTGACCTCCACTGCCAGGAAATTCCCAGTTATTATTAACATTTTAGCCTGTTTGCTTTATCACATGTGCTCTCTTTATTTTACTTGCATTCTCTTTTTTCTGTGAATACACGTACACACAAACACACATATACATAATTTGAGCTTCATATTTTAATGGAAACATATAAAAATATAAAATGAGGAACAGATATTAATAGCATTGGAGCAACTAGAAACTGCCCTGTTTTGTGAAAAATTTTATGTAGATATTCTGTAGGCTCTGGTGCCTATATCCAGATCAAACTCTTGTCTTTCTGCCCCACACTTGTTTATTGACTCCTGCTGTATGTTCTTTGTCATCTACCCTGTTAAATTCCCAAACTGGAAATCAATGAATAATGTGATTCTGTCCTTTATTTCCCCTTACCAAGCTTCCAGTTCTGTCGATCTGTTCCTTAAATATATTTGGTCTCTCTCACCTCGTCGGTTCCCACTGCTACTGTAGTCTTCCCTGTTTCTAATCTTGGTTTGTTTCACCTCTACTGTTATCTGACTATTTTGAAATATGAATATGATTTTAGCACTTCTGTGCTTCATATCCTTCCTTAGTTTCCCATCACTCTGAAGTTGATTCTTGACCTGTCCTCCATGTACCACTCTTTGCACGAGCCTTATAATCTACTTAGATTTCTCAAGCTCAGCATGTTCTTGCTTGACAAGAAATCTTGCTGGAAGCCACCTTCCCACTCCCACAACTAATTTCATTCTATACTTTAAGTCTGTCTTCGAGGTCAGTTCATCTGTCAGCTTCAGCTTCCTCAGAGGGTTCTAGCTTCAGTTTTCCTTTCTTGGGTACCTTTCCCCTGTGCTCTCATAATTTACTGTAAACAGTTTTATCACAGCATTTATAACACTATGTTGTAGCTATATACTTGTTTTGCTTCCCTACTAGATGATTCATTTGAATTCAGAGAAAGTATTTGCCTTTTACGTCATAGATGTTTGACATATAACAGGATAGAATGAAGGTTTCTTGAATGAATGTAAATATTACTAAAATAAGAAAAGAAAAATATATACGATATAAAATATATTTTTTATCTCATACCAGCAACCAACATCAAAATGAATGGTATAACAGTAAAATTAAAAAATATATATCCTAAAGTCAGAATCAGATAAGGATGTCTTCCCTCACCACTATTATTTGGCATTGGTCTGGATACTCATAGAAGTGTATTTAGCATGCAGAATGCCTTAGAAGGAGCTTGGCGAATCCTCTCCTCCAAAAGTAATAATAAAACTGGACAAAATTATCAGAAACAACCATTTAAAGATTCTGGAACTGACCTTGGGCACACAACAGATTGAGAAGCTCTTATTCAGGAATCTCTACTGAATCTCAGTAAGAACAGTGCGAGTCTATAGTGTTTCAGCCTGGGGCTGCTCCCACCTGCTAACTCCAATGTAGAAGTTCCACAAGAGCAAGGAAGGCTGGGAGGACCAACACTTTTTGCTGTTTGAGATGACTGACTTGATTTGGAGCAGAGCACAGAAAATTCCTTGCCTAAGGGTGTGGCTGAGAACAATCACAGTTGGTAAGGGAAGGACAGTATCACACATCTAACCTGAGGTTTTGGTGGTGTTCGGGACAAGCAGTAGGTTAGTAGATGCGGTCGAGTTTTACCAGGGAGATCCAGAGAACAAGAAAGCCGACAAGGACTTTATTAAGATCCTACTAATCCCCAGAACTCTAGAAAGTTACCTGTATGTGTAAGCATACTCTGAGAGACTGGTAAGGGCCCTTGTAAGCTGTCTAACACCTTAATTTCATTTTTTTGACGTTGGAAGCCACCTTCCCACTCCCACAACTAATTTCATTCTATACTTTAAGTCTGTCTTCGAGGTCAGTTCATCTGTCAGCTTCAGCTTCCTCAGAGGGTTCTAGCTTCAGTTTTCCTTTCTTGGGTACCTTTCCCCTGTGCTCTCATAATTTACTGTAAACAGTTTTATCACAGCATTTATAACACTATGTTGTAGCTATATACTTGTTTTGCTTCCCTACTAGATGATTCATTTGAATTCAGAGAAAGTATTTGCCTTTTACGTCATAGATGTTTGACATATAACAGGATAGAATGAAGGTTTCTTGAATGAATGTAAATATTACTAAAATAAGAAAAGAAAAATATATACGATATAAAATATATTTTTTATCTCATACCAGCAACCAACATCAAAATGAATGGTATAACAGTAAAATTAAAAAATATATATCCTAAAGTCAGAATCAGATAAGGATGTCTTCCCTCACCACTATTATTTGGCATTGGTCTGGATACTCATAGAAGTGTATTTAGCATGCAGAATGCCTTAGAAGGAGCTTGGCGAATCCTCTCCTCCAAAAGTAATAATAAAACTGGACAAAATTATCAGAAACAACCATTTAAAGATTCTGGAACTGACCTTGGGCACACAACAGATTGAGAAGCTCTTATTCAGGAATCTCTACTGAATCTCAGTAAGAACAGTGCGAGTCTATAGTGTTTCAGCCTGGGGCTGCTCCCACCTGCTAACTCCAATGTAGAAGTTCCACAAGAGCAAGGAAGGCTGGGAGGACCAACACTTTTTGCTGTTTGAGATGACTGACTTGATTTGGAGCAGAGCACAGAAAATTCCTTGCCTAAGGGTGTGGCTGAGAACAATCACAGTTGGTAAGGGAAGGACAGTATCACACATCTAACCTGAGGTTTTGGTGGTGTTCGGGACAAGCAGTAGGTTAGTAGATGCGGTCGAGTTTTACCAGGGAGATCCAGAGAACAAGAAAGCCGACAAGGACTTTATTAAGATCCTACTAATCCCCAGAACTCTAGAAAGTTACCTGTATGTGTAAGCATACTCTGAGAGACTGGTAAGGGCCCTTGTAAGCTGTCTAACATTGGTTAATTGTGAGGCCTTGTGAACAGAAAGTAAAAGCTAGAAAAGATTTGTGAACTGCCCAGGCCTTGAGTGCATTCTTCAAGCAACAGACAGATCCATTGACAAAAGGTGGCAGCCTTACTGGCTTAAAATGTGTCACCACAACCTCTGACAAATCGTTGGCTGTCTACCAAGCTGCTGTGATTCCTCGGAATCCAGACATAAGAATAAAAACTGAGCAGAGACGTCTGTGGCTGCACTCTACAAAACAAAAACACTAAGACTCCTCAGAATTGGTCCAGGCAAATCTATATAACAGAGCCACGCCCCTAGGTAAGAAGATACTCCAGCTCCAAGTTGCTGTAATTTATTGCCTAAAATGCCTGGTTTTCAAAAACAACAAAAATGTCACATGATAGACTAAAAAAAAGCAGTCACTGGGTATTTCTCTGACAGAGGCCATCTATCAGATGTAGCTTCAAACATTTAAAAAGAATTAAAGTGTGATGATAGTTACCAAATAGAAAATATCACTAAAGATAGAAATTATTTTTTAAAAGAGTCATGAGTATCTGCAGTTGATAAATACTGTAATGAAAATTAAAAGTTCACTGGAGAGAAGGCACTCAACAGCCAATTTGAGAGAGCAGATCTTCAGTGGACTTGAAGACAGATCAATATAGATTATTTTAAATGAAGGACAGGATTTTTAAAAATACAGACAAATGAACAGAGCCTCCCAGATCTATGGGATACAGTCAAGAATACTACTACATGGAAATTGGAGAGGAAAGTAAGAAAAGATATTTTAAAGAAATTACTGCCGCAGACTTCCCGAGTTTAATGAAAAATACTAATCTACACATCCAAGAATCTCAACAAATTCCAAGAAGAATAAATGTAAAAAGATTCACACCTAGACATATAACAACAGTTACACTGTTAAAAATAGAGAAAAATCATGAAATAGAAAAGTTAAAAAATGAATGTATAGTACTTAGATAAGAAATGTAAGCCTCAAGTGTTAATTTTTAAAAATGTTACCACCTGAATGGCATTCCTTGTGTATGGTGAAAGAGAAAAATGAATAGACATCTTCGGTGTCCAGCTTAGTGGGAAAGAGGACCCACGTCTCCGCCACCAGGTGGCGATGTAGACCAACTTGCAAGCCTGCTTGAGGGGTGTGGCTTAGCAGTACAGAAAGGGTGAGGCTGGAGACTTCTCTGGTGATAAGGTGGTTAAGACGGCCCTTCTACTGTAGGAGGCATGGGTTTGATCCCTGGTTGGCAAACTAAGATCCCGCATCTCACCCACTGTGTCCAAGAAGGAAAAAAGGGTGAGGCTAGGGGACGACATGAACTGCAAGTGACTAGTGAAGATTTTTGTTGTTTATGGGGAAAATGTCCTTAAAGCAGGAAGAAGTCAAAGAGGAGGAAATGAAGAAATAACAGGTTTTTAAGATGAGGTTAGCAAAAAAACAAAATGAGAGGAGGCTGGGTTCATACAACAGACTGAGCAGTTCTGTTTGTAAAAGGAGCACTTCTTCCTTGAAACGTGCAGAGAGGATGAGAAGCTAGCTGTATCAGAAATCTAGGTTGCGGTGATATATTAATGTTGGGTTCAACAAGTTTATTTGAAAAAGAAAAAAAAAGTTTATTTGGAGGTTTACATTCTTATGGAAGGAACATTTTTAAATGGAACTCTGGTGTTTAAAGATGATTTAATATTGCTGTCTCTTTCTTTCAAAATAGCTGTGACAGGAAGTCTTTTTAGAATAAACTTAGGCCTGCATGGCCTGGTAGCTGGTGGCATAATTGGAGCCTTGTTGGGGTAAGTGTTAACATGATTGATTCTAAATTAACATAATGTTCCTTAATGCCTTGCCTATTAAAAAATCTCAGTCATTTCTAAATAATAGATTGAATCTTTAGAGGCCATAAAAGGTCTCTAGTCTTGTATTCACAGTGACTTTGATTGTCCAATTCTTTTTTGTTTTTAAACCAGTTTTTTTTTCCCCATCATGTCTCTTTTATTTTTATATTTATTTTCATCCATCTTTTATCCTTCGGCATGTGGGGGCCTTCCACTGCAGTGGCCTCTCTCGTTGCAGAGCACCGGCTCTGGGCGCATGTGCTCCAGAGTGCTGGCTTGTAATTGAGCACACTGGTCCAGCCGCTTCACTTTGTGTGGGTTCTTCCCAGGCCAGGGATCGAACCGGTGCCCCATGTGCTGCAAGGCGGACTCTCCACCCACTAGACCACCAGGGAAACCCCTGATTGTCCAGTTCTTTTTTTTCTTTTAATTTTGGCCTCTTGTTAATTGATTTGTTTAGTTTCATCCATCTTCATTCTTTGGCTTGTGTGGGCCTCCCATCGCAGTGGCCTCTCTCATTGCAGAGCACTGACTCTGGGTGCACGTGCTCCAGAGCACTGGCTCGTAATTGGACATACCCATCCAGTTGCTCCGTGGCACATGGGTTCTTCCCCGGCCAGGGATAGAACCGATGCCCCTGCACTGCAAGGCGGACTCTTCACCCACTGAACCACCAGGGAAGCCCCAATTCTTTTTTTTTTTTTTTATTTGAGTGGGGTCGGGAGGGAGGGGTACGGGCGGGCCACTTCTATTGGTCTTTCATTTGTCTATTTTCATCAGTCTTTGTTCTTTAGCTCTTGTGGGCCTCCCATCGCAGTGGCCTCTGTTGTCGCAGAGCGCTAGCTCTGGGCGCATGCGCTCCAGAGCTTCGGCTCGGTAATTGGACATATCAGTTCGGCCGCTCCGCGGCACGTGGGATCTTCCCAGGCCAGGGATCAAACTGGCGCCCCTTGCAGTGCAAGGCGATGTCCTTACCCACTGGACCACCAGGGAAGCCCTTTTTTTTTTTTTGCCCCAATTCTTAATTGTATTCCCATTGTTGATTTTACTTCTGGCCTTTACTGGGTAAAAACTATTTAGTATCACTAATACCTGGAACTGTTTGAGGTTTGAACAAAGATAGTTCATAAGGAGCAAGAAAAAGGAATAAGAAGCAGCTAATAAGCACATTCTGTAAAAAAAAAAAAAAAAAAAACCGGGGTGAGGGGAGTTAGGATTTGTTTATTTAGTTTAATAGATTTTAAGAATTTTATTCTCCAGCCTTTTATTTTGAAGCATTTCAAATCTGTAGAAAAGTTGAGTGATCATACATTGAACACCCATATACTCTTCAGGTAAATTCACCAGTTGTTAACATTTTTCCACATTTGTTATCTGTCTCTCAGTATATGTGTGGGACATGTGTGTATTGCTTTCTTTCTTTTTTTCTTTTTTTAGTAAATGTACTGCTCTTTTTTATTTATTTATTTGGTTGCAGCAGGTCTTAGTTGCAGCATGTGGAAACTAGTTCCCTGACCAAGGATCGAACCGAGGCCCCCCTGCATTGGGAGTGCAGTCTTAGCCACTGGACCACCAGGGAAGTCCCCTGTATTTTTTTTTTTTTTGAACAGTTCTATGAATCTTTAGTGTAATGCATAGATACATTTGACCATCATCATAATAAAGAAATATAACAGTTTTATCACCCCACAAGCTCCCTCCTGCCATTCTTATATAGACATACTCACTGCATCCCCAAATTTGGGCAATCACTGTTCTATTCTTCACAATTATAGTTTTGTCTTTTTTTTTTTTTTTTAATTCTTTATTTTAAAGATTTTACAGAGTTTTGTTGTTCACTGACATGTATGTTCCCAGATTGTATTTCTTTTTGTTTGAACCATTTGAAATATTTGAGACCTCGTAATTCTTCAGCCCTAAATACATCAACATGTATCTCTCAGGAGGAAGAACATTCACCAGTGGTACACACTACAATTATCACAATAAATGACTTAGCACTGAGTTAATACTATTTAAGATCAGGTCCATATTCAGAATTCCTCAGTTATTACAGTAATGCTATGTGTGTATATATAATTTTTTTAAATCCAGGATCAAATTGTTATATTTTGTTGTCATATCTCTTTAGATTCTTTTAAGCTAGAACAGTTCCACTGCCTGTTTTCCCCCTGCAGAACATTTCTCAGTTTTGTTTGATTGTCCCCTCATGATTAGATTTAGGTTTAATGTTTTCATCAAGAAACATAGGTGAAGTTGTGTCCTTCTCAGTGTATGGCATATACTGTCACCCGTTGTAAGTGATATTAACTTGTGTAACAAATTACCACAAACTAAAAAGCTTCAAGCATCACCCATTTATTATGTCACTCTTTCAATTGATTTTAAGAATTTTATTCTCCAGCCTTTTATTTTGAAGCATTTCAAATCTGTAGAAAAGTTGAGTGATCATACATTGAACACCCATATACTCTTCAGGTAAATTCACCAGTTGTTAACATTTTTCCACATTTGTTATCTGTCTCTCAGTATATGTGTGGGACATGTGTGTATTGCTTTCTTTCTTTTTTTCTTTTTTTAGTAAATGTACTGCTCTTTTTTATTTATTTATTTGGTTGCAGCAGGTCTTAGTTGCAGCATGTGGAAACTAGTTCCCTGACCAAGGATCGAACCGAGGCCCCCCTGCATTGGGAGTGCAGTCTTAGCCACTGGACCACCAGGGAAGTCCCCTGTATTTTTTTTTTTTTGAACAGTTCTATGAATCTTTAGTGTAATGCATAGATACATTTGACCATCATCATAATAAAGAAATATAACAGTTTTATCACCCCACAAGCTCCCTCCTGCCATTCTTATATAGACATACTCACTGCATCCCCAAATTTGGGCAATCACTGTTCTATTCTTCACAATTATAGTTTTGTCTTTTTTTTTTTTTTTTAATTCTTTATTTTAAAGATTTTACAGAGTTTTGTTGTTCACTGACATGTATGTTCCCAGATTGTATTTCTTTTTGTTTGAACCATTTGAAATATTTGAGACCTCGTAATTCTTCAGCCCTAAATACATCAACATGTATCTCTCAGGAGGAAGAACATTCACCAGTGGTACACACTACAATTATCACAATAAATGACTTAGCACTGAGTTAATACTATTTAAGATCAGGTCCATATTCAGAATTCCTCAGTTATTACAGTAATGCTATGTGTGTATATATAATTTTTTTAAATCCAGGATCAAATTGTTATATTTTGTTGTCATATCTCTTTAGATTCTTTTAAGCTAGAACAGTTCCACTGCCTGTTTTCCCCCTGCAGAACATTTCTCAGTTTTGTTTGATTGTCCCCTCATGATTAGATTTAGGTTTAATGTTTTCATCAAGAAACATAGGTGAAGTTGTGTCCTTCTCAGTGTATGGCATATACTGTCACCCGTTGTAAGTGATATTAACTTGTGTAACAAATTACCACAAACTAAAAAGCTTCAAGCATCACCCATTTATTATGTCACTTTTCTGTAGCTCAGAAGTCTGGATAGGCTCAGATGGGTTCTTTGCTTAGTATTTCACAAGGCTAAAATCAAGGTGTTGGCCAAACAGGCCCTTACCTGGAGGCTCTGTGGGAAAAAATTGTTTCCATAGATTCAGGTTGTTTCCAGAACCCTTGTGGCTGTAGATCTGAATTCCCTATTTCCTGGCTGGCTGTCAGGTACCACCTTGTTCCTAGAGGCATCCACATTTCTTCTCCATGTCCTCTCTGTGTTCAAGCCAGCAGCCATATGTCGAATCTCTCTGACTTCTACTCTGCCACCAACTGGAAAACACTCTGCTTTCAGAGAGTTCCCCCAGATAATCTCCTTTTTGATTGACTCATATTCATCTGACCAGTAACCTTCATTACATCTGCAAAATCTGCTTTGCTGCTAACATACTTTTATTGTGGGCATAATTTCTCATCGTGTATCCATATTTGAGAAATTAGGGCAGGAAATTTCAGGGGACAATTTTAGAATTCTGCCTTCCACATTTGGTATCTACTAAATTTTTCCACAGCAAAGGTATCTTTTTCCATTGTGTTTAATCAGTGATCTGCAGGAGGAGATGGTGTGAATAGCCTGCTCGCCAGCTGTCTTTTATCTTAATGATCCATTGATGATCCCTAGTGTAATCAGTTATTACTTAGTATAAAGCAGTTGCAAAATGTTGATTTGCTAGTTTTGTCACTTCTGTTTTCTTAGTTGGCATTCACTGAAATAGAAGAGTTCTCCCTTACCTTCCAAAGTTGTTTTAAAATTCTACATGTGATGATCTGTTGCTGATGTTTTTGTTTTACTGTTAATATACCGGCTTGGTTTGAAGGGAAAGATTGTTGAAATTAGCTGCAAAACTATTTTTTTGTGTGTGGTTAAAAAAAAAAAAATACACAAAACATGAAAATTACCATCTTAACCACTTTTAAGTGTACAGTAGTGTGTGAAAAAAAATACTCAAACCCTCATGATTAGATTTAGGTTTAATGTTTTCATCAAGAAACATAGGTGAATTTTCCTTTGTATGCATCAGAAGTGATATTAACTTGTGTAACAAATTACCACAAACTAAAAAGCTTCAAGCATCACCCATTTATTATGTCACTTTTCTGTAGCTCAGAAGTCTGGATAGGCTCAGATGGGTTCTTTGCTTAGTATTTCACAAGGCTAAAATCAAGGTGTTGGCCAAACAGGCCCTTACCTGGAGGCTCTGTGGGAAAAAATTGTTTCCATAGATTCAGGTTGTTTCCAGAACCCTTGTGGCTGTAGATCTGAATTCCCTATTTCCTGGCTGGCTGTCAGGTACCACCTTGTTCCTAGAGGCATCCACATTTCTTCTCCATGTCCTCTCTGTGTTCAAGCCAGCAGCCATATGTCGAATCTCTCTGACTTCTACTCTGCCACCAACTGGAAAACACTCTGCTTTCAGAGAGTTCCCCCAGATAATCTCCTTTTTGATTGACTCATATTCATCTGACCAGTAACCTTCATTACATCTGCAAAATCTGCTTTGCTGCTAACATACTTTTATTGTGGGCATAATTTCTCATCGTGTATCCATATTTGAGAAATTAGGGCAGGAAATTTCAGGGGACAATTTTAGAATTCTGCCTTCCACATTTGGTATCTACTAAATTTTTCCACAGCAAAGGTATTTTTTTCCATTGTGTTTAATCAGTGATCTGCAGGAGGAGATGGTGTGAATAGCCTGCTCGCCAGCTGTCTTTTATCTTAATGATCCATTGATGATCCCTAGTGTAATCAGTTATTACTTAGTATAAAGCAGTTGCAAAATGTTGATTTGCTAGTTTTGTCACTTCTGTTTTCTTAGTTGGCATTCACTGAAATAGAAGAGTTCTCCCTTACCTTCCAAAGTTGTTTTAAAATTCTACATGTGATGATCTGTTGCTGATGTTTTTGTTTTACTGTTAATATACCGGCTTGGTTTGAAGGGAAAGATTGTTGAAATTAGCTGCAAAACTATTTTTTTGTGTGTGGTTAAAAAAAAAAAAATACACAAAACATGAAAATTACCATCTTAACCACTTTTAAGTGTACAGTAGTGTTAACTATATTCACATTGTTGTGCAACAGATCTCTAGAACTTTTTCAAAAATCTTGCAAACCTGAAATTCTGTCCCCATTAAACACTGTGCTTCCTTCCCCCTTCCCCACACAGCCTTTGGCAGCCACCTTTCTACCTTCTGTCTCAGTGATTTTGGCTACTCTTAAGTAATTTATATTAGTGAAACCGTATATTTGTCCTTTTGTATCTGGTGTATTTTGCTTAGCATAATGTCCTCGAGGTTCATCCATGTTGTAGCACATGACAGGATCTTCCTTTTAGGAAGAGGGCTGTGTGATATTCCACTGTATACCACATTTTCTTTATCCGTTCATCATCAATGAACATTTCTACCTAGAAAAAAATAGTTTTTAAAATATGAAGGAATTTAAGTTGTATCAGTTAAAAACTTCTCTTTGAAAACATGAACCAAACCCTCTTCATTACTATGATAATTGTTACCTAAATTAGTTTCTCAATGGGTATCCATTGGCATTCTGGGTGAGACAGTTACTGAATTTTAGGATGTTTTGGTGGCACCAACCCCAAAAGCCAGTAGCATCCTTCCCCCATCCAAAAATATGCTCCACATTTCTTGTCCCTTATGGGGTCTGTTATTATTCCTGGCATGAATATCTTTTCTGTGAAGCCTTCAGTATAAAGCTGCTAACTAAAACTTGTCATAAATATTTTTTTCCACCCTATTTATCATTCATAATAATAATTTTTAAAAAGAGCCAATTTATAGACCTGGCTGTTTTTGTACCAGTTAAATTTAGGATGTTTCAATGATTGTTTTTCCTATTATTTAGACCAGGAAGGATATTATTTATTATTTTTTATTTGACAAGGACTTTTTTAAAAATTACTTAATTTTATTTAAAAAAATTTTTTACAGAGTTTTGTTGTGGTCCAGTTAGTGTTACCCATGCCTAAGCAGAGACCCTGTCGCTCTGCTTGGCCTAATGGCTCTTTCTCCTAAGTCCTCCTTCTGCCTCGCCCTCAGCACTCCCATAGGAAGCCTGTTGATGGCACTTCAGATGTACTGCGGTGAGACAGTTCAGGAGAGAAAACAGAAGGATCGGAAAGCACTCCAGGAGCTGAAACTGGAAGAGCGGTAAGGAGTGTGTTCAGAGTGGGGTGTCTGGCTTGCTTTCTCAAGCATGTGCTCTAATTTCCATTCCAGTCAGACTTTCTTTTTACTGAGTCCTTCACCTGGCTCCCTACTTGTTCTTTTAGTATCTTTAATTAAGGAGAATGGAAAAATGAAAGACACTAATTGAGAACCTTCCCTTAGATACATGTTTTAAGTTAAATGTTAAAAATTTGTGCATATTTGTCTTGAGCTACTTAATTTTTGTCCTTTTTCGAGGTTTTTCATTCCATTTGTTGTAGCACATGACAGGATCTTCCTTTTAGGAAGAGGGCTGTGTGATATTCCACTGTATACCACATTTTCTTTATCCGTTCATCATCAATGAACATTTCTACCTAGAAAAAAATAGTTTTTAAAATATGAAGGAATTTAAGTTGTATCAGTTAAAAACTTCTCTTTGAAAACATGAACCAAACCCTCTTCATTACTATGATAATTGTTACCTAAATTAGTTTCTCAATGGGTATCCATTGGCATTCTGGGTGAGACAGTTACTGAATTTTAGGATGTTTTGGTGGCACCAACCCCAAAAGCCAGTAGCATCCTTCCCCCATCCAAAAATATGCTCCACATTTCTTGTCCCTTATGGGGTCTGTTATTATTCCTGGCATGAATATCTTTTCTGTGAAGCCTTCAGTATAAAGCTGCTAACTAAAACTTGTCATAAATATTTTTTTCCACCCTATTTATCATTCATAATAATAATTTTTAAAAAGAGCCAATTTATAGACCTGGCTGTTTTTGTACCAGTTAAATTTAGGATGTTTCAATGATTGTTTTTCCTATTATTTAGACCAGGAAGGATATTATTTATTATTTTTTATTTGACAAGGACTTTTTTAAAAATTACTTAATTTTATTTAAAAAAATTTTTTACAGAGTTTTGTTGTGGTCCAGTTAGTGTTACCCATGCCTAAGCAGAGACCCTGTCGCTCTGCTTGGCCTAATGGCTCTTTCTCCTAAGTCCTCCTTCTGCCTCGCCCTCAGCACTCCCATAGGAAGCCTGTTGATGGCACTTCAGATGTACTGCGGTGAGACAGTTCAGGAGAGAAAACAGAAGGATCGGAAAGCACTCCAGGAGCTGAAACTGGAAGAGCGGTAAGGAGTGTGTTCAGAGTGGGGTGTCTGGCTTGCTTTCTCAAGCATGTGCTCTAATTTCCATTCCAGTCAGACTTTCTTTTTACTGAGTCCTTCACCTGGCTCCCTACTTGTTCTTTTAGTATCTTTAATTAAGGAGAATGGAAAAATGAAAGACACTAATTGAGAACCTTCCCTTAGATACATGTTTTTTTAAGTTAAATGTTATAAATCTCATTTGGTTGCATATTTGTTTCTTTTCCTGTGTTTGACTGAATTGGAAATTACCTAAAGGAAATGAACAGCAGTTAAGTGAGCTCTACTTGACTTTATTTAAAAGGTGAAATCCTTGTTTACGTATAAACGTATGTCTGTGAACAATACACAGCATGTTAGGCCTCCACATTTAAATATGATACTTCTTGCTGTGGATGCAGCAGGCATTAAGCGGATATAGTGGCTCTTCATAGACTAGCTGCCACTGAGAAGAATGCAGACTGTCACCTGTTCCTGTAGTCCCTCCCTGGGATCCAGTGACAGCCGACTTCTTACTCATTCTTTGTAAGATCATAATAGGCTGTTGTCTAGGACTTTGGTACAAATGATTCTCATGGTTCTGTTTCCTGGTCTCTAAGATGACATCTGCTGCTGCTGCTACTGCCGCTTCTTTGGTAGTTTGGTAGATAAGCAGTCTTCTTTTTCCCTTGGTTTTATTTGAAATTTCCATTTGTACTAAACACACATACACGTACATGGACATTCTTAGTGTCTATTAATCTGTTGTCCAAGGACTTTTGTACTATGGGAGGAAAGGCATTGATTTTGGAGCCAATGAAACCTTGAAAACAAAGCTTAAATCCCAGCTAGACTATTTTTTTTGAGGGGGGCGGGATGCTGGTTGGGGAGGGAGAGGGGTGGGCGGGCCACTTCTATTAGTCTTTCATTTATCTATTTTCATCCATCTTTGTTCTTTGGCCCTTGTGGGCCTCCCATTGCAGTGGCCTCTTGTCGCAGAGCACCGGCTCTGGGTGCATGCACTCCAGAGCTCCGGCTCGGTAATTGGACACATGGGTCCCCCCACTCCCGCAGCATGTGGGAGCTTCCCAGGCCAGGGATCAAACCGGTGCCCCTTGCACTGCAAGGCGGTGTCCTTACCCACTGGACCACCAGGGAAGCCCCACAGCTAGACTATTAATTAATTTTCTGACCATAGATGTTTTCCTTAACTTCAAGCCCTCAGTTTTCTCAGCTGTCGCTAAGGGCAGAAACACATCATAGTGTTCAACATACGTTTGTTTTGTTCCCTCCTCTTCTCCATAGTAAGAGGGTGGGTAAGATATGAAGCTCTTACAAAGCACTGTAAATTCTGAATGCCAACATAAAATTTTATATCCTGGAGAGTTAAAAGCATGAAAGCATTAGCTTATTTCTAGTTCTTTAGGTGTCGTAAGAGACTTCTTTTTAAAAACAGAATCTTTGAGAAAGGACATGGAAAAGTAAGGATAGTGCATGGTTGTTTGAATCTGATATAGGAAGTTTTAGAAGAATTAACAGTTGGAAAAATATGAATAATAATTGTATTCCAATCAGAAAAATAAAAACACCAAAACTAGAGAAGTCAGTTATTTAGAGAGTTATTTAGAGATGGAAAGCCTCAAGAATGGGCAGAAATGAAAGAGTATTTTGGCAGAAGGAAAGTGTCAGAAGTGTTTAGGTTATTTGTATATGTATACATCTACATATATTTATATATGCGATATTTCTGAGGACAGTTAATAAATAGTTAAGAACTTTTTATATGTCTGCTTCTTTACTTGCAAATAACTATAATATAGAGAAATCAACAAAGTGAGAATCTAAAAAACTGCCACAGGGTGCAGAAAATATAGAAGACTGCCTCTTTTCTGTAGAGACTCTTTTCCGTAGAGACATAGACAAAGAAATGATGAAATCTGCTTATGAAGAGTTGAGAAGAAAGTCATAGGTGACTTTGATAATCACTTAAAGGAAGGCAGTGATACTTAGAGACTCTTAAGTATTAAGACTAATACTTGACTTAGAGAAGGATCTGATCTGTTATTTGGAAATGAGGTAATTTAACTCCTAGTAAGTGTAAGTCTGTATTGGTGTCCTATCTTACTTCTCCATTATCAAGATTACCAGTGTTAGAACCTTTGTGCGTGTTTTACACGATCTGTCAACGGAGTTGACAACTGAGTCCCAGCCCCCTAGGCCCTGAGGCCAAGAGTGCAGACTGGTTCCAAGGCTCAAATGCTAGCTCAGGGTGTTTCAGCAACTGCAGGTCACTGCTGGGAGAACTCTGGAGTATCTTAAGGATCAGAGCAGCTGCTCCACCAATGTCCATTTTGGTAATGTGAGACTCCTACTTGGCTTGTAAGTGGAATAGATTAGGAGAGCAGAGGTTACTGCATTTGAAGTGCAAGGAGCAGTGTTGGCTTATTAGTTGTAAGAGAGAATGAGATAGACACTGTATTTCTAAAAAAAAAACAAAAGAAATGGGGCAGAACTTGCTATATCCTTCTTGTACTTTCATTACAGGAAAGCCAGGCTACAATTCACTGAGCTCCTCCCTGAAGAAATTGAAAGCAGTTTACAGAAAAATCAATCCAAGGATGACGCTGAGAAAATTGAGGCACTGCTAAATCTTCCTAGAAACCCTTCATCAGCTGATAAACAAGACAAAGACTGAACATGCTGTGGACTTGGAACTCAGTGGAGAGTTGAAGGAAGCTGTGTTGCCATGCCCACAGAAGGTCACGTGCTTGGGCAACTGACACGTAGAAGCCCTGGCATCTTCAGGGGTGGTGACTTGTCTTGCTTTTGTATAATGAAGAATTGGGCTCTTGTGCTCTTACTTTGCTCCTCCTCAAATTTAAGTACAGAACTCAGATTCTGCATTGATTGATCCATATACATTTCCTTTCTCTGGATTTTACAATAGTAAATTAAGGTTTCCTAAAAGATGAAAGTTGACATCTACAGGTTGTAAATTTATTCTTCTAGTCCTTTAAGGAAGGCAGTGATACTTAGAGACTCTTAAGTATTAAGACTAATACTTGACTTAGAGAAGGATCTGATCTGTTATTTGGAAATGAGGTAATTTAACTCCTAGTAAGTGTAAGTCTGTATTGGTGTCCTATCTTACTTCTCCATTATCAAGATTACCAGTGTTAGAACCTTTGTGCGTGTTTTACACGATCTGTCAACGGAGTTGACAACTGAGTCCCAGCCCCCTAGGCCCTGAGGCCAAGAGTGCAGACTGGTTCCAAGGCTCAAATGCTAGCTCAGGGTGTTTCAGCAACTGCAGGTCACTGCTGGGAGAACTCTGGAGTATCTTAAGGATCAGAGCAGCTGCTCCACCAATGTCCATTTTGGTAATGTGAGACTCCTACTTGGCTTGTAAGTGGAATAGATTAGGAGAGCAGAGGTTACTGCATTTGAAGTGCAAGGAGCAGTGTTGGCTTATTAGTTGTAAGAGAGAATGAGATAGACACTGTATTTCTAAAAACAAAACAAAAGAAATGGGGCAGAACTTGCTATATCCTTCTTGTACTTTCATTACAGGAAAGCCAGGCTACAATTCACTGAGCTCCTCCCTGAAGAAATTGAAAGCAGTTTACAGAAAAATCAATCCAAGGATGACGCTGAGAAAATTGAGGCACTGCTAAATCTTCCTAGAAACCCTTCATCAGCTGATAAACAAGACAAAGACTGAACATGCTGTGGACTTGGAACTCAGTGGAGAGTTGAAGGAAGCTGTGTTGCCATGCCCACAGAAGGTCACGTGCTTGGGCAACTGACACGTAGAAGCCCTGGCATCTTCAGGGGTGGTGACTTGTCTTGCTTTTGTATAATGAAGAATTGGGCTCTTGTGCTCTTACTTTGCTCCTCCTCAAATTTAAGTACAGAACTCGTATCTGCATTGATTGATCCATATACATTTCCTTTCTCTGGATTTTACAATAGTAAATTAAGGTTTCCTAAAAGATGAAAGTTGACATCTACAGGTTGTAAATTTATTCTTCTAGTCCTTTAAAAGAATACTGTAGTGATCACTAAGAGGAGGATAGGAAAGAACCAGGTAAGGCAGATGATCTGTGAAACCCTTGTGCCGTTGGGTCCTAGAAACAGTAAGAACCTCAATGTGTTACTGTGTTTGGTTTGGTTTTAATAAAAATCAAAGATGGTTTCTATGCCATTTGAAATAAAACTTAAAAAAAAGGAAGTAGATAAGAATTATTAAAGCAGAAGCCCGACCTTGTTTCCTCTCTCAGCAGCGCTGATAGAGTGTCTCTGCTGTAGTGTACAATAGCTCCTCAGAATACACTGTCTCAGGAGCTTGCTGCCTCAGAAGGAAGCTGCTCTGCAGAGTATCACTTTTATTAAATGAGAGGATAAAATGACTGAAACAAGTGTACTGAAAGGAAAAACTGCTAGTGCTTTGCTTTGGGGTTAAACCCCTTAGTTCCTACTCTGAAAATACTGTTGTTCACATGAGCAATGTTTGTGAAACAGTCTTGACTAGTGGCTAAAGCTGTGGGTTCTGGAGGCAGACTACAGGCTTGGAATCTCAGCCCTAAGGTTTCGTAGCCGTGTGACCTATACAGCCAAGCCATTTACTTTAAGTCTGAAGTTTTCTCATCTGTCAAAACATGGGGCCTCCCTGGTGGACCAGTGGGTAAAGAGTCTGCCTTAGAGTGCAAGGGTTGCCAGTTTGATCCCTGACCCGGGAAGATCCTACGTGCCATGGAGTGGCTGGACTGGTGTGTCCAGTTACAAGCCAGCACTCTGGAGCACATGCACCCAGAACTGGTGCTCTGCAAGGAGAGAGGCCACTGCAATGGCAGGCCCACACACGAGCCAACGAACAAAGATGGATGAAAATAAACAACAACAACAAAAACAATAAAAGAGGCCAAAATTGAAAAAAAAAAATAAACCAAAAAACAGTATGTACCCAAAATGGGTATTACATGAGATGATGTGTGTAAGACATAGCAGAATTCCATGGCACTCAGGCTGTTGTCTTAATGACAGATACTAGCAGTTAAACAATATGAGACCCTCTGCACCAGCATAGTCATCCCCTTCATAAATTGCTGACAAGTTGGCAGTTTATTGTTTTATTCATTCCCATGTATAGATGAAATCCTGAAACTGGAAATTATAAAATTAGATGGTTTGTTTTTAAATAATTTTATTAATAAACAATTCCAATTTTATATAGAGACAATTTAACTATATTTATAGTACAAATAAATAGTGTCTTATATTTGTACTATATCACTCTTTTAATCACATCCAAGGATTATTAATCTTAATAAGTGAAGCAAAACCTGAGCTTTTGGTTATTTTTTTGTTTACTTAAATTCTTATAAGTACTACTTTTATTCTCAGCAGCGCTGATAGAGTGTCTCTGCTGTAGTGTACAATAGCTCCTCAGAATACACTGTCTCAGGAGCTTGCTGCCTCAGAAGGAAGCTGCTCTGCAGAGTATCACTTTTATTAAATGAGAGGATAAAATGACTGAAACAAGTGTACTGAAAGGAAAAACTGCTAGTGCTTTGCTTTGGGGTTAAACCCCTTAGTTCCTACTCTGAAAATACTGTTGTTCACATGAGCAATGTTTGTGAAACAGTCTTGACTAGTGGCTAAAGCTGTGGGTTCTGGAGGCAGACTACAGGCTTGGAATCTCAGCCCTAAGGTTTCGTAGCCGTGTGACCTATACAGCCAAGCCATTTACTTTAAGTCTGAAGTTTTCTCATCTGTCAAAACATGGGGCCTCCCTGGTGGACCAGTGGGTAAAGAGTCTGCCTTAGAGTGCAAGGGTTGCCAGTTTGATCCCTGACCCGGGAAGATCCTACGTGCCATGGAGTGGCTGGACTGGTGTGTCCAGTTACAAGCCAGCACTCTGGAGCACATGCACCCAGAACTGGTGCTCTGCAAGGAGAGAGGCCACTGCAATGGCAGGCCCACACACGAGCCAACGAACAAAGATGGATGAAAATAAACAACAACAACAAAAACAATAAAAGAGGCCAAAATTGAAAAAAAAAAATAAACCAAAAAACAGTATGTACCCAAAATGGGTATTACATGAGATGATGTGTGTAAGACATAGCAGAATTCCATGGCACTCAGGCTGTTGTCTTAATGACAGATACTAGCAGTTAAACAATATGAGACCCTCTGCACCAGCATAGTCATCCCCTTCATAAATTGCTGACAAGTTGGCAGTTTATTGTTTTATTCATTCCCATGTATAGATGAAATCCTGAAACTGGAAATTATAAAATTAGATGGTTTGTTTTTAAATAATTTTATTAATAAACAATTCCAATTTTATATAGAGACAATTTAACTATATTTATAGTACAAATAAATAGTGTCTTATATTTGTACTATATCACTCTTTTAATCACATCCAAGGATTATTAATCTTAATAAGTGAAGCAAAACCTGAGCTTTTGGTTATTTTTTTGTTTACTTAAATTCTTATAAGTCTACTACTTTTATTTCCTTTCGTAATTTTGTTATACCGTTTAAAAGTGTACCTCTGTTCCTCAGACTATATAGAGTAATCCAATCCCTTTATAGCTACCAAAATGAAGCATATTAAATCCAGCCACATTTGAGAAACTTGGTCAGCTCTTGCTATCCAACTGCAGATTTTCAAATGAGAATGAATGTCTGATTGCCTCAGGTTAAGTTAGGTCCACAATTCTCTTTTCATGTCAAGGGGATCCAGAAATACCACAAAGGTAAGACCACTTTAGGGATCTGAGGAAGCCCAGGGGAATGCTATTTCATTTCTTCTGTCTATTTCTGCTAAAGACAGGTTACTCTTTAGTACATACACAATAAAACTATCTCATTTTAAATGAGAACCTTCTCATACAGATTTTACAAATAAGATTATAAACTAGCATACCGCCATTTAAGGAAAGTATCAGTCCAATGTGAACCAAACAAATTATCACTCTCCAACCTTACTAGTGCTTTGGGGTGTACAGTAAGTCCCCTACATAAAAATGAATTCCATCCTGAGAATGTGCTCATAAGTCCAATTTGTTCAATGTCCAATGAAGTTAGCCTAGATACCCAACTAACACCATGGGCTACATCCCGCTGCTTTTACACTTCCTTCTGGACATCCTGGGCTTGAAGTAACAACAATGTAGTATAGAACTCTACATAGCACTATAAAGTACACAGAAGCACCACCGCCTGTAGTGGATGCACGCACGGGACACTGTGCGCCGGAGTGTGAACTAACTTACATGATTGGACTTGGGAATGCACGTTCACATATTTGAAAGTTTGCAACTTGTTAATAAGTGCAAACAGAATGACTTTATTTTTTGTTTTATAAAGTAAGTCAAATTTACCAGATCGTAGATTTTTGTTGAATTCTGTTTGACAGGAAGAACTAAAAAATAATATGAAAAGTCCAAATGAATGCTTGATAATTCCTTGGGAAAAAGTTGGTAAGCCAAAGCAAATATTCTATTAAGGAATAACTGTGTTACTCCCTCAATTATGCCAACTCTTTGCGATCCCATGGATGGTAGCCTGCCAGGCTCCTCTCTCCGTGGAATTCTCCAGGCAAGAATACTGGAGTGGATTGCCATTTCCTTCTCCAGGGGATCTTCCTGACCAAGCGATTAAACCTGGGTCTCCTGCATTGCTGGATTCTTTACCATCCGAGCCACCAGGATATAACAATATACTTAATACACACTGCCAACCTTTGTGGTTACGTCCGAGCTTACCAATAAACTGCTAAGGAAAAAAATGCAAATTTCCCTAAGAAAAGATTTAGAGAAAGTTGTCCATGTGTGCAAAACACACACAAACTTTTTTATTATTATTTTAACTTTTATTTAACTTTTTCATTATTATAAAAATTTATGATCTAACCAATAACTTATTCTTGAAAGTAACTGCAAATGAAACAGCTCATAAGTTCATTTTTGAAATAAAAATTGGCATATCTATTTTGTTACTTCAAAGACATAAAGGAATTAAAATTTATTTTTAGTTAAAAAAAAACCTCGCAACTTGGAGGTTCATATGTAAGGAACTTCATTGTATAAGTCATCCTGTATGTCAGAGGAAATTAGTTTTAGATGGATCTACCTCCTCCTGAACCTGGTTGAGAAGTGGAAAAGCAGCAAAGGAGAACCCAGTGAAAATAAAGTGCTGGCTAAATACCAGTAATATTTTCATTCTCTTCTAGCTGTAGTTAACAGCAGACTTCTCACCCATTAACATTAGATTGTTTTTCACAGCATGGCATGCTCCATTCTTTCATCGCATCAAGTCTCTGAAGTGGACCTGACTGATGCTGGATAAATTCTGTTTCCAGAAGCACTCTTAACAGATGTATGTGTGCCTACCAGTTAGTAGCACAGAGCTGGATTCATGAAGGAAAAGAGCACCAGAAGATTCTGGCCCTGATCTTTACAATTCAGATCACTATGCAGAACTTCCATATCCTTGTCATTAGTAAAACTGGTTTTCACTAATGTCTCTTCTAGGCCTGAAGAATTCTGTTTCCAGATCCTTGGGCACGATCGCCAGAGCTGCTGCTTTCCTCATCATACCCCTCTAGTCGCGTTCAGCAAAGCCACTGGAGTGAAGGGGCTTCTGGAGAACATATTCAGGAAGGTCGAGGTGGGATAACCCTGGCCATTTGAGGAAACACCAAGAAGAGGTCAGTCTCAGAGGGAAGTTGAACCTGAAGGAAACATTAAAAGTGAATTTTTTATTGCAAGGGTATTCCCAGCTTGGGGTAACATTATAGATATTCATCTTGATGGCTATACGACATAAAGGCAGGTCGAAATTAGGAGAGAATTTAGGGCAGGTCTGTCCATGTTTACTGCAGGAAGTATCAGGCAGTATTTATGCACCAGCTATCACTAACCAACCCAACATTATCAGTGAAGGCATTCACTCAACTATGTGTGGGACCAACAAAGGTGTATCAGGCATGCTTGTTCTTAGTACACCTACAGTTTGATAAAGTAAGGCATGTGAAAATAAACCCAGGGTGGAGAGGGATGTGTTGGAGAGAAAGCACTGCTCTAGTGGTCAGAGGCAGAGCTGCTTGAACTGGACAACACGGCCACAGAGGGCTTGTGGAGGGAACTGGATTCCTGGCATCTTTATGGAAGTATCAGCTGGCTCAGGAGAGAACTTTTAAGATGGAAGGAAGTCAGGGAAATTCTAGGTAATTAAAGAACTGAGTGGAACATCCTAGAAAGGGCATCCAAGGGAGTAAGCGAGGAGTTGAGAAGAAAGCAGGACAGACTGAGAAGCCGAGAGACTGCTGTGGGGAAAATACACATAGGCTTCCCTGGTGACGTGAAGGGAACCTGAGCTTGATGTCCAGGTTGGGGGCCTGGTTTTGCTCTTTGTCTGGCCTCAGGCAGATCACTTAACCTCTGGGAACCTTGAGTTTCCCCTCCATGAAACAGAGAGATCTTGCTTATAGAGATTTTTGTAAGATGAAACAAAATAATGCTTTTGTAAAGCATATCCTGCTCTGGAAGTCTCAGGTATTATACTGCAGTTTTTTTCTTTTTAAAGGTAATTCTGAACACTCACTTTTGTATGCAGCTGTTAAAGTCAAAGCTTCACAAGTCAAAGCTGAACTGTTTTTATGAACAGTGTAAACCAGGATCCTGGTCCTGGTATCAGTCTCTTGGATTCTAATGTCCCAGTGTTTCTCTTACCTGAAAAGACCTGGGGATTTTAGAATAGTGCAAAATTGATTTCAGTTAATAGTGTTACTAACAAAAGCTGATTCTATGTTGGGCTCCCTTAACATCCTTGGATGAAGAGTAATTACTCCATTGTATGTATTTAGGATCAGATCACATCTGAAGTCTCACTGGCATTCAGTGTGTCCCCTTGTGCTCCCGGAAACCACCATGTGAAAGACGGTAGAAACAACGGAGGATGCTTACATTGAGAGGATAACTGGAACATGGAAAGTAAGCTCTGAAGCCTTTCCTATAGACACTGGGATCTCTTCTGAATTTTTTAAAAAAGGGTGGAAGGCATTCACTCAACTATGTGTGGGACCAACAAAGGTGTATCAGGCATGCTTGTTCTTAGTACACCTACAGTTTGATAAAGTAAGGCATGTGAAAATAAACCCAGGGTGGAGAGGGATGTGTTGGAGAGAAAGCACTGCTCTAGTGGTCAGAGGCAGAGCTGCTTGAACTGGACAACACGGCCACAGAGGGCTTGTGGAGGGAACTGGATTCCTGGCATCTTTATGGAAGTATCAGCTGGCTCAGGAGAGAACTTTTAAGATGGAAGGAAGTCAGGGAAATTCTAGGTAATTAAAGAACTGAGTGGAACATCCTAGAAAGGGCATCCAAGGGAGTAAGCGAGGAGTTGAGAAGAAAGCAGGACAGACTGAGAAGCCGAGAGACTGCTGTGGGGAAAATACACATAGGCTTCCCTGGTGACGTGAAGGGAACCTGAGCTTGATGTCCAGGTTGGGGGCCTGGTTTTGCTCTTTGTCTGGCCTCAGGCAGATCACTTAACCTCTGGGAACCTTGAGTTTCCCCTCCATGAAACAGAGAGATCTTGCTTATAGAGATTTTTGTAAGATGAAACAAAATAATGCTTTTGTAAAGCATATCCTGCTCTGGAAGTCTCAGGTATTATACTGCAGTTTTTTTCTTTTTAAAGGTAATTCTGAACACTCACTTTTGTATGCAGCTGTTAAAGTCAAAGCTTCACAAGTCAAAGCTGAACTGTTTTTATGAACAGTGTAAACCAGGATCCTGGTCCTGGTATCAGTCTCTTGGATTCTAATGTCCCAGTGTTTCTCTTACCTGAAAAGACCTGGGGATTTTAGAATAGTGCAAAATTGATTTCAGTTAATAGTGTTACTAACAAAAGCTGATTCTATGTTGGGCCCCCTTAACATCCTTGGATGAAGAGTAATTACTCCATTGTATGTATTTAGGATCAGATCACATCTGAAGTCTCACTGGCATTCAGTGTGTCCCCTTGTGCTCCCGGAAACCACCATGTGAAAGACGGTAGAAACAACGGAGGATGCTTACATTGAGAGGATAACTGGAACATGGAAAGTAAGCTCTGAAGCCTTTCCTATAGACACTGGGATCTCTTCTGAATTTTTAAATGAGAAAATGACCCAGAGAGGTAATTCTTTATGAAAATGGTTCTATGCTTGGTTCAGTGGGATGACTCTCTTAGTAAAAGGCAGACAGACCAACAAGACGTTACTGAGTTAGTACAGAGCTACGCCACTCTGTCCATCAGTCCTGAGGGATACAGGGAAAAAGGAATGATCAGAATAAGGAGTTAGCCCAAAGACAGTACATGTGTTTCACAGATACTGACAGACACTGAGTTGACTAAGAAGGGAACATTTTAAGATGGCAGGATGGCATGGCAAAGGAAGAGGTTACACTAAGCAAATTTTCTTTGAGGAGAAAGGAGAGAGGTGCCGACCACCTGCTTAGAGTAATCTGAATGAGGATTTTGAGAAGGCGGTAGTAGATAAAGGATCTTAAATTTGGTTCTGAGAGGAAGAAATTCCTGTGCTCACACGCCACAAGATCTCACACATCTCACATTGGTAGAAAAAGATACCTCCAGGTGTTCTGGTGAACTTGATCCTTCCACAGCTCCTATGTAGATAGAGAGATCTTTTCCATGTTCAGCTCATCTCTCCTTCTCTCTCTCCATCTTGCAGCCTTTCCTTGAAAACAAGCACAAGCAGTAAAAATCTAGATAGGTAAGCTTCCCTTAAATCGCACCCATGTATTTTGGCAAAACTTCAGCTGGCTTGGAACTAAAGCAGGGGTTCTCAACCCAGGGTGATTTCCATCCCCACCCCCCACCCCCACGGGGGACACGTGCACTGCCTAGAGACCTCCTTGGTTGTCACAACTGGGGCAAGAAATGTTGTCATATCGTGGGAGGAGGCCAGGGGTGCTGCTAAACGTTCTTCCATGCGCAAAACAAAGAATTATCCAGCCCTCAAGGTCAGTTGTGCTAAGGGTGAAAATTCTGCGTTGGATGGTAAGGCTGGGCAGTCTGTATTAGAAACAGCCTTGAGCCCTCCAGACCTCTTTATCCTACCCATGGAGTAGGTTGTTCATAGCAAAGAGTCTCTAGTGACTTCCTCGAGCCTGGACATTTTGTGTGTGTGTGTGTGCTGAAAGTTGGAAAAATCAGCAGAGGTTGATCTTCCCATTTTCTCTGCTCTGTGTACAAAATTTCTAATCCAAGAAAGATTCCTTCCTGGTGATAGTAGCCTTAACACTGGCCTAGCAGTTCCTCTTCATTTAATTACAGAGACTGAGGACAGCGTGTGTGTAAGGCCCCAAAATAAGATTCATAGGAAAAAATATCCTGGATATCTCTTCTTTCCTCACCAACTCCTGATCTTTCATCTGAAAATAAATTTCAAAGAACTGAGAATTGGTAAAGTCACCTGTGGCCATAGAGTTGCTCAACTCTGTCTCATTAGTGTGTCTTCCCCTCCTCCACAGAAATGATTCTTGCCCCTAAACCTTGTCACTCTGCCTTTCCTCCAATTCCAAATTGAAGATTAGACTATCACTTTGTATCAGGTATGTTATCCAATGAGTTAGCAAGCCTCCATGTCTCCAAGAAAATATTATACATTTGGGGGGAAGTTAAAAAGACTCAACTAGAATGTGCCTTGAGGGCAGTGCTTTCTCATCTGTGTGACTCCAGGGCTTAGTCAAGTGCCAGGCACACAGTCAGTGTCCAAGAAATACCTGCCCAGGGAATGAGCAGAACTTGCCGGGACAAGTAAAGGAGACACTAAGTTTTCATAGATTTGCCCCAGAAATGAGAATAAAATAGGCTAAAATGTCAGAGAGATGCTGACCTATACGGATAGAGTTTGAGCGTCCAGAATTTAAGTCAGTTACCATCGTACACTAGTACTTACTGCAGGTCAGGTATGTTACTGTTACTGTGATGACAGGAATTCCACAGACTAAGACTGCGATAATAATGGTCCAGGGCAGGTGCTGGTCAGGAGGAGGGGCTGGTTTGGCTGATGAGAGAAAAGAGCAGTGTCAGATATAATGTGTTTTCAGCTGCCTGGTACCCATTCTGTGCCCCATATATTGTCACAGCTGTAAAGCATTTTTCATTTCTTTGCCTGGTCAGCTCTCCAAAATGCAGCTTCTAGCATTCTTCTTGCATAGCTCTTTAGTCAGACACATACTAATGAGCAACTAATACCAGGTGTCAGATATTAGATGCTGAATATGAAAAGGAAAACTTAAGCGTCTGCTTTTACTGAATTAAGTTGACACAAACGATTCTCAGGAGAGCCTTTAAAAGCTGTTTTAGGGGGCTTCTCTGGTGGTCCAGTGGGTAAAGTGTCCGCCTTACAGTGTAAGGGGCACTGGTTCAATCCATGGCCTGGGAAGATTCCACGTGCCGCAGAGCGGCTGGACCAGTGTGTCCAGTTACGAGCCAGAGCTCTGGAGCGCACACGCCCAGAGCAGGTGCTCTGCAAGGAGAGAGGCCCCAGCAATGGGAGGCCCACACAGGCCAAAGAATAAAGATAGATGAAAATAAATGAGGAATAAAAAAATAAATAAATAAAAGAGGCCAATTTTTTTTTTTTGAAAGTTGTTTTAGGGACTCCCCTGGATGCCCAGTGGTTAAGACTTTGCACTTTCAATGCTGGGGTTGTGGGTTCGATCTGGTCAGGGAATTAAGATCCCACATGCCATGTGGTGTGGCGAAATAAAGAACTATCAGAACTTAATAACAGTTTTTAAAAATACAAGCTGTTTTGTCTTCATATCTCATTTCTATAGCTGATATTACTACGTATCACTACTAATAGATGATATTGTGTTCTAGATACACCTTAATTTCCTTCTCCAGCTCTGTTGTGCCTTCTTCCTTTTAGGCTGTCCTCTTTAATACACACACGCATGCACACACACACATACACACCTCACAATAGCTAGAACTACGGAAGGCACTTTGCCTTCATTTTCAGATAACACCTTTTTCACCAGCCAACCTAAAGAAGAGACAAGAGCCAGCAAAGATCCAAGCGTGGATGAGGCTTGGTAATCAGTAGGATCCTCCTGGAGGAGAGCCCGTGTGCAGGGCTCTCCTCTGTAGAACGTAGGGAACAGAGAGAAGATGGGGCACATGAGTAGGGATACGGGTGGGAGCAGAAAGGTGGCTGTGGTGTTGCTATCAGTGCCCCCACTCAGGAGTAGCAGCAGCACCGTTTATTCTTCAGCCTTTCTGAGGAGTGGTTAGTGCCAATACCTGGAGAAAGGGCAGAGACACTAAAGAAATGCTAGAAGCTCATCCTCCTCTGATTTCCCCAGAAAGGCTCACAAATTATTGAACTTTTATTAATAGTAAAGTACTGGTTTCTCGGTTTTCTAACTATAAACCTTGGGGATAAATTTTGGTCTTTAGCTATTGGACTTATCAGCATGTCCAAACTCCTGGGTCTTCTAGGACCCCTGACTGTCCGCCTTACAGTGTAAGGGGCACTGGTTCAATCCATGGCCTGGGAAGATTCCACGTCCCAGAGCGGCTGGACCAGTGTGTCCAGTTACGAGCCAGAGCTCTGGAGCGCACACGCCCAGAGCAGGTGCTCTGCAAGGAGAGAGGCCCCAGCAATGGGAGGCCCACACAGGCCAAAGAATAAAGATAGATGAAAATAAATGAGGAATAAAAAAATAAATAAATAAAAGAGGCCAATTTTTTTTTTTTGAAAGTTGTTTTAGGGACTCCCCTGGATGCCCAGTGGTTAAGACTTTGCACTTTCAATGCTGGGGTTGTGGGTTCGATCTGGTCAGGGAATTAAGATCCCACATGCCATGTGGTGTGGCGAAATAAAGAACTATCAGAACTTAATAACAGTTTTTAAAAATACAAGCTGTTTTGTCTTCATATCTCATTTCTATAGCTGATATTACTACGTATCACTACTAATAGATGATATTGTGTTCTAGATACACCTTAATTTCCTTCTCCAGCTCTGTTGTGCCTTCTTCCTTTTAGGCTGTCCTCTTTAATACACACACGCATGCACACACACACATACACACCTCACAATAGCTAGAACTACGGAAGGCACTTTGCCTTCATTTTCAGATAACACCTTTTTCACCAGCCAACCTAAAGAAGAGACAAGAGCCAGCAAAGATCCAAGCGTGGATGAGGCTTGGTAATCAGTAGGATCCTCCTGGAGGAGAGCCCGTGTGCAGGGCTCTCCTCTGTAGAACGTAGGGAACAGAGAGAAGATGGGGCACATGAGTAGGGATACGGGTGGGAGCAGAAAGGTGGCTGTGGTGTTGCTATCAGTGCCCCCACTCAGGAGTAGCAGCAGCACCGTTTATTCTTCAGCCTTTCTGAGGAGTGGTTAGTGCCAATACCTGGAGAAAGGGCAGAGACACTAAAGAAATGCTAGAAGCTCATCCTCCTCTGATTTCCCCAGAAAGGCTCACAAATTATTGAACTTTTATTAATAGTAAAGTACTGGTTTCTCGGTTTTCTAACTATAAACCTTGGGGATAAATTTTGGTCTTTAGCTGATTGGACTTATCAGCATGTGGCCCAGCTGACACTTTTCCTCCTGGGTCTTCTAGGACCCCATGTTCTGTTACTGTTTGTTGTGACTCAGTTTTCTTCATAATCTCTTCTTCTTCTCCTTTAACTTGTCCCCCTGGTTCCATCTGAGGTCCCATTCCCCTCTTACTAGCCTTGGTAATCCTGGGTGATCTCGGCCACACCAAGATTGGAAATGCCCAGTGATTTCTAAATCTGTACAGCACATTTCTGATACCACTTCTGAGCCCCAAATTTGTATTTCCAACCATTAACTAGATGGCTGGATGCCAGCCTCTCCCTCTGATTAAAATTGAGCTCAGCATATGTATTCTTTCTAAAGCGTATCTACCACCTGCATGCTCCCTTTTCAGTGAATGGCAGCACCATCAGTGAGCCAGGTAAAAGAGAAGGCCTGTCTTTGTGCTAACTGCTCTGTAGTTGCCACTGACTTTCTATTTGGTATTGAGATTATCTGCACAAGTGATTCTTCTTCTCCAAATCTTTTGTAACAATTACTTGAGGTTTTTTTGATCTCCAACCAAGTAGCCTTTATACTGACTGACTTTATATACTGGCTTTATTCTCTTTTCCTCTTGTTTTCTAGACTGTAATAATTCCTATACATTCTGCCATAGTGATCATTATAAAATGTACATTTAACCATAGAGTACCCATTACTTATAGACTAGGGAAAGTTGTTTTTCTATTTTTCTTTAAAATACCCAATTTCATTCAGACATCGAGTGGTTACCAGGTTGAGCTCCTCTGCAGACCAAAATGACACCCAAAATAACAAAGAAGCTTTTGTTATTATCCTGGGAGTCTAGACATTTCACAGACTTCCTCTCATAAGTCACTTGTGATCCATCCTCATCCTGACTCAGTAAAGAAGGTATGTGCCTAAGAGAAAGGAGGAACCAGTGCAGTAATCCCACTCTCATGATACCCACTGGAAACCTGGTAATGCTCCATAGGGCAGACCTTATGCATAGCTGTGGGAGGGCATCTGCCCATACAGATCATGAGACCCCTGGTCAGTCACCTCATTCTTACACACACACACACACACACACACACACACACAATCTGTTTAGTCACCCCTTGACACCCCACAAATGCATCCTTTACTTCTGACTGTAAATGACATCTGCAGTCCAATGGAAGTATTTAAAACTCTCTGACCATAAAGACAACGCTGGCACTTAGCAAGATGTTTGGTATATGACAACTACTTAATAAAGACTGAATTAAAAAAAAAAACTGAATGAAAGAAGGAATGATTAAACACAGTTAATCATCTCTCCTTGAGTCACGGTGAATGTAGATCAGACAGGACAAAAAGCTGGAATTCTTTTTTTTTTTTTTTAAGGTTTTTTTGCCGCTTGTATTGGTCTTTCTTTATTTTCTTCCATCTTTGTTCTTTGGCCTGTGTGGGCCTCCATTGCAGTGGCCTCTCTTGTTGCAGAGCACCAGCTCTGGGCGCATGCGCTCCAGAGCACTGGCTCAGTAATTGGACACATCCGTCCAGCCGCTCCGCGGCACGTGGGATCTTCCCACACCAGGGATCGAACCAGCGCCCCTTGTACTGCAAGGTGGTGTCCCTACCCATTGGACCACCAGGGAAGCCCCTGGAATTCTTAATTATTCTGAGAAGGGATAGTGCTCATATTTAGCCTGAAGGAAGAATTGAGAATAGGCAAATTAGAGAAAAGATGGTAAATCTGAGCAGTCTAAATCATCCTTAAAGTATAGCTCCATCCTTTTACTTAAAGGCCTACATTCTATTTCCTGTAAGTTAACAAACTACCACGCATAGGCCAAAACTGGTTTACACACCTGTTTTTTAATAAAATTTTGTTGGAACACAGCTATGTCCTTCATTTATTTTCTTGTCTATGGCATTGATCATATGCAGACCAAAATGACACCCAAAATAACAAAGAAGCCTTTTGTTATTATCCTGGGAGTCTAGACATTTCACAGACTTCCTCTCATAAGTCACTTGTGATCCATCCTCATCCTGACTCAGTAAAGAAGGTATGTGCCTAAGAGAAAGGAGGAACCAGTGCAGTAATCCCACTCTCATGATACCCACTGGAAACCTGGTAATGCTCCATAGGGCAGACCTTATGCATAGCTGTGGGAGGGCATCTGCCCATACAGATCATGAGACCCCTGGTCAGTCACCTCATTCTTACACACACACACACACACACACACACACAATCTGTTTAGTCACCCCTTGACACCCCACAAATGCATCCTTTACTTCTGACTGTAAATGACATCTGCAGTCCAATGGAAGTATTTAAAACTCTCTGACCATAAAGACAACGCTGGCACTTAGCAAGATGTTTGGTATATGACAACTACTTAATAAAGACTGAATTAAAAAAAAAAACTGAATGAAAGAAGGAATGATTAAACACAGTTAATCATCTCTCCTTGAGTCACGGTGAATGTAGATCAGACAGGACAAAAAGCTGGAATTCTTTTTTTTTTTTTTTAAGGTTTTTTTGCCGCTTGTATTGGTCTTTCTTTATTTTCTTCCATCTTTGTTCTTTGGCCTGTGTGGGCCTCCATTGCAGTGGCCTCTCTTGTTGCAGAGCACCAGCTCTGGGCGCATGCGCTCCAGAGCACTGGCTCAGTAATTGGACACATCCGTCCAGCCGCTCCGCGGCACGTGGGATCTTCCCACACCAGGGATCGAACCAGCGCCCCTTGTACTGCAAGGTGGTGTCCCTACCCATTGGACCACCAGGGAAGCCCCTGGAATTCTTAATTATTCTGAGAAGGGATAGTGCTCATATTTAGCCTGAAGGAAGAATTGAGAATAGGCAAATTAGAGAAAAGATGGTAAATCTGAGCAGTCTAAATCATCCTTAAAGTATAGCTCCATCCTTTTACTTAAAGGCCTACATTCTATTTCCTGTAAGTTAACAAACTACCACGCATAGGCCAAAACTGGTTTACACACCTGTTTTTTAATAAAATTTTGTTGGAACACAGCTATGTCCTTCATTTATGTCTTGTCTATGGCTGCTCTCATGTTGTAACAGCAGAGTTGAGTTGCTGCTAGAGACTATATGACCTGTAAAGAATATTTACTATCTGGCTCTTTCCTGAAAATTTTGGTCAGCCCTTGCCCTAGAATATCATACATAGTCATACTCCAAATATAAATGATGTCCAAAATAAAATCTAATTGAGGCTGCACTTACTAACTTCCATCTTAGTCTGTGCTGTGCTTAGTCACTCAGTTGTGTCCGATTCTTTGTGTCCCCATGGCTCCTCTGTCCATGGGATTCTCCAGGCAACAGTACTGGAGCAGGTCACAGTGCCCCCCTCTAGGGGATCTTCCCAACACAGGGATCCAACCCAGGTCTCCCGCATTGCAGGGTGATTCTTTACTGAGTTAGAGTGGTCATGATAATCTAAAATTGATTAAATTATTATATCAATATAATGACAAGAATGTTGAATTCATAAATTATCTTTATTATATGATTCAAACTTAATTTTTTAGAAAACATAAAATATGATAGAGATGAATTTGGGACTATTAACAAAAGTATGTGAACTAATTTTTGCCCCAAATTTTATCTCATTATCTACTAAGGGATATAAAGAATCCACTCAAGATAGAAAAATCTTGAGAAAATCATTCAATAAGATGAACTACTAGACCATCTAAAATAGCTCCTCTACCACAAGCAAAGATAAGAGGAAGATGTAAGATATACTATACATAACATCAGTTTATTATACTCGATGTGTTGTTTTTCACTATGTAGCCACAAAACATGTTGTTGTATGTGGGATTGGGGTGGGGAGAAGCCTGATGGTGCTCTGTATAATCAGTCAAACACATTAGAAATGTATTTCAAGTTCATGACTTCTTCTGTAATAGCCCATTGTGGGTTATTACAACTTTTTCCATTTTATATTTTCAGATAATTTCACCTCTTGGGGAAGGAAAATTTTATAAGTTTCCTGCATGCAGGGCAAAATATTTGGTCATGGTATTGGCCAATAATGACCACTTTTTTCAAGCATTGTCCTCAAGTAGTTTGTCATTCACCTTCTTTACCAGGCTTGGTTTTGAATGGACAGTGGGTCTTAAAAGGCACATTCACCCTCAAAAGACAGTGATTTGACCTTATGGCACTGTCATGGGAAGGGGGCTCCCAAAATGAAAGGGCCAAAGCCCAGAGAGCCATTCCAAAAAAGGACAGATTTGAGTGCTTTTAATAACAACCATATTATTATAATAGCTTCCTAAGACATTGACATGATAGATAGAGCTTATCTGGATCTCTAACCTTTTTAGAAAATAAAATCTAATTGAGGCTGCACTTACTAACTTCCATCTTAGTCTGTGCTGTGCTTAGTCACTCAGTTGTGTCCGATTCTTTGTGTCCCCATGGCTCCTCTGTCCATGGGATTCTCCAGGCAACAGTACTGGAGCAGGTCACAGTGCCCCCTCTAGGGATCTTCCCAACACAGGGATCCAACCCAGGTCTCCCGCATTGCAGGGTGATTCTTTACTGAGTTAGAGTGGTCATGATAATCTAAAATTGATTAAATTATTATATCAATATAATGACAAGAATGTTGAATTCATAAATTATCTTTATTATATGATTCAAACTTAATTTTTTAGAAAACATAAAATATGATAGAGATGAATTTGGGACTATTAACAAAAGTATGTGAACTAATTTTTGCCCCAAATTTTATCTCATTATCTACTAAGGGATATAAAGAATCCACTCAAGATAGAAAAATCTTGAGAAAATCATTCAATAAGATGAACTACTAGACCATCTAAAATAGCTCCTCTACCACAAGCAAAGATAAGAGGAAGATGTAAGATATACTATACATAACATCAGTTTATTATACTCGATGTGTTGTTTTTCACTATGTAGCCACAAAACATGTTGTTGTATGTGGGATTGGGGTGGGGAGAAGCCTGATGGTGCTCTGTATAATCAGTCAAACACATTAGAAATGTATTTCAAGTTCATGACTTCTTCTGTAATAGCCCATTGTGGGTTATTACAACTTTTTCCATTTTATATTTTCAGATAATTTCACCTCTTGGGGAAGGAAAATTTTATAAGTTTCCTGCATGCAGGGCAAAATATTTGGTCATGGTATTGGCCAATAATGACCACTTTTTTCAAGCATTGTCCTCAAGTAGTTTGTCATTCACCTTCTTTACCAGGCTTGGTTTTGAATGGACAGTGGGTCTTAAAAGGCACATTCACCCTCAAAAGACAGTGATTTGACCTTATGGCACTGTCATGGGAAGGGGGCTCCCAAAATGAAAGGGCCAAAGCCCAGAGAGCCATTCCAAAAAAGGACAGATTTGAGTGCTTTTAATAACAACCATATTATTATAATAGCTTCCTAAGACATTGACATGATAGATAGAGCTTATCTGGATCTCTAACCTTTAGAATGTTTATTAAAGAAAATAAAATTATTCTAGTAACATTATAGTCAAACCTTGTACAGTCACCTTAATAAGTCATAGTAACACTTCTACTATAGTTTTATTTGCATGTCTGAAAATACTGCAAATAATACTATCAGAGTGAATATGCATGTTTCTACAATGTGTCTGGCTGAGTTATTTTCTTTTCAGATTCTACACAGCAGAAATGTCACTTACATTTTTGCCAGAGGAAGGTCTGTGACACTGTTAAGCCTCCGTACTTGACAAGACATAAGAAGCTGTGATTTCTTGTCATGTTGAAATCCAGCTCACTGCTAATTGTGTAGAGCGCAGTTTCAGGATCTTGGTAAAGGGTGGTGTTGGTAGCATTTAATTCTTGTCCATTTTCCAGCCAGGAGAGGTGAGGCCTTGGAAACCCTCCAGAGGTTGAGCAAATTATTCTTCTTATGTTAGGAGATGGATTTCCAAGATCAGTTATAGTAGGGGCAGGGAAGTCAGCTGAAGAAAGAACAAGGATGGAAGCAAATATCATTACATATTTGTCTGTCTGTATTTATATTTTTAATAAATATTTAGCTTTAATAAGATTAATAAAATATGATTTACAATTTCTCATAAGTATTAGTAGTTATGTATAATCCAAAGAATAACTTTGGTTTGGATTGGTTATGTCAATTCTTCATTACTTTTGATGGAGTGGAGGAAGGAGGTCACTTAGTAAAGAACTAGATTCATGTGAATAAATATTGACATAGTTCTTGCATTTGTAAGTAATGAAGACAAAATAATGAACAACATTTATTGAGCTGTTAATGTTTCTTAGATCTGGACATTATCTCATTTTGTCTTTACAACAACCCTAGGAGGTAGGTTGTAGATCCAAAAAGGTTAAATATCAGTAATTTCATATTATTTCACCTAATACATTTCCATTTTATGAATATTCAAATTGAGGTCTAGAGAAAATCAATAAGTGGTAGAACTGTATTCAAGTTTTTCTGACATGAGAGCTTTCTCTTGCCCCGACTTCTTCTCTCTCTCTTTCCTTTTTTTTTAGAGTTTAAGACTGCTGTTCTATTAAAACATTAAATAAGATTACATTGAAAAAATATATCCTCAGAAAAATACCAATGGCATGGAATTAAAATATGTCTGCCTTCTTTTCCTTTCCTTCTTGTTTTTCTTCCCTTTCTATCTAATTTTTGAGATATGCAAACTGGCTCTCATTTATGTATTCATTTACTAATTCATACTATGTAAACACCTAGGAACCTACCACCCAACTTGAGAACCAGAACATTGACAGTAACTTACATAAATCTGCCTGTATGGTCTTCCCTTGGCTGGCTCCCTACTTCCCACACCTGAGGTAACACTACTCTAAGGTTTGTTTAGCATTACTTTACATTTTCAAAAGTAGTCTTTGGACTGATAAACCTCTGTCCAATTTTACACTATTGAGCCTATAATCTCAACCAACATACTTTACTGGTTCCCTTGCTATTTTGAGATGCCTTACGAGGACAGAGAGAACCTCCTAATAATCCTCCAAGGTGCTTGAGGCCTTCTTTCATTTGTGTTTTTTTTTGTTTGTTTGTTTGTTTTTTTAATTTTGGCCTCTTTTATTGGTTTATTTACTTATTTATTTTCATCCATCTTTATTCTCTGGCATACATGGGCCTCCCATTGCAGTGGCCTCTCTCATTGCAGAGCACCAGCTCTGGGAACATGCACTCCAGAGCACAGGCTCATAATTGGACGCACTGGTCCAGCCACTCCACGGGACATGGGATCTTCCTAGGCCAGTGATCGAACCGGTGCCCCTTGCACTGCAAGGCGGACCCTTTACCCATTGGACCACCAGAGAAGCCCTTATTTGTGTTTTTGACCCCTAATGCACAGTGAAATCACTACAGAGAAACAGGAAAAAAAAAACTCCTTTCACCTTTTCCTCACTTATTGTTAGGCTTAAAGAATTTATACTCCTTTAACATGTGTGGGGAACCAATCCAAATGTGGGCTTCCCAGGAAGTGGATGGTGCAGTGGTAAATAATCTGCCTGCCAGCACAGGAGACGGTGGGTTCTATCTGTAGGTTGGGAAGATCTGCTGGAGAACAGAATGCTACCCCACTCCAGTATTCTTGCCTGGAAAATTCTGTGGACAGGGGAGCCTGATAGGCTTCAGTCCATGGAGTCGCAAAGAGTCACACAACTGAACACACACACAGGACTAATCCCCTCCTAATTCATCTCATATGTTAGTTTTCTTTTCAGAATTCAGAGCTTCACAGAGAGGTGTAGTATAACACACAGGGTCATAAAGAGCAGGTTTTAACACCACTTTTGCCTTTCAACCCTGGGCCAATGACTTAACCACTTTCACTCTTAGTTTGCTTATTGTAAGATGGAGATAATAATACCTGCCTCCCAGCATTGTAAGCGTTAAATGACATCATTAACATAAATCAGAACGGAGTCTGACACACAGGAAGTAAGTTAACAGATTAACGTGAGTCTTAAGTTTGTCCTCTATTAGATGAGTTCCCTCATTTAATCAAGTTGCCAGCTGAAAGCTTCCAGGACTGCCTAGTGGCACTATAATGAGGGAGAGAAGTTACAAGTTATTATAGAAGCCAAGAGAAGGAAAAACTTGGGTTTAGATAGGGATAGAATCATGTTTCTTTTTTGAATTAGTCTTCTTTCTAAATTAAGTCTGACATTTTCTCAAGCTATTTTTATTTGGGACATTATTATTTTCTACTCCTTTATTTTTTTTCTTTTTTTTTAAATTAAATTTATTTTTATTTTCCCTTTACAGAATTTTGATGTTTATTGCTATACATAAATCCAAATCAATCCTAGGTATCCACTTGACCCCTTCCACTTGAACCTCCCTCCCACCTCCTTCCACATTCCACCCCTGCAGGTTGTTGCATAGCCCCTGTGTAAGTTCACTTAGTTTCACAGCACATTCACATCGGTTGTATTTTTTTTACATATGTTAATATAAGTTTGCATGTTGCTCTTTCCATGCATCTCACCCACTCCTCCCTCCACCCCTCCACGTCCACAAGTCTGTTCTCTATGTTTCTACACTGCTGCTCTGCATATACATTTATCAGTACCATCTTTCTAGATTCCTTGTATATGTGTTATATTTTCTACACCTTTAAGTTATCCTGTATGGTCAAATCGTTATAATGGTAGCTAACAAGAATACTTCTTTTGTTTCTTTTTTTATTTTTTATTTATTTCTTTTTAAGAATACTCCTTTTGTTTCTTATAACATCAATAGGTCATGTTATAACTTGGGATAACAAATCCAAGTAACTCATATTCAAATTATGATTCATGTTCATTTCTGGACTTTGCTTTTCTAAGAAATACGTAACCACAAGAATGCCACTAGGGCTTCCCTTGTGGCTCAGTGGATAAGAACCCGTCTGCCAGTGTGGGAGACCCAGGTTCGATCCCTGATCCGGGAAGATCCCACATACCACAGAGCAGCTAAACCCACACAACAACAAAGACCCAGTACAGCCAAAAATAAATAAATAAAAGTTTAAAAAAAAAAAAGAATGCCACTAATACCAAGGATCGTATTGAAAATCATCTTTTCAAGGTCTGCCTTGGCTTAGACCAGCCTGAACTCTGTCTTCTATTCCTTCTGTAAGATGATCTGTTTAGAGGAGCAGCTCCAGTGGGTTTGCAAGAGTGAACCATTGGAGAACTACTCTTGTGTGTCTCCTTTCAATCAATTCATCCAAGTTTTCACCACTTTTAATGGGTAGGCTAAGAATATCTTACCAGGAAAGGAAAAGGTGCATATGTTAATTATTTTCTACTCCTTTATTTTTTTTCTTTTTTTTTAAATTAAATTTATTTTTATTTTCCCTTTACAGAATTTTGATGTTTATTGCTATACATAAATCCAAATCAATCCTAGGTATCCACTTGACCCCTTCCACTTGAACCTCCCTCCCACCTCCTTCCACATTCCACCCCTGCAGGTTGTTGCATAGCCCCTGTGTAAGTTCACTTAGTTTCACAGCACATTCACATCGGTTGTATTTTTTTTACATATGTTAATATAAGTTTGCATGTTGCTCTTTCCATGCATCTCACCCACTCCTCCCTCCACCCCTCCACGTCCACAAGTCTGTTCTCTATGTTTCTACACTGCTGCTCTGCATATACATTTATCAGTACCATCTTTCTAGATTCCTTGTATATGTGTTATATTTTCTACACCTTTAAGTTATCCTGTATGGTCAAATCGTTATAATGGTAGCTAACAAGAATACTTCTTTTGTTTCTTTTTTTATTTTTTATTTATTTCTTTTTAAGAATACTCCTTTTGTTTCTTATAACATCAATAGGTCATGTTATAACTTGGGATAACAAATCCAAGTAACTCATATTCAAATTATGATTCATGTTCATTTCTGGACTTTGCTTTTCTAAGAAATACGTAACCACAAGAATGCCACTAGGGCTTCCCTTGTGGCTCAGTGGATAAGAACCCGTCTGCCAGTGTGGGAGACCCAGGTTCGATCCCTGATCCGGGAAGATCCCACATACCACAGAGCAGCTAAACCCACACAACAACAAAGACCCAGTACAGCCAAAAATAAATAAATAAAAGTTTAAAAAAAAAAAAGAATGCCACTAATACCAAGGATCGTATTGAAAATCATCTTTTCAAGGTCTGCCTTGGCTTAGACCAGCCTGAACTCTGTCTTCTATTCCTTCTGTAAGATGATCTGTTTAGAGGAGCAGCTCCAGTGGGTTTGCAAGAGTGAACCATTGGAGAACTACTCTTGTGTGTCTCCTTTCAATCAATTCATCCAAGTTTTCACCACTTTTAATGGGTAGGCTAAGAATATCTTACCAGGAAAGGAAAAGGTGCATATGTTATTAACTAGGTTTAGTTAATATGTTAACTTGTGTAGCTAGTTCCTCAAATGTGCTGCTCAGTGGAAGTCCATTGAGCAGAATGTTTGAGGAACTATCTGTCCTAGTTCATGATACTATGCTGCTATTACATCCTTTAGCAATGTAGAGAAATCAACCTGTCCCAGGTTGAGACTGAGACTTTCTTAGTATTAACACTGAAAATCTCATGTCCAAAGAAACCCCTCAGTCTTTGGCAGACTGGGACAGCTGGTCACCTCAGCCAAAAGGGAGACGACTTAATGTTTTGCTTCTCAGACTGTGATCCTCAGCAGCGGCACAGGTCTCACTGGGGAGTCTGTCAGAAGTGCCAGACCTGCTGAACAAGGCCCCCGTGTCAGAGGCACCTTATCATCTGAGAAGCACTATTCTAATTGATTCAGTTGGAAATACCAAAGTTGGTTCCGGCTCTAATTAAGCAAGCAATACCTCCCCTTTTGTCTTTCCTTATCTGATTCTGGAAACCCCCCGCCCCTGTCATGTTCCACTGACCTCTGATCATTAACTTCACCGAAGTCAGATGCTCCAGTTTATAAGACCCTTTCTCGGGCTTCTGGATAACACAGGTGTAGGTGCCACTGTCCGACAGGCGCAGGGCCAGGATCACAATGCGGGGGTTATCGGTGATCTCAGTGATGGTGCGGTTCTCGTATCCCGGCCACACTGTCACTTTTCCAAGCATGACGGCCAGCACCATTTCATTATCCTTTTGCCAGTAGATGCGCAGGCTTGTCAGTTCTTCGGTGGATGTGTTGTAATCACAGGATAGCACTGCTGCTTCTTTCACTCTCTTGGTCATGCTCTTATGGACGGTGCCTATGGAGAGGCAAGCAGAATGAGGTCTTACATCTATTAAATAGTTGCCTGCACAAGCACGGGTTCAGAGTCAGCAGTAACAGAATTCAGAGTGTTGTATGTAGTGATGAATACAACAACCTGGACTAATCCAGGGATGGGACGGAGCGTTCAGTTTGATTTTGTTTGTTTGTTTTTGGTCTCCAGTGCTTTTTTTTTCTCCATTCAAAAAACTGAGATTAAAAAATAACATGCAGTGGGTGAGAGGCATAAAGGAAGTAGCTTGAAGGCCTGCACTATCATATGTGAAGAAAATAGCTATAGTCATTGCTCTGTGAGAAAAGCAGATCCTGCAGGGGTGCTGTGTGACGGTCTGGAGGGGTGGGATGGTGGGGAGAGATACATATGACTAATCTGGGAACATGCATATCTGTAAACAACAAAACTCTATAAAAGTTAAAAGTAAAATAAAAGTAAAACAAAACAAAACATGGATTTTACCATCTTAACCATTTTAAAATGCACAGCTTAGTAGCATTGAGTATCTTCACATTGTTGTGAAACGGATTTTCCATCTGGAACTCTGTATGCATTAAACTGCTCCTTTTCCCCGCTCCCTCCAGCCCCCTGATAACCACCACTCAACTTTATGTTTCTGTGAATTTTACTACTTTAGATCCCGAATCGTACAGTATTTGTCTTTTTGTGATTGGTTTATTCCACCCAGCATAATGCCCTCAAGGTTTCTCCATGTTTTACATGTGTCGGAATTCTCTTCCTTTTTAAGGAATGATAAGGATGATAATGACTACCATTCCACTGTATATTGCCACACTTTCTTTATCCATTTGTCTGTCCGCGGACAATGAGAGAGAAGTTACACTAGTCCCAAAAGAAGGACTTTAGTAGACCCAGCACATGAATGCCTCCTACTGGTGAGACAATGTTAGAGAGATCATAGTTAAAGAATGAGACATTTTGGAGTGTTTCCCTGAGTTCATTTTAGTGGTCTTATTTTATAGACGAGGAAACTGAGCACAGGAGAGGGAAATGCCCTGTTTTGTAGAGAACTTTTTGGATCATTCTCCTTATTCCCTTGTTTTCCCAGTTTGAGACCCAGTCTAGTCTCTTGGACTTTTCTGGTGGCTCAGACTGTAAAGAATCAGCCTGCAATGCAGGAGACCTGAGTTCGATCCCAGGGTTGGGAAGATCCCCTGGAGGAAGAAATGGCAGCCCACTCCAGTATTCTTGCCTGGAGGATTCCATGGACGGAGGAACCTGGTGGGCTATAGCCCGTGGGGTCGCAAAGAGTCGGACACTACTGAGCAACTTTCACTTTCATACTGCAGGATAAGTAAGCCAGGATTGTACGGCTCTCAGTCGGGTCCCATCTTCCAGGCCCAGCTTGACCAATGACTTCAGACTGAAATGACTCTCCTCATCTCCATGTGACAAGACTTCCGTTATTCCTCTGGATCATTTCTGCCCTCTCTAGCTACCTAAACAGGTGGATATCCTGTATGTATCTTCCTTGGCTGTTTGCAGTCCACACAGCAGGTCCCCTACAACCTAGCTTTGCTAGAAAGTCTCCATTTAAAACATCCACCCAAGGCTTCCCTGGTAGCCAGTGGTAAAGAATCTGCCTGCCAATGCAGGAGACACAGGTTTAATCCCAGGAAGATCTCACATGGTGTGAAGCAACTAAGCCTGTGAGCCACAACTATTGAGCCTGTGCTCTAGAGCCTCAGAGTCACAACTATTTAGCTCATGTGCCGCAACTACTGAAGCCCGTGTGTCCTAGAGCCTGAGTTCCACAACAAGAGAAGTCACCGCAATAAGAAGCCTTCTCACCTCAACTAGAGAGTATCCCCCACTCCGTGCAACTAGAGAAGAGCCTGCAGCAGCAGTGAAAACCCAGAGTAGCCAAAAATAAGTTTTAAAAAACACCATTCACCCATTTCCCATCAGCACATTTCAAAAATAGCAACATTTCAGCTTCAAAGTTCCATGTTTTTGTTAGCTCATCATATTTTTGTTAGCTCCTAAGCACCAAAATCCCTGACAGACTCTGTCGTCTGGTTTTGTGACTTAGAAGGCGTAGTAATGTTTCCTGTGCTGCACTTGACCTAAAAGCAGAGTCCCTCCACAACCCCAGCATTTTCGCAGCAGACCAGCCCCAAAGCCCCAAGTGCTACCAGGCAGCATCTTCCCTTCTGTATCCTCCAGAGCCACACAGAGCCCCCGAGGGGCCCCCTCTCACTAAGACGGGGGTCTCATTTCCACGCCTGCTCTCTGTGGACAGCAGGATCATGGGACACTAGCCCATCTCCACCTCACCAGCCGTCCTTCTGGCCTCCATCAGACTGGATGTGGCTCCGCAGCATTTAGGAAGAGAGTTTTGAGGTGGCCAGGATTTTCACAACAGGGTGAGGTACCTGACACTTCTGATCACAGACACTGCCTGATCACAGACACTTCTTTCTGTAACTGTGCTGAACATTGCCAGCCCTAGATTTAGGGGCTATAACTGAAAGGGGAAAATAAATGAAAAGATATACTTTAGGGGAGCATAAAATAGTTATCTTCCTGGAGCCCAGTGGTTTAATCTTTTGCCCTCTAGCTACCTAAACAGGTGGATATCCTGTATGTATCTTCCTTGGCTGTTTGCAGTCCACACAGCAGGTCCCCTACAACCTAGCTTTGCTAGAAAGTCTCCATTTAAAACATCCACCCAAGGCTTCCCTGGTAGCCAGTGGTAAAGAATCTGCCTGCCAATGCAGGAGACACAGGTTTAATCCCAGGAAGATCTCACATGGTGTGAAGCAACTAAGCCTGTGAGCCACAACTATTGAGCCTGTGCTCTAGAGCCTCAGAGTCACAACTATTTAGCTCATGTGCCGCAACTACTGAAGCCCGTGTGTCCTAGAGCCTGAGTTCCACAACAAGAGAAGTCACCGCAATAAGAAGCCTGTTCACCTCAACTAGAGAGTATCCCCCACTCCCTGCAACTAGAGAAGAGCCTGCAGCAGCAGTGAAAACCCAGAGTAGCCAAAAATAAGTTTTAAAAAACACCATTCACCCATTTCCCATCAGCACATTTCAAAAATAGCAACATTTCAGCTTCAAAGTTCCATGTTTTTGTTAGCTCATCATATTTTTGTTAGCTCCTAAGCACCAAAATCCCTGACAGACTCTGTCGTCTGGTTTTGTGACTTAGAAGGCGTAGTAATGTTTCCTGTGCTGCACTTGACCTAAAAGCAGAGTCCCTCCACAACCCCAGCATTTTCGCAGCAGACCAGCCCCAAAGCCCCAAGTGCTACCAGGCAGCATCTTCCCTTCTGTATCCTCCAGAGCCACACAGAGCCCCCGAGGGGCCCCCTCTCACTAAGACGGGGGTCTCATTTCCACGCCTGCTCTCTGTGGACAGCAGGATCATGGGACACTAGCCCATCTCCACCTCACCAGCCGTCCTTCTGGCCTCCATCAGACTGGATGTGGCTCCGCCGCAGCATTTAGGAAGAGAGTTTTGAGGTGGCCAGGATTTTCACAACAGGGTGAGGTACCTGACACTTCTGATCACAGACACTGCCTGATCACAGACACTTCTTTCTGTAACTGTGCTGAACATTGCCAGCCCTAGATTTAGGGGCTATAACTGAAAGGGGAAAATAAATGAAAAGATATACTTTAGGGGAGCATAAAATAGCTAAATAATCCAAACTCTTTAAAAAGAGATACAACAAAAACAAAATAGTATATAGAAAGATTTCTGTTGATTGGGGTCCTAGTCTCAGCTCAGCCGCTGACTAATTAATCTGTTTCCTCATCTGTAAAACAGTGTGATGCCTACGGCTCAGGATGATTGAAAACTTAAATTCAAATTAAATAAGTGGAAAAGCCCCTAGTACTTAGCAGATCTTCTGTAAGGGTTTCCTTTCCTTTCTCTCCTTTCTCTCACCCCCAGCTTGTTCTCTCTGATCTGTTTTACTCAGGGGTCACGTCAGACACATGAAACGCTGGGCTTGCTAGGGGCCACACAGCCCCTAGGACAGAAAGCAACTCAGTCATCCGGGGTCCTAAATAACCGGGTCTTTCCCATGCTATATTTGTTCCTGCCCTGAAAGAATCCAGGATTTCTGATTTTGATAAGTGATGACATTAGAAAAAATGAAATCTTGACTGAAAGTGAGCTAATTTCAATGATGGTTCTTAAGGAGTTTTTGTCCAGCCATTAGAGGAGAAGTGTGGGTGTTTGTGTAAAGGTCAACAGCGCACCATCAATGGACTCTTCAATGTGTCTCTGTGAAATCCTCTTAGCAGATGCTGGTGCTGAGGAAGAACCAGACTGAAAAGAGGAACCAAAAAATCTTCTGGGCAATTCCCGCCAGGACCTATCTTCCATACTCAGGGACTCTGCTACACATGGTTACAAGAAAACAGTTGAAATTTTCCTGAAGGGTTTTGTCTGCTTCCGTGGTTCTGGCCACACAGAGCCCCAGGGCCCCTCTCACTAAGGGGCCTTCCATCAGACTGGGACACTAGCCCATCTCCACCTCACCAGCCGCCTTCTGGCCTCCATCAGACTGGATGTGGCTCCGCAGCATTTAGGAAGAGAGTTTTGAGGTGGCCAGGATTTTCACAACAGGGTGAGGTACCTGACACTTCTGATCACAGACACTGCCTGATCACAGACACTTCTTTCTGTAACTGTGCTGAACATTGCCAGCCCTAGATTTAGGGGCTATAACTGAAAGGGGAAAATAAATGAAAAGATATACTTTAGGGGAGCATAAAATAGCTAAATAATCCAAACTCTTTAAAAAGAGATACAACAAAAACAAAATAGTATATAGAAAGATTTCTGTTGATTGGGGTCCTAGTCTCAGCTCAGCCGCTGACTAATTAATCTGTTTCCTCATCTGTAAAACAGTGTGATGCCTACGGCTCAGGATGATTGAAAACTTAAATTCAAATTAAATAAGTGGAAAAGCCCCTAGTACTTAGCAGATCTTCTGTAAGGGTTTCCTTTCCTTTCTCTCCTTTCTCTCACCCCCAGCTTGTTCTCTCTGATCTGTTTTACTCAGGGGTCACGTCAGACACATGAAACGCTGGGCTTGCTAGGGGCCACACAGCCCCTAGGACAGAAAGCAACTCAGTCATCCGGGGTCCTAAATAACCGGGTCTTTCCCATGCTATATTTGTTCCTGCCCTGAAAGAATCCAGGATTTCTGATTTTGATAAGTGATGACATTAGAAAAAATGAAATCTTGACTGAAAGTGAGCTAATTTCAATGATGGTTCTTAAGGAGTTTTTGTCCAGCCATTAGAGGAGAAGTGTGGGTGTTTGTGTAAAGGTCAACAGCGCACCATCAATGGACTCTTCAATGTGTCTCTGTGAAATCCTCTTAGCAGATGCTGGTGCTGAGGAAGAACCAGACTGAAAAGAGGAACCAAAAAATCTTCTGGGCAATTCCCGCCAGGACCTATCTTCCATACTCAGGGACTCTGCTACACATGGTTACAAGAAAACAGTTGAAATTTTCCTGAAGGGTTTTGTCTGCTTCCGTGGTTCTGGAGGGGAAAGGCAGGCCTCAGCATTACTGCCTGCACTGTTGGATTTGACCTTGCTCTCCCTTCTACAAACGGGCCTAGCAACACCTACCTGACAGAGTGGGTTGAGGTTTCTGTGAGGGAATGCAGGTAAAACCTGACCCAGTACCAGGCACATGATGGGGACCGTTGCTTTCCCCCAGACTTCCACACAGCCCTGTCCCTTGCCTCCTTCAGGGAAAGCGTCCCCTTGTGGTGAGGCCTTCTCTGACTCTCCCCAACCAGCACCATTCTCCTGTCCCTTGTGAGTTCTTTGCTCAGATTTATTTCTGAGCTTGTCTCTAGCTGCTGCAAATCAGCTGAAGTTACATTGGAGGCCGTGAGAACAGGGGCCTTATCTTGTTTTGCTTATTGCTGTATCTGCAGAACCTAGGGCCTGGCCCAGAGCAGGCGCTCCCTAAGTATTTGCTCAAAGCCTGGTGAGGGAGGCCCTAAGGAGACAAGATCTGGTTCCACCTATTGTGCATTAGACTCATCACCTTTAACAAGTTGATTAACCTCCTTGGGCCTCGGGTATAATTTCTACAAAATGGGCATAATACTATCTCCCAGACTGAGTTCACATAATTACCAGAGAGGTCACCTGACACCCAGATGTAAAGTGTCTTAATGAACCATAAAAGCTGTACAAATTCTTTTCTTGGCGCTGTTTCTCATGCACAGCACCTCCTCTGTTGAATCACACCCAGGGTGGGGCCAGAATTGTGGTCACCGGCTGACACTTGCACTGAGTCGTTGCTCCAGAGAGCCACAGGGTACCCATCGGCCACCTCTGCCCAGCAGCAGTCAGTAGGAACAGGGGCTGTGACGGGGGAGGAGGAGGGAAGGCAGCAATGGAAGGCAACCCTGCTCACCTCTCCGAGTCTGCGTGTACCACCTCACCTGCACGGCACTCTGGGTACACTTCAGAACTTCTGTCCTTCCTGACCCCGCTGCCAGCTTCCTGCCCTGACCACAACAGCTTCCCACTGCTAACGCCCCAAGAGAGGGAGCTTTCTGCCAACACGTGTAGAGGACACTAGTGTTAGACAAATCATGCAACTCTCAGAACTCAATAAGCAATGGAATATTATTTAACCAAAACTGGTGTGAGGCACTGTTACTACAACATAGAGGAACCTTGACAATGTGCTAAAAGAAGCCAGCCACAAAGGGCGCATATTATATAATGCCATTTAGAAGAAATGTCCAGAACAAATTCTTGGAGACAGATGAGTGGCTACCGAGAGGTGGGGTAGAGGGAATGGAGAGGGACACCTAACGGGCAAGGAGTTTCATTTTAGAGTGATAGAGATGTTTCGAAATTATAGTGGTGATGGTTTCACCATATTGTGACTATATAACATCCAGCGTAAGTGTGCCCTGAATCATACACTTTAAAATGGTGTATCTCATGTCTTTGCAGGAAAAGCAACAATAATAAACCCATGCAGGACAATTGGGAGATACGATAATACAATTTAATGTATAGCTTTAAAGAAACAAGAATGCAGGCTATGAAGCCACGAGTCTCCCTTAGTCCCTCCAAAGTGTGGGGAGGCAGTGTGGACACAGTGGACTGGCTACAGCACCCCTTCTGTGGAGGTGAACCCCCGCAGCGGTCAACAGGGCTGCACCAACTCTTCTAAAGGCAAATGAATCAGGCGCACACAGCGGCTTAGATCACTGTGTGCTGCACAGTATCTTGCCGAGCACTGTGGTGTGCTTTTTAAATAAAGTTTTCCCTAACTCTAAAAGATATACACCTTACATTTGGAAAGAAGGAAAAATACAGAAAAAGCATAAAAATCACCTATAATCCCACCACCTGGAGATTTCCTGTTAATGGTCTGTGTGACCTTTAGCACGATGGAAGTGACCTTTTGAGACCCTTCTAACTGCTTTTGATTAATTGGCCCGGCATCCATGAGGCTGGTGCTGGCTCTGGGCTGGATGCTGGGCACAGGAGGGGGCTAAGAGGTATTTGCTCTCTAGCAGCTGACAAATTTAGACTGGTGACCTGATTTATACACTGCTCCCAACTTTCCTCTACAGACCCAGCCTATATGCTCTTTCTAAATCTGATCCTTGCTTGTGTGTCTCTCTCTGAAATGCTCGGGGACTTGAACAGCTAGTGTCACAGTCGTCATTGCAAGAAGCGTGGCTTTGCTTGGCTGGCAGCGTGCAGACAGAACATGGTGGTAGGGGAGAGGCTCTGTTTATGGCGGGGCACTCTAGGGCCCTGTTTTCCCCTAGCTCAGTGTTCCTCATGCTATAGACTTCCCGGCCTTTCCTGAGTCCCCAGCCTACTCCTACCCAAGGTCTCTTGCCTCTCCTTAGGGCTGTGTCTTCCTGAGAGTCCCCTAGCTCTGTGGAAAAGCTGCCTGTGTTGGACAGCCACCAGTTTCTGGAGCACAGGAATCCAGTGCTTCTCCCTCTGCAGATCAAACTAGAAGTGGACAGGAGCCCTGTTGGTCCCGACCTGTGCAGGAAAGAGAGGTCGCCTGTCCTGGGCAGCAGTGGATGGAGGCGGGCAAAAGGACAGCTTTCCTGAGCAGGGGAGGAGAGGAGCAGCAGTCTTGTGCAAATTCGCTGCCCTGAACAAAGTGCTCTGGGATTGCACTCCATTCTCTTCACCCAGCCTTGTCTCCTGTTGGCCGTTCACAAGTCACACCTGCTCTCCCATCACACCTGCTCTCCCAAATCCTTACCAGGTTCTACCATCCTTACCATCACACCTGCTCTCTCAAATCCTTACCATTTCTACATCATACACATCGGCCAATCCATCCACATCCTTCCTATCCCATTCTTTTCATCAAAGCTATCAAGTACCGTAAGCTACTAAATAGTTTGGGAACTGCCACTCTGGTAGCCCTAAACGCCATTCTTTATGCTTTAGCAACACTGTTTTATATGTAGATAGATAGACATAGATATAGACATATAGATATATAGATATCCTTCTATTTGCCCCTATTTTTTTCTGGTATAATTGCTAAAGCTTTGATTTTAATTTTTTTACATTTCTATCTTTTTTGTTTCTTTCTCTTCACCCCTCCCCCGTGTCTTTCTCTCTCTCTGTCTCTGTCTCTCTCTCTCTCTCACACACACACACACACACACACACATGTTTGCATGCATGCACGCACACACACCACGTTTCTAGGAAGACTGTAAATTTTCTCTAAAAATTAAAAAAATTTATTTAGACTCCCCAGAAGACCCTAGATTGGGAGTACTTACCCCAACTACCCAGAAAAAAAAGGTGTAACTGTTGAATATATACTGTCAAATATATTCAAAATCTGGTGTAAATTGTGAAACTTGAGTCATGGCGGGCACTCTAGGGCCCTGTTTTCCCTAGCTCAGTGTTCCTCATGCTATAGACTTCCGGCCTTTCCTGAGTCCCCAGCCTACTCCTACCCAAGGTCTCTTGCTTTCCTTAGGGCTGTGTCTTCCTGAGAGTCCCCTAGCTCTGTGGAAAAGCTGCCTGTGTTGGACAGCCACCAGTTTCTGGAGCACAGGAATCCAGTGCTTCTCCCTCTGCAGATCAAACTAGAAGTGGACAGGAGCCCTGTTGGTCCCGACCTGTGCAGGAAAGAGAGGTCGCCTGTCCTGGGCAGCAGTGGATGGAGGCGGGCAAAAGGACAGCTTTCCTGAGCAGGGGAGGAGAGGAGCAGCAGTCTTGTGCAAATTCGCTGCCCTGAACAAAGTGCTCTGGGATTGCACTCCATTCTCTTCACCCAGCCTTGTCTCCTGTTGGCCGTTCACAAGTCACACCTGCTCTCCCATCACACCTGCTCTCCCAAATCCTTACCAGGTTCTACCATCCTTACCATCACACCTGCTCTCTCAAATCCTTACCATTTCTACATCATACACATCGGCCAATCCATCCACATCCTTCCTATCCCATTCTTTTCATCAAAGCTATCAAGTACCGTAAGCTACTAAATAGTTTGGGAACTGCCACTCTGGTAGCCCTAAACGCCATTCTTTATGCTTTAGCAACACTGTTTTATATGTAGATAGATAGACATAGATATAGACATATAGATATATAGATATCCTTCTATTTGCCCCTATTTTTTTCTGGTATAATTGCTAAAGCTTTGATTTTAATTTTTTTACATTTCTATCTTTTTTGTTTCTTTCTCTTCACCCCTCCCCCGTGTCTTTCTCTCTCTCTGTCTCTGTCTCTCTCTCTCTCACACACACACACACACACACACACATGTTTGCATGCATGCACGCACACACACCACGTTTCTAGGAAGACTGTAAATTTTCTCTAAAAATTAAAAAAATTTATTTAGACTCCCCAGAAGACCCTAGATTGGGAGTACTTACCCCAACTACCCAGAAAAAAAAGGTGTAACTGTTGAATATATACTGTCAAATATATTCAAAATCTGGTGTAAATTGTGAAACTTGAGTCATGGTTCTCTTGGTCAGCAACAGTGTAAAATAGCAATTTTAGGACAGAAAATGCACGAATACTACCATGGTAGTCACCTTTTCTCTGCTGCGTACTTCCTCATTGCACTCCACCCCCAGCCACCTAAGCCATTCTGGGTAATGGCTGCAGTGGAAGTAAGCAGCACTTAAGGCAAGGCCCTTTGATATTCAGCTCTTTGAAGATGAGGAAATGGTGCAGGAGGCAAAACCTCCTCTTTATTTTGAGGAAACCAGGCAGTCTGCTGCTCAGCAGAAAGCAGACCTTTTAAGTGATCTGACTTTAAAAAAACAAAACTTAAGAGTCACCTTGTCAGCAGAATCAGCACCCACTTTCCCAAGAGCTGTAAAAGGGGACACATAATATGAAATAATTTACCTAGACTTACCTGTAAGTGATTGTAAATGATTCGTTTGTAAAATCTTACCTAGAAGTAATTTACCTGATAAACTAAATTACTCCCTGTTAGCATTGATTATTCCCTGTTAATCTTTACTGAATTTAACCTGTACCATAACTGTTTATGCCTCATAGAAAAACCTCTAGGCTATTCCAGAATGTATAAATGTTTGTTTCTTGTTGTCATAGACAATGGAATGTGCAGGTGCACGGGTACCAGGGAACAGCCTCCCACCAATGATTCTCCCAGCTTTTAAAAATCATCTCTTGGGCTTCCCTGGTGGTCCAGTGGGTAAGGACACCGCCTTGCAGTGCAAGGGGCGCCGGTTCGATCCCTGGCCTGGGAAGATCCTACGTGCCATGGAGCGGCTGGACCGATGTGTCCAATTGCCGAGCCGGAGCTCTGGAGCGCATGCGCCCAGAGCTGGTGCTCTGCGACAACATAGGCCACCGCGATGGGACGCCCACACGGGCCAAAGAGCAAAGATGGATGAAACTAGACAAATGGAAGACCAGTGGAAGTGGCCCGCCCACCTCCCTCCCTCCCCACCCCCGCCAAAATAAATAAATAAATGTTAACAAAAATAAATAAATAAGAGTAAAAAAAAAAAAATCATCTCTTGCCTCAAGTCGGGGCCCTAGCAGGAAACTTTGTTCCTCGTGAGTGGTCGCTGGCGCCAACCTGATAAATCTCTTTTCCACCTACCACGAGCGGAGTTGGGTGTTTCACTGAGCATGCCCTACAACAGAGCGCACCCCCTCCAAATTCAGCACCGGAGTTGGTAGAAGCCTCCAGAAGTCAGACTACTCTTTGGAGGATACACCTGAAATACCTATGTAGTTAGTTAAAAATAAATCAAACTATGATTTGTGTTAAATCTGATACTACCCAATTTTAGATGCTAGTACTGACAAAGGGTGTCAGCACTTAAACCATAAAAATAAATACTAAGAGAAAAATCTCATATTAAGATTGTGTGTCACAACTACTTTCTTTTCCCCCTTCAACTTGGAAGGATCATCAGTGTTCAGTTTTAGAAGCAGAAACCATTAGCTGTGTTGTCTCCTAGAAGAGAGACACCACAGACACGTCGTTTGGGAGGCAGAGCTCAAGGCCAGCGTGCCCTCTGTGTGCCACAAGCCGTACATGAGCCTCTCGTGGAGGAAATCACGACTTCTGAGTCAGCTTCTGGTTTTGTCAAAATAGCACGCCCACCTTTTCTGTTAAGGGTTTTAGAAAACCCTCTAGGCTATTCCAGAATGTATAAATGTTTGTTTCTTGTTGTCATAGACAATGGAATGTGCAGGTGCACGGGTACCAGGGAACAGCCTCCCACCAATGATTCTCCCAGCTTTTAAAAATCATCTCTTGGGCTTCCCTGGTGGTCCAGTGGGTAAGGACACCGCCTTGCAGTGCAAGGGGCGCCGGTTCGATCCCTGGCCTGGGAAGATCCTACGTGCCATGGAGCGGCTGGACCGATGTGTCCAATTGCCGAGCCGGAGCTCTGGAGCGCATGCGCCCAGAGCTGGTGCTCTGCGACAACATAGGCCACCGCGATGGGACGCCCACACGGGCCAAAGAGCAAAGATGGATGAAACTAGACAAATGGAAGACCAGTGGAAGTGGCCCGCCCACCTCCCTCCCTCCCCACCCCCGCCAAAATAAATAAATAAATGTTAACAAAAATAAATAAATAAGAGTAAAAAAAAAAAAATCATCTCTTGCCTCAAGTCGGGCCCTAGCAGGAAACTTTGTTCCTCGTGAGTGGTCGCTGGCGCCAACCTGATAAATCTCTTTTCCACCTACCACGAGCGGAGTTGGGTGTTTCACTGAGCATGCCCTACAACAGAGCGCACCCTCCAAATTCAGCACCGAGTTGGTAGAAGCCTCCAGAAGTCAGACTACTCTTTGGAGGATACACCTGAAATACCTATGTAGTTAGTTAAAAATAAATCAAACTATGATTTGTGTTAAATCTGATACTACCCAATTTTAGATGCTAGTACTGACAAAGGGTGTCAGCACTTAAACCATAAAAATAAATACTAAGAGAAAAATCTCATATTAAGATTGTGTGTCACAACTACTTTCTTTTCCCCCTTCAACTTGGAAGGATCATCAGTGTTCAGTTTTAGAAGCAGAAACCATTAGCTGTGTTGTCTCCTAGAAGAGAGACACCACAGACACGTCGTTTGGGAGGCAGAGCTCAAGGCCAGCGTGCCCTCTGTGTGCCACAAGCCGTACATGAGCCTCTCGTGGAGGAAATCACGACTTCTGAGTCAGCTTCTGGTTTTGTCAAAATAGCACCGCCCCACCTTTTCTGTTAAGGTCTGTGTTTCTGAGCTAACTTGGCTGCTGGCTTGTGATTGAGGACACGTTCTTTAACCTCTCTGGACCTGTTTTCTCATCCCTAAAATGGACTGAAATACCTTGAATGCCCCTTGCCTCTCGCAGGGCAACCAAAGGAGGCGACACAGAGAACACCATGTCCTTTCTCTAAACCCTGACGCGGTTGACTCAGTCGAGTTCCTGGAAGTTGCTTACCTGAACAGAGATGAAAAAGACCAGCCAGCAGCAACAGCTGAGAGAGCCAGAGGTACGGGCGCTCCGGTGGTAGTGTTCCCCACTTCAGTGCGTGAGCCATGGCTTCTCCTGGCCAGGATGGAAAACAAAAGCAAATAATATCAAGTCACGTGAGAGCTGGCACCCTGCAACTTACACCAGGCAGGGCAGAAGACGATTCAATTGTCCCACAAGGAGAGTTCTCCCATGGTGTTAGCAAACACACGGAGGAGAAGCTGGATGGTGTAGCTGATATCCAGACTCCTAATATTAAAAGACTGGGGAATTATTTTCACAATGTGCAAAGGAAAAAAAATAAAAGTCCTCTGGAACGGAAGATTGGGTTGTAAAACCTGTTAGTGTCCTGCCTCGATGAGTCAGAGTAATTTGATCAACCTCTGAATCACAACACCATCTTGAGGGGCAAGCAAACCTTGGTGGACCTCGGGGGAAGCGACCCTGCTTTGCGCATGTTCCGAGAGCCAGCCACAGCTCTCCTACTGCCGGACAGGATGATGAAGACCGTGAGAAACACAGAGAACTAAAGGGCTCGCATATCAGTCAGCCGACCCATGAAAGGTCAGACCCTCTTCAGAACATGTCAAGAAACACAGAGCCCTGGGGAGGGCGATTTTGTCCAAGGCAGAACTTAAGTCATGAAACTACCCCTTTCTTAATACATTAACACAGGAAAACATGTGCTTCCATTTCTAAATTGAGGATTTCAATTAATGGAAAAGCATCAGAAAAAGGGGAAAAGACAAATGGAAAACAGTACATGGTTATATTATGTGCTATAATGTGAGAAAACTGATTTTTTTTTTAGTGAATATATTAAACATTAGGGTTAAAAATGAAAGCTGTACCCTGATAAGATCCTCTCAGATTCCACCAGAGACACAGTCCGGGTGCTACCCAGCTGTGGGGATCCCTCTTAGGGAATCGCCCCAGGACCAGGCTGTCAGCCACACCGGATTGTCTTCTCAGCTACACTCCATTTTAATAAGGATCAGCTTGGATTTACTTATTCACCAGAATTTTACTGGTTTTGGAAAACTCAAGGTCAGCCAGCAAAATTATCATTTTCTACCATCTAGGTAATGTAAAATAACGGGCCATAACACAGATAGTGATTCTCCAAGTATGTTAGAATAAGACACCCCCCAACCCCCGTCCAGCCAGAAGGCCCTTTGAGAGGTAAGTATACATCTTGGAGGTAAGTATGACGGTTTGTTTGTTTAAAAGGCAGTCAGGTTATTGGTAACGAGGTCCACCAAGCTATCCCGTATTAAGCTAATAATAAATGTACTTACTTACTGAAGAACAATTCCTCTTTTTCTCTTGTGTTTAAAGTAGAACGATGAGGCCCCACTTCTGAGATGTTCCTTTCTCGCGCTCTTCAGACTAATGGTAAGTCACTCGGTTTTTCTTCTGGTGGTATTTCACAGAGGTGGCGTTTCCCCTCCCAACTTCCTTTTACTTAATACTCTGATGTTCAGAAACACATATCTCACTCCAGGGGACGCGCCGAGCGTTATAAATGAACAATTTGAGGAAGCTCCCTCCGCTGTCCTTTTTGTCAGTTCCCTCCAGTTGGTGTGGCAGACCACACAGCGCCTCTCTCTCACCTGCATCAGTCCTGCCTCCGGGTCAAGGGAGAGGAAACGGTCAAGGGAGAGGGGCACCAGCTGGGAGAGCGTGGAAAGGTGCGTAGTGTGAGGGGCTGACCCATCGACTTTGGTAGTAGAGCGTCCTGGAGCCATAGGGCTAACTGTTTCAAGTTTTGCTTCAGCACCCGGAATTGCCTCTCCCAAGCCACAGTCCTGCCACTACGAGAGCCATCCATCCATCTCCTGGGTGGTGGGCACTTTGGGAGAGGGCCTAGCTTACAAGGCCACCCTTACCCACACCCCCACCACCACCATCACGGAGTGGTTGGACACTGTATCCTACTAACCAAGTTGGTGTATCCCAGTCATCAGTGACAGAACCAAGGGGTGAGGTGAGAAAGATTTCAGTCCTCACCTGCCAATTTCCAACCAGCTGGATACCCCTCTGAAGAGTTCTAGGGCTTTCCGTGGGTAAGCAACTAACCCACACTGGGCCAGGGTATCTCTTTTGCACTCGTGGAACCTAATAGTTCCTTGTCTGGCCTGTGCCTTTCTCAGTTTGCTTCTTGTACTGAGGCTTCTCTGTTGCCTTCACATGCGATTCCCTTTGGAAAATCTGCACTCAAGCATGTACAACTTGGAAATATGAAGGACTTAAAACCAGTGGGGCTACTCTTGACCCAAAGGGGCTGGAAGATGATGGATAACTGCTTTCCGCTTTTGTCACCCAGATGGAGAGTTGGGAGAGATATTTCACGAAGCTTTCCAGAAGGTCCCAGTGAGGTGGACTACCAGTTGCCTGAAGCAGAGGCTAGTGTGGTAAGACACCCTCATATTGGCCTTTCTCCCTTCCCTGTGCCGATGCCCTGTGTACAGTCCTGTACCACCGAACTCACATTCCCAGTCATCTAGGGCTTTGCAACTAGTTTTGCTTTCTGGAGAAACTAGGCTAAGGCAGGAGGGCTACTTCATATGATAGAGATGCAGTGGCTTCCCATCTAAAATAACTGGGTAGAAGTAGAAAGGTGAGCCCATTCAAAGGAAGGGAAAAGAAAACAATAGGAGATGTGATATATGAATATGGTAAATGCACTTGGCTTTGCTCCTGAATCTCTAAAAGGGTGATTCAGTCTTTCTTCTCTAAACCTTAGAACGTCTCACTTTCCTCATGCTGATAAGAGCCAAGCTGAGCTGAAACTGTACCCCAGGGCAGAGCTGGGGTGGACCCCAGAGCTACTGCAGTCTTTGAGTGGTGAGTCGTAGGGGTCCAAGGTGCTAGGACAGCTTTTGTTGTTGTTCAGGAAAGCTTAGGTGCTGTCCTAAGCTATCCTTAAGAGATTTTAAAAAACCTCTTTCCCATAGTGGACTCTTCTGTTGCAAAAAAACAAACCCATTTTTGCATTAATTAAAATTTTCAGGAAGTTGTGAGAATTTTGGTTTCTCTAACAAGACTGGCTGCAATCTCAGCAAATCTGTTATCGTGAGGTGAGAAAGATTTCAGTCCTCACCTGCCAATTTCCAACCAGCTGGATACCCCTCTGAAGAGTTCTAGGGCTTTCCGTGGGTAAGCAACTAACCCACACTGGGCCAGGGTATCTCTTTTGCACTCGTGGAACCTAATAGTTCCTTGTCTGGCCTGTGCCTTTCTCAGTTTGCTTCTTGTACTGAGGCTTCTCTGTTGCCTTCACATGCGATTCCCTTTGGAAAATCTGCACTCAAGCATGTACAACTTGGAAATATGAAGGACTTAAAACCAGTGGGGCTACTCTTGACCCAAAGGGGCTGGAAGATGATGGATAACTGCTTTCCGCTTTTGTCACCCAGATGGAGAGTTGGGAGAGATATTTCACGAAGCTTTCCAGAAGGTCCCAGTGAGGTGGACTACCAGTTGCCTGAAGCAGAGGCTAGTGTGGTAAGACACCCTCATATTGGCCTTTCTCCCTTCCCTGTGCCGATGCCCTGTGTACAGTCCTGTACCACCGAACTCACATTCCCAGTCATCTAGGGCTTTGCAACTAGTTTTGCTTTCTGGAGAAACTAGGCTAAGGCAGGAGGGCTACTTCATATGATAGAGATGCAGTGGCTTCCCATCTAAAATAACTGGGTAGAAGTAGAAAGGTGAGCCCATTCAAAGGAAGGGAAAAGAAAACAATAGGAGATGTGATATATGAATATGGTAAATGCACTTGGCTTTGCTCCTGAATCTCTAAAAGGGTGATTCAGTCTTTCTTCTCTAAACCTTAGAACGTCTCACTTTCCTCATGCTGATAAGAGCCAAGCTGAGCTGAAACTGTACCCCAGGGCAGAGCTGGGGTGGACCCCAGAGCTACTGCAGTCTTTGAGTGGTGAGTCGTAGGGGTCCAAGGTGCTAGGACAGCTTTTGTTGTTGTTCAGGAAAGCTTAGGTGCTGTCCTAAGCTATCCTTAAGAGATTTTAAAAAACCTCTTTCCCATAGTGGACTCTTCTGTTGCAAAAAAACAAACCCATTTTTGCATTAATTAAAATTTTCAGGAAGTTGTGAGAATTTTGGTTTCTCTAACAAGACTGGCTGCAATCTCAGCAGCGAAGAGTCAGCAGAAGCTCTCTTATCTCTGTTTCAGGTCAGTTGCCCTATGTACCTACCTGGCAACCAGTGCCCTGATTTCCTCCCTACACTGTGATTGCCATGAATTTCAGTCTATGTGGAGCCCCTCTGACTCCTTTCTCAGGTTCATAAAACCCATCTGTATGGCCTGCACCCAGAATGTGGTGGCCAGACCTGGCCTTTAAGACCATGGTGCTCCGTAGTGAGGTCATGCTCTGCTGAAGCTGGTGAAAGAAGCCCTCACTGTGAAAGTGGTCATCTCTTCTTTACACTGTCACATTCTTTCTGATTCATGGAGGTGGAAATCACCAGAGTTCTTTAAATAAAAAGAGAAGTGGACATTCAGAGCTAACCCTGATCTAAGAGGCCTCTTTCGCTGTTGTCCACTGCCCATTTCCCTCCTGTGTTCAATATGCTGCTCTCTGTCTGAAAACCTTGACTTCACCATAACTTCCTGCACCACCTTTCCGCATTCTCTCTGTCCATCCAAACATCTTCCTTCCCTAAGGGACCATTCCAAAGGTCATTTTCTCCAGAAACTCTGACTCTTCTAACCCCCACCTGATCTTCCCCTCCTCTGAGTTCCTGACATCTGTACCACTTCTTTGCCACATCAAGCCAATTCCCCCCAATTTAATGAGTACCTACTGTGTGCTAAGCACTGTGGATGCAAAGGTGAACAGAATGGGGGAGAGATAAGAACAAGATGGACAGACCCTGAGAAAAAGGAACAGCAATCACAGGTCTTTTTCTGACCTGAGGCTGCAGGATGGTGGAAATGCCAACAAAACACTGGGAGATGTGAGTGGAAATGTGACATGCCACGGCCAGGAATTATCTTTGCTACGGAACGTGGAAATGGATCCTGAAAAAAAAAAAAAAGGGTAACAAGTAATAATAAAAAGGCTGTTAAACTAGGTAATTCAGAGAAACGAGCAGTCAGGGAGCTGAGATGTTTTTAAGATGAGCCACAGGGTTCTTGATAATGATTGAGTTTTCATTAATTAAAATTTTCAGGAAGTTGTGAGAATTTTGGTTTCTCTAACAAGACTGGCTGCAATCTCAGCAGCGAAGAGTCAGCAGAAGCTCTCTTATCTCTGTTTCAGGTCAGTTGCCCTATGTACCTACCTGGCAACCAGTGCCCTGATTTCCTCCCTACACTGTGATTGCCATGAATTTCAGTCTATGTGGAGCCCCTCTGACTCCTTTCTCAGGTTCATAAAACCCATCTGTATGGCCTGCACCCAGAATGTGGTGGCCAGACCTGGCCTTTAAGACCATGGTGCTCCGTAGTGAGGTCATGCTCTGCTGAAGCTGGTGAAAGAAGCCCTCACTGTGAAAGTGGTCATCTCTTCTTTACACTGTCACATTCTTTCTGATTCATGGAGGTGGAAATCACCAGAGTTCTTTAAATAAAAAGAGAAGTGGACATTCAGAGCTAACCCTGATCTAAGAGGCCTCTTTCGCTGTTGTCCACTGCCCATTTCCCTCCTGTGTTCAATATGCTGCTCTCTGTCTGAAAACCTTGACTTCACCATAACTTCCTGCACCACCTTTCCGCATTCTCTCTGTCCATCCAAACATCTTCCTTCCCTAAGGGACCATTCCAAAGGTCATTTTCTCCAGAAACTCTGACTCTTCTAACCCCCACCTGATCTTCCCCTCCTCTGAGTTCCTGACATCTGTACCACTTCTTTGCCACATCAAGCCAATTCCCCCCAATTTAATGAGTACCTACTGTGTGCTAAGCACTGTGGATGCAAAGGTGAACAGAATGGGGGAGAGATAAGAACAAGATGGACAGACCCTGAGAAAAAGGAACAGCAATCACAGGTCTTTTTCTGACCTGAGGCTGCAGGATGGTGGAAATGCCAACAAAACACTGGGAGATGTGAGTGGAAATGTGACATGCCACGGCCAGGAATTATCTTTGCTACGGAACGTGGAAATGGATCCTGAAAAAAAAAAAAAAGGGTAACAAGTAATAATAAAAAGGCTGTTAAACTAGGTAATTCAGAGAAACGAGCAGTCAGGGAGCTGAGATGTTTTTAAGATGAGCCACAGGGGTTCTTGATAATGATCTTTTGCTGCCTTGAGGTGTTCCTGTTTGCCTTGAGCTTTTAATGAATGTAAATGCCCTTCATTTCTGTGGATGGCTGAACTAGAGAAAATAAGCTTAAATTAAAGCTGGGGTTTTTTTGGTTTTGTTTAAGGCAGCTCTGTGTGTGTGTGTCTGTGTGTGTGTGTGTGTGTTTGTGATGAAACTGAAAAAAGCAACATCCCGAGGCAGTAGCAGTGTTTTATTACTTGATCCTTTAACAGAAGAGACAAACCCTGTGTCCCTGAGCGTTCTCTGCCTGAGGGTAGGGGCCTGCCCTGGAATCCTGACCAGTCTGTTATTCTACAATTCTAGGGATGAAGTCACCAAGACGCTGGCTGAGATCCTCTTGCCCACATTGTCCCTTAGAGCTGCTGGCAACGTTTCAAAAGTTGCCCTTTTTTCAGTTTGTATTTCACTTTCCTTGTTCACGGAGAAATACGGAAAGGAGCCGCCCATCAGGCAGTAGAAAACAGGTGATTTTGGTGCTTTCATAATGGGACAGTGCAGCTGTCAAGAAATCAAGCTTGAATAAATGAAAGCTAAAGAGTCAAGTCAGCCATTAAAGGTTTTTTTTTAATTGGTAGAAAATGGCTTTACAATTTTGTGTTGGTTTCTGCCATACAATAACTTGATTCAGTCGTAATTAGATATATCTCCCTTCCCCCCCGAGCCTCCCTCTCCTCCCCAGCCTCCCTCTCCTACCCTCTTCTCACCCTTCTGCGTCATCAGAGCGTCAGGCTGAGCCCATGGAAGACTGGACAATAGGGCAGTCACTAAGAAACGAAGAGCAGTTATTTGTTTCACTTTTCAGAAAAATATGCCAGAAAGAAGAAAGAGAAGGAGAGGGAGGTGATGTTGTTTAGTCACTAAGTCCTGCCCAACTTGTGGTGCCTCTTAGGGGTGGTTAAATAACCACAAGATCAACAGGCGGACGTAACCCCCTTCCTTAACCCTCCTCCTCTTCTTCTTCCTCCCCTTCACCTCCCTCTCCTCCTTGCTCTTCTTTCTGGCATTGAAATAGATAGCTGCCCTTTGTTTCTTAGTGAAACAGTAATCTAGGGGGAAAAAAAATCTGTAACAAAAAGTCATGGTCTCCATATTTCAAAAGAAGGGGGAAGGGTCATAGGGAGAGGAACGATGTAACTCTAGGCATAAAATTAAAGAGAAATCGCATGGCTTTTTGCCTGAATGGAATTGAGTGGAAAGAGGGAATTTATCTCTCATCCACTTTCCTCAGAAAGGGCAACATTTAAAGCACAGACACATTTAGCTGCTGTTTGAAGATGAGAAGATATCTGGCTATTTGTAACCCCATTTATACAAGGACAGCCCCGGGGAGAGCAGAATGTATTTGATGGCAGTGAAGAGCCAGAACAACACCCTCCTCACTCTGACTCTCCGGATTCTGGTCTGGATTTCGCTGGCGTTCACAGGGGGCAGCTGAGGGACTCTCCAGTGGCTGCCACCATTAGGAAACCTGCCTAAATCAGCTTCCTTTGTGAAGTCTTGGTTTTACTCTCACTCTTTCTAGATTCCCCACCCCAACTTCAGCTCTCTCGAAAGAACAGTTTTAGGAACGAACGTAAGAGACCAAGGCCGAGGGAATGGACCCCTTAATGGAGGACAGGAGGAGAGGGCTGAAAATCTAAGGGCCACTAAACGTCCCTGACGAGGTTTTTCTTTACCCATAGTCCCGAGGATTCTTCTAGAAGCAAAAATGAGCAGATTCAGGTAGGTTAGCCAAGGTTGACCTTGATGGAGGAAGTGTAGAGCAGAGGCTGGGAGGATGGGGAGGGAACATAAGCAAGGCTCCCCTTATTTTTGGTTTCAGGGGTAGTTACTTTCCCTTTCCTGGAAGCTATATTTTCATCCACTGAAAGCTAGACTTGTGGGCAGTGAAGTCCTTAGGACAAACCTGCGGTCAGGAGTACCAATGTTCCATTGCAAACTCGGGAAGTACCAAAGGTCCATTGCAAGGTTAGACTGTGGGAAGTTAAGTTCTGAGGATGAACCTGTGGTCAGGAGTACCAACGGCCCATTGCAAACCAATGTCTTTGGTGACTTAATCCCGGGGATTGTAGAATCACAGCTGACTGGCTGTGGGAAGCCCCAGCAGGACTGGGAGAGGCAGAGCAGTGGAGGCTATCTGGTAGACAATCTACCAAAGAAGGTTTCAAAATCTACATGGATGCCCAGATCAAAGGTTGGGAAAAAACGACGTACAGAAGCAGGCTAGAACACCCAGGTGATGTTGGGGGAGAGGGTTGGGGAGGAACATGGACTTCCCCCAGCCCTCTTTCTATTCTGCTTTGAAGGAGAGAAGCCACTGCCTACATTTAGAACACCCATTTGTATCCACGTATCTCTCCATTCAGTGTCCACCTCCCTACCTTCTGCCGTATTTGACCACTGCCTGCTTATTTGAAGTATAGCACATAGCTCAGCTCTTTCTTTAAATACGACTTTTACCCTGTCATCGCATGGAGGCCTCTTGTGGAAGGAGCATGAAATATTTAAAAGCTCAGGCTTCAGGAGGTTCCGAGTGTTAATGAACTCAGTGTTTAGTCTATGACAACATTTGAAAGTTTGTGTAAATTGCAGAGAATGGAAGAAGCTCTGGATTGAGAGTTCAGAGACAGGGGGTTCCAGGCTACCTCTCTACTTGGGTGACTCTGAGGAACTCTCTTTGCTTCACTAGGCTTCACTTTCCTCACTATAAAGATACAGGGGTGCCAGTATCCCTTCTGACACTGACATTTTACCATGTACACTTTGTTCTTCTGTATATATGAATTCTATTTTTAAAAAATACTTTGGTACCAGTGGCCAGAGAGTCTGTTTTCTTTGATAAGTGATCTTCTAATTCTTTTCAAGCCTTCTTTAAAATATTCTGGGAGGATACTTGATTTCCATTGTGTAAATCTAGTACTCAGTCTTATGGATGATGCGTTGGGAAATGATTCAGTAAGACAGAAAAGGAGAAAGCTTAAGACCGTGACCTCTCTTATAACCCAGTGACAGGCTGGACTGGAAACTAACTCATGCCTTAGCACTGAGGTCAGGCTGAGCTACCGTGCGTCAGTGGGGAGGAAATGTCAACCTAACCCTGCATTTTTTTTTTTTTTTTTACTTTTACTTTTTTAAATCTTTGCTTCTCCTCTGAGCTAGCTGTTTGGGTTATTTATAGGCTTCCGGAAATTTTAGTTTGTCTTCTTAATTATTCCAGATATAATTTTCTCTAGATGCCTTCTGTGAACACTCTCAGCTGATAATGTCTCCCTCATATTTGCCGACCTGCTACCCTGAACATTCTTCTTTGTCACATTGCTTGTGTTTCATAGGTCTCCTTTATCCCGGTGATTCTTGCTTTGCCTCAGTAACTACATGAAGCACCTAGCAAAGTATCTGGCGGTTTTATATGCCGTGATAGTCAGAGATCTCCAGAGAAACAAAACCAATACATATGCGTAGAGAGAGAGAGAGATTTATTTTAAGGAACTGGCTCGTGTGATTGTAGAGGTTGGCAAGTCCAACATCTGCAGACCCAGGTTGAGGTGATGTAGCAGCTCCATCTGAAGACAGTCTGCTGGCAGAATTTCTTCCTTCTTTGGTGAGATCAGTCTTTTTTCTATTAAGGCCTTCAACTGAATGGGTAAGGCCCTCTTCCCATAGAAGAAAACCAGCTGGCTCTGTCTGCTGATTTCAGTGTTAATCTCATCTTATTCACATAGTAAGTCAGAAAGAGAAAGATAAATATTGTGTATTAACACATATGTACGGAATCTAGAAAGATGGTATGGATAAATTTATATGCAGAGCAGCAATGGAGAAACAGACATAGAGAACAGACCTATGGTTATTGTGGGGAGGGAGGAGTGGGTCAACTGTATAGAAAGAGTAACATGGAAACTTACATCACCATACGTAAAACAGACAACCAATGTGAATAAGCTGTAAGATTAAAGAGACTTATGAGGGGAGGGGTGCGGCTATGCAACAACCTGGAGGGGTGGGATGGGAAGGAGATGGGAGGGAAGTTCAAGTATGAGGAGACATGTGTGTACCTAGGGCTAATTTGGGTTTATGTATGGCAGTAAACAACAAAACTCGGTTAAAAAAAAAAAAGTACTTTCACAAAAACATCTAGAAAAATGTTTGACCAAATATCTGGGTACTTTTTTCTAGCCAAGTAGACACCTAAAATTAACCATCACAGATGCTCACTCTGAAGTGAGCTGATGCTACAGGATATGTGAACAGCCATTTTTGGCTTCCTATTTCTCCTGGACTAGCTTTCTTTTGTTTTATTTTTCACCCAGTTTAAATCATCTTAACAAATGTGTATTGTGGTCCTATTCTGTGGTACATTTTTCTCTAAAATTTTTTTGTTATTTTGTTTGCTGCAGAGTTCAGGGGCCCGGTCTATTAATCATTTCCTGTTAGCTCTTTCTCGTTTAGAAAAAAAAAAAAATTAGCTCTCATGACTTAACGAGGCATGATGGCATGGTTACACATTAGGACCCCTAAAGTGGCAAAGATTTGTTTAATCATTCCCTGTTTTCAGCTGTCTATACTTCTGTTTTCCTTCTGTTGGACCAGTCTTGGCCATGGTGTGGTTGGAGAGGAACTGCACATTAGGGTTTCATATTGCTTTGTATCAACATGAAAAGGGGTTTATTTTAGAGGCACTACCTTCTCTGAACATTTGAATCCAATTATGGTAATGATACTATTACAAATGACAGAGAGAAATGCTTCCAACGTAAAGCTCAGTGGTTAAAAAAAGGATATAAAATTGTATATACAAATGACACATTTTTAAAAATGTGCATAAGGACTAAGTATTTACAGTCTGAATGGTAGAATGTGTTTTTTTCTATGCTTTCTAAAATTTTTTTCTACATATAATATATAAAAATTCTTAATATGAAAAAAGTTTCCCCTTTTCTCTCTCCCTACTCCCTGTGAACTCTACCATTAGCCTCCTGAGAGTTAATTATAGTCATTACTAACAATCTGATATGAATCCTTTCAGTCATTTTACACACGGGTGCACACTCACACACACATAGCTCTTTTTTCTTACATAAATAAGACCATGTATATCCTTCACTCTAAAACTTGATATTTTTAATTAACAAAATGTCTCCAAGTTCTTCCCTTGTGAACCTGATTATTTACCCCAAATCTACTGATTTTTAATGTCTACCCTTTTGGAAAAGTTTAATAATTATGCCCTAATTTAGGAGAAGGAAACTCATTCTCCTCTCTAAACAGAGGTTGAGATTACTTCCAATTTCCTGCTGAGAGACACTTCTGCAAAGAAATCCAGAAACATTTACCTTGGTGCATACATGAGAGAGACGTTTTTTCAGAGATTTCTAAAGGGTTTCTCAATTTTTCTACTGGAAGTGTGCTTTTTTTTTTTTTAATCAGAAAAACATTTTATTTAAAATCAAAAAGTGTAACTCAACAGCCTAAGATGGGATCCCTCGCCTGGGTCCACTCCAGAGAGCAGGGTTGTGTCAGGGCTACCATCCACCTAGCACACAGCAGGTGTTTAATGCCTGTAGCGCAAGCGAGAAAGCTAAACAGAGGAGCATACACAGAGAGAAGTATATAGAATACTTGCCTATGGTGATTCTAATTATTTTCAAGTGGAATTATTTATTCTGGCAAAAATTCTGTTTCTTTGCTTTTACTATCAGCATGAAAAATTCTATTCTGCGACCAAATAAATGACGAGGTAAAATTCATTTCATCCTAACAACCACCCTAAAGAGGCCAGGACTGTTACTGCCCCTTTGTATGGGTTAGGGGCCCAGAACCGTGACAAAGTTTGAGGCCACACATTGCTCACTGCCCAGAGCAGCTGGACTGGAGGAAAGGCCTAGGGGTCAACCCGGGGTCACGGGGGGCGGTGGAGGTGGTGGAGGCGGCGGAGCGGCGCCATTTCCCTACGTCTGTGCTCCGCGGCGCCCTCCCGAGCCGCGGCCGCTGACGCAGGCGGCCCCGCGCGGGCGCAGGAGGCCCCGCCGTTCGCTCGAGCAACTGCAGGCGCCGGGCACGCGTCCAGACCGGGGAAGGTGGGCGCGGCTCGCGGCGCTCCACCCCGGTTGGTGCTCCGCCCTCGGCTGGCGGCAGGGTCCGCCCTGGGCCTCCTCGCACCCAGATTTCCCGGCGCCCGGTGCCACCCCTGGGCCCTCGCGCGGGGCTCCGCTCGCGGCCACCAGGTACGCTGCCTCCGCCGTCGGTCTGCACTCCGCGCTGCTCTCCCCGCCCTTCCGGTCCCGCCCGCCTCCCGTCCTCCGCGCCTTTCTCCCGCGGTGGCCCGGGGGCCCGGGGGGCCCGTGCTGCCCCGGGGGCCGGCCCCACCCCTGTCTGGGCTGGACCTGTTCCCCACTCGTCTGTACCCCACCCCTCCAAAAAACAAACCCGCAGAGGATTGCAGTGAAGCTGCTGCTCAGATCTGTTTTCAGTGTTAAGTTCCAGCACGAGACTGGAACAATTTTTCTACTGGAAGTGTGCTTTTTTTTTTTTAATCAGAAAAACATTTTATTTAAAATCAAAAAGTGTAACTCAACAGCCTAAGATGGGATCCCTCGCCTGGGTCCACTCCAGAGAGCAGGGTTGTGTCAGGGCTACCATCCACCTAGCACACAGCAGGTGTTTAATGCCTGTAGCGCAAGCGAGAAAGCTAAACAGAGGAGCATACACAGAGAGAAGTATATAGAATACTTGCCTATGGTGATTCTAATTATTTTCAAGTGGAATTATTTATTCTGGCAAAAATTCTGTTTCTTTGCTTTTACTATCAGCATGAAAAAATTCTATTCTGCGACCAAATAAATGACGAGGTAAAATTCATTTCATCCTAACAACCACCCTAAAGAGGCCAGGACTGTTACTGCCCCTTTGTATGGGTTAGGGGCCCAGAACCGTGACAAAGTTTGAGGCCACACATTGCTCACTGCCCAGAGCAGCTGGACTGGAGGAAAGGCCTAGGGGTCAACCCGGGGTCACGGGGGGCGGTGGAGGTGGTGGAGGCGGCGGAGCGGCGCCATTTCCCTACGTCTGTGCTCCGCGGCGCCCTCCCGAGCCGCGGCCGCTGACGCAGGCGGCCCCGCGCGGGCGCAGGAGGCCCCGCCGTTCGCTCGAGCAACTGCAGGCGCCGGGCACGCGTCCAGACCGGGGAAGGTGGGCGCGGCTCGCGGCGCTCCACCCCGGTTGGTGCTCCGCCCTCGGCTGGCGGCAGGGTCCGCCCTGGGCCTCCTCGCACCCAGATTTCCCGGCGCCCGGTGCCACCCCTGGGCCCTCGCGCGGGGCTCCGCTCGCGGCCACCAGGTACGCTGCCTCCGCCGTCGGTCTGCACTCCGCGCTGCTCTCCCCGCCCTTCCGGTCCCGCCCGCCTCCCGTCCTCCGCGCCTTTCTCCCGCGGTGGCCCGGGGGCCCGGGGGGCCCGTGCTGCCCCGGGGGCCGGCCCCACCCCTGTCTGGGCTGGACCTGTTCCCCACTCGTCTGTACCCCACCCCTCCAAAAAACAAACCCGCAGAGGATTGCAGTGAAGCTGCTGCTCAGATCTGTTTTCAGTGTTAAGTTCCAGCACGAGACTGGAACTGTAAAAGTTAAATGGTTAATAGGGTTCTGAGAGCGCGAAGCCAGAGCATGGTGTAAAAGCTACAGGAAAGTTTCCCACAGAATGAGGTGGTCGTCACGCCACGAGCCTCACTCAGACTCACACAAACACTTCGGTATGTCTTTCTGCTGGAGCCAGAAAGAAGTACAGAAAGGAAGCCGACTTTAGAAGGAGGGTACAAGGGCTTAAAGATTGGTCCTCAGAAGCCAGCGGAGCTTGGTCTCTGAAGCGCTCAGCGCAAGACGCAAGCCCAGGCTGCATCTATAGCTCCCCCTCTCCCCCGCAATACCGACTTGTCCACAATTGCACACCTGATTCTGAGCAGAGCCAGGGCTGTTAGTGCAGAACTCCAGTTCCTGAGGATCATTTATAAATATTAAAATGTGTAAGTCAAAGTTTTACAAATATCGTTTGTGGGCCAGGGAAGTCAGCGTGATCAGTAACTCAGTAATGGTCTGCTCAGTCTTGTCACCACTTTTCTCAGGTACTTGCCAACCGGTGTTCCCTGGCACACAGCAGTGCAGCTGGACCAGGACTCCCAGAAGTCCAAGGATTTGAACTTAACCCCGAGTGAACAGCTTTTAGGTAAGAGAAGGAGAGGAAAGCATGTTGGATGGGAAAAGAGCTTGGGGAGATGAGCTAGTCCACCAGCATTTGAGAGTGTCTCCTGGCCAGCTTCAGTGGATGATGGAACCGGGGCAGACAGTGGAGGTGGCTGTGAAGGTGAATGCTACAGACTGAAGGGCACCACGGGAAACCAGCGCTTAACCGGGGATTAGATTCATGGAGACAGTGTTAACTGAGACCCGGAGACCCTGGAAGTCAGTCATTTAGAAGGAAAAAAAAAGGCCAGTTTAGCAATTTAAAACGGCTCCGTCGGTCTGCACTCCGCGCTGCTCTCCCGCCCTTCCGGTCCCGCCTCCTCCCGTCCTCCGCGCCTTTCTCCCGCGGTGGCCCGGGGGCCCGGGGGGCCCGTGCTGCCCCGGGGGCCGGCCCCACCCCTGTCTGGGCTGGACCTGTTCCCCACTCGTCTGTACCCCACCCCTCCAAAAAACAAACCCGCAGAGGATTGCAGTGAAGCTGCTGCTCAGATCTGTTTTCAGTGTTAAGTTCCAGCACGAGACTGGAACTGTAAAAGTTAAATGGTTAATAGGGTTCTGAGAGCGCGAAGCCAGAGCATGGTGTAAAAGCTACAGGAAAGTTTCCCACAGAATGAGGTGGTCGTCACGCCACGAGCCTCACTCAGACTCACACAAACATTTTCGGTATGTCTTTCTGCTGGAGCCAGAAAGAAGTACAGAAAGGAAGCCGACTTTAGAAGGAGGGTACAAGGGCTTAAAGATTGGTCCTCAGAAGCCAGCGGAGCTTGGTCTCTGAAGCGCTCAGCGCAAGACGCAAGCCCAGGCTGCATCTATAGCTCCCCCTCTCCCCCGCAATACCGACTTGTCCACAATTGCACACCTGATTCTGAGCAGAGCCAGGGCTGTTAGTGCAGAACTCCAGTTCCTGAGGATCATTTATAAATATTAAAATGTGTAAGTCAAAGTTTTACAAATATCGTTTGTGGGCCAGGGAAGTCAGCGTGATCAGTAACTCAGTAATGGTCTGCTCAGTCTTGTCACCACTTTTCTCAGGTACTTGCCAACCGGTGTTCCCTGGCACACAGCAGTGCAGCTGGACCAGGACTCCCAGAAGTCCAAGGATTTGAACTTAACCCCGAGTGAACAGCTTTTAGGTAAGAGAAGGAGAGGAAAGCATGTTGGATGGGAAAAGAGCTTGGGGAGATGAGCTAGTCCACCAGCATTTGAGAGTGTCTCCTGGCCAGCTTCAGTGGATGATGGAACCGGGGCAGACAGTGGAGGTGGCTGTGAAGGTGAATGCTACAGACTGAAGGGCACCACGGGAAACCAGCGCTTAACCGGGGATTAGATTCATGGAGACAGTGTTAACTGAGACCCGGAGACCCTGGAAGTCAGTCATTTAGAAGGAAAACAAAATTTAAATATGGCTGTTGAAGATTGTGGGGAGAAAGTACAGTATTCTAGTGCAATTAATAGAAAAATTATTTTCCCTGGTTGTGTAGGAATAATAAAAATGCTACTTATTATGTGCGAAGCACTGTTCTAGGCGCTTCATAAAAATTAATTCACTGGGACTTCCCTGGTCAGGGAACTAGATCTCACGTGGCACAACTAAGAGTTGCATGCTTCAGCTAAGCGTTTGCACGCCACAACTAAAAGTTCAGCAGGCTGCAATGAAAAGATCCCAAATGTTGCACCTGAAGTTCCCCTGTGCAGCAACTAAAAAATCCTATGTGTCACCACAGAGGTGGACAATCCTGCCTGCCTCAACTACAACCTGGCACAGCCAAATAAATATTTTTAAAAAGAATAAGGGCTTCCCTGGTGGTCCAGTGGGTAAGGACACCGCCTTGTAGTGCAAGGGGCACAGGTTCAATCCCTGGCCCAGGAGGATCCTGCGTGCCGTGGAGCAGCCGGATGGATGTGTCCAATTACGAACCAGCGCTCTGGAGCGCATGCGCCCAGAGCTGGTGCTCTGCAACGAGAGAGGCCGCTGCGATGGGAGGCCCACACAGGCCGAAGAATAAAGATGGATGAAAAATAAATAAAAAACCAGTAAAAGAGGCCAAAATTTAAAAAAAAAAAAAAAAAAAATAGATGCGCTGTTATTGTTAATTAAAAAAAGAATAACTAAAGTTATTTTTTAAATTAGTTCATTTACTCCTAACAAATCCATGAGATTATTACTGTTTTTGCCACCACTTTACAGATAGGGAGGGTAAGACACAAAGAGGTTGCTCAAGATGAGTAGGTCTGTGCTGAGGCAAATGGCCCAGAATCAGATTTCGGTCCCAGTGCCTCCTTCTGATTATATGAAGTTACTGTCTCTGACCTTCAGTTCTTATTTCTGAGGTGCAGACCATCACCCAGGCCTACTGATGAGACTGAATGTGCAGGTGCTTCGCAAACGGTGCATTGTAATACCAGTGGAAAGTTAACATTTAAGTAAAGGAGGGATGCATGCTAAAGGTAGATTTAAACCAAAAAGAGAAAATGATTGATTTGCAGAATTTGATGGGCTTACACTCATGGAGAGATGGAGTCCTCGTTGATTCCTTGTCTTGCCTGGGAAATCCCATGAACAGAGGAGCCTTGTGGGCTAGTCCATGGGGTTGAAAAAGAGTAGGACGTGACTTCGCTTAGTGACTAAACAACACAACAACAAAATGGGCTTATTCCACTCTCCATAGAGCTGTTGTATTAAATGAGATGCCCTTAATACTGTGCCTGCAAGAAATGAGGGATCAGTAAAATGCAATGTGTATGCTCAGTCTCTCAGTCATGTCCAACTCCTTGTAACCCTTTGGACTGTAGCCTGCCCGGCTCCTCTGTGCATGGGATTTTTCAGGCAAGAACACTGGCGTGGGTTGCCATTTACTCCTCCAGGGGATTTTCCCCAGTCAGGGATTGAACCTGCATCTCCTACACTGGAAGGTGGACTCTTTACCACTAAGCCACCAGGGAAGCCCCAGGAAAATGCAGATAGGGCTATTCTTTTTTCTGATATTTTTTTCTCCCCGTCTTCTGCGTGTGTTTATATTTCCCCAGAGACAGCGTCGCCATGTGCGGGGGGCTGATGGAGAGGTACGTGGCAGCCATGGTGCTGAGTGCAGCTGGCGATGCCTTGGGGTACTTCAACGGGAAGTGGGAGTTCCTCCGGAATGGGGAGAAGATTCACGGGCAGCTGGCCCAGCTTGGCGGCCTGGATGCCATAGACGTGGAGAGGTGGAGAGTCAGCGATGACACGGTGATGCACCTGGCCACGGCCGAGGCGCTCCTGGAAGCAGGCCAAGTCTCAGACTTGACTCACCTGTACTCCCTCCTTGCTAAGCATTACCAAGACTGCATGGAAGACATGGACGGCCGGGCACCAGGTGAGAGCAGCCAGTGAGGGTCCTGGGCAGGGGGAGAATAAAACAGGCCCAAGGATGTCATTACAAATGTTGCTTGGGATTTAAATACCTTCAGTTCTTATTTCGGGTGCAGACCATCACCCAGGCCTACTGATGAGACTGAATGTGCAGGTGCTTCGCAAACGGTGCATTGTAATACCAGTGGAAAGTTAACATTTAAGTAAAGGAGGGATGCATGCTAAAGGTAGATTTAAACCAAAAAGAGAAAATGATTGATTTGCAGAATTTGATGGGCTTACACTCATGGAGAGATGGAGTCCTCGTTGATTCCTTGTCTTGCCTGGGAAATCCCATGAACAGAGGAGCCTTGTGGGCTAGTCCATGGGGTTGAAAAAGAGTAGGACGTGACTTCGCTTAGTGACTAAACAACACAACAACAAAATGGGCTTATTCCACTCTCCATAGAGCTGTTGTATTAAATGAGATGCCCTTAATACTGTGCCTGCAAGAAATGAGGGATCAGTAAAATGCAATGTGTATGCTCAGTCTCTCAGTCATGTCCAACTCCTTGTAACCCTTTGGACTGTAGCCTGCCCGGCTCCTCTGTGCATGGGATTTTTCAGGCAAGAACACTGGCGTGGGTTGCCATTTACTCCTCCAGGGGATTTTCCCCAGTCAGGGATTGAACCTGCATCTCCTACACTGGAAGGTGGACTCTTTACCACTAAGCCACCAGGGAAGCCCCAGGAAAATGCAGATAGGGCTATTCTTTTTTCTGATATTTTTTTCTCCCCGTCTTCTGCGTGTGTTTATATTTCCCCAGAGACAGCGTCGCCATGTGCGGGGGGCTGATGGAGAGGTACGTGGCAGCCATGGTGCTGAGTGCAGCTGGCGATGCCTTGGGGTACTTCAACGGGAAGTGGGAGTTCCTCCGGAATGGGGAGAAGATTCACGGGCAGCTGGCCCAGCTTGGCGGCCTGGATGCCATAGACGTGGAGAGGTGGAGAGTCAGCGATGACACGGTGATGCACCTGGCCACGGCCGAGGCGCTCCTGGAAGCAGGCCAAGTCTCAGACTTGACTCACCTGTACTCCCTCCTTGCTAAGCATTACCAAGACTGCATGGAAGACATGGACGGCCGGGCACCAGGTGAGAGCAGCCAGTGAGGGTCCTGGGCAGGGGGAGAATAAAACAGGCCCAAGGATGTCATTACAAATGTTGCTTGGGATTTAAATATCAAGGAGATAGTGGTTTTCTTAATTAATTCACTTTTGGGCCACACCCCTGAGGCATGTGGGACCTTTGTTCCCTGACCAGGGATCAAACCCAAGCCCCCTGCACTGCAAGGCGGAGTCTTAACCACTGGACCTCCAGGGAAGTCCCGGGACATTAGTTTTCATAGTTATGATAAAAATAGAAACAAGCTAAATGTTCTGTCATGTATTTAATTATGGTGACACATCTGCAGCCATTTAAAATTATACAGATGAATATTGACTGATGTGGAAAGATGTATATTAGGTCAAAAAACTAGATTATGAAATACTATATATCTTATGAATTCATTTTCATTAAAAGGACATATGTGTATCTGTTGGGAGAACTCTAGAAGAATGTACACAAAGATATTAATAATTGTATCTGGGCAATAAGAGTATTTATAGTTTCCTATTTTCATTTTACTTGCTCGTAGTTTCTAAGTTTTCTGTAATAATATAAAGAAAATTTTTTTTTCGTTTTAAATAAGACTGGAGAAGGTCTTGAAGAGGTTCATTTTCTGGTTCCAGGTCTGCTCACAAGTGGTTCTCGCTCACTTGGGGAACCTTTTACAACTGCTTGGCCACCAGCTGATGTGAATCATGTTTCCTTGGCTCTGCCTATGTTCGTTATCTTGACCTGCCATAACGAAATACCACAGACCAACTGGGCTTAAACAACGTTTATTTTCTCACTCGGAAGCTAGAAGTCTGAGATCAGGGTGTCGGTTTCATTTCTTCTGAAGGAGGCCTTTCTCTTTGCCCTGCAGATCAAGCTGTGTCCTCTCACAGCACACATCCTGGTGCCTTTCTGTGTGTCCAGGGTTCCTCTTCTTAGTGGGACACTAATTAGACTAAATTAGGGCCTGTCCTAAGGCTTCCCTTGTAGGTCAGTTGGTAAAGAATCTAAGGAATGTAATGCAGAAGGCCTGGGTTCAATTCCTCGGTTGGGAAGGTCCCCTGGAGAAGGAAATAGCATGGACGGCCGGGCACCAGGTGAGAGCAGCCAGGGAGGGTCCTGGGCAGGGGGAGAATAAAACAGGCCCAAGGATGTCATTACAAATGTTGCTTGGGATTTAAATATCAAGGAGATAGTGGTTTTCTTAATTAATTCACTTTTGGGCCACACCCCTGAGGCATGTGGGACCTTTCTTCCCTGACCAGGATCAAACCCAAGCCCCTGCACTGCAAGGCGGAGTCTTAACCACTGGACCTCCAGGGAAGTCCCGGGACATTAGTTTTCATAGTTATGATAAAAATAGAAACAAGCTAAATGTTCTGTCATGTATTTAATTATGGTGACACATCTGCAGCCATTTAAAATTATACAGATGAATATTGACTGATGTGGAAAGATGTATATTAGGTCAAAAAACTAGATTATGAAATACTATATATCTTATGAATTCATTTTCATTAAAAGGACATATGTGTATCTGTTGGGAGAACTCTAGAAGAATGTACACAAAGATATTAATAATTGTATCTGGGCAATAAGAGTATTTATAGTTTCCTATTTTCATTTTACTTGCTCGTAGTTTCTAAGTTTTCTGTAATAATATAAAGAAAATTTTTTTTTCGTTTTAAATAAGACTGGAGAAGGTCTTGAAGAGGTTCATTTTCTGGTTCCAGGTCTGCTCACAAGTGGTTCTCGCTCACTTGGGGAACCTTTTACAACTGCTTGGCCACCAGCTGATGTGAATCATGTTTCCTTGGCTCTGCCTATGTTCGTTATCTTGACCTGCCATAACGAAATACCACAGACCAACTGGGCTTAAACAACGTTTATTTTCTCACTCGGAAGCTAGAAGTCTGAGATCAGGGTGTCGGTTTCATTTCTTCTGAAGGAGGCCTTTCTCTTTGCCCTGCAGATCAAGCTGTGTCCTCTCACAGCACACATCCTGGTGCCTTTCTGTGTGTCCAGGGTTCCTCTTCTTAGTGGGACACTAATTAGACTAAATTAGGGCCTGTCCTAAGGCTTCCCTTGTAGGTCAGTTGGTAAAGAATCTAAGGAATGTAATGCAGAAGGCCTGGGTTCAATTCCTCGGTTGGGAAGGTCCCCTGGAGAAGGAAATAGCAACTGGCTCAAGTATTCTTGCCTGGAGAATCCCATGGACAGAGGAGCCTGGCAGGCTTCATGGCTTCACAAAAATCAGACACAACTTAGCGACCAAACCACCATCAGGGCCTGTCCTAACGTTCTCATTTTAAATTCATCACTTCTGTAAAAGGCCTATCTCCAAATACAGGCACATTCCGAAGTTCTAGGGAGTAGGACTTCAACAGATGAATTTTGGGAATACAATTCAGCTGCTGCTGAAAAGCCCCTCCCATAAACCCAGGGGCATCTCAGTACTCAGGTGTAAGGAAGGCACAGTGTTGACTTGGGAGTTGGGGGCTGGGGCATTCATCATCACACTTTTTAGCTTTCCCTTTCCATCAAGAAAGGGAGATAGGGCTTGGTTCTCTCCTCCTGTGAAAACTTTGCTTTGGTTACCTTGACCCCATGCCCTTCCTGACTCTTCCCAGGGGGCACCTCAGTGCAGAACGCCCTGCTCCTGGAACCAGACAGAGCTGATGGCTGGAGGGTCCCCTTTAACAGCCATGCGGGTGGCTGCGGGGCCGCCATGAGGGCCATGTGCATTGGTCTCCGGTTCCCTCACAGCAGCCAGCTGGACACGCTGATCCAGGTGAGCGTCGAGAGCGGCCGGATGACCCACCACCATCCCACAGGCTACCTGGGAGCCCTCGTGTCTGCTCTTTTCACAGCCTACGCTGTGAACGGCAAGCCTCCGCAGCAGTGGGGAAGAGGCCTGATGGAGGTGCTACCGGAAGCTAGAAAGTACATTGTCCAATCAGGCTACTTCGTGGAACAGAATCTTCAGCACTGGTGAGTTTGCAGGTGCACATGCCTGCTAGAAAATGATGGGATCTGTGTGCGCAGACGTATGCACGTGTGTACCTAAAACATAGAGATTTATAGCAGCCAGCCCTCTCCCCACCCCACCCCCAGGGATTCTAAAGACAGCCCCAGCAGTGACGGCCGCCAAGCAGCCAAGCGCAGACCTCAGACGAGGGCAACTACGCTGCTTCCGTCGCGTGTAGGGATCCTGTTCTCCATAGTTTTGTGGCTCTTCCTTTCTATTTTTCTTTCTTTTCTGGCCACGCCACGCAGCATGTGGGATCTTATTTCCCCAGCCAGGGACTGAACCCGTGTCCCCTGTAGTGGAAGTGCAGCGTCTTCACCACTGGACAGCCAAGGAGAAGTCCCTGTGGCTATTCTTTACTGAGATGAACTTTCCTGATTATTTCCTGGAACTTGTTTTTCAGTGTTGTCTTGACAAACAAGTGATACTGTGAAATGCTTGGTTAAAATGACCTAAAGATAGGTTTTTCCACCAACTAATTAATAAATGGGAAGACCACATCTTCCCCCTTTTTTAAAATTTACTTCACATTGCCTTTCTTAGAATAAAAAGGTTCCGAGGCTTTCTGCTGAAATCATCCACGGTCATGATGTTCCTAAGTTCCCTCTTAAAAAAAAACCTAGTAGCTATATAAGGAGATAATTCTTTAATTAGGTTGATGGTAGTGTCCTTTCATCATGTGTAGCAAATCATCGTGTTATGCCCCTTAAATAGGTACAATTTTGTAAAGAAAATGATATAAAGTAATATAAAATATTATATAAAATATATAGTGACAGACTAAATAAATAAAGTTCACCCTTGAAAGTTGACACTTGACATGATTCTCAGCTCAGGGAAAACCTTTACTTCTCACCTTTAACTTGCTGTATATCTTGTTTATGCATTAACAGCAACAGATACCAGTGCCTTGTTTATATCACTCCATAGCAAAAAATGAATGAATGTTACTTAGAACTCATTTTGATTTTTTTTTTTTTTTTTCATCTCCTATGATATTAGTACTAGCGGTTGAAGTCATCTTGGAGCTGTACCCGTTCACACATCTGTCTGGTACCTTTCCTGATGGCTTTTGATGTTTTTTTTTTTCAATTGACTATAAGCTTATTTTCCTTCCTACAGGTCTTACTTCCAAGACCAATGGGAAAAGTACCTAAAACTCAGAGGGATTTGGGACGCACATAGTACCTTCCAAGCCCTTTGATGTGAAGGAGAGGGATCAGTTCTACACCTCCGTGAGCTACTCTGGCTGGGGTGGCAGCAGTGGACACGAGATGGCTTCCGTCCGTGTAGGGATCCTGTTCTCCATAGTTTTGTGGCTCTTCCTTTCTATTTTTCTTTCTTTTCTGGCCACGCCACGCAGCATGTGGGATCTTATTTCCCCAGCCAGGGACTGAACCCGTGTCCCCTGTAGTGGAAGTGCAGCGTCTTCACCACTGGACAGCCAAGGAGAAGTCCCTGTGGCTATTCTTTACTGAGATGAACTTTCCTGATTATTTCCTGGAACTTGTTTTTCAGTGTTGTCTTGACAAACAAGTGATACTGTGAAATGCTTGGTTAAAATGACCTAAAGATAGGTTTTTCCACCAACTAATTAATAAATGGGAAGACCACATCTTCCCCTTTTTTAAATTCACTTCACATTGCCTTTCTTAGAATAAAAAGGTTCCGAGGCTTTCTGCTGAAATCATCCACGGTCATGATGTTCCTAAGTTCCCTCTTAAAAAAAAACCTAGTAGCTATATAAGGAGATAATTCTTTAATTAGGTTGATGGTAGTGTCCTTTCATCATGTGTAGCAAATCATCGTGTTATGCCCCTTAAATAGGTACAATTTTGTAAAGAAAATGATATAAAGTAATATAAAATATTATATAAAATATATAGTGACAGACTAAATAAATAAAGTTCACCCTTGAAAGTTGACACTTGACATGATTCTCAGCTCAGGGAAAACCTTTACTTCTCACCTTTAACTTGCTGTATATCTTGTTTATGCATTAACAGCAACAGATACCAGTGCCTTGTTTATATCACTCCATAGCAAAAAATGAATGAATGTTACTTAGAACTCATTTTGATTTTTTTTTTTTTTTTTCATCTCCTATGATATTAGTACTAGCGGTTGAAGTCATCTTGGAGCTGTACCCGTTCACACATCTGTCTGGTACCTTTCCTGATGGCTTTTGATGTTTTTTTTTTTCAATTGACTATAAGCTTATTTTCCTTCCTACAGGTCTTACTTCCAAGACCAATGGGAAAAGTACCTAAAACTCAGAGGGATTTGGGACGGCACATCAGCCCCTACCTTCCCCAAGCCCTTTGATGTGAAGGAGAGGGATCAGTTCTACACCTCCGTGAGCTACTCTGGCTGGGGTGGCAGCAGTGGACACGATGCCCCCATGATCGCCTACGATGCCATCCTGGCCGCAGGAGACTCCTGGAAGGAGCTTGCCTACCGAGCCTTTTTCCACGGTGGAGACAGCGATTCTACCGCTGCCATTGCTGGCTGTTGGTGGGGAGTGATGTATGGTTTTAAAGGAGTGAGTCCCTCCAACTATGAGAAGCTAGAATACAGAAACCGGCTAGAAGAGACAGCCAGGACTTTGTATTCTCTTAAGTAATTACCCTCTGTGGAGAAGTGACATTCTTTTATGGTAGTTTCTCTTCTTGTGTAGTCCTTTTTCTACTCTGTTTCATTTTTTTTTTTTTTTCAAAGTCAAGTGTCTTAACCTTGTACTCAGGGAATTTTGAGGTATAACAGTCGCTTGGACACCTGAAGCTCAGTTTTTCCATACGTATCCTATCCTTGCCCATCCCTGCCCCAAGTCTACCCCTCTTCCTATCCTGGAGAGTCTTTATCTCAGTTGATGGGAATTGGCATCTCCTGATTTAGAAATCTCGTAGCCTCATATTTGAGTCTTCATTTTTACCATCTAATCTTCCACTAAGTTGTTTTCCTGTTTCTTTCAGATTGGGTTCCCCAAAGTGGACTCTGAGGCAAAGATTTGAGTACAAGTAGTTTACTTGGGAGGTGATTCCAGGAAGGACTGTTAGGAGAACAGGGTAGGGAGACATGGAGGGGAGGGGCGAGGAGCCAGGACAGAGTTCATTAATGAACAAGTTCCCACGTGGGCAGTTGGGACGCAGTCCATCTGGATCCGGTGCGTAAGGCACTCAGAGTTATCCACCGTCTTCCATCTGATGTTGGTGGAGGACCACTCCCAGGGCTGCTGACTCCCTGGTGCTCCTGGCCTGCCTCTTGTAAAGCCAAGCAGGAGTGTCCTCAAGTAGAGACTCAGAGATGTCTGCCGTGACAAGCTGTAGGATGCATGGGAACAGTGAGAGGTGTGTGGGGGGAGGTCCCCAGAGCATCTGCTAGATGGTTCTACCTCCTGAATATCCTTCACCCATGTCAATCTTTTACCTTATTGCACCATGTATTTTTCAGCTGGATTTCTGCAATCTAGACTTGTTAAGTCTGAAAAGATTCTGTTCCTATTAACAGCTGCACCCTCTCACTTCCTGGGTATGGACTGGACACGGTGCCGGTTCGTGGTTGCCTATCTGACTGTCTTTACTTTCCTCTGGGCAGAGCCTAGCATGGTGCCTGGGCACACAGGAACACTTTATCACTGCTTATTAAATGTAGTTCACTGGCCTTCTGTCCAGAGCCTCTGATTTCACTACTGTCTTCCGCCTCACCCTCCAGTGTGATCTTTACAATATACTGCGGATCGATCCTGCTGCCCTTCTGATCATGTACTGTGAATACTCACCCCCTTTCTTCCTGTCTGGGTGGTCTTCTCTCTCCTCTTTCACCTTCAAGACCCGGCTCAGGGGCTTGTCTCCTCGATGACATCTGCTCCAGGTCTTAGTTGCAGCGTGTGGGATCTTTAGTCGGGGCATGCAAACTCTTAGTTGTGGCATGCAGAATCTAGTTCCCTAACCAGGGATCAAACCCAGGCCCCCTGCGTTGGGAGCTTGGAATCTTAGCCACTGGAACTGAAAGGTATTTCACATAGCAAGGACGAGCCGAACCAAGGTAGAGCAGAGCACACTCAAGCCGTTTATTGGGACAGCCCTCCCGGGTGAGATTCACGTGGCCCTAAGAGGCAGGGTCAGTGAATTCGCTCCTGGAGATGGGGATGAGGGGATTTTTATTTGGGAAGAGAAAAATTGGGGAGAGGGGGTTCCTTGGTGCATGCACAGAGGCAAAGTCTTTGTTTAAGCAGAGTGCTGTGATGAGTCATCTGTCCTTGAGTTGTTTGTAGGTATGGAGCGAGGGTCTCGGTGACTCATGTCTGGCATCTGTGCAGTTCGTGTTTTTCCAGACACACGTGAAAAGTTCTTGATGGAGCGAGTTCCTTATCGCTAGCTCTGTGAGATTCCCAGGTGCTGGCAGGTCGGCAGAAGTCTCTTTGTTGCTGACCTTGTAGGGCCGTCAATTTTACAAGGCCTGTGGTGTTAATCCTCCATTACCCCATTGGCCCAACAGGAACCACTTAGAGAAGTCCCCCACCTGCAATTTTAAGGTGGAGCAGTAGAATTCAGTTAGCACTGACCAGACAGCAGAACTGAGATGCTTAAACCTTACAGTGTAGAAAAGGGAAGAAGAACATTTTAACAGGTGGATTCTGAGTCATGACCTGTTTTCCCTCTGTAACAACTGGTTTGGTGAATCATCTGAATTTAGTGAGAAGCAAACATGGAATGATTTTTTCTCCTACTACCGCCTTCATGTGTACACTTTTGAAACTGTTTTTCCTCCTCCTTCACATCATCCTTTTGGTCGTGTGTGGAGTGGGGATGGAGAAGGGTATTAAAAATCCAATCCAGTCCATCCCAGTCGAGTTTTTCTTTTTCTATTCTCCTAGTAAATTTAAGTTCCACAATATCGTGTCATCAGCCACGGTCACCATGTTTTACATCCGATCCTCACCTTATTCATCTTATAGCTGAAAGTTTATACCCTTTAACCAACCTCTCCCTATTTCCCTCACCACCACCAACCCCTAACCTGCCCCTGGCAACCACTTTTCTACTCTCTGTTTCTATTCATATGAATTTGACTTTTTTTTAAGATTCCAGATAGAAGTGTTACCATGTAATACCTATCTTCCTCTGTCTGGTTTATTTCATTTAGCATAATGCCTTAAGGCCCCTTGATATTGTGGCAAACATCAGAATTTCCCTTTTTTCATAGCTAAATACTATTCTATTGTATATGACATCTTTATCTGTTCATCAGTTGACAGATACATAAGTTGTTTCCTTATCTTGACTATTGTGAATAAAGCTGCACTGAACATGGGGCATAGATATCTCTTTGATAACCTGTTTTCATTTCCTTTGGATATATACCCAGAAGTAAGAAGCCCAGCCCGGTTTGGTGAGTTCTAAAACTTTACTGTCACGTCTTCTTCCTCTCCACCCCAGTCCCCCCGCTCGTGACTCATGTCTGGCATCTGTGCAGTTCGTGTTTTTCCAGACACACGTGAAAAGTTCTTGATGGAGCGAGTTCCTTATCGCTAGCTCTGTGAGATTCCCAGGTGCTGGCAGGTCGGCAGAAGTCTCTTTGTTGCTGACCTTGTAGGGCCGTCAATTTTACAAGGCCTGTGGTGTTAATCCTCCATTACCCCATTGGCCCAACAGGAACCACTTAGAGAAGTCCCCCACCTGCAATTTTAAGGTGGAGCAGTAGAATTCAGTTAGCACTGACCAGACAGCAGAACTGAGATGCTTAAACCTTACAGTGTAGAAAAGGGAAGAAGAACATTTTAACAGGTGGATTCTGAGTCATGACCTGTTTTCCCTCTGTAACAACTGGTTTGGTGAATCATCTGAATTTAGTGAGAAGCAAACATGGAATGATTTTTCTCCTACTACCGCCTTCATGTGTACACTTTTGAAACTGTTTTTCCTCCTCCTTCACATCATCCTTTTGGTCGTGTGTGGAGTGGGGATGGAGAAGGGTATTAAAAATCCAATCCAGTCCATCCCAGTCGAGTTTTTCTTTTTCTATTCTCCTAGTAAATTTAAGTTCCACAATATCGTGTCATCAGCCACGGTCACCATGTTTTACATCCGATCCTCACCTTATTCATCTTATAGCTGAAAGTTTATACCCTTTAACCAACCTCTCCCTATTTCCCTCACCACCACCAACCCCTAACCTGCCCCTGGCAACCACTTTTCTACTCTCTGTTTCTATTCATATGAATTTGACTTTTTTTTAAGATTCCAGATAGAAGTGTTACCATGTAATACCTATCTTCCTCTGTCTGGTTTATTTCATTTAGCATAATGCCTTAAGGCCCCTTGATATTGTGGCAAACATCAGAATTTCCCTTTTTTCATAGCTAAATACTATTCTATTGTATATGACATCTTTATCTGTTCATCAGTTGACAGATACATAAGTTGTTTCCTTATCTTGACTATTGTGAATAAAGCTGCACTGAACATGGGGCATAGATATCTCTTTGATAACCTGTTTTCATTTCCTTTGGATATATACCCAGAAGTAAGAAGCCCAGCCCGGTTTGGTGAGTTCTAAAACTTTACTGTCACGTCTTCTTCCTCTCCACCCCAGTCAGCCCCGGGCCCAACGGGCTTGGAGGAGACGCAGGGACGTGGATGCCTCTTTCATTTCTCACCTCCCTCTTTCGGGGTTCCCTGTGCCTCTCCATTGTTGCCCTAGACCACCCTCATCGGGGGAACCCTGATGGGTAAGGTTCGAGTCAGTTGTCTCCTGAGGGCTCTACTCGCCCTCCTGGCCCCACCCACCAGGTGGGTGCAGGCTGCTTCCCGCTGCCTGTGAGCTCCACCCGTCACTCTCCAGTAGGACCGATCAGGAGCACTGGTGAGGCTGCCCAGCGCACAGCCGACTCCAAAGTGGCAGCCGCTGTCACCTTCATGTGGTCACCCTCACTCTCAGCTGGCAGGGCCCCTCACTCAGCTTGTTGTGAAGTGAGGCAGAGCACCACCTTCCTCCCCTTTCAGGAAGGAAGGAGAAACCTCAAAGAACGTAGGATTCTCATGATTTCTCCTTCAAACCGCAGATTTCCGTCAGAGGGAGGTGGGGAAGGAAGGTCTTCTAGAGTAGTTCTGCTGCCGCGGAGTGAGTCCTTAGGGATTTGTCCTCCCAGTCTCCTTAGAACGCGGTGGCTTTGAAAGTGTGCATGTGGGGAAGGGGGTCACAGCAAGGTGAGAAGGGGAAGGGACTTGGCATTTTTTGTTTTCTGGCCGGACTTCAGCTGCAATTGGAGCTGAGAGCAAGCATCTCTTTCTTTTGTTTGTTCTGCAAATTCTCACTCTTCCCAGCAGCCACAATTCAGAAAAAGATGACACTTTCAGACTCTTTTTTCTCAAAACCTCTTCTCCAAACTTGTCTCTCAGTTGGCAGCTTTGCTTCCTATTTCTCTGGGAAAATAGAAGCAGTCGGAAGAGAGCAAGGGTCACACCCATCATCTCTGTCTCCACTCACCGATACATAGGCTTCTGGACTCTGTCTTCTCTCACCGACCAGTGAGTGCTGGAGTGTGTGAGTGTGTGTGTGTGAGTGAGAGTGAGTGAGTGAGTGAGTGAGTCAGAGGGGGGAGGAAGAACCAGAGTGAACAGAGAAAAGAGATAACACTTAACTATATCCATAATATTAGGGTAAATTGAAAAGATGACCTGAACCACAGTATGAACGTGTCATGCTAATCAAGTTAATGTATGTGTACTGAAGAATAGAATAGAACATGAGTACTGTTATAGAGATCAATGGTATTTTTAGACCTGCTAAATGATGGTATTTCATTTGCTTTGTTACCTGATGCCTAGATGTTCTAGAAATCTTGGCAATATGTTACTTTTTAATCGGCAAAATTAGTGTTGGCCTCATCTCCAGGCTTCTTCCACCGCCGCCTATTCTCCATTTCCTCTTCTGCCTCCACCCCTCCAGGGCAAGTAAATGTGCATCTTTTTAAAATAGCCAGAGCTCCAGGACAGGTAAGGGAGGGATGGAGATGAAAGATTTCACAGGCAGCTGTCCCCATGGATCAGCTCCTCGAGAAAGGGGGTCAGGTGGGGGACCCAAGGGCTATCCAGACCCGGCAGAGGGGTCAATTTTGCCATCATTTTCTCATCCTTGGGGTTTGGGTTTAAAGAAATTGACACCTAGGTAGTTGGTGAGACTTTCCTTTTGGGAAGGAAAGAGGAGGAAGAAAGAGTTGCTGTGCAGTGAGACAGAGCTAGGGCTTAAATCCAGCTCTTCTGGTCTCCAGTCCTCCTACACCTTAATTGTTAGCTATAATTAGAGAATGTTTCCTTAGACAAAGCCAAAATGAAACCCAGGAGTGAGACGGTGACGGCCACATCCCGTGCCCTCTCATCACCCTCCCGCAGTTACGAGGTGACATCAGAAAGGAAGCCAGTGGTGGGTTTGAGATGTGCCTTGTGACTTTGTACCTCTTGATTTGAAGAAAGAAGTGTAGAACTCTTGAAACACCTCACTAAAAAATTAATGCGGGAGGGGTCAGGGATAGACCTATGACTGATTTGGGATTATGTATAGCTGTCAACAGCAAAACTCTGTAAAAGACGTATAACAATAACTTTGCTGTACACCTGAAACTAATACAACATTGTGAATCAAATATACTCCAATAAAAAGAAAAAAGATTAATATGACCTCATTTTGTAGTCATAAACCGGTAAGGCCAGAGTCTGTTAAGTTTATTGTATATTAGTAAGTGAGTTTATATTCCCCCCACTCCCGATCCCACCCATAAACTGAAGGCCACGATCAGCCCAGAATCCTGAAGGAAGGTGAGGAAGCTGGGAGTCTGAGCTGGAAATGGGCAGGCAGGAAAGGCTGGAAGAGATGCTGTGGATTCCAGGGGTGGAAGCCTATGGCCTCCTCTCTTCTCTCTTCCCTTCCGCCACTCTCTCTCAAAACAAGTGTTTAGGGCTTCCCCCCTGGTGGTCCAGTGGGCGCCTTGCAGTGCAAGGGGTGCCGGTTCGATCCCTGGCCTGGGAAGATCCCACGTGCCACGGAGCGGCTGGACCGACGTGTCCAATTACCGAGCCGGAGCTCTGGCGGGGTGTGCGCCCAGAGCCAATGCTCTGCAACAACAGAGGCCACCGCGATGGGAGGCCCACAGGAGCCAAAGAACAAAAACGGATGAAAATAGAGAAATGAAAGACCAATAGACTTGGCCTGCCCGCCTCCCTCCCCAACCCCACCCCCACCCAAAAAATAAAGTAAATCTTTAAAAAAAAAAAAAAAGTGTTTAATGAGCACCTCCTATGTGCCTGGCACTGTTTCAGGCAGCAAGCCCATGGCAGGGAGCCCTGAGCAATGAGCAGTGGACACTGTACACGGCATCCTCCCTCTCTCCCCGTGTTTGCCTCCCCGTGTTTCCATATCCCAGGCAAGAAAAGCCATCTGACTCCACTCCAGGAAGGGAACCTCAACATGGTCTCCGTTCAGGGCCCTTCCCACTGCCTTCTCTAAACCATCACACCCTGCAGAGGACCATGCCTCTCCTTAGCAAATTCTGAGCCCTGGCTGGGAGGCAGGCACTGTGCTGGGCACTGAGGAAGCCTCATTGGACAAGAGACCAGAATGTTGCCCTCTGGAGGCTGACATTCTCCCTGGGAGAGATGACTGTATACACTGAGAACAACAAAAAATTGTGAATAACAATAACTTTGCTGTACACCTGAAACTAATACAACATTGTGAATCAAATATACTCCAATAAAAAGAAAAAAGATTAATATGACCTCATTTTGTAGTCATAAACCGGTAAGGCCAGAGTCTGTTAAGTTTATTGTATATTAGTAAGTGAGTTTATATTCCCCCCACTCCCGATCCCACCCATAAACTGAAGGCCACGATCAGCCCAGAATCCTGAAGGAAGGTGAGGAAGCTGGGAGTCTGAGCTGGAAATGGGCAGGCAGGAAAGGCTGGAAGAGATGCTGTGGATTCCAGGGGTGGAAGCCTATGGCCTCCTCTCTTCTCTCTTCCCTTCCGCCACTCTCTCTCAAAACAAGTGTTTAGGGCTTCCCCCCTGGTGGTCCAGTGGGCGCCTTGCAGTGCAAGGGGTGCCGGTTCGATCCCTGGCCTGGGAAGATCCCACGTGCCGCGGAGCGGCTGGACCGACGTGTCCAATTACCGAGCCGGAGCTCTGGCGCGTGTGCGCCCAGAGCCGATGCTCTGCAACAACAGAGGCCACCGCGATGGGAGGCCCACAGGAGCCAAAGAACAAAAACGGATGAAAATAGAGAAATGAAAGACCAATAGACTTGGCCTGCCCGCCCCCCCTCCCTCCCCAACCCGACCCCCACCCAAAAAATAAAGTAAATCTTTAAAAAAAAAAAAAAAGTGTTTAATGAGCACCTCCTATGTGCCTGGCACTGTTTCAGGCAGCAAGCCCATGGCAGGGAGCCCTGAGCAATGAGCAGTGGACACTGTACACGGCATCCTCCCTCTCTCCCCGTGTTTGCCTCCCCGTGTTTCCATATCCCAGGCAAGAAAAGCCATCTGACTCCACTCCAGGAAGGGAACCTCAACATGGTCTCCGTATCAGGGCCCTTCCCACTGCCTTCTCTAAACCATCACACCCTGCAGAGGACCATGCCTCTCCTTAGCAAATTCTGAGCCCTGGCTGGGAGGCAGGCACTGTGCTGGGCACTGAGGAAGCCTCATTGGACAAAAGAGACCAGAATGTTGCCCTCTGGAGGCTGACATTCTCCCTGGGAGAGATGGACTGTATACACTGAGAATAAGCTTCTGTTCCCTGACCAGTGTCTCCTGTAGAGAGATCTCCATTCTCACTTTCTAAACCATGTCACTTCCCTTTCTAGGGGGACCCCGCTTTCTTGGCCCCCTGAAACTGTGCTCCCCAGGCCGCTAGCTTCTGTGAGCTTTAGTTTCCTCACTGGTGAAATGGAGACAGCCATGGTAAGAATGAACAGAAGACCAGTGGCTCTGGCCACTAGGAGGAGACAAGGTGGAAGCAGTGATATATTTCCACTTCTTGGACTCCAAGATCCCTGCGGATGGTGAGTGAGGCCATGAAATCAGAAGATGATTGCTTCTTGGGAGGAAAGCTATGACACATCTAGACTGTGTGTTGAAAAGCAGAGACATTACTCTGCCAACAAAGGTCCATATAATCAAGGCTGTGGTCTTCACAGTGGTCACGCGTGGTTGTGAGAGCTGGACCGTAAAGAAGGCAGAATGCCAAAGAACTGATGCCTTTGAATTGTGGTGTTGGAGAAAACTCTTGAAATCCTTTGCACTGCGAAGAGATCAAACCAGTCAATCTTAAGGGAAGTCAATCCTGCATACCCATTGGAAGGACTGATGCTGAAGCTCAAGCTCTGGTATTTTGGTCATCTGATGTGAACAGCTGACTCACTGGAAAAGTCCCTAATGCTGGGAAGGACCGAGGGCAGAAGGAGAAGAGGGCATCAGAGGATGACATGGCTGGATGGCATCACCCACGCAACGGACATGAACTTGGGCACACCCTGGGGGGTGGTGAGGGACGGGGACACCTGGCGTGCTGCCATCCATGGGGTCGCAGAGTTGAACACAACCAGGCAACTGACCCGTAACAGTGACTAGCGTGAGTGCAGCCATGGGAAGAGCCTGCTAGAGCTCCTGGGTGCAGCCCCAGACATTCTCATTCGGCGTGTCTGGGTTGGGCCCAGTGATCTGCCTTTGGTCGCCTGGATGATTCTGAGCAACCCAACATGGAGAGCACCGGGCCAGATGCTGCGGGTGAAGGGAGGGTGCTCTCTGCAGGCTGGCTGTGCTGTTGCTGCCCTGGGAACACTGCTGGAGTCGCTGGAACGCCTGGCCTGGAGAGCCTGCTCTGGGGGCTGGGGTGGCCACAGGAATGTAGTCCTCAGTCTCCGGCTCCAGGGGACCTAGTTGATTCATGGTCCTTGTCGCCACCCTTCTGAATCTACCCTTGTCTTTGTAGCAGGGACTGTCCCCAGCGAGTGACTGAGCCGGGTGGGGCTGTTCACCCAGCTCCTTCTCCTAAGACGGCTGCTTTAACCCGAGACGTCAGCTGAGGCTTCCCCACGGCCTTGGCCAAGAGATTCTAGGAAGCAGGGATGTTCTGGGACTTTCTGAGCAATCTTTCCTCCTTTGAAGGTGCCAGCCCTCTATCACCCACAGGGATTCGAGGTTCTCCCTGCCGTCTTCAGCTCCCCCTTTTCATTCTTCACACATGTTCCGCCTGATACATCTCTTGTACCTCTAGTCCCATCCTGGCTTCTTTTCTCTGAGGACCTGACCACTCTGCCTGGCTTGGTCTCTGACACCCAGAACAGCCTTCAGTCGTGCCCCATCTGCTGCCACTCTCCTTCCTGCTGGCTCGGCGCCTGAGCAGTGGGATCACACACAGTGGGAGGGGAGCGAAGGCAGGCCTCTCCGAAATTGTTTTCTCCTGGTCTTGGGCAGGTCTGGCACAACTTATTGGTGCAGGGTTTCAGAGCATGGCCTCTGGTGTGAGCTTGTCCTGCCTCACATCCCAACTCTGCATGTGTTTGTGCAAGAAGGGTACTTAACCCCTCTGTGCCCCAAAGCTAGCGAGAGCTCGTACTCCCCTCACAGAGCTGTGGTCCAGAAAGTTCCATGCTGCCCGGCTGGCGGGTTCTCAGACTCACAGCAGAGTCTTGCAATTTCAGGAGTGCTGGGCAAGTACCGCGCCCTTCCCTTGCTCTGACCTGTCTACAGCGAGGGCGCTGTGGTTTCTGCCACTCCTGTGGGTGAAGAGGCCACTTAGTACATGGGAAACACCCTGGTTCCAGGCCAGTTCTGCCACTTTCAGCAGCAGGGTCTCCGTAGGTCGTTTTTGTTCTCTCTTTCTTTACCGATGAGTCTACTGAGGCCACAGAATGTGGGGGGTCCTCAGTCTCCGGCTCCAGCCTGGCCTGGAGAGCCTGCTCTGGGGGCTGGGGTGGCCACAGGAATGTAGTCCTCAGTCTCCGGCTCCAGGGGACCTAGTTGATTCATGGTCCTTGTCGCCACCCTTCTGAATCTACCCTTGTCTTTGTAGCAGGGACTGTCCCCAGCGAGTGACTGAGCCGGGTGGGGCTGTTCACCCAGCTCCTTCTCCTAAGACGGCTGCTTTAACCCGAGACGTCAGCTGAGGCTTCCCCACGGCCTTGGCCAAGAGATTCTAGGAAGCAGGGATGTTCTGGGACTTTCTGAGCAATCTTTCCTCCTTTGAAGGTGCCAGCCCTCTATCACCCACAGGGATTCGAGGTTCTCCCTGCCGTCTTCAGCTCCCCCTTTTCATTCTTCACACATGTTCCGCCTGATACATCTCTTGTACCTCTAGTCCCATCCTGGCTTCTTTTCTCTGAGGACCTGACCACTCTGCCTGGCTTGGTCTCTGACACCCAGAACAGCCTTCAGTCGTGCCCCATCTGCTGCCACTCTCCTTCCTGCTGGCTCGGCGCCTGAGCAGTGGGATCACACACAGTGGGAGGGGAGCGAAGGCAGGCCTCTCCGAAATTGTTTTCTCCTGGTCTTGGGCAGGTCTGGCACAACTTATTGGTGCAGGGTTTCAGAGCATGGCCTCTGGTGTGAGCTTGTCCTGCCTCACATCCCAACTCTGCATGTGTTTGTGCAAGAAGGGTACTTAACCCCTCTGTGCCCCAAAGCTAGCGAGAGCTCGTACTCCCCTCACAGAGCTGTGGTCCAGAAAGTTCCATGCTGCCCGGCTGGCGGGTTCTCAGACTCACAGCAGAGTCTTGCAATTTCAGGAGTGCTGGGCAAGTACCGCGCCCTTCCCTTGCTCTGACCTGTCTACAGCGAGGGCGCTGTGGTTTCTGCCACTCCTGTGGGTGAAGAGGCCACTTAGTACATGGGAAACACCCTGGTTCCAGGCCAGTTCTGCCACTTTCAGCAGCAGGGTCTCCGTAGGTCGTTTTTGTTCTCTCTTTCTTTACCTATGAGTCCAAGATGTCCTCTCTTCTTAGAGGCTGGACTGGCTTCTAGCCTCAAGATTCTGTGAAAGAGTCGGACTCTCAGAAGCCAGCTTCGTCTTCTTCCTTTCTTTCTGGTAAATGGACACTAAACATATGTTGTTGACTCAGCTTTGTGCTGGGCACTGGGAACTCACAGCAGAGATCTTTGCCCTCAAGCTGCCCTGAGTCCGTCTATGGGGACAAACGTATCCACAGGCGACTCTGGGACAAGTGAGGGTTTGTGATTGCCTAGAGATGAAAGACTTCTGCCTGGGTTTTTACTAACATTTTATAATGGGAAGTGGGAGAGGTACAGGAAATAGTTTCCTGATGATGTTTGGTTCAGAGAGGAAGGACAATGTGTTCCAGTGTCCTCTTAAAAAAAAAAAAAAAGGATATTTATTTTCATTGAGAAGAAGAAACAGAAAAACTTGGTAAGTTAAACAAAGAAAAAACAAAGTTTTCTTTTACAGGTCATGAGGCCAGTTAATAATTAGTGAGACCCAAGTGGGTATTTGGTGTTCAAAACTGTGAGAGGCTGGGTTATGCAATCTCTTTGCCCTTAAGGGTTGGCTTTTACCCCAGCTCTAAGGCTTCCAGCTCAGCGATGCCCCCAGACTTCTGGGAGAGATGCTTCTGGCTGTCGGGGCTCCTTTTGTGGCTCACTGTTGGAAGTTCAGGTAAGGTGGAGACCGGGTTCTTGGATGCAACTCTTTTCAGTCAGTAATTCTGTTTTTCAAGCCATCTATTGATGCAGCACTAATCTTTGGAAGGTCCCCTGAAAGCCCTCTCCTGAGCTGAATTTAAAAGAGGGAGAAAAAATCTTCAGTCATACAGGGAATGATGGCACTTCCTGAAGTCATAAAAACTGAACTTCTTCTAGTCGTTTTACTCATTTTTCTAAAATCTACTTTCCTCCTTTCACCTTGCCCAAGAGAAGAAGAGTTTAAGAAAATAAAATGCAATTAACTCCAAAAGAGGATTCATTTTCATCCCATAAATATTTGGTGTTCCAAGATATATTTAATTTTGAAGTAGAAATTTTCCAAACTAACAACAGTTTTGTCATTGAAATTGTTAGAAGTCCTTTTGAATCTTCCTAACCCGACTTCAACTTCAGGTTTGGTATCCCTTCTGACACAACTATGATAACTAGTCCTGTTGAATCACAGATGACCTATGACCTTTAGCCGTTTCCCTCCAATTCCATATGCATTGTGCCTTTCCCTGTGAAAATCCCACTGACTGCTCTCCGCTGCTTCATATAGCAAATCTGAACTCTCCTGTGGCGTAGACAGTCCCAGAAGAGTGAAGATCCCCTCCTCCGACCAGCAGTGGTCTCACCCTGGGAAAGCTCCCTTTTCTCTGGCTGCAACAGCTGCTGGCTTTTCTGTCACCTCCACGAGACATTTAATGCTCATTCCCCAGTTTTAAACTGTGTCTGTCTTCCTTTGGCCTGTGGTTGCTCATTCTACCTTTTCAGCTCTTCACATCTTCTAGGAAGGCTTCCATGTCTCGTACCACTTAGGCAGCATGGCAGGCCTCTGCTCACCCCTTCCTTGCCTCAATGAGTGCTGTTGCAAAGGTCTACCTAGTTTCAGGTGTGCCTTCACCTAACTGAATCGTGTGTATGTGTGTGTGTGAAGTGACCATATCTTGTATTGTGAAGTGGCTATTTATACACTATACATGAGGTCTAAAAGGATTCATATCTTTTACATTTCTGATGAATGTGAGAAAAACTGCCCTCCAAAGAAGTTACTATTGGTTAATATGTGAGTATATCTGTTTCCCCATCTCTCCACTAACACTTTCTATTAATGTTATCAATTTTTTCTCATACTGTCAATCTCATAGGAAAAATAGTATTACATTATCGCCTTTCTATTTCTTAGTACAATTGGTGTCTCTGGCGTCTTGTTTAAGCAATCTTCTTATAAAGATAATGTTTTATATTTTCTTCTGACCTCTGTGGGTTTAGATGAAGCTCACCAGGGACAAATCTTTTGGTCATGGTGTATTTTTTTTCCTATTCCCATGGGTATATTTTTAAAATATGATGTTGAATTTCATTTGCCAACATTTATTTTAATTTTTCCACATATTTATTGTTTTGTATATTTGTTCATAAAAGAAACTTATCTTTCATTTTCTTTGCTTATATTGCCCTTCTCTGATCTTGATACTAAGATGATTATAACTGCATGAAATAAGTTTGTTCTGTGAAACAGAACATATCTTATATTGGTTTGACCAAAAAAAATCTTTCAGGTTTTTCTATTACAACTTACAGAAAAAGCCAAGTGAATTTTTGGCCAACCCAATACAAGACCAAGGTTATTTCTAATTTGGAGGTTTGGTGGAGTTCTCAAATAAAACCATTTGGCTCTAGTATATTTTAGGGCCAGAAAAGACTTGATTTTTTCTTTGGTACTAATTGGTTTATTTGGATTTTTATTTCTTCCTGATTCAGTTTCAGGAAATTATGTTTTTCATTGCTTTTAAGCTTTCCAATGCATTTGGAAATTTTTAAGAATACCTTTTATACTTAATGTTCTCCAGTTTTACTATCACCTGCCTAGTATAGATTCTCACATTTCCCCAGCTCTTCACATCTTCTAGGAAGGCTTCCATGTCTCGTACCACTTAGGCAGCATGGCAGGCCTCTGCTCACCCCTTCCTTGCCTCAATGAGTGCTGTTGCAAAGGTCTACCTAGTTTCAGGTGTGCCTTCACCTAACTGAATCGTGTGTATGTGTGTGTGTGAAGTGACCATATCTTGTATTGTGAAGTGGCTATTTATACACTATACATGAGGTCTAAAAGGATTCATATCTTTTACATTTCTGATGAATGTGAGAAAAACTGCCCTCCAAAGAAGTTACTATTGGTTAATATGTGAGTATATCTGTTTCCCCATCTCTCCACTAACACTTTCTATTAATGTTATCAATTTTTTCTCATACTGTCAATCTCATAGGAAAAATAGTATTACATTATCGCCTTTCTATTTCTTAGTACAATTGGTGTCTCTGGCGTCTTGTTTAAGCAATCTTCTTATAAAGATAATGTTTTATATTTTCTTCTGACCTCTGTGGGTTTAGATGAAGCTCACCAGGGACAAATCTTTTGGTCATGGTGTATTTTTTTCCTATTCCCATGGGTATATTTTTAAAATATGATGTTGAATTTCATTTGCCAACATTTATTTTAATTTTTCCACATATTTATTGTTTTGTATATTTGTTCATAAAAGAAACTTATCTTTCATTTTCTTTGCTTATATTGCCCTTCTCTGATCTTGATACTAAGATGATTATAACTGCATGAAATAAGTTTGTTCTGTGAAACAGAACATATCTTATATTGGTTTGACCAAAAATCTTTCAGGTTTTCTATTACAACTTACAGAAAAAGCCAAGTGAATTTTTTGGGCCCAAACCCCAATACAAGACCAAGGTTATTTCTAATTTGGAGGTTTGGTGGAGTTCTCAAATAAAACCATTTGGCTCTAGTATATTTTAGGGCCAGAAAAGACTTGATTTTTTCTTTGGTACTAATTGGTTTATTTGGATTTTTATTTCTTCCTGATTCAGTTTCAGGAAATTATGTTTTTCATTGCTTTTAAGCTTTCCAATGCATTTGGAAATTTTTAAGAATACCTTTTATACTTAATGTTCTCCAGTTTTACTATCACCTGCCTAGTATAGATTCATTTATTTTTTCATCTTGTTCATTACCCTGAGTATAACTTTTGATAGGAGAACTCATATCTTTTTGAGTCACAGAAAATTCTTAGTAATTACCTTTCCAAAGCATTACTTCTTTTCCCATCATCTTCCTTTAAAGAACAGCTACTAGATAAGTGTTGGAGGCTCTCAGCCTGTTGCCTATAGTTCTATATTAAAAAGCTTCTTTTACTTCTTCTGTGCTAGACATTAGAGTATTGATTACATTTTTATTTCAATGCCGTATTTATTTCCAATTTCTAATTAGCTTTTTTACTGTATATCTAATCATGCCTGTTTTTATTTAATAGTTTCTTATTTTCTGTCATTATTTTTATCCTTGTATATAATCTTAGCTTACTTATTTTAATGCTTTGTCAACAATTTTTTAAACTTTATTTCACTTCGAATGAATTAATGATCCACTCATGACCATCTTTGTAAACAGTTGATTTCCTTATATATTTGTTTGTAAGCTTGTTTAAAAAATAAACTTGTTATTGAGGCACAACATATACACAGAGAAGTACACAGATAAGTGAATTTTCGAATGATTTAAACAATGTATAACCATCATCCAGATCAAGAAAGAAAATGTTACCAGATCCTTAAAACGCATTCCGCTTATCCCATCTTAATCACAACTGCTCCATAAATAACTATTGCCTTGACTTCTATCACAATAGATTATTTTCATTTTCATTTTCAGGGAAAAGTTTGTTTCCAGTCTCTCTTCATCTCTGTGTCTCCCTACGCGAGCCCCATCTTTGCCCTCTCTCCTTCAGAGAGGGTCGTCTCAGCTCCTGTGAGTGAGGCTTTGTTTTTCCATCCTGTCTCTCTGCATAAAGCTATGGCCCCAGTAAAAGCTTCCTTTCCAGAGTTAGGGAATCCCTCTCCCCTGCAGTCTGCAGGTGGGTCTTCTCCAGTCGACACTAGCATTCGGACCCCTTTCACCTCACAAAGCTGAGCTCTTACAGCCACTGCCTTCTCCCAGTCCTGATACCCAGCGCCATTTTGCAATTCTATTCTTGTTCTTGAAGATATTATTTTTACATTTGAGATGGTTTGTGTATTTTCTCTCTCTCCCTCTTGGATATTCATCTGTCATTACTCTTGGTTTGAAGTGGTGCAGGCAGGGAGAGGGTATCTGAGCATGATACAACCTTGCCACACTCCATAGTCTTGAATGGTGGACATTTTCATTCTTTAATTTTTAAAAAGTTTTTATTTATTTATTTCACTGTGCTTGGTCTCAGTTGTGGCATGTAAACTCTTAGTTGTGGCATGTGGGATCTAGTTCCTAGACCAGGGATTGAACCCAGCCCCCTGCTTTGGGAGTGTGGAGTCTTAGCCACTGGGCCACCAGGGAAGTCCCTGGACACTTTTACTCTATCATCTGAAATATTTGCAGTTCTTCTCCCCTTTTTAAACATTGTAACTTTTATCCTATTTTATTATCTTGTTTTACTAGCTGGGACTAGAACTTCCAGTCCAATATTTAATAGAGGCACTTGATAGCATATAGTCTCATTTGTTCGTAGTTCTAAATGGAATGCTTCTAACATTTCACCAGTGAATATAATTGTTGATACAGGCATTTGGTAGATACCCTTTCTTTCCTATGTTAAAGAGTGTTGAGTATTAAATTTTATTGCTTTTCTTTTTTAAAAAATTTTTATGTTTTAATTTTACTTTTTATTTTTACAGAATTTTGTTGTTTACAGATATGTATAATCCCAGATTGGTCATATGTATATCCCTGGCCCCCTCCCAGTCCCCCCCACCCTACGCCTCTAAGCCGTTGCACAGTACCCCTGCAGGATCGCCTATTCCCACAGCACAATGACAATAGCTATCTTTTTCACATGTGATGGTATAAGTTTCCATGTTACTCCCTCTACGCCTTACTGCTTTTCTTTCCTCCTACATCTATTGAACTGAGCGTATTTTTTTCTTTAATGTGTTCATAAGTGGATTACATTAATACATTTTCTAATGTTCCATCATCTTTTCATTTCTTGAACTAAACCCTGCTTGGCCATGATGTATTTTTGGTTCTTGTGACTCTTGAAGGATTTGGTATTTTATCTAAGGGTTTTCATGTCTATGTATAATAGTGAAACTGGCCTTTAGTTTTCCTTTCTCCTTTTTTGTTCAGTTTTGACATTTTGGCTATTTTCGTAAAATGAATTTGGATTTTTTCTCTCCTTTTTTACTCTGTGGAACAGAAAGATAGGAATTGACATGTTGGTGGAATTTCTCTGTGAAGTCAGTCCTGATAAAGAGTTTTTTGACAAATAGATTTTAAACTGTTGTTTCACTTCCTTTATGTTACAGCTTTATGTTTTGGTTTGCTGTTTTTCCCTTTCTTGATCAAGCTATTATTTCTAGGAAATGATCAGTTTTCCAGGAAAACATCTGTATTTTTACACTGTTGGATGGGTATAAACATGCTCCTTTGTGGTTTAAAAAAATCTACATTATTTACATCCCCTTTTAATTCTCTATGTTATTTATTTGTGACTTCCGACTTTTTACTTTGTCTTATCAAAAGTACATCTTTTTTTTTTTAAGTACATCTAGTTTATTATCCTGTTCAAATAACTACTTTTTGGTGTTTATTGTGTGTGGCAGGTACTCTTCTAGGCAGTAGAGTGAACAAAATGGATAAAAATCCCTTTCTTCAATGATAGGGAAATTCAAGAGGGAGGGAGCATATGTACACCTATGGCTGATTCATGTTGATGTTTGGCAGAAAATAACAAAATTCTGTAAAGCAATTATCCTTCAATTAAAAAAAATACATAAGAGGAAAAAAGCAATTTATAAAAGAGTCTATCATGGTTTTGTATCAAAATACAAAATTATGCATTTTTATGTTTATTATGTGCAAAGAAAGGAATGAAAGTATACACATCAAAAGTTTAAAAAGTTCCTTTCTTTGAAAATATCTTCTAATGTGGAGAAATTAATAAGAAATATGTTTAATAATGAACTGGTAAATAAAAACTTTATTAGGTGATAATTGCTATAAAAATAAATAAATCAGGATAAAGAAGATTCTGCGAATGGTGGTGAAGCACATAGTTTGTGTGCTATGCTCAGTCGTGTCTGACTCTTTGTGACCCCACGGACTGTGGCCCACCAGGCTCTTCTGTCCATGGGATTTTTCAGGCAAGAATACTGGAGTGGGTTGCCATTTCCTCCTCCAGGGGATCTTCCTGACCCAGGGCTCCAACCCACATCTCCTGTGTCTCCTGGATTGTAGGCAGATTCTCTACTGGCTGAGCCATGGGGCTCAGGCATGTAGGCAGATTGCAATGTAAACAGGAGTTAAGAGGAAAGGAGGTGACATTGGACAAGCAAAGACTTGAAGGAGGAGCTGGAATTAGCCACGAGGATGTCTGGAGAAAGGCACTCCAGGCAGAAGGACTGGCCAGCGCACAGACCCTCGGGTGGAAACTTCTCTGGAGGGAGGAAGAGCTAGGAAGACAGTGGCTGGAACAGAAGAAGCAACAGACAGACAGGGGAGGGCTCCTGGAGGGGATGGTCTGGGTTATTTAGGGCTTTCTTCCGCTGTTAAGATTTCAGATTTTATTTTGAGTAAAATGCCTTGGTGGCTTTTGCACTGAGATGTAGCATGATTTGATTTACTTTACTAACTACTGGGTTGCAAATAGACTTCAGAGGGCCAAGAATGAAGGCAGGAAAAGCATTGCAGACCAAAAAAAAAATAATTTTGGGGAAGATTTAATTTTTGAAATTTGGTTTAAACCAAAGTGGTACCAGTGTAAGAGGAGGGAGCATATGCATACCTATGGCTGATTCATGTTCATGTTTGGCAGAAAATAACAAAATTCTGTAAAGCAATTATCCTTCAATTAAAAAAAATACATAAGAGGAAAAAAGCAATTTATAAAAGAGTCTATCATGGTTTTGTATCAAAATACAAAATTATGCATTTTATGTTTATTATCTCCAAAGAAAGGAATGAAAGTATACACATCAAAAGTTTAAAAAGTTCCTTTCTTTGAAAATATCTTCTAATGTGGAGAAATTAATAAGAAATATGTTTAATAATGAACTGGTAAATAAAAACTTTATTAGGTGATAATTGCTATAAAAATAAATAAATCAGGATAAAGAAGATTCTGCGAATGGTGGTGAAGCACATAGTTTGTGTGCTATGCTCAGTCGTGTCTGACTCTTTGTGACCCCACGGACTGTGGCCCACCAGGCTCTTCTGTCCATGGGATTTTTCAGGCAAGAATACTGGAGTGGGTTGCCATTTCCTCCTCCAGGGGATCTTCCTGACCCAGGGCTCCAACCCACATCTCCTGTGTCTCCTGGATTGTAGGCAGATTCTCTACTGGCTGAGCCATGGGGCTCAGGCATGTAGGCAGATTGCAATGTAAACAGGAGTTAAGAGGAAAGGAGGTGACATTGGACAAGCAAAGACTTGAAGGAGGAGCTGGAATTAGCCACGAGGATGTCTGGAGAAAGGCACTCCAGGCAGAAGGACTGGCCAGCGCACAGACCCTCGGGTGGAAACTTCTCTGGAGGGAGGAAGAGCTAGGAAGACAGTGGCTGGAACAGAAGAAGCAACAGACAGACAGGGGAGGGCTCCTGGAGGGGATGGTCTGGGTTATTTAGGGCTTTCTTCCGCTGTTAAGATTTCAGATTTTATTTTGAGTAAAATGCCTTGGTGGCTTTTGCACTGAGATGTAACATGATTTGATTTACTTTACTAACTACTGGGTTGCAAATAGACTTCAGAGGGCCAAGAATGAAGGCAGGAAAAGCATTGCAGACCACATAATTTTGAGAAGATGATGATGGTTTAAACCAAAGTGGTACCAGTGTATGTAGGGAGAATGGTTTAATTCTGAATATTGTGTTCTGAGGATTTACTTACCATTTGTACGGGGGTGGGAGAAAGCGAAGTGTCCAAGATCTCTCCAGGAAGGTTGGTCTGAGCAACTGTGTGGATTGGACTGCTACCAATGCCATTCATATTCATTATTTTATTTCACTCAATTACTCTCTTTGTATTTATTTCCCTACATTTTATTTGGAATTGCTGCAGTATTCTTTTTCAACTGAGTTACAAGATTAATTTACATAACCTGTGTCTTTCCCTATTTCCTCCTGATATTTGCATTTAAGATTATATTAATAGCTAGCAGCCTAGAACTGTTTTAACTACTTCATCAAGTTTTGATATTATTTTGGTTTTATTGTCATTAGTTTTTAATATTCTCTGGTTCCTGTCATGATTATTCAACACATTCATTTCTTAAAAGGGAACTAAACGGTCGGTTCTCCTTTGAGCCGACCTGCTGTTCTAGCAGCGTCTTCTACTTTAACAATGTTGGCTCTCCCTTGAGCTGGTCCGCTGTGAGGCCCACTGTTCTCACAGTGTTTCCCACTTTCTCCCTTAAACCAGCCCACTGTACTGGCAATGACTCTCCCTTCCACCATGCTAATAAACTTTACTTTCCTCTCAAAAAAATAAAATAAAAGGGAACTACACTTAAAATCTCCAAATATATCTTTAAATGATTTTGTTATTGATTTCTAATTTTATTACCTCTTATGTAGATAACATTTTCTGGAATATATTGATTCTATGATGTTTGTTGGGGCTTGCTCTGTGACATTCTATGCTTATTTAAAAGGACTCAATTCTCCAATGGATGTAACATGACCAACATGTAACATTTCCCTACATGACCTATAGAGGAAATGAATTCATGTACGTGGTTGAAGTTTCATGCTTAAGCAGAGTCTTTTCATCTTTTCTTCCAAAAGCTGGGGAAGGCGGATGAGGTGGTCAAGTTGTGACAAGTCTCTCTTGTGTCATTTGAGTGCACGTTGCCACAGGCTGAGGAGCCTGGGGGCCTGTGCTGTCGAGTGGGCTTTGCCGTAGAGGTCTCCAAGGTCTGGCTGCTCAGAAGGGAGATGCAAGGTGACTCGGGGTCCAGAACTGGGGCTCAGATGCAGAGGTGAAGAAACCACTGTTGGCATGCTCTAAGGGTGGGGCTCCCAGTCTGTTCACAGTGCCACAGCCCAGTGCACCGCAGAGCCACAGGCCTGCTGTGCTTGGTCCCCAGTTACCTCTGAAGGCAGATAACTGTTCCAGAAACCTGAAATAGCTGTCTTCCTCGTGAAGAGTCCTGTGCAAATCAGCTTGCAGTCTGGACCTGTCTTCTGATGTGGCAAACGGCTTTGTCCGTGGCAGGAATGCGGGTCGCAACTAACAGCACCAGGACTGGGGCTCTCTGGGCACTCAGAGTGTGCCCTGCAGCTCAGCATGTGCCCTGCAGCTCCTGTCTCTTTCTGTAAGACCACTGGGTGTCAGGCACTCCACCCCACTGATTAGCACAGGCACGAGAGAGGGCTGTTGGGTGTTGAAGGCAGGCCAGATTTTCAGCTCTCTGGGAGGCAGGAGTTGCATGCTGCCATTTCAGTTCAGTGTTGTAGAACACCCTTCAGTGACCTTGACCATAAAATATCCTGTTTTTAAAGTGTCTCTTGGGAAGCACTGCTTTTCTGTTTTGTTAATTTTTATTTTACTTTTTACTTTTACAGATTTTTGTTGTTTACAGATATGTATGATCCCAGATTAGTCATATGTATATACCCCCCATCCCACCCCTCCAGGCTGTCGCACAGCACCGCTGCAAGATCCCCTTTTCTCACAATGCAATGACAATAGCTTAAAATCTCCAAATATATCTTTAAATGATTTTGTTATTGATTTCAAATTTTATTTGTAGATTTCTGGTTTTGTTACGTCGGTTTGATTTAAAAGGGCTCAATCCTCCAATGGATGTAACATGACCAACATGTAACATTTCCCTACATGACCTATAGAGGAAATGAATTCATGTACGTGGTTGAAGTTTCATGCTTAAGCAGAGTCTTTTCATCTTTTCTTCCAAAAGCTGGGGAAGGCGGATGAGGTGGTCAAGTTGTGACAAGTCTCTCTTGTGTCATTTGAGTGCACGTTGCCACAGGCTGAGGAGCCTGGGGGCCTGTGCTGTCGAGTGGGCTTTGCCGTAGAGGTCTCCAAGGTCTGGCTGCTCAGAAGGGAGATGCAAGGTGACTCGGGGTCCAGAACTGGGGCTCAGATGCAGAGGTGAAGAAACCACTGTTGGCATGCTCTAAGGGTGGGGCTCCCAGTCTGTTCACAGTGCCACAGCCCAGTGCACCGCAGAGCCACAGGCCTGCTGTGCTTGGTCCCCAGTTACCTCTGAAGGCAGATAACTGTTCCAGAAACCTGAAATAGCTGTCTTCCTCGTGAAGAGTCCTGTGCAAATCAGCTTGCAGTCTGGACCTGTCTTCTGATGTGGCAAACGGCTTTGTCCCGTGGCAGGAATGCGGGTCGCAACTAACAGCACCAGGACTGGGGCTCTCTGGGCACTCAGAGTGTGCCCTGCAGCTCAGCATGTGCCCTGCAGCTCCTGTCTCTTTCTGTAAGACCACTGGGTGTCAGGCACTCCACCCCACTGATTAGCACAGGCACGAGAGAGGGCTGTTGGGTGTTGAAGGCAGGCCAGATTTTCAGCTCTCTGGGAGGCAGGAGTTGCATGCTGCCATTTCAGTTCAGTGTTGTAGAACACCCTTCAGTGACCTTGACCATAAAATATCCTGTTTTTAAAGTGTCTCTTGGGAAGCACTGCTTTTTTGTTTTTGTTAATTTTTATTTTACTTTTTACTTTTACAGATTTTTGTTGTTTACAGATATGTATGATCCCAGATTAGTCATATGTATATACCCCCCATCCCACCCCTCCAGGCTGTCGCACAGCACCGCTGCAAGATCCCCTTTTCTCACAATGCAATGACAATAGCTATTTTTTTCACATGATAGTATAGGTTTTCATGCTACTTCCTTTACGGGGAGGCACTGTTGAATCTTATAAAGACATCCTCTACCATCTGGTTGGCAGCCATGTGATGAGCACTGCAGGCTCTGGAGCGGCTTTGAAATGCTGCTGAGGTTTCTCCTCTTCACGCCTAAGGATGAGGGGTGATGACTGAGAAATGATCACTCTGGGATGGGGTGAAGAGACCACAATGAGCCTGGTCCCAGGGCAACTGCTCATTTCATAGCCCAGGGCTCTTTGCAGAAAACTGTGTTATTTAGATAGGAGTGTTGTAACAAGTGCTAGAGACAGGTGGCTTCAACAAGGCAAGTGTATCTTCTCCCAGTTCTGGAGGCTGTAAGTCTGAGATTAAGGCAGCAGTAGGATTTGTTTCTCCTGAGGGCTGTGAGTGCCGGATCCATTCCAGGTCTCTCTTTGACTTGTAGACAGCTGTCTACTGCATGTGTCTTCACATCTTTCTTCTCTGTGACCAAATTGCCTCTTCATCTGAGGACATCCACCAGTCGTATGGGATAAGGGTCCACCCTAATGGTTTCGTGGGATTCCCAGGTGGTGCAATGGTAAAGAATCTGCCTGTCAGTGTAGGAGATGCAAGAGATGTCAGTTCGGTCCCTAGGTTGGCAGGATCCCCTGGGGAAGGAAATGGCAACCCACTTCAGGATTCTTGCTGCATGGACAGAGGAGCCTGGCAGGCTGCAGTTCATGGGGTTGCAAAAGAGTCGGTCACAACTGAGCATGCACACAATGGCTTCATTTCAATGTAATAACCTCTGTAGGGACTCTGTCTTCAAATACAGTCACATTCTGAGGTTTTAAAGATTACTTAATTCGATATGAATTTATGTGGGGGAGGGGACTCAATTTAGCCCATGACAAAATCCATTTCACCATAGCCTTTAATCTTCTCTAGTTGAGCAAAATTTATATTCTTCTCTGCTATTTTATGAAAATGGTCACAGATTTTGGTGATAGAAGTGATGCCTTTAATAAATGAGTCTGATTATTACACCGACTGATTTATAATGAATGCCTCTAAGCCCCTGTTTCTTCCTTTCAAAAGCACCTTTCTTCTTCTTTTTTTTTTTTTTTTAAAGATTTATTTATTTATTTACTTTGGGCGGGGGTCGGGTTGGGGAGGGAGGGGAGTGGGCGGGTCACTTCTATTGGTCTTTCATTTCTCTATTTTCATTTGTCTTCATTCTTTGGCTCCTGTGGGCCTCCCATCGCGGTGGCGTCTGTCGTTGCAGAGCACCGGCTCTGGGCGCAAGAGCTCCAGAGCTCCGGCTCGGTGATTGGACACATCCGTCCAGCCGCTCCGCGGCACGTGGGATCTTCCCAGGCCAGGGCTCGAACCGGCGCCCCTTGCACTGCAAGGCGGTGTCCTTACCCACTGGACCACCAGGGGAAGCCCCACCTTTCTTCTTTTTGAGAACAGATCCTCATCTTGAGTGTCTCTTGGTTTTCATTTGTTTTTTTATCCTCTAGGGGATGCACCGCCTACCCCACAGACGAAGTGCACTGACTTCCAGAACGCCAATCTCCTCCGAGGCACCAATCTCAAAGTCCAGTTTCTCCTCTTCACCCCCTCGGACCCTAGCTGTGGGCAGCTGGTGGAGGAGAGCAGTGACCTTCAGAGCTTTGGGTTCAATGCCACCCTAGGAACCAAGCTAGTTATCCATGGATTCAGGTGGGAGCCAGCCAACCAACAGGATCACCTCAACTAAGAGCTACAGAGTGAACCTAATGCCATAGGAAGTTAGTGGGGAACAAGAGGAGAAATGGATTCACTGCCTGTCACCAGGTTCCTTGCTTATACCAGCATGTACTAAATACAGTCAGGGGTTGCAAAAGAGTCGGTCACAACTGAGCATGCACACAATGGCTTCATTTCAAAAAACTCTGTACTTCAAATACAGTCACATTCTGAGGTTTTAAAGATTACTTAATTCGATATGAATTTATGTGGGGGAGGGGACTCAATTTAGCCCATGACAAAATCCATTTCACCATAGCCTTTAATCTTCTCTAGTTGAGCAAAATTTATATTCTTCTCTGCTATTTTATGAAAATGGTCACAGATTTTGGTGATAGAAGTGATGCCTTTAATAAATGAGTCTGATTATTACACCGACTGATTTATAATGAATGCCTCTAAGCCCCTGTTTCTTCCTTTCAAAAGCACCTTTCTTCTTCTTTTTTTTTTTTTAAAGATTTATTTATTTATTTACTTTGGGCGGGGGTCGGGTTGGGGGGGGAGGGGAGTGGGCGGGTCACTTCTATTGGTCTTTCATTTCTCTATTTTCATTTGTCTTCATTCTTTGGCTCCTGTGGGCCTCCCATCGCGGTGGCGTCTGTCGTTGCAGAGCACCGGCTCTGGGCGCAAGAGCTCCAGAGCTCCGGCTCGGTGATTGGACACATCCGTCCAGCCGCTCCGCGGCACGTGGGATCTTCCCAGGCCAGGGCTCGAACCGGCGCCCCTTGCACTGCAAGGCGGTGTCCTTACCCACTGGACCACCAGGGGAAGCCCCACCTTTCTTCTTTTTGAGAACAGATCCTCATCTTGAGTGTCTCTTGGTTTTCATTTGTTTTTTTATCCTCTAGGGGATGCACCGCCTACCCCACAGACGAAGTGCACTGACTTCCAGAACGCCAATCTCCTCCGAGGCACCAATCTCAAAGTCCAGTTTCTCCTCTTCACCCCCTCGGACCCTAGCTGTGGGCAGCTGGTGGAGGAGAGCAGTGACCTTCAGAGCTTTGGGTTCAATGCCACCCTAGGAACCAAGCTAGTTATCCATGGATTCAGGTGGGAGCCAGCCAACCAACAGGATCACCTCAACTAAGAGCTACAGAGTGACCCTAATGCCATAGGAAGTTAGTGGGGAACAAGAGGAGAAATGGATTCACTGCCTGTCACCAGGTTCCCTTGCTTATACCAGCATGTACTGGCCTTGAAGAGGTCTCATAGCAGCATGAACAGACACGGTGTTGCTCTTTTTTGTTGGTCACGTATGTTCAGTTCAGTTCAGTCTCTCAGTTGTGACTGGGACTCTGCAACCCCACTGACTGCAGCACGCCAGGCTTCCCCATCCTTCACCATCACCCAGAGCTTGCTCAAACTCATTTCCATTGACTCAGTGATACCATCCAACCATCTTGTACTCTGCTATCCCCTTCTCCTTCTGCCTTCTGTTTTCCCCCACATCAGGGTCTTTTCCAATGAGTTGTCTCTTCCCATAAGGTGGCCACAGTATTGGAGCTTCAGTTTCATCATCAGTCCTTCAGTGAATATTCAGGGTTGATTTCCTTTAGGATTGACTGTTTGATCTCCTTGCAGTCTAAGGGGCTCTCAGGAGTCTTCTCCAACATCATATGTTACTCCTCTGCTAAGTTCTATCTATACACTCTCAAACAGTAAATATGAATGGTCCTGGATAAGTTGCACATGGAGCCTCGGTTTCCATATCTGAATAAAAGGGAGGTTGTAGAGATGGTCTCAGTGATCCTTTCCTCCCTCACGTGTGGCTTGCATGATTCATCTCACCCAGTGAAGTCACAGATTTTATGCAATCACTCAGGGGTAACATTGTGATGGTTTTATCCAGGGTTTTATTTCCTCTTTCTTCTTCCTGGGTTTCATAACCTAAGAAACGTCCACTTGCATCATTCCCAGAGGCTAGTGTTTCTCGGGCTCTACACACTTCTTCATTTGACTGGGTCACCGCCACCCCACAGCAAGTGCACTGACTTCCAGAACGCCAATCTCCTCCGAGGCACCAATCTCAAAGTCCAGTTTCTCCTCTTCACCCCTCGGACCCTAGCTGTGGGCAGCTGGTGGGGGAGAGCAGTGACCTTCAGAGCTTTGGGTTCAATGCCACCCTAGGAACCAAGCTAGTTATCCATGGATTCAGGTGGGAGCCAGCCAACCAACAGGATCACCTCAACTAAGAGCTACAGAGTGACCCTAATGCCATAGGAAGTTAGTGGGGAACAAGAGGAGAAATGGATTCACTGCCTGTCACCAGGTTCCCTTGCTTATACCAGCATGTACTGGCCTTGAAGAGGTCTCATAGCAGCATGAACAGACACGGTGTTGCTCTTTTTTGTTGGTCACGTATGTTCAGTTCAGTTCAGTCTCTCAGTTGTGACTGGGACTCTGCAACCCCACTGACTGCAGCACGCCAGGCTTCCCCATCCTTCACCATCACCCAGAGCTTGCTCAAACTCATTTCCATTGACTCAGTGATACCATCCAACCATCTTGTACTCTGCTATCCCCTTCTCCTTCTGCCTTCTGTTTTCCCCCACATCAGGGTCTTTTCCAATGAGTTGTCTCTTCCCATAAGGTGGCCACAGTATTGGAGCTTCAGTTTCATCATCAGTCCTTCAGTGAATATTCAGGGTTGATTTCCTTTAGGATTGACTGTTTGATCTCCTTGCAGTCTAAGGGGCTCTCAGGAGTCTTCTCCAACATCATATGTTACTCCTCTGCTAAGTTCTATCTATACACTCTCAAACAGTAAATATGAATGGTCCTGGATAAGTTGCACATGGAGCCTCGGTTTCCATATCTGAATAAAAGGGAGGTTGTAGAGATGGTCTCAGTGATCCTTTCCTCCCTCACGTGTGGCTTGCATGATTCATCTCACCCAGTGAAGTCACAGATTTTATGCAATCACTCAGGGGTAACATTGTGATGGTTTTATCCAGGGTTTTATTTCCTCTTTCTTCTTCCTGGGTTTCATAACCTAAGAAACGTCCACTTGCATCATTCCCAGAGGCTAGTGTTTCTCGGGCTCTACACACTTCTTCAATTTCTTTTGATGCTCTACAGTCCAACTTTTGTTGTCCTGTATAGTCTCTGAGACTCCAATCAATCACCACCCTTCCTTCCAACAAACTGACAACACTAGAAACAGGACAAGGTTGCTGAGAAGAGAGATGGAGAGAATAGGGTAAAACAGTGGCTGGAGCAGCTGCAACCGGGGGGACCCCATGAAGAAGTGGACAGTGAGGCACAGCACAAAGGAGAATCGGTTCTTCATCTCAGGATTCTCCCTGCCTCTCAAATCCCTTCTCACTCTTGTGCCAGAGTCTCTGCTCTAGCAGATCCTGCATTCACTCACCACCCAAGGCTCAACCAGAGATACCCTCAACCCAGAGATGTGAATGGGGTGGAGAGCTCAGCAGGCTCTCTCTGCTGTCTGCTTCAGATGCCCCTAAGCCACACTCCCCGGCACACACCCAGGCTAGGCTCCTCTGTTCCTGGGAGCAAGCTCTGGGCCGTAGAGAAGACTTCTTTCCCATTCCCAATCTCTTAGGAAAGCTATCTGTGATTTTTCCTATTCTTCTCTTCCTAGAAAAGTCCTATTACCCTCTAGAAAAATAGGGCATATATCTTTTTTTCTTTATTTCTCACAAAGCACCTAGCATGCTGCCTGACCCAATTTGTTGAATGAAGGAAAAGGTGAATGAATTAACAAGTAAGTGGAAACATCCTCAAGGAAAGGGCCTGTATAATAGAATGAGAATTAAGATTGCACATTTTTAACACACCAAGCTATCCTTTCTTTCCCATGAATAACACAAGCAGGCTCAGGGCATGTGCTCTGTGTGGTTTATGCATCATACCAAGGTACATGACCAAGGGCCGGTGGGGCTGAACTGTGACCTGAGATGAGTCCTGGCCCGAGGCTACCTCCACCTAAACCAAAGGCACCGCTTCCCAATTCCCACACAGGCCCCGCTTGTGCAGAGAGGAGCCCTGCTAACCTCCGGGTTCTGTCCTCCTTATGCCCAAAGTGCTGTAGGATTTAGTGCTCATCATGACCTTCACCCCGCCCAACACTCACACATGTGACTTTTTTCCTCTAGATTTGCTCTGTGTGTTGAAATGTCATTGTAATTCCATGACCACAGATACTGGCTGAGGAGATCATTTTCCTATCCTTTCTTGCCCTCACATCTAGGGCTTTAGGAACAAAGCCTTCCTGGATTGGTAGATTCATCGGGGCCCTTCTGCAGGCAGCAGATGCTAATGTGATTGCTGTGGACTGGGTGTATGGCTCCACAGCTGCCTACTTCTCAGCCGTGGACAATGTGGTTAAGCTGGGACTCGAGATCTCTCGTTTCCTCAGTCAACTCCTGGTAGGTGTAGAAGAGCTTAGCGTCAGTTTTGGCTGCTTATGGGGGAGCAAGGGCTCAGAAGGAAAGAAATTATATGGGAGGTGGAACTTTAGGGTAGAAGCAGAGCCACTGGTCATTTGTGGATCTTTAGTTCAGTTCTCACCTCTGCCACTTACCAGGCTAACCTCAGGTAGATTTTTGAAACCTTTCTGAGCCTCCCCTTACTCCTCTGTTAGATGCACCACTGCATGTTACATGCATCTAGTGTGGCCATGGCTGGCTCTTCTAGGTTTGCAGGAGAGAATGCCTGGGATCATGCCTCATATACCTTGGGCACCAAAGGGAAAGTGAGTGGGTTGTCCAGGGTGGGGAGTCTAGGGAGAGGGCCAGTGATTAACAGGGTGAGATTCTGCACTTTCTTCCCAGAGCATGTTTGGTGCTCAAGACCCTCTGCTTCTGATGCTTCAGAGAAAAGTGTTACCCTTATAAGGTCAGGGGCTGCACCGGCCCAAAGGTAATTTGCTGTAAATGCCTGTTCTAGGTGCTGGGTGTGTCAGAGTCCTCCATCCACATCATTGGCGTCAGCCTGGGGGCCCACGTTGGGGGCATGGTAGGACATTTCTACAACGGCCGCCTAGGACGGATCACAGGTAACATTCTCCCCTGCCCATCCTCTCAGGTTTAGAGAGAGAGAGAACATGCCTGGGAAAACCCGTGCTAAGGCAGGCAAAGGGAAGTGTTGGCCTTTGTTCTTATGATCAAGTCACTGATCACCACTGAAATTTACTAACCATGGCCCTTTTGGATAAGATGGTAATTGTGTTGTTATTGTATGATCTCTTGTGTCAGTGTTAGAAGTCATGTATTTCTTTTTGAGCCTCAGTTTCGACAACTCTAAAATGGGTTGTAACAGCACCTATCTCCTTGGTCCACTATGGAAATCACCTTATAGATAGTTTTGCAAAATACTTGCAAATTGCTGGGAATTTTATACTTCAGGAGCTACCCTCCATCAGTGCAAAAGTGGCTGTGGACTGGGTGTATGTTCCTACTTCTCAGCCGTGGACAATGTGGTTAAGCTTCGAGATCTCGTTTCCTCAGTCAACTCCTGGTAGGTGTAGAAGAGCTTAGCGTCAGTTTTGGCTGCTTATGGGGGAGCAAGGGCTCAGAAGGAAAGAAATTATATGGGAGGTGGAACTTTAGGGTAGAAGCAGAGCCACTGGTCATTTGTGGATCTTTAGTTCAGTTCTCACCTCTGCCACTTACCAGGCTAACCTCAGGTAGATTTTTGAAACCTTTCTGAGCCTCCCCTTACTCCTCTGTTAGATGCACCACTGCATGTTACATGCATCTAGTGTGGCCATGGCTGGCTCTTCTAGGTTTGCAGGAGAGAATGCCTGGGATCATGCCTCATATACCTTGGGCACCAAAGGGAAAGTGAGTGGGTTGTCCAGGGTGGGGAGTCTAGGGAGAGGGCCAGTGATTAACAGGGTGAGATTCTGCACTTTCTTCCCAGAGCATGTTTGGTGCTCAAGACCCTCTGCTTCTGATGCTTCAGAGAAAAGTGTTACCCTTATAAGGTCAGGGGCTGCACCGGCCCAAAGGTAATTTGCTGTAAATGCCTGTTCTAGGTGCTGGGTGTGTCAGAGTCCTCCATCCACATCATTGGCGTCAGCCTGGGGGCCCACGTTGGGGGCATGGTAGGACATTTCTACAACGGCCGCCTAGGACGGATCACAGGTAACATTCTCCCCTGCCCATCCTCTCAGGTTTAGAGAGAGAGAGAACATGCCTGGGAAAACCCGTGCTAAGGCAGGCAAAGGGAAGTGTTGGCCTTTGTTCTTATGATCAAGTCACTGATCACCACTGAAATTTACTAACCATGGCCCTTTTGGATAAGATGGTAATTGTGTTGTTATTGTATGATCTCTTGTGTCAGTGTTAGAAGTCATGTATTTCTTTTTGAGCCTCAGTTTCGACAACTCTAAAATGGGTTGTAACAGCACCTATCTCCTTGGTCCACTATGGAAATCACCTTATAGATAGTTTTGCAAAATACTTGCAAATTGCTGGGAATTTTATACTTCAGGAGCTACCCTCCATCAGTAAGGGGCCAGAGCTGTGTGGTAAATACCCTGGCTTCCTGGCACTTCAGTGGGACAATCTGAATTGTGTTTTGCCGTCCTCAGTGGGATCCCAGTGGGATGAGACCCAAAGTGATGGTCTAGTCATTACAACTGACTTTTGTTCTCTGAATTTTCTCCACTCCCTCACAGCCTTTTCTGTGCATGCATGCCAAGTTGCTTCAGTCATGTCCAATTCTTTGCGACCCCATGGACTATAGCCCACCAGAGTCCTCTGTCCATGGAATTTTCCCAGCAAGAATACTGGAGTGGTTAACCATTCCCTTTTCCAGGGGATCTTCTCCGCCCAGGGATGGAAGCTGCAGTTCTTATGTCTCCTGCATTGGCAGGCAAGCTCTTTACCACCAGTGCCACCTGGGAAGTCCATGCTTTCTGCGATTTTCTTCCAAATAAGCTACTTGCTCTTTTCATACTTATCTCACAGTCTGCTTTTTAGGTGAAAGAGGGAGGGATCCAAGGTAAGGCCTGGAGAGAGTAATATTTACTTCACTCTGTCCTTATAAGTAGGCTTCCCAGGTGGCGCTAGAGGTAAAGAGTCCTCCTGCCAATACAGGAGATGTAAGAGACACAGGTTCATTCCCTGGAGTGGTAAGATACCCTGGAGAAGGGCATGGCAACCCACTTCAGTGTTCTTTTTTTTTAATTTATTTAAATTTTGGCCTTTTAAAATTCATTTTTATTTATTTATTTTCATCCATCTTTATTCTTCGGCCTGGGTGAGCCTCCCATTGCAGAGGCCTCTCTCATTGCAGAGTACCAGCTCTGAGTGTATGCACTCCAGAGTGCTGGCTACTAATTGGACGCTCTGCGGCATGTGGGATCTTCCCAGGCCAGGGATTGAATTGGTGCCCCTTGCACTGCAAGGCGGACTCTTTATCCACTGGACCACCAGGGAAACCCCACTTCAGTATTCTTGCATGGAGAATTCCATGGATAAGGGAGTCTGGAAGGCTACAGTCCACAGGGTTGCACAGAGTTGGACACAACCAAAGTGACTTAGCATACATGCCCACGTGTCCTTGTAAGGATTAGAATATGTGAAGCTGCCCAGCCCCAAAACTGGCACCTAGCAACTACTAAAAACATTGTAGCCATTGTTATTACCATGTGAAGATGAGTATCACTGACATTGCATGCACACTAGGTTGCTTCGTGTCTGACTCTTTGTGACCCTATGGCCTGTAGCCCACCAGGTTCCTCTGTTCATGGGATTCTCCAGGCAACGATACTGGAGTGGGTTGTCGTGCCCTCCTTCAGGAGATCTTCCTGACTCAGGGATAAAACCTGGGGTCTCCTGTGGTTGCTGCATTGCAGATGAATTCTTTACCACTGAGCCGACAGAAAGCCCCATTACTGACATCAACCCTTACCAAATGGTTGGTTCATTTCAGAGCCAGAGAAACTGGGTCACGAAGAGGTTAGAATTTCTCTCTGCTCGACGGAAAGGCAGTCCTGAGCTATTTCTCTTGCCCTTGGGTACTTGTTGGGGGACTCTGATCTGAGCCAGAAGTGTTGTCCGTGTAGGTATGCAGTGGATTCGTGAGGGTTCCTGTGGCTGAAATGACGAGGTGCCTGACATGTCTGTCCTTGCAGGCCTGGACCCTGCTGGGCCGGAGTACACCAGAGCCAGCCTGGAGGAGCGTCTGGACCCTGGAGATGCTCTCTTCGTGGAAGCCATCCACACAGACACGGACAGTGAGCTGGGGCGCGGGAATGATCCCAGGGCAGAGGCTAGGCGGCTGGCATTTATCAAAGTGGGCCTGGGAGGAGACCCTTCCCCCATGAGCTTCTGTTGCAGAGAGGAGTTTACCTGCGTGATCTTGAGAGTCTCTTTCAGCTCAGTCTCACTCTGGGACTGAGATGAATGATTTTATTTTTAGCCAGCATGAGACAAGAGGATTCTCATTTGTGGACCAAAACTGTTTGGTCATGAGTCTCACTCTGATTCAACCCTTAGCCTCATCTGAGGTAGAGCTCGGAGGGCACTTCTGCCTGGCAGGCACGTGGGAAAGTCAAGCTGCTTTTTCAGGCTGAACGTGCCTGGCCCCTGGAAATTGGGGCATTTCACTTCTGGGGCAGATGGTTGGGCCTTTCAGGACTTTCCTCCTCTCTCTGGGAGAAGGCCAGCCCTCAGTCCAGTGAAGAATGAGAACTGCCCCCTGTAATAATGACAGGCACAGGCCAGGACCATCCCCCAACTCTGAATCCATCATGACCAGCAGGCACTTCTCCTTACTTCCACTCCATGTCGAATGCCCACAGAGGCTAGTGCAAGACCCTGCGCTCAGTGTGTTGGGTACAAGAAGAAACTACATCCGTCTCTGAGAAGAGTTTGCAGTTCAACTGAGAGATGACCAGGTCTCATTCCATTTGGTTGGAAGCCCTTTTTAATATCCAAGACTCATGATTCTTGAAGCTCATGCAGTGATATAACTCAACCCTCTTTTCCACCTCCATTTCAGAGATAGGAAACCAAAGTCCATAGCCCTCTGTTTAGTTATTAAGTTAATTAACCATGTTAATTGACAAGGTTAACTCGTTATATTCTTAAATTTACTAAATAGGTGACTCATTGGTCCCTATTTACTTGTCCTAGGCCTCTCAGTCCCCTTCAAAGTTGGAACCAGTACCTGATGTGATAGAAAAAAAAGAAAAATCTTTCCATTTATTCAATCAGTCTTGGTTGACCTATGTAGCAGGCACTGAGATGACTGCAATGGACAGGGCACTGCACGGAACTTGCAGGCTAACAGGGCAAGCATCCGTTCACTGATGTGTTCAGTAAATAAGTGGAAGCATGAGGTCGGGCGGAATGATCCCAGGGCAGAGGCTAGGCGGCTGGCATTTATCAAAGTGGGCCTGGGAGGAGACCCTTCCCCATGAGCTTCTGTTGCAGAGAGGAGTTTACCGGGTGATCTTGAGAGTCTCTTTCAGCTCAGTCTCACTCTGGGACTGAGATGAATGATTTTATTTTTAGCCAGCATGAGACAAGAGGATTCTCATTTGTGGACCAAAACTGTTTGGTCATGAGTCTCACTCTGATTCAACCCTTAGCCTCATCTGAGGTAGAGCTCGGAGGGCACTTCTGCCTGGCAGGCACGTGGGAAAGTCAAGCTGCTTTTTCAGGCTGAACGTGCCTGGCCCCTGGAAATTGGGGCATTTCACTTCTGGGGCAGATGGTTGGGCCTTTCAGGACTTTCCTCCTCTCTCTGGGAGAAGGCCAGCCCTCAGTCCAGTGAAGAATGAGAACTGCCCCCTGTAATAATGACAGGCACAGGCCAGGACCATCCCCCAACTCTGAATCCATCATGACCAGCAGGCACTTCTCCTTACTTCCACTCCATGTCGAATGCCCACAGAGGCTAGTGCAAGACCCTGCGCTCAGTGTGTTGGGTACAAGAAGAAACTACATCCGTCTCTGAGAAGAGTTTGCAGTTCAACTGAGAGATGACCAGGTCTCATTCCATTTGGTTGGAAGCCCTTTTTAATATCCAAGACTCATGATTCTTGAAGCTCATGCAGTGATATAACTCAACCCTCTTTTCCACCTCCATTTCAGAGATAGGAAACCAAAGTCCATAGCCCTCTGTTTAGTTATTAAGTTAATTAACCATGTTAATTGACAAGGTTAACTCGTTATATTCTTAAATTTACTAAATAGGTGACTCATTGGTCCCTATTTACTTGTCCTAGGCCTCTCAGTCCCCTTCAAAGTTGGAACCAGTACCTGATGTGATAGAAAAAAAAGAAAAATCTTTCCATTTATTCAATCAGTCTTGGTTGACCTATGTAGCAGGCACTGAGATGACTGCAATGGACAGGGCACTGCACGGAACTTGCAGGCTAACAGGGCAAGCATCCGTTCACTGATGTGTTCAGTAAATAAGTATTTGGTACTAGCCTATGCCAGGTACTGTAGAGTGGGGAGAAGACAGAAAGGCCCTGCTGTGGTGGAGTTTACATGCAAATAGCAGGCAAGATAATTCTACCTCATGATTATGATAATAGGGTAAAATGAGAGAAGCGTGTGTGACTTGGCAGGGGGTATGGGGTCTACTTCAGGATTATTGAGGAAAATCTGTCCAAGAAGATGATATTTGAGGTGAGACTTCATGGATGAGACTGAACCAGCACTGGAGAGAGCTGGGAGAACTTTCTAGATGGAGAGAATAGCCAAGGAGAAAGCCTTGTCACAGTGGGTGGGACCGGAAGGAGAACCACGTGGTTAGCATGAAGCGAAGTGATGAGAAGGTGGAGCAGGACCAGGCTGGGCCTGGCAGAGAGTTTGCACCTTATTCTATGATCGGTGAGAACAGGGAGGTGATTTGGAGTCCCTTAAAAGATGACTGGCTGCTGTGGATTGCAGGTGGGCAGTCAGGGAGGGCCCGTTTGAGGGTGTTTGCAGTGGTGACTTGGGTGAGGGGGTGACAGTGTCTCAGGGAAAGGTGGTGGCAGTAGAGATGGAGAGAAGCAGAAAGGATTCAAAATATATTTTGAAGGTAGAGCTGACCCAATAGATGATGGACAAGGAGGCATTCTAGGTCATCACTTAAACCCTGGATAGATGACGTTACACAAATAACACATACTTAGTTGCTTACAATTGTGATAGATCATACGAAGGGGAAAATTGTGGTCTTTGACAGCTGAATCGAACCAAGTCTGAGGGGCCAGATATGGTCACAATGAAGGGATAAGGCCTTGGCTTCATAGCCATAGCTCATCTCTTTGTAGTCAAATTATATTTCTGCTTAGTTATTAAAATGGCTCATTGGTCCCTATTTACTTGTCCTAGGTCCAGCCTTCAAAGTTGGAACCAGTACCTGATGTGATAGAAAAAAAAGAAAAATCTTTCCATTTATTCAATCAGTCTTGGTTGACCTATGTAGCAGGCACTGAGATGACTGCAATGGACAGGGCACTGCACGGAACTTGCAGGCTAACAGGGCAAGCATCCGTTCACTGATGTGTTCAGTAAATAAGTATTTGGTACTAGCCTATGCCAGGTACTGTAGAGTGGGGAGAAGACAGAAAGGCCCTGCTGTGGTGGAGTTTACATGCAAATAGCAGGCAAGATAATTCTACCTCATGATTATGATAATAGGGTAAAATGAGAGAAGCGTGTGTGACTTGGCAGGGGGTATGGGGTCTACTTCAGGATTATTGAGGAAAATCTGTCCAAGAAGATGATATTTGAGGTGAGACTTCATGGATGAGACTGAACCAGCACTGGAGAGAGCTGGGAGAACTTTCTAGATGGAGAGAATAGCCAAGGAGAAAGCCTTGTCACAGTGGGTGGGACCGGAAGGAGAACCACGTGGTTAGCATGAAGCGAAGTGATGAGAAGGTGGAGCAGGACCAGGCTGGGCCTGGCAGAGAGTTTGCACCTTATTCTATGATCGGTGAGAACAGGGAGGTGATTTGGAGTCCCTTAAAAGATGACTGGCTGCTGTGGATTGCAGGTGGGCAGTCAGGGAGGGCCCGTTTGAGGGTGTTTGCAGTGGTGACTTGGGTGAGGGGGTGACAGTGTCTCAGGGAAAGGTGGTGGCAGTAGAGATGGAGAGAAGCAGAAAGGATTCAAAATATATTTTGAAGGTAGAGCTGACCCAATAGATGATGGACAAGGAGGCATTCTAGGTCATCACTTAAACCCTGGATAGATGACGTTACACAAATAACACATACTTAGTTGCTTACAATTGTGATAGATCATACGAAGGGGAAAATTGTGGTCTTTGACAGCTGAATCGAACCAAGTCTGAGGGGCCAGATATGGTCACAATGAAGGGATAAGGCCTTGGCTTCATAGCCATAGCTCATCTCTTTGTAGTCAAATTATATTTCTGCTTAGTTATAAAAGCGCAAACACATGTGAGAGACTGAAAATGTGGTCCCACACATATATATCTGAGCTATTACTCGAAGCAAACTAAGAAACTACTCAACAAAGAAATTTCCCAAGCTTATTATAACATTTACTGATTCATAAAACCTTAAGGGATATTTTTCTTGATTTTATTAGGATCTTCTTATGAGTATCTGTTTATGAATGTATTCTTAGCTTCCTTTCAGCATGACAAAGCTTCTTTAGAAAACCATCTGAGGGCTAGTTAGTTTTTTCATCTTCCAGTCCTTAGGAATAAGTGGGCACCCATTCAGCACGGAGAAGGGGTGGATGCTCAGGGTCAGACCTCAGGCTCTGCAGCCAGTAGACCCTGCCATGGGACCTGGAAAAATGGCCCTGAAGGAAGAGAGTAACAGGGTTCTGCCTCCTTGCAGATTTGGGCATTCGGATTCCCGTCGGACATGTGGACTACTTCATCAATGGAGGCCAAGATCAGCCTGGCTGTCCCACTTCCATTTATGCAGGTCAGAAAGCCAGAGAGAGTCAGTGTTTGGCTGCTCCAGAGACTGGATTTTACCAATAGGTTTCGTGTTGAGTCAGCCAGTGTGGGTCACAGGAGTCTTCCTGACAGTGTCCTTTGCTGTGTCCTGTCAAGCTTACTCAGCACTCATTGAATGGATGTCTCTGGAGACAAGGAATTCTAGGGGAGGACTGCCTGGAATTAAAAGTTTGCTCCATGTGTAGGTTGTCTGCGGAGGGCCCGTTTGAGGGTGTTTGCAGTGGTGACTTGGGTGAGGGGTGACAGTGTCTCAGGGAAAGGTGGTGGCAGTAGAGATGGAGAGCAGAAAGGATTCAAAATATATTTTGAAGGTAGAGCTGACCCAATAGATGATGGACAAGGAGGCATTCTAGGTCATCACTTAAACCCTGGATAGATGACGTTACACAAATAACACATACTTAGTTGCTTACAATTGTGATAGATCATACGAAGGGGAAAATTGTGGTCTTTGACAGCTGAATCGAACCAAGTCTGAGGGGCCAGATATGGTCACAATGAAGGGATAAGGCCTTGGCTTCATAGCCATAGCTCATCTCTTTGTAGTCAAATTATATTTCTGCTTAGTTATAAAAGCGCAAACACATGTGAGAGACTGAAAATGTGGTCCCACACATATATATCTGAGCTATTACTCGAAGCAAACTAAGAAACTACTCAACAAAGAAATTTCCCAAGCTTATTATAACATTTACTGATTCATAAAACCTTAAGGGATATTTTTCTTGATTTTATTAGGATCTTCTTATGAGTATCTGTTTATGAATGTATTCTTAGCTTCCTTTCAGCATGACAAAGCTTCTTTAGAAAACCATCTGAGGGCTAGTTAGTTTTTTCATCTTCCAGTCCTTAGGAATAAGTGGGCACCCATTCAGCACGGAGAAGGGGTGGATGCTCAGGGTCAGACCTCAGGCTCTGCAGCCAGTAGACCCTGCCATGGGACCTGGAAAAATGGCCCTGAAGGAAGAGAGTAACAGGGTTCTGCCTCCTTGCAGATTTGGGCATTCGGATTCCCGTCGGACATGTGGACTACTTCATCAATGGAGGCCAAGATCAGCCTGGCTGTCCCACTTCCATTTATGCAGGTCAGAAAGCCAGAGAGAGTCAGTGTTTGGCTGCTCCAGAGACTGGATTTTACCAATAGGTTTCGTGTTGAGTCAGCCAGTGTGGGTCACAGGAGTCTTCCTGACAGTGTCCTTTGCTGTGTCCTGTCAAGCTTACTCAGCACTCATTGAATGGATGTCTCTGGAGACAAGGAATTCTAGGGGAGGACTGCCTGGAATTAAAAGTTTGCTCCATGTTTAGGTTCTCTGCCCACTTCTTAGGCCCCTGCCATCATTCACTGTCACTCAAGCCAGTAACGTCTCTTCTTCCCAGGCCCCACTTTATGGCAGAGTTCACACTAGCTACGTCCTTTACAGAACCTCCTTGTGCCAGGAGCAGGCTGCTGCGCCCAAAGCTAGCTAGCTGGAGGTTTGATTCACTGCATGACCATTTCCCCAAACTAACTACATTTCAGTTCTCCAAAATTGCTTTCAAGACTGTACCCTGATTGATGAAGCTTAAAAAAAAAAAAAAAAGATAATCTTCTTGAATACATTCAACGAATATACATGTCTTCTAAATTTATTCTTCTGGAATGTTCTTTTTGGATATATTGATGGAAGATATTCTTAGCATAATTTAAAATTTATCAAAAGCTAAGCATTAAGGGTTGTTCAGTCTTCTTATATTATTCTTATGAATGCATCTAACCTATCAACATTTCATATGGGAGTTTTATTTTGATTTCTGAATACTCTGTTTTTAACCTTTTTATTTTAAGGATTCTTTTGACAGTTATGTTGAGTACTCACTAATCCAACTTACAAAATTTACTGATTTTCCAAATCAGGTTTCTTTTAATAATTCATAATTTTTTCAGCAATTCTGATCAGATCAGATGGTTTGATTTTAGTGGCTTTTGACAATTTCTTTGGCATTTTAGTTGGACACTTTAATTTTTTTTCTTCATAACACAATTTGAGAGGGTTCAGTTTGTGTCTCCCAGTTCCCTGTGGTAGCAAGAAGGAAGCTGGCCATAGACGGAGTCCCAGCCTACGGGCAAAGGAAAGTCAGCACACAGCTCAGACTTGGTTCTGGTCCCAGTGAGGGCATCCCAAGGTGAAGGGAGGAGATGATGACCCTAAACCCTGGAATTATGGCTCGCTCTAGACCTCTTAGCCCCATAAAATTCATTCAGTGTGAATTATCACAAATTTTAAAATAGTCAACAACAACAATAACAAGAAACCAAGTGTTTGTTGTATTGGGACACTTGGCAGATTCAGCACATCAGTCATTTGGTGAAGTGAACCTCAGCATGTTAGCTTTCATCGATGGGCCAGGAACTGCTGCTGACTCCTGATTGTCTTGGGACTGGGTTGGGTATAATGAGGGTGAAAAAAATGGCTTGTGTGGATGATGCTGAAGAAGGCAAAACTGTGCAGACCAATATCCATTTTAAGAGGTAGGTCAGGATCATCAGCTCTCTGATTGCTTCCATTTTCCAAAAGAGAATTTGCAGAAGAAGAGGTCTCTCAGTAAGCAATTTTCTTGGTAAATTAAGCTTAGTTAAAAAGAAAAATTGAACAGTGAGAGTATAGTAATCATATTCATTAATATTTCAAAAATGTGACACGGGGGGATATCCCATATATTTATAGCCTGTTGGACTATAATATTCAATAGAGTTACGGTAAGTAGTGTGGAGGGAGTTTCCATGTGCCTTGAACTGAAACCTTGGTTGTGTCTTTTGGCCCTGTTCAGGTTACAGTTATCTGATCTGTGATCACATGAGGGCTGTGTACCTCTATATCAGCGCCCTGGAGAATTCCTGTCCACTGATGGCCTTTCCTTGTACAAGCTACAAGGATTTCCTTGCTGGACAATGTCTGGATTGTTTCAGCCCTTTTCTGCTTTCCTGTCCAAAGATCGGTAAATGGCTTCCCTTTGACAATTTGGAACCCTTTGGCTTCCTTTGACAATTTGGGGAGAGTTCAAGTCTTGTCACTTCTTTGTGTTCTGATCTCCTGTGGTCAAGAAGTCTATCTGAGTGGGGTAAAGAAATTTAAGCAATGAATTGTCCAGCCTGTTCTTACCTAGAAGGTGGCCTTTATCTTTCTGTGTCCCATGCCCCACCCTCTATGGTGCTTCCTGATGTCATATGTACTCTGCACACACCCTTCACACATAGAGATGCTGACCTGCAAGTCCAGCCTCAGGATGCTCTCCAGAAACACTGGTATGGTACAGATCCCCAACACTCACTCTTGATGCAAGCCATAGGTCTTCCTTGCTAGGCAGGGAAGGGGGCATTTTAGTTGGCCACTGTTAATTTTCCTCTTCTCCAGTTCCTGATAGGCTCAAAATCAAAGTGCTGTGAGGGAATCCCCAAGAGTGACTCATATTGCCCTTCTTAGAGATGTGAGATCATGTGCCAACTAGAGGGGTTCCTAATTGCTGAATGATCTGGGCACATTCTTGGAGGATCCAGACCAGTCTGGAGAGAAGGGCCCAGGAAGCCTTAGCAACCTGGCCTTAACTCATCTGTGGAGATCATTGTTGTGACTATTCTGGGGTTATCTAGCATGAAGCGCTCCAGGAAAAACACCTGAGTAATGTAAGTGACTCCTGCCCTTCCCTCACTCTCTCACCTCCCACTCCTGGCTCCCACTCAAAATGGCAGCAGCCTACCGTTGCTTATATGAATGAAATGAATATCAGCTTGACAAAATGTTAAAGTAGGGGTCATTTCTCATAATAAAGCAAAACAACACTATCACCTGCTCATTGGGCATATGTCACTGTTCCCCACACATGTGATAGACCAGATGGTTATAACCACTTCACGCTGTCTGCTCAGCCTCATCTCCTGCAAGATTTTCCCTTTTTTCTAAACACCCAGGGATGCTAGCTACTTATACTGCCAAGAATATTTCATGTTTCCTCACCTTGTGTCCCTTTGCCCAGACTGTATGTTCTGCCTGAAATGCCCTTCTCCAACTTGTCAACTTCTATTCTCCAGCTAAAACACTTCCCCTGTGCTGCAAAGCACAGGCTACAAATACCATGAAAACAACTGTCATATGGATTGTTTTACAAGCTGGTGATATCATTTCAAATTTCTTTTTTTTTTCTTTTTTTAAATTTGGCCTCTTTTATTTCTTTATTTTCATCCATCTTTGTTCTTTGGCCTGTGTGGGCCTCCCATTGCAGTGGCCTCTTTCGTTGCAGAGCAGCAGCTCTGGTAATTGGACACACCAACTCAGCTACTCTGGCACGTGGGATCTTCCTGGACCAGGGATTGAACTGGTGCCCTTGCAGTGCAAGGTGGACTCTTCACCCACTGGATCACCAGAAAAGCCCCTCAGATTTCTTGTGAATAGTCCCCAGGCAGGGAAGGGGGCATTTTAGTTGGCCACTGTTAATTTTCCTCTTCTCCAGTTCCTGATAGGCTCAAAATCAAAGTGCTGTGAGGGAATCCCCAAGAGTGACTCATATTGCCCTTCTTAGAGATGTGAGATCATGTGCCAACTAGAGGGGTTCCTAATTGCTGAATGATCTGGGCACATTCTTGGAGGATCCAGACCAGTCTGGAGAGAAGGGCCCAGGAAGCCTTAGCAACCTGGCCTTAACTCATCTGTGGAGATCATTGTTGTGACTATTCTGGGGTTATCTAGCATGAAGCGCTCCAGGAAAAACACCTGAGTAATGTAAGTGACTCCTGCCCTTCCCTCACTCTCTCACCTCCCACTCCTGGCTCCCACTCAAAATGGCAGCAGCCTACCGTTGCTTATATGAATGAAATGAATATCAGCTTGACAAAATGTTAAAGTAGGGGTCATTTCTCATAATAAAGCAAAACAACACTATCACCTGCTCATTGGGCATATGTCACTGTTCCCCACACATGTGATAGACCAGATGGTTATAACCACTTCACGCTGTCTGCTCAGCCTCATCTCCTGCAAGATTTTCCCTTTTTTCTAAACACCCAGGGATGCTAGCTACTTATACTGCCAAGAATATTTCATGTTTCCTCACCTTGTGTCCCTTTGCCCAGACTGTATGTTCTGCCTGAAATGCCCTTCTCCAACTTGTCAACTTCTATTCTCCAGCTAAAACACTTCCCCTGTGCTGCAAAGCACAGGCTACAAATACCATGAAAACAACTGTCATATGGATTGTTTTACAAGCTGGTGATATCATTTCAAATTTCTTTTTTTTTTCTTTTTTTAAATTTGGCCTCTTTTATTTCTTTATTTTCATCCATCTTTGTTCTTTGGCCTGTGTGGGCCTCCCATTGCAGTGGCCTCTTTCGTTGCAGAGCAGCAGCTCTGGTAATTGGACACACCAACTCAGCTACTCTGCGGCACGTGGGATCTTCCTGGACCAGGGATTGAACTGGTGCCCCTTGCAGTGCAAGGTGGACTCTTCACCCACTGGATCACCAGAAAAGCCCCTCAGATTTCTTGTGAATACCTCCTGGGAATGGGCCAGATAATCTGAAGAATGTATTTGCTGTCTTCTTGTGTGTTTAGCCCTATCTGGATGTTGCTGCGTCCCAGGACTCACCACAGGGTGTGGCACCTCATGAGCATACAGTGGAGTTGTCTGAAGAATGAATGGGTGCATAAATTAATCACTACATGGATGGGTGCCACAGAACCCTGAAATGGCCTCCTCAGGTCCCTGCTGTCCTTGCTTCTTTATTTCCAGGGCTGGTGGAACAAGGTGGTATCAAGATAGAGCCACTTCCCAAGGAAGTGAAGGTCTACCTGCTGACCACTTCCACGGCTCCGTATTGTGGTGAGTGGAGGGGAACACCCTGCTCAGCTCTGCTAGTGTGCTGCCCAGCTGAGCCCAGCCCAGCCCAGTCCAGCCTGGCAGCCAAAATGGGAGGCGAACAACTGGGGTAAAAAGGTCATGGGACGCGAGAGGCGGGGGCCAGCGGCTCCTGGGCTAAGACAGAACCAAAGCTTTTCAGAGTCAGCCCAAATTCTTCTTCTATAGATAGGAACCTGGGGCCTCTTACCTCTCCATTGGTACACTGACCCTCACTCCTCCCACCCCACTGTGGAATCCTGCCCTCCAGTGTGGGCTCTCTCTCGGTGGTATCTGGGAGAATCTTTGGGGCTTCTCCCTGCATGTATTTCCCCCTCCTTGCTACCCACACTGTGCATCTCCCGCTCTGGCAACTCTCCTAGGTCAAGGTGCACGAGGAATCTGAACCTTCCCATACATATTCCAACTGTTTACTGGGACTCCTAATCACTGCATTTCATCGAAGCTAGGATGCTGGCAATTGTGAATCATGTTTAATGTGAGAGAAAAGGGTGTCTTAGAATCTATACCATAAATTAAGGGCTGAACCATCCTCCCCACTGTGCTATTTACATCTTATCAAGGCAGACTATACTTCCTGATTTGTTATCCTCAGGTCCTGTCTGCTTTATGGTGTGTTCAGAATAGAAGGGTGCTGGTTTGGATGGGAAATCATATGACCGCACTAATTCTAACTGATTTTCTGATCACTGGTGTTCTGTGGTTGGTGGAAGGATCTTTGTGGCCTATACCCCCTGGTACTAGAGGGTCTGGTGACATGTGAGACGGAGCCCGAAGCTCAGACTCTGTGGTCACCCAAATCTGGATTGTTCTCAAATTCTTCGTATACCAGCTGTGTGATCAGGAGCAATTTCCTGCACCTATCTGAACCTCTACATACTTATGTGGGAAATAGGGGAAACAACAATGCCTATTTCGAAGAACCAGTTGTGAGGATAAAATAAAATACACAGTACACAGGCAATCACTGCACAGTGACTGGAATTCAGTAAGTCATAGTTCCCTTCCGTTTGACAGAGGGAAGAGTCTGAGAGCAGAGATGGGAGTGTTTGTAATTTCAAGACAGAGAGAATTCGTGGCTACCTCTTAGGAATGAAGTGGGTTACAAGAGTCAGCTGTGGGCTTTTCACATACCTCCACTCATTTGACAACCCAGCCCCGAGGGATGATGTGTTCAAGAGCTCCACATGTGTGTGAGGAAGTCGGGATTCAACTCCCGTCTTCTGAGTTGAAAACCTTTCCCCTTGCCTCCACATGCATGTCTCCACCCCAGTCTTTCTAGAATCTGCTCTTTTCAGCCATATTTCTCAGCCACTCTTGTGTGCTTGCCACCCTTCAGAGGTCAGCCTGAGGGAGGAAGCTTTGTCTAGGTTAGAGGCAGGGCTGCTGGGACGGGACTTCCCATGTCTACTTGCAGTTCCAAGGCAGCTCTGTGGCAACTTGTCCTTGTTGGTACAGCCAGGCAGCCTGAAGGAACACCTGCAGGTTGAAGGTATTTATAGGTCCCTGCTGAGGGTGATCCACCAAACCAGATTTTTTCTGTGAGATCCCTTCTGCATTCTTCCAGAAGTATGGTTGTGTCTGTTCAAAGACCTCAGAGGGGTCTGCATCATCTGAGCTTTCCATTCTGAGCATCAGAGCTGGGCCCCTCCTCTCCTGGTGTGTGTGGGGGTGTGGATCACCCACCTGGCCCTCCACCTGGCCACTCCCACTCTCATCCACTCCCAAGCCATCACAGCACCGAGCTCCCTCCGCCCAGCCCTCCTGACCTGCCTCGGCCTCAGCACTGCCCACCAGGACAGCAGTCACCCATGGCTTCTGCCAGGCAGGTGCCAGCATGGACACATAGTCTTCTCCAAAAAATCGTTTTTTCAGAAATACTACTTTTCTCTTTTAGAGCAATGTTTCACCCAAAGGTGTTTTCTCTCCATCACCTCGTGGTGATGAACGAAGCCTCATGGTGTACTGTGAGGTGATGTTGGAGGTTATTGATTCTAGATGAAGAAAGTGAGGCACAGAGAGGTTCAGTGACTTAGGTAAGCAGTAGGGCCTTGCCTTGCATCCAGCTCCCCTGCCAGACCGTCCAGGGCTCAAGTGCTGTGTCCCACATCACATGCCAGGGGCAGATGAGATTCCACTACCAGTTCCCATCCACCCAACGCTAGTAGACCTGGCCTTGCTAGGAGAGAAGAGAGAAACAGAACTTCAAGAAACTATCTTGATCGGTGATACCTGTTGGTAAAGGGATATATCCAACTCAGCCCAGAGAATTAGATTCCTAGAACTGTGTAAGGTAGCCTTTTTTTCCACATTGCAGTTATCTACTCGTGTTCAGCCCTTGCCTGTCAGCATAACCCTCTGCATCCTTAATGAACAACCGAGAAAGAAAGAAGGGATGAGGCACTGGATGTTCTGGTCTGTGGCAGGATCAGTGGGTTGTGCTCTCCTGCCTTCTTGCGGGTTCTTGACAGGACTCTAGTTACTAACCCCATGAGCCCAGATGGACCACATCATTGCTCCAGCTTGGGCTGAGTTTCCCTAAATTCACTTAGTCCCTCCTCCCAAAAATTCACCCATAAAACTCAACAAATGGAAAGGTACAGGCAGGACAGAGGCAAAGGACTACCTCGCTAGCTATGTTCCAACCTCCAAAGGAGTCTATGAAAATGCTCGAAACCAAAGTCGCCCAGTTCTTCCAGAAGTATGGTTGTGTCTGTTCAAAGACCTCAGAGGGGTCTGCATCATCTGAGCTTTCCATTCTGAGCATCAGAGCTGGGCCCCTCCTCTCCTGGTGTGTGTGGGGGTGTGGATCACCCACCTGGCCCTCCACCTGGCCACTCCCACTCTCATCCACTCCCAAGCCATCACAGCACCGAGCTCCCTCCGCCCAGCCCTCCTGACCTGCCTCGGCCTCAGCACTGCCCACCAGGACAGCAGTCACCCATGGCTTCTGCCAGGCAGGTGCCAGCATGGACACATAGTCTTCTCCAAAAAATCGTTTTTTCAGAAATACTACTTTTCTCTTTTAGAGCAATGTTTCACCCAAAGGTGTTTTCTCTCCATCACCTCGTGGTGATGAACGAAGCCTCATGGTGTACTGTGAGGTGATGTTGGAGGTTATTGATTCTAGATGAAGAAAGTGAGGCACAGAGAGGTTCAGTGACTTAGGTAAGCAGTAGGGCCTTGCCTTGCATCCAGCTCCCCTGCCAGACCGTCCAGGGCTCAAGTGCTGTGTCCCACATCACATGCCAGGGGCAGATGAGATTCCACTACCAGTTCCCATCCACCCAACGCTAGTAGACCTGGCCTTGCTAGGAGAGAAGAGAGAAACAGAACTTCAAGAAACTATCTTGATCGGTGATACCTGTTGGTAAAGGGATATATCCAACTCAGCCCAGAGAATTAGATTCCTAGAACTGTGTAAGGTAGCCTTTTTTTCCACATTGCAGTTATCTACTCGTGTTCAGCCCTTGCCTGTCAGCATAACCCTCTGCATCCTTAATGAACAACCGAGAAAGAAAGAAGGGATGAGGCACTGGATGTTCTGGTCTGTGGCAGGATCAGTGGGTTGTGCTCTCCTGCCTTCTTGCGGGTTCTTGACAGGACTCTAGTTACTAACCCCATGAGCCCAGATGGACCACATCATTGCTCCAGCTTGGGCTGAGTTTCCCTAAATTCACTTAGTCCCTCCTCCCAAAAATTCACCCATAAAACTCAACAAATGGAAAGGTACAGGCAGGACAGAGGCAAAGGACTACCTCGCTAGCTATGTTCCAACCTCCAAAGGAGTCTATGAAAATGCTCGAAAACCAAAGTCGCCGCAGGGCACCACCAGATGGACTTACCCTTAAGGAGGAAGGGGCTAGGCTGTTGGGGAAGCTGTAATCCTTCTTTCCCCTCTTGCCAGAGGGACTGCGGGCTCAAGGGGATCACCGTGAACCAGGATGCTCACCTAGTCTGTGCTAACATTGCCACCTTTGAGAGCCCCAGGGTCAGTGCTGCTCAGGAGGGTGGAGATGCCACACAGTCACCCAGCCACCACAGGGAGAGCCCCGGTCATCTGTGCACAACTGTTGGGTTCCCTGACACCATGTGTCTGCTACGGTGATAGTGCTCAGTCACTTCAGTCCTGTCTGACTCTTTGTGACCCTTTGGACTATAGCTTGCCAGGCTCCTCTGCCCATGGGGTTCTCCAGGCAAGGATACTGGAGAATCCCTATGGACAGAGGGGTGTTGCTATATTTTATGAGTCAATTATTTACTATAAGATAGAACTGTTTGGTTCTTTCAGAATCGTACCATCGGGATAATGTCAAACAGAGAGGAGAGGCACATTCTAGGATTACAAGGAATAATACAAACTTCCATGTACTGAATGACTCCTAGGCACAGGCACTGTGTAAAGAGTTTATTAACTCATTTAATTCTCATTCAGACCCGTGAGGCATGTAGTTTTGTTGTCCCAATTTACACTTGATGACAGAGGATGAGATGGTTAGATAGCATCACCAACTCATAGGACATGAATTTGAGCAAACTCCGGGAGATAGTGGAGGACAGGGGAGCCTGTGTGCTGCAGTCCATGGGATCACAAAGCATCGGGCACAGCTGAACACAATTCACACTTGAGGAAGTTGAGAACCTGCGACCTCAGGTAATCTGCCACAGGCTACACAGCTGCAAGGACTGAGAGTGAGATTCCTAACCGCCCTGCTGCTCTCCAGGATTTTTGGTGCAGTGCACCCACTGACCTCTGGCCCAGCTGTCTGCTCTGCTTTGGTTTCCCAGTGCATCACAGCCTCGTGGAGTTTTCCTTGCAGGAGCCGAGAAACAAGGACACCTGCATCACGGTCACCTTCCTCAGTAGCAACATCACCCCTCAGATCACATACTGGCCTCATGGCTGCTTCTCTGCTTCTTTCCCATCATTACCTTAAGAGGAAGGGGCTAGGCTGTTGGGAAGCTGTAATCCTTCTTTCCCCTCTTGCCAGAGGGACTGCGGGCTCAAGGGGATCACCGTGAACCAGGATGCTCACCTAGTCTGTGCTAACATTGCCACCTTTGAGAGCCCCAGGGTCAGTGCTGCTCAGGAGGGTGGAGATGCCACACAGTCACCCAGCCACCACAGGGAGAGCCCCGGTCATCTGTGCACAACTGTTGGGTTCCCTGACACCATGTGTATGCTAAGGGGATAGTGCTCAGTCACTTCAGTCCTGTCTGACTCTTTGTGACCCTTTGGACTATAGCTTGCCAGGCTCCTCTGCCCATGGGGTTCTCCAGGCAAGGATACTGGAGAATCCCTATGGACAGAGGGGTGTTGCTATATTTTATGAGTCAATTATTTACTATAAGATAGAACTGTTTGGTTCTTTCAGAATCGTACCATCGGGATAATGTCAAACAGAGAGGAGAGGCACATTCTAGGATTACAAGGAATAATACAAACTTCCATGTACTGAATGACTCCTAGGCACAGGCACTGTGTAAAGAGTTTATTAACTCATTTAATTCTCATTCAGACCCGTGAGGCATGTAGTTTTGTTGTCCCAATTTACACTTGATGACAGAGGATGAGATGGTTAGATAGCATCACCAACTCATAGGACATGAATTTGAGCAAACTCCGGGAGATAGTGGAGGACAGGGGAGCCTGTGTGCTGCAGTCCATGGGATCACAAAGCATCGGGCACAGCTGAACACAATTCACACTTGAGGAAGTTGAGAACCTGCGACCTCAGGTAATCTGCCACAGGCTACACAGCTGCAAGGACTGAGAGTGAGATTCCTAACCGCCCTGCTGCTCTCCAGGATTTTTGGTGCAGTGCACCCACTGACCTCTGGCCCAGCTGTCTGCTCTGCTTTGGTTTCCCAGTGCATCACAGCCTCGTGGAGTTTTCCTTGCAGGAGCCGAGAAACAAGGACACCTGCATCACGGTCACCTTCCTCAGTAGCAACATCACCTCCTCGGTCAAGATCACAATGTACGTAAGTGTCCCTCATGGCTGGCTTCTCTGCTTCCATTTCCATACATGCACAGATAGCCCAGGACAGGCATGGTGTGGTCACTGATGGGTGGGCGGAGCCACCTGGGCTGGGGTGCGGGTGAGGGTAGCACCTACCACAGATGGATCCACAGACACATGCCAGGCAACTGTCCCAGGTATATGATGAGTACTGGACCTAAGCAGAGTGCATTCAAACAGCAGGCAAGCAGCAGGAAGGGAATGTCCCAACAGGCAGTGAGAATGTGGAAACTGGGTCCCTGATAGGACACAGGGTCAGGAATCCAGGCAGGTGTATTAGGGATGCAAGTAAGGCCAATGGCCATACTACCACCCTGAATGTGCCCAATCTCGTCTGATCCTGGAAGCTAAGCAGGGTTGGGCCTGGTTACAACTTGGATGGGAGGGATGCCAATACGTAGGAGGGCTTGGGACATTGGCCCAGACAGGGCTGGCCAGAGTCTGGGAAGCACCTCCTACTGGGCAGAGGGAAGGGGGTAATGAGCAGGGGAGCAGAGGGACTCCCAAACAGAGGGTCACTAAGCAAGCGAGTGCCAGGTGAGGGCCAGTGGGGTTGATGCTCAGTGGTGGCAATCCCTGCAACTGGGGCTGATTTCCTTCCTTCATGGGGTCACCCTTGGGCCTGGCAGCTGGTGGGATCAGGCTTGAGGTGAGCAGGCAGAGAGCTTTAACTGTAGGGAGCCACAAACCTGGCAGGGGACATCCACTCTGCCGCAGCGGGGCGTGTTTCTATAAAAAGCCATTGGTTAGTTACTCACTAGCAGCAGGAGACAGACTAACCAAATACATAACTGTCTCTGTCAGGATTCAATCTGGAAACCAGAGCCTAAGCCAGGCAGTCCAGCAGAAGGAATGTAACACAAGGAACCGATGACAAATATATGTTGGGAGAACTGAAAACCCTACGGAGGATGGGGTGGCAATGCAGAGATCAGCAATAGGAGTCCCTCCCACTCCAGGGCTAGAGGGACAAAGCCAGGTGGTGTTGGTAGAAGCTGGAGTGGGACTAGGGGTGTGGGGAGTGACTGGCAGGAGCTGGAAGCAGGGAGGAGGTGCAGCCCCTCTGAATCACTGCCTGAAGCCGCCTCCCACCTGTGCCGAGAGTCTGAGAAATGTGACCTACAGGGGGAGGGGAGCAGCGCACGATCAGGGGCATGATCAGTGCCCATATGTAGAAATGCACAGTTGTCAGCAGCAGCAGGAGTTATAAGAACAAAGAAGATGGAGCCTGACCAAGTGTGGAGAAACAGTGTCTGAGTAGCGATCTGAAGGGTTCAGAGGATCCTTCCCCCAAGACCAGGGGTTCGTGAGATGTGACACTGGGAGTCGTGGGACCAGGCGTGGGGAGAAGAGGCTGGAGGGGCGAGTCGGTGCCAGATGGTGCCATGCCTGGAAGAAGAGGGGAGGGATCTGGGGTTTAGCCTGAGAACAGTTTGGAGAGCTGCTGGAAATTTTAAACTGAAGAGAAACAGGATCAGATCTGGGGTTGGAAACACTTGTCGGGCTGCAGGGATGGGCATTCATTAACTGTGCTGTCAGGGAAGGTAAGTTTCTTCTAGGAGCAGTGCATATCTGGGCTCCCAAACACTCAGACACCAGGCAGTGTTCCAATTCTCCCAGGCCACACAGCACGGGACAACAGGCAGTCAGGATCCCCACAGAGATTTGGGGTGCCCATGTGAGTCTTCAGTGTAGTCAGGAATCTGCCTGCAATGCAGGAGACCTAGGTTCATTCCCTGGCTCGGGAAGATCCCCTGGAGAAAGGAATGGCTACCCACTCCAGTAGTCGTGCCTGGAGAATCCCATGGCCAGCGGAGCCTGGCGGGCGACAGACTACGGGGTGTCAAGAGTTGGACACGACTCAACCACCATGTGAGCCTTGCAGATTAGAGCTGACTCATTTTCATTAGATCGGTTCAAGGTCATGTTACTTCTACAAATACGTTTCTGTCACCTCTCCAGCCCACAGGTAGATGAGCCAGCACTTGCAGGAATCATGGCAATGACATGTGACTCTGGTGGCTCGTTAGAATCGCCCGGGGAGCTTTACAGAACACTGACAGTCAGCACCCCCCCGAAGAAGGGGCAAGAGGCTCTCCAGCAGGGCCTCACCCACTCCACTTGGAGAAGCTCCTTGAGTAATTGGAATGGACAGCCAACAATTCCTGCTTCTCCCCAAAGAAACTTGTGTTACTCATTTGAAGAAGAACAGGATTATCTTCAATTCCTTGGGTTTTGTTTCCTCTTGCAGAACAGAAATTGAAAAGAAGGGAGGGGGGTTTATGTGTGGTCTTTCCCCTACTTTTTATAAATATGTGAAACCCCAAGATTTCCTTCCAATTAGAAAATGTACCCCGGCCAAGTCCCCAGGCCACTCATTCACCATGTCCTTTATCGTGCTTCTAGTTTTTAACCTGTCCGTCTAAGCAGCCTCTTCAAGTGAACGGTCCTGTTATTTTTTTTTCTTCTGAAATATTTAAACACTTTTGAAATAGAAAGAGAGAAAATGGAACCGCTTTTAAACAAAGTTTTATGGGATCTTCCTCAAAATGACAAAACAAACTAGATGACTAACTCCGGGTTAGAAAGTGCCTGAAGAAGCCATTCCATGCGTGCACAGAGGTCAGAAAGGAAAGGGAAACCATGCTTGGTTTAGACAACACCCAACTGCTGTGGGGTGTGGGAGAAGCAGTGCCCTCTGGCGCTCCTTTCTTTCTCACAGTCCCTCTTTTGGAGCCCAGAGGGGCCTGGCTCTGAGGGGCAGCTCACAGCAGGGTGAGGGCAGCTAGGACAGAGATCTGGGGTGCCCATGTGAGTCTTCAGTGTAGTCAGGAATCTGCCTGCAATGCAGGAGACCTAGGTTCATTCCCTGGCTCGGGAAGATCCCCTGGAGAAAGGAATGGCTACCCACTCCAGTAGTCGTGCCTGGAGAATCCCATGGCCAGCGGAGCCTGGCGGGCGACAGACTACGGGGTGTCAAGAGTTGGACACGACTCAACCACCATGTGAGCCTTGCAGATTAGAGCTGACTCATTTTCATTAGATCGGTTCAAGGTCATGTTACTTCTACAAATACGTTTCTGTCACCTCTCCAGCCCACAGGTAGATGAGCCAGCACTTGCAGGAATCATGGCAATGACATGTGACTCTGGTGGCTCGTTAGAATCGCCCGGGGAGCTTTACAGAACACTGACAGTCAGCACCCCCCCGAAGAAGGGGCAAGAGGCTCTCCAGCAGGGCCTCACCCACTCCACTTGGAGAAGCTCCTTGAGTAATTGGAATGGACAGCCAACAATTCCTGCTTCTCCCCAAAGAAACTTGTGTTACTCATTTGAAGAAGAACAGGATTATCTTCAATTCCTTGGGTTTTGTTTCCTCTTGCAGAACAGAAATTGAAAAGAAGGGAGGGGGGTTTATGTGTGGTCTTTCCCCTACTTTTTATAAATATGTGAAACCCCAAGATTTCCTTCCAATTAGAAAATGTACCCCGGCCAAGTCCCCAGGCCACTCATTCACCATGTCCTTTATCGTGCTTCTAGTTTTTAACCTGTCCGTCTAAGCAGCCTCTTCAAGTGAACGGTCCTGTTATTTTTTTTTCTTCTGAAATATTTAAACACTTTTGAAATAGAAAGAGAGAAAATGGAACCGCTTTTAAACAAAGTTTTATGGGATCTTCCTCAAAATGACAAAACAAACTAGATGACTAACTCCGGGTTAGAAAGTGCCTGAAGAAGCCATTCCATGCGTGCACAGAGGTCAGAAAGGAAAGGGAAACCATGCTTGGTTTAGACAACACCCAACTGCTGTGGGGTGTGGGAGAAGCAGTGCCCTCTGGCGCTCCTTTCTTTCTCACAGTCCCTCTTTTGGAGCCCAGAGGGGCCTGGCTCTGAGGGGCAGCTCACAGCAGGGTGCAGGGGAGTGGGGGCTCAGGCTTAGACTTAGGCTGTGTGACACCAAAGCCGCAGCCAGGAGGAGGCCACGCTAGGCTCCACCCCAGCTCAGTCTGACTTCATTGTTTGTTCATTTGTTTCCATCCACAAGAGTCGTCGTCACCCAAAATTCTTAGAACTGAATTTCCTAGAGGAGGCCTCTGCCTCCAGCTAGAGGGTCCTGAGAGTAAAGATCGTCACTGAATTCAGATCGTCAGAGAAAGTGATAGTGAAGTCACTCAGTTGTGTCTAACACTTTGCAACCCATGGATGAGCCATGGAATTCTCCAGGCAAGAATACTGGAGTGAGTAGCCTTTCCCTTCTTCAGGGGATGTTCCCAACCCAGGGATCAAACCCAGGTCTCCCACCTTGCGGGTGGATTCTTTACCAACTGAGTCACCAAGAATACTGGAGTGGGTAGCTTATCCCTTCTCCAGGGGATCTTCCTGACCCAGGAATTGAACTAGTGTTTCCTACATTGCAGGCAGAATCTTTAGTGGCTAAGCTACAAAGGAATCCTAACAAGGACATTTGCCAGATGTGAAAATCCAGGAGCTACTGTTTTGCCACAGGGTCCATCTATTTACTTTCAAAACTCAACACTTATCCTGCCTCGTGTTCAAAGCTGTGGGGGTTTGGGCGAGGAGTTGGTGAGGGTGTGCCCACCTTCCAGGAACTAAATGACCGGTCTATGCACAGAGCCAAGGGGAGGCCAATGCCAAAAGTGCGACAGTAAATTACTCTCCCCTCCCTTTACAGACCTAGACAGCAGCGCATTGGGAAAGGAGTCCTAGCACACCCCAGCCCTCAGTGCCAGATAAACCAGGTGAAGCTCAAGCTTCAGGCTTCCCGCCGGGTTTGGAAAAGGGACCAGTCAACCGTCATCGGGAGGTTCTGTACAGCTCCTCTGCCTGTCAATGACAGGTAAGCCCCGTAGGCACCCGTCCCAGACACACTCACCAGGACCGAGACTGACCTTAGATAGTGACCCTTGTTGAGGGGCAATTTCATCTTGAGGATGAGCTTCCTTGATGGGGAGATGACAAAGACCCAGGGCTTCCTGACCTCCTGCAGGGCCTTCTTGGTTTGGAATGCTAAGAAGCCAAAGAGTGTGGACTTTAATTCCATTTTGTCTGATATATATATATATATATATATATATATGTTTTTGTATTTGTTCTATTTAGTTTCTCTGTAAGATTTTATTGGGACAAAGATTGCTCACTGCATATTTCCTTTTCTTCAGCCTCTGCTGGTCACAGTCATGGGTGTGGATCTGGAATTCCTGTCCCCTTTGCCTGCCTCTAGCGGGCATGTAGAGCGTCAGTCTTACCACACCTGGTCCTCAGAGGACAGGAGTGGCCTCCTGTAGTAACTGTTCTGAGGTGATTGTAGAGTTCTTTCCCCTGACATCACGGAAACAAGAGCACCCAACTCCGAGCTCCCTCTCCTGACCAGCCAGGAACCTGCCCTGAGCACGTGCTCTCTTGTTGCTCTTCTCTTGCAGTAAACAGATGGTCTGCTTACCTGAGCCGGTGAACTTACAAGCCAGTGAGCCCGTTTTTCATGACCTGAAAATAGCATGTGTATAGTACAAGGGCAGGATACGTCTCCCTGGATTGAGGGTGTGATGGTGGGTATTCAACTTATTCTAAGCCATTCCTACTAAGAAAGAATGCAGAAGTCCCGGTTCTTTTCTCAATAATTTGCACCTTAGAGGAGAGAGAGCACTCATTTTACAGACCTTTCTCTTCATTGTCAATTCAAAGAGCTTTAAAAAGATACCATTTCAACCTTCCTATTCATACTTAAAATCTCCATTGCCCCATATCTTTGGGCCTGTTTACCTAGGATTCAGTAGAAACATACACAGGAAAAAGACTCTCCCCCCAAATAAAACTATGGAAATATCTGAATCGTTTGTTGTATTGGAGTGAAATTCTGTTATGTACAAAAATGTGATTTACACTATATGGGATTGGAGAAAACAGTAGATGCTGAATTCTCTGTATTAAAATAGCAATTGAGGGCTTCCCTGGTGGTCCAGTGGTAAAGTCTCCCTTGCAGTGCAAGGGGCACCAGTTCGATGCCTGGCCCGACAAGATCCCATGTGCCGCGGAGAGGCTGGACCGGTGTGTCCAATGATGAGCCAGTGCTCTGGAGCACATGCACCCAGAGCAGGTGCTCTGCAATGAGAGAGGCCACTGCAATGGGAGGCCCACACAGGCCGAAGAATAAAGATGGATGAAAATAAATAAATAAAAAACAATAAAAGAGGCCAAAATTAAAAAAAAAATAGCAGCTGAAAAGAAGTGCTTGGTATAAGAGAGGAATGGAGGGTGGGGGAGAAGGATACCATTTGCCGTCCTTACCATTGGCCAGCCTCTGCTGGTCACAGTCATGGGTGTGGATCTGGAATTCCTGTCCCCTTTGCCTGCCTCTAGCGGGCATGTAGAGCGTCAGTCTTACCACACCTGGTCCTCAGAGGACAGGAGTGGCCTCCTGTAGTAACTGTTCTGAGGTGATTGTAGAGTTCTTTCCCCTGACATCACGGAAACAAGAGCACCCAACTCCGAGCTCCCTCTCCTGACCAGCCAGGAACCTGCCCTGAGCACGTGCTCTCTTGTTGCTCTTCTCTTGCAGTAAACAGATGGTCTGCTTACCTGAGCCGGTGAACTTACAAGCCAGTGAGCCCGTTTTTCATGACCTGAAAATAGCATGTGTATAGTACAAGGGCAGGATACGTCTCCCTGGATTGAGGGTGTGATGGTGGGTATTCAACTTATTCTAAGCCATTCCTACTAAGAAAGAATGCAGAAGTCCCGGTTCTTTTCTCAATAATTTGCACCTTAGAGGAGAGAGAGCACTCATTTTACAGACCTTTCTCTTCATTGTCAATTCAAAGAGCTTTAAAAAGATACCATTTCAACCTTCCTATTCATACTTAAAATCTCCATTGCCCCATATCTTTGGGCCTGTTTACCTAGGATTCAGTAGAAACATACACAGGAAAAAGACTCTCCCCCCAAATAAAACTATGGAAATATCTGAATCGTTTGTTGTATTGGAGTGAAATTCTGTTATGTACAAAAATGTGATTTACACTATATGGGATTGGAGAAAACAGTAGATGCTGAATTCTCTGTATTAAAATAGCAATTGAGGGCTTCCCTGGTGGTCCAGTGGTAAAGTCTCCCTTGCAGTGCAAGGGGCACCAGTTCGATGCCTGGCCCGACAAGATCCCATGTGCCGCGGAGAGGCTGGACCGGTGTGTCCAATGATGAGCCAGTGCTCTGGAGCACATGCACCCAGAGCAGGTGCTCTGCAATGAGAGAGGCCACTGCAATGGGAGGCCCACACAGGCCGAAGAATAAAGATGGATGAAAATAAATAAATAAAAAACAATAAAAGAGGCCAAAATTAAAAAAAAAATAGCAGCTGAAAAGAAGTGCTTGGTATAAGAGAGGGAATGGAGGGTGGGGGGGAGAAGGATACCATTTGCCGTCCTTACCATTGGCCTTCTCTGGGTATTCTGGAAGGTTGAGGGGCTCAGAGCAAATTTTGGGGCTATAGGTGGATTTTCTTTGGGTCAATGTCTCCCAAACTTTGATCTTTTTTTTTTTTTTTTGGCCACTTCTATTGGTCTTTCATTTATTTCCATCTTTGTTCTTTGGCCCGTGTGGGCCTCCCATCACAGTGGCCTCTGTGGCTGCAGAGCACCAACTCTGGGCACATGCGCTTCAGAGCTCCAGCTCGGTAGCTGGACACTTCGGACCAGCTGCTCCGCAGCACGTGGGATCTTCCCAGGCCAGGGATCGAACTGGTGCCCCTTGCACTGCAAGGCAGTGTCCTTACCCACTGGACTACCAGGGAAGCCCCCCAAACTTTGATCTTTATTATTAACCTTGTATCAAGCCATAGACCAACAGAAAACAGATGGTGCACTCAAATTGTGTAATTTGAGAATATACTAAGAGGATTGTTTACCAAGGTGCTCACAGGAAGTGAGGAAACCACAAGAGACAGTGCAGTTCCCAGGGGCTGGGGCAGTGGGAGCTGCTGGAGACAGAGAGCTCTGTGGGACCTTGGTCAAGGGACAGTGCATGGGCAGCAGTCTGCAGGCAGGGAACTGGGCAAACAGATTCTCCACCCTCAGTCTCCTTTCCTCCTTCATTCTCTTGGTGCTCCCTGCGAGTGACTCCAGCCAGAATTCAGAAGGCAAGAGGTGGGTCGATGTGGCCCCAGAGCATAAAACAGGGCAGACAAGGGTAAGAACTGCTGAGGTGGCCATGGGAACAGACAGAGAGACATGGCGTGCACCTTCACTACCTTCTCCAGAGCCAGGGACTCCTGGATTCCTCTCTGCTTAATGATTTTGCTTGTATTGTGTGTATGCTCAGTCACTTCAGTCATGTTTGACTCTGCAGCCTTATGGACTGTAGCCCGCCAGGCTCCTCTGTCCTTGGGATTCTCCAGACAAGAATACTGGGGTGGATTGCCATTTCCTCCTCCAGGGGATCTTCCCAACCCAGGAATGGAAACTGCATCTTCTGCTGCTCTCTGAGCCATCCAGGATTTGCTTAAGCCTTAAAAATCATTTTAAGTGTATAATTAAGTAGTATTAAGCACATTCACTTTGGTGTGGAATCATTCCCACTATCCATCTCCAGACTTTTTTCATCATCCAGAACTGAAACTCCGTCCCTGTTAAACAGCTGACACCCCCATGGCCCTCCCCTCAGCCCCTGGTAGCCTCCATTCTAATTTCTGTCTCTATGAATTCTACTCTCCTAGAATACCTGAGACGGTCACACAGTATTTGTACTTTTGTATCTGGCTTGTTTTACTCAACATAATGTTTTCAAGATTCATCCATACTGCAGCATGTGTCAGAATTTCCTTTTTTCTTAAGGGTGAATAACATCTTATTGTGTGTCTCCACACTTGGTTTATTGTTTCATCCATCAGTGGACAGTTGGATTGCTTCCATCTTCTGGTTATTGAGAATAATGCTGCTAAGAACATGAGCATACATACAAAGTGTTTGAGACTTAAAAAAAAAAAAAGAAAACTAAATAAATGGGCTTTGAAAGGAAACTGCTGAGTTGCCAGTTCACTCTCCACAGTTGAGGCTGGGTGAATGATGCAAGCAACAGGCTGCAGCTGCTCCATCCAGGCCAGACCTAGGACATCAGGAGAGAGAGCCTCGGTCTTTTGTCCAAAGGACGGGTGATGCAATGTGAATGCTCATGGACATGCTTTGTTTTCTGCACTGTCTGCCCCAATCAGTAGAACAACATACTTCAAGAATCTTCTTCAGTGTATGGGCTTAAAGGTTCTTTGCTTTTTCCCCTAGAACCCAAGCCTTCTTTTGTTTTATCCCTCTGTTTACTGCACTCAGTTTCCCAGCAAGAACCTCCTTAGAAGAAGGGGCGGAGGGAAGAAGTGCAGCGAAAGGCTGATGTGGCTGCGTTTAGGGGCTGTCCCAAATGCCCTGTTGCAGAATTATTGAACCTAGAAATGTAAATGCCAGAAGTGACCACAGGGAACTTAATTTTCAATTTTAAAAAGATTTTACTTTTCATTTTTGCATGTATTAAATATGCATTTGTATTAAATAAGGTTTTAGGGAGAGAGAGGAAAAAAAAAAAAACCTCCCTAGAGACAGACCTACCCTGAACTGAATGAGGCTGCATTTCCTGTTCTCTTACTTTACAGCACGGTTAAACTCTCTCACAATTTATTTTGCTCCACATCAGAAGCTTTAGGTGATTACCTTAAATGAAAAACCAGTTTCCCTTATCATAAATTAATCCTAAAAATAAATATGAGAACATACCGATGTTTACAATTCCAACTAGCTCCCGTGGCTTGCTGAAGGCCCTATGCACCAGGACTGCTTTATCCTTATTAAAAAGAAAAGATTAGGGGCTTCCCTGGTGGTCCAGTGGGTAAGGACGCCGCCTTGCAGTGCAGGGGGCGCTAGTTCAATCCCTGGCCTGGGAAGATCCCATGTGCCACGGAGCGGCTGGACTGATGTATCCAACTGCCGAGCTGGAGCTCTGGAGCGCATGCACCCAGAGCCAGTGCTCTGCAGTGACAGAGGCCACTGCGATGGGAGGCCCACACAGGCCAAAGAACAAAGATGGATGAAAATAGATAAATGAAAGACCAATAGTAGTGGCCAGGAAAAAAAAGAAAAAGATTAACAGGTGTGTGAGAGAGGTCGAAAACAACACCAAACAGAGACTTTCTTCTCTATATGTAGTCAGTGGACTGAAAGAAATTTAGAGTATGACTAGCAGTTTCAGCATGAGATCTCATGTTATTTAATGCTGGGTCTATGTGCTACCTTAAACTACACTGCTTATGCTCTAGGAAACATGGCTTTACATATGTGGGATGTGTGGGGGGTTAGAAAAAAGGGAGTAAAGGTTTGCCTTTGCCTTTGAACGGCAAAGACAGGGTGTGGGTCTCCTAATCACACTGTATCCCTCCCAACCCCTGCTGAGACTGAGTTTCATGAAAAGAGACTGTTGTTCAGTCACTAAGTCGTGTCCAACTCTGCAATGCCAGGGACTGGGGCACCCCAGGCTCCTCTGTCCTCCGCTATCTCTCCAAGTTCGCTCAAATTCATGTGCATTGAGTCGGTGATGCTATCCAATGATCTCATCTTTTGTCACCCCCTTCTCCTTTTGCCTTCAATCTTTCCCAGCATCAGGGTCTTTTCCAGTGAGTCGGTTCTTCGCATCAAGTGGGCAAAGTATTGGAGCCTCAGCTTCATCATGCGTCCTTCCAATGAATAGTCAGGGTTCATTTCCTTTAGGAAATCAGGGTTGAATGGTTGAACTTCTTGTTGTTCAAGGGACTCTGAAAGGTCTTCTCCAGCACCACAATTCAGAAGCATCAGTTCTTCGGCACTCAGCCTTCCCTGTGGTCCACATCCGTACATGACTCCTGGGAAAACAGTAGCTTTGATTGTATGGAATTTTGCTGGCAAAGTGATATCTCTTTAAATCAGGAGTTGGCCCCTGCCCTTATATGGCACTAAAAACATGAATTCCGGAGGCTTCCTCTCTCTGGTCACTACTCTGAGTATGTTCAGTCAGTACTGCAGTCCCAGGAGTAGGCTCCATTTCCCAGGCCTTCTCCCCCAGGGTACACCAGAGGCACACATTCATTTGTTCTTTGTTAATCCTCCATTGCTTCACCCGAGAGTTGCTTTAGGGTTACCTACAAGTCTTCAGAGTTTAAAGGTCTGTATTGATCCAGCTCACTTGGTTTCTTATGGAGTTGATTTTTTGAATGAATGAACTTTCTATGGAACCCAGTTCCTTTAGATATTATTATTGTAGTCATTCCAACCTGTCAGGAATTTTTCACATCTTAATCTTATCTTAAAGAATACTTAGCTCTCCATCCAATCTTTCTGTCCTTAATATCTGTATTTACATGTAGATATATATGACATCTTTATTGATTCATTTGGCTGTGCTGTGTCTTAGTTGTGGCAAGTGGGATCTAGTCCTCTGGGAACCAGGGTTGGGAACACAGAGTCTTTTAACCACTGGACCACCAGGGAAGTCCTTATTTATGACATTTTTTGGAGACACCTTTTCTATAGCTATAGCTAGGAACTTGGCTCCCTCCCAACCCCTGCTGAGACTGAGTTTCATGAAAAGAGACTGTTGTTCAGTCACTAAGTCGTGTCCAACTCTGCAATGCCAGGGACTGGGGCACCCCAGGCTCCTCTGTCCTCCGCTATCTCTCCAAGTTCGCTCAAATTCATGTGCATTGAGTCGGTGATGCTATCCAATGATCTCATCTTTTGTCACCCCCTTCTCCTTTTGCCTTCAATCTTTCCCAGCATCAGGGTCTTTTCCAGTGAGTCGGTTCTTCGCATCAAGTGGGCAAAGTATTGGAGCCTCAGCTTCATCATGCGTCCTTCCAATGAATAGTCAGGGTTCATTTCCTTTAGGAAATCAGGGTTGAATGGTTGAACTTCTTGTTGTTCAAGGGACTCTGAAAGGTCTTCTCCAGCACCACAATTCAGAAGCATCAGTTCTTCGGCACTCAGCCTTCCCTGTGGTCCACATCCGTACATGACTCCTGGGAAAACAGTAGCTTTGATTGTATGGAATTTTGCTGGCAAAGTGATATCTCTTTAAATCAGGAGTTGGCCCCTGCCCTTATATGGCACTAAAAACATGAATTCCGGAGGCTTCCTCTCTCTGGTCACTACTCTGAGTATGTTCAGTCAGTACTGCAGTCCCAGGAGTAGGCTCCATTTCCCAGGCCTTCTCCCCCAGGGTACACCAGAGGCACACATTCATTTGTTCTTTGTTAATCCTCCATTGCTTCACCCGAGAGTTGCTTTAGGGTTACCTACAAGTCTTCAGAGTTTAAAGGTCTGTATTGATCCAGCTCACTTGGTTTCTTATGGAGTTGATTTTTTGAATGAATGAACTTTCTATGGAACCCAGTTCCTTTAGATATTATTATTGTAGTCATTCCAACCTGTCAGGAATTTTTCACATCTTAATCTTATCTTAAAGAATACTTAGCTCTCCATCCAATCTTTCTGTCCTTAATATCTGTATTTACATGTAGATATATATGACATCTTTATTGATTCATTTGGCTGTGCTGTGTCTTAGTTGTGGCAAGTGGGATCTAGTCCTCTGACCAGGGTTCAAACCCAGGCCCCCGCATTGGGAACACAGAGTCTTTTAACCACTGGACCACCAGGGAAGTCCTTATTTATGACATTTTTTGGAGACACCTTTTCTATAGCTATAGCTAGGAACTTGAAAGGAAGCCAAAGGTAGAGACCTACCTATGTGTTTGTCACTCCATTGTGTCCAACTCTTTGTGATCACATGGACTGTAGCATTCCAGAATCCCCTGTCCATGGAGTTCTCAAGGCAAGAATACTGGAGTGGGTTGCCACTCACTTCTCCAGGAGATCTTCCCCACCCAGGGATCAAATCCAGTCTCCTTTGAAGTCAGATTTTTTACTGTCTGAGCAACCAGGGAAGCTCCAGAGACCTAGTAATACCTCTAGAAGCACCTTGTTAGGGAACTAGGGGTCTTTATTCAGTAATCACCAAGTCTCAATGACTCTTTGTTACATGTGAGTGTGAACTTGAATAATGTTTTGAAGATAAACAAGGGATAGTATGTATCTGGAAGTAAATCCTTGTGCTGCCTTGAAGCTGTGGATCTCTAACATCTATCCAGGCCTCAGTCAGTACAGATCCCTAGTGAAGACAGAGCTGGAAGGTGGAGAGGTGGACAGAAATCTAGATGAATACCCTAGGAAAAGCAGCCCCATATGCATGTACCCCTCTTCGAGGCCCTGGGTCAGACTGACTCAACTAGAAACACCCCTTCTCTCCTGCAGTCACCAGGACTCTCAACTTTAAAACTTCCACAGTGTTCACTCACCCCTCCTGGTCTGGGCTTGAAACTGAATCGACCCCAACCTCGAAATTACTTCCTCTAACTCTCGACCCACTTTTCAATTCAGAAGTTGCCCTCTGCTATATTTCTTATCTGAAGAGTACAGTGAAATGGGTAAAACTGGAGACAAGTAATCCCCAAACCAGAATATTCCCTCACTCAGCAAATGTTTCCTATTAGCCAGTGATATACCATATACTAGACACCATTTTGAGGGTAATCTTCTTAACAATCATTACAACATACTGAATGCTTACTATGTTCCAGGAATGTTCAAGTCTGTGTGTATATATATATATATATATATGTATGTATATATATATATATATAGAGAGAGAGAGAGAGAGAGAGACAGAGAGAGAACTCTTACAACAAACATATTCTTTTTATTACTATTATTGCTACTTAACATATGAACAAGACGAGGTGCAGAGCAGTTAAGTTCCTAGACAATGAATGGCATAAGGTTAAGTGGCAGAGCTGAAATCTGAACCCAGGCAGTCCAACTCTGGAGCTTCATATTCTTAACCCTACATTATGTTTACAGGGTGTCCTAACCCAATGCCTACTTATGTCACGCTCATCTCCTTTAAAAAAGAAAAAAACTTAATTTAATAAACATGTACTGGTAATGAAAAAGTGTCTGGCCATGTGCACGGTGCTGAGAATGCAGATACAAATAAGACACAAAGGACTATTCTCTTCAGAAGCTCACTGATTAGTTCATAAGTGAGTCATCACATGCCAATATTGGTGGTCTATAATTTACTTTAAAACAGTTCAGTGAAGGGCTTCCCCTGGTGGTCCAGTGGATAAGGACACCGCCTTGCAGTGCAAGGGGCGCCGGTTCGATCCCTGGCCTGGGAAGATCCCACATGCCGCGGAGCAGGTGGACTGATGTGTCCAATCACCGAGCTGGAGCTCTGGAGCGCATGCGCCCAGAGCCAGCGGTCTGAGACAACAGACGCCACCGCGATGGGAGGCCCGCAGGAGCCAAAGAACAAAGATGAATGAAAAAACAGAGAAATGAAAGACCAATAGAAGTGGCCCGCCCGTTCCCCTCCCTCCCCAACCCGACCCCCGCCCAAAATAAATAAATAAATAAATCTTAAAAAAAAAATAGTTCAGTGAAATAATGTGATATGTGAGTTATCTTTAGTCACTATACTAGGAATGTTGGATCAATTATCTAAATCAGTAGTAAGTACTTCAGCGGAAGTCATCTGACATTTCATCAAAGCTCACAGTCTAGAGGCAGCTACTACAATCCCTCAATTCTCGTCATGTCCCCAGGCCCCCATCTCAACACTCAGAATCCCTGGGAAGCATTTCCAATGACAGATTCTAAACCTAGGAGCTCCCAAAATTCAATTGTAACTAGTTTGCTATAGGCCCAGTTTTATATTTTATATATTTATATAATACATACATACTTAAACTTTTTTTATTATGGGACATTTCAAACACATACAAAATTAGAATTCTAGCACACTGGTTCTCCATATATCCATTATCCAGCTTCAACAGTTAGCAACTCTTGCAGTTTTTGTTTTTTCTTTCTTTTGGCTATGGCATTGGTGTTTTATTTTGTTTTGTTTTGTTTTTTTTAAAAAAAACTCCCAATTTAATATGTAGTCAGATTTGGGAATCACTGCTGTAAACAAAAAAATACAATGTGATCACTGCAAACACAGAGGTACCTATCAGCCATAGTGGAAGCACAGAGTGGGATGATGAACTCTGGCCACTGAGGGAAACGGGGCAGGGTTTTCACAACTCCTCACTGGATCTCAGGATTTCCAGGGCTAAACCATCCCTTGGCAACTCTGACGCCTGGGACCCTCCCAGAGGTGCTTCCTTAGCTTGGCCTGAGGATCCCAGCCTGGAAGCTGAAATCGCATGCTCACACATCTACAATATACATGTTTAGTTGCATTAAAGTAGGGTTTACTAGATTAGATAAAACAAAAGTATAAACAAACACGAGTTTTTTTCTTTGTTTATAGTTGTGACTAAGGAAACAGACGTTAAAATCAATTAGGAGCTATTGGAAAGGGGAAACGAAAGAAACAATGGGGAGCGAGAATAATGAGGGATTCGGTTACATAATACAGCTGGGCAGTGCATCAATCTCGGCGCTGCAGCTGTGGCTGCAGGTCTTCACGCAGCAACCTGTTAGCAGCCAACAGTTGCTATGAGACAACTAAGCCAAAAGGTTGTGCTGTTCTGAGCTTAGTTGATGGGTCGTGTCCGACTCTTTGTGACTCCATGGCTCAGAGGATTCGCCGGGCAAGAATACTGGAGTGGGTTGCCATGCCCTCCTCCAAGGGATCTTCCCACATCAGGGATCGGGAATCGAACCCAGGGCTTCCTCCTTGCAGGCGGACAATTAAGCAGCTGAGTTAGAGCGGTGATGAGTGGGGCCGCTTGGCCATTGGTCAGCGCCGCAGTAGGCCCCGCCCCCCGGCGAGCACCTGTCCCTGAGGGCCCTTTCGTGGTGCCGCCTGGCCATTGGCCGGCGTGCGGTGGGCCCCTCCCACAAGTGGACAACGGTCAAAAGCGACCGTTAGTCGCCCTGCGCTGCCAACTGTCCGGAGGAGCGTGAGGTGAGAGGTGGGTCTGGGGCCCTCCAGCCCTCCCGGCCTTAGCCAGGCGTGAGCTGGGCGGCGCAGGGAACAGGGCGGGGGGCTGTGTCCCGCAGGGCCTCCCACTCTCTGGCCCAGGCCTCTCCCCCGTCCCCGCCTCTGTGATGTGACAGCGGTGGGCCCTCGGCCTGGGCCGCGGTGTGCGGGGTCTGGCCCCCTAACTGCCATGTGGGCGGCCTCGTGGCTCCCGGTGTCCTCAGCGATGACGGCTGGGCAGGGTCTGCAGCCTGGCCCGAGGGAGCGGCCCGCCGAGCGCTGCCCCTCCGGGCCCCGGGCCGGGAGCCGGGGGACCGCTTCTGGGCAGGTAGCCAGCGGCCGCAGGGACGCCCTCCTCTTAGCCGGGGCCTGGACCTCCGAGGGTCAACGCTGAGCCTCGGGACCTCCTCCTTTCTTACCAGAACAGAGAGTCCGGTTTGTGTGGTGGGAGTTTACAAGGAACGCCATGACCTGACCGTGACTGACCTCCAGAACATAGGATCTGACACCGAGAAGCCTGCAGCAGCCAACCACGCCCATCCCTCGCCTTTCCTAGAAAAGGGCTTCGCTGAAAGCTTTTGGGGAGTTTGGGGTTTTTAAGACGAAAGCCACCTTTTTCCCTGCGGGGCCCTGCCGTCCACCTTTGTCTGCTCCATTTTGGCCTCACTGTGTGCCAGCTACAGGGATTTGCGCTTGATAACAAGAAACAGGGAAAAGAGAAGAAACAAAGGTGGAAAAAGGAGAAGTCGCCAACGTTTTCCACTTCAGAGAGGAGCAACACAAAGGCCGAGGGGCCCAGGGGCAGGAGCTGGGGCCCCAGGCCAGAGCCCCGAGGCACAGACAGACGGGACCTCCCTCCTCAGCCACACATGAGTCAAAGAGAATGTATTCTGGCTTGAAGAGTGGACAGAAGCAAAAGAAAACTGGAAAGCAGAACTACAAGGGCTGAAATCCCAAGGGTTCATGTGACCCAAGTTGAAATGAGTCGCAGCTGAGTTTAAAAAACCTCCAGTCGGTGCCACCTACACGCCAGACCAGTAGCACTGAGTGAGGTGCGGGGACCATGGCCATAGGTCAGCGTCCACCCAGACTCCAGAGGGAGTCTTGGGGGAGAGGAGGGCTGAGCCAGGCGGTCCGAGAGGACCTGTGGGGACTGGTGATACTGACAGAGCCGGAGGGACCTTTGTACCAGCCTTGAGGGACGAACAGGGCTCAGGGCTGATGGGAGGTGCAGAGGAGGCCGTTGAACATCCATCCGTTGGCAGTGGCAATCGTGCTGCGTAGAGGAGGACTCTCGGGAAGGCTCACGTCAGAGAAGTGAACCAAAAGTGAAATAAAAATCCCATGATCTCCAGGGAAATTTCTGAGTAGGAGACACATGTCAGCATACAAATTCAATGACAATTAGAAATGAAACTGATGAGGGCATTGCTCACACTTCTTCAGTCATTAAGATGTGCGGGGTTGTCTACAGGAAACCAGTGTCCAGAATATACAGGGAAGACAGCCCAGAATCTCTAAGGCGGGCTCAGCTCTACTGCCAGGCAGTTCTCCCCAAGGTCTCTCTCAGATGCCTGCCTCTCTTTCCCTGTGGCCATGATATGCTCTGGCCCCCAGTACTATAAATAGGGGAAAAGTGGGTGTGCAGCTATTAGCTTGAGACTATTATTGGGAGACCCTTAGCCCTGGGGTTCGAGGTCCCACTCTGCCAACAGTCAGCCTTGGAGTGATTCTCTCTGTGCAAAGAGTGTGGCAGGAGGTGGATCTCAGCCATTTCTCTGCACCCCTCTAGGTCTTAGGTGGGTGGGTTTAACTGGGGGACCCCAGGACAGGCAGAGGGCTGTGTCCCACAGAGCTCCAGAGCCCTTGCTACACTGCCCAATGGCCAGGCCCAGACCCCAGGCCTGTGGTCTAATGGTGGTGACTGTCTCCATGGGTCACAGTCTATGGAGGCCTCAACAACTGGAGTATATGGATACTGTTATTAAGGTAACAGTTTCAGCCAATGTCAGTCTCTCCATTCAAGTTTCAAAAATTGGTACAGCTGAGATCAGTGAGGTATCCCTAGGAGGTGGCCAGAGGCCAGGGTTAAGTTACAAGGTCATTGTACATCATTACTTCAGCTCCACCTCTATGGTTGAGGTTATTCTCAAAGAAGGGCCGTTGTGGGCTAGGAATTAATCTGATTGGCATTTGCTGCAATATATGTCCCTATTGATCCTATGCAAGTAATTCTCTCTAGTTTTAAGTGAAAAGCCTAAGGACTAGCTGTCCTGGGTGCCTTGCTTCCTCAGTGATGACAGCTGGGGGTCCCCACTGTCTGGGGACCTGGCCCTGAAGATGCTGCCAGCTATCTGCATCATCAGCCAGGCCTGGGCATGGGCACGAGGACCTGGACTGGGTGCTGGACCAGAGCTCCTGGGCAGGGTAGCTGGTCCCCACAGGGCCCGGATCTCAGAGAGTAAAAACTAAGCCTTGGTATTTTCTCCTTCCTTGCTATACCAGACAGTAACGTTTATTTGGTGGATGGTTATAGGAACATTGTTACCTGATTGTGATCTAACCTCAAGAACAAATGATCTGACACCAAGAAGGTTGCCACAACTAACCACATCCCTCCCTCACCTTTCCTAGAAAAGGGCTTTGCTGAAAGCTTTCGGGGAATTTAAGGGTTTTAAGGCATGAGCCACCCATCTCCTTGCAGGGCCCTGCAATCGACCTTTTTCTGCTTCAAATTTCAACCCTCTTGCGGTGGTGGTGGGGTATTGTTTGGCCTCACAGTGCATCAGGCACACAGATGCATTTGATAACAGTACCTCACAACCCATCATAGATTATTTCAACGACCTTGACTATTCTCCTTTGTTTGTTTTCTCTACTCTGGTCCCTCATAACATGAATACTTGGAAAACAGTTTCTCTCTGCCTTTTGTCGCTTAGGTGGGTGGGTTTAACTGGGGGACCCCAGGACAGGCAGAGGGCTGTGTCCCACAGAGCTCCAGAGCCCTTGCTACACTGCCCAATGGCCAGGCCCAGACCCCAGGCCTGTGGTCTAATGGTGGTGACTGTCTCCATGGGTCACAGTCTATGGAGGCCTCAGCAACTGGAGTATATGGATACTGTTATTAAGGTAACAGTTTCAGCCAATGTCAGTCTCTCCATTCAAGTTTCAAAAATTGGTACAGCTGAGATCAGTGAGGTATCCCTAGGAGGTGGCCAGAGGCCAGGGTTAAGTTACAAGGTCATTGTACATCATTACTTCAGCTCCACCTCTATGGTTGAGGTTATTCTCAAAGAAGGGCCGTTGTGGGCTAGGAATTAATCTGATTGGCATTTGCTGCAATATATGTCCCTATTGATCCTATGCAAGTAATTCTCTCTAGTTTTAAGTGAAAAGCCTAAGGACTAGCTGTCCTGGGTGCCTTGCTTCCTCAGTGATGACAGCTGGGGGTCCCCACTGTCTGGGGACCTGGCCCTGAAGATGCTGCCAGCTATCTGCATCATCAGCCAGGCCTGGGCATGGGCACGAGGACCTGGACTGGGTGCTGGACCAGAGCTCCTGGGCAGGGTAGCTGGTCCCCACAGGGCCCGGATCTCAGAGAGTAAAAACTAAGCCTTGGTATTTTCTCCTTCCTTGCTATACCAGACAGTAACGTTTATTTGGTGGATGGTTATAGGAACATTGTTACCTGATTGTGATCTAACCTCAAGAACAAATGATCTGACACCAAGAAGGTTGCCACAACTAACCACATCCCTCCCTCACCTTTCCTAGAAAAGGGCTTTGCTGAAAGCTTTCGGGGAATTTAAGGGTTTTAAGGCATGAGCCACCCATCTCCTTGCAGGGCCCTGCAATCGACCTTTTTCTGCTTCAAATTTCAACCCTCTTGCGGTGGTGGTGGGGTATTGTTTGGCCTCACAGTGCATCAGGCACACAGATGCATTTGATAACAGTACCTCACAACCCATCATAGATTATTTCAACGACCTTGACTATTCTCCTTTGTTTGTTTTCTCTACTCTGGTCCCTCATAACATGAATACTTGGAAAACAGTTTCTCTCTGCCAGACCCTGTGGTGTGCCCTGAATGCAGTTTCCCTCCATGGTGCTTTGCAAGCACTGTTTCCATGTTCACGTCCCACTGCCTTGAGATCTGTCGAGCTCAGATTCCACAGCCAGTCACCAAGAACTATTGCTTATCTTCTGCTAGCAGGCCTTCTTATACCTCCAGCCCATGGACTTTGACTCACTTGAATCTTTTACCTGGATTGCTTCTGCTCTGCCTACCTGTCTCTGTCTCTTAAGGCGCAGCTGAAACTCAACTTAGCCATTAGCCCTTCCTGATCCCAAAAGTGCTGAGTAACACCTGCTGAACTGTTATAGCTCTTATAGTGGTTCCATTCATGCAAGGCTTTCCACAAAGGAGTGGCATAGCATTTGTTTGTATATGTATCAGGGATCTAGTTTCACCTTAAACTAGTTCTGAGTCACAGGAAGCCTATTTATACAAGGGACTGAGGAATCTTCTGGGAAAAGATTAATCCTCAGAGGAGTTAGGCCCAGGGAACTTGACTTAGTAAGGCCTTGGTGGAGATGGGAGGGGGTGCCTAAAACTCGCGAATCTTCTTTTCTAGATCTGGAGCTCTTCAGGGCAGAGACCATGAGTGATTCAGCCAGCAAAGCCCATGGTGTCCGGAACAGTGCTGGACAGCAGTGGATATTTAGTAAGTATCAGTGAGAGAAAAGAATATTTCCTGTCCTCCTCTTACATCAAATCTTAGACTATGTCAGGCTTTATTCCTGAATATATGAAGTTGTAATCCAAAGACTTTTTTCACACGTGTGGACCTCTAGCATGGGTTAGTGTAAGAGGTTCACAAATCCATATCATGTCAGTAATTTTAAAGGAGACTGAATAAATACAGTTCTTTGTACATATATGAAACATTTTCAAATATATGAAGATACTACTGTGGTTTATTTTTTTTTTTAACATTTATTTTTATTTATTTATCTTCTTGGGGGGTCGGGTTTGGGGAGTGAGGGGATGGGCGGCCACTTCTATTGGTTTTTCATTTCTCTATTTTCATCCGTCTTGTTCTTCGGCTCCTGTGGGCCTCCCATCGTGGTGGCCTCTGTTGTTGCAGAGCGCCGGCTCTGGGCGCATGCGCTCCAGAGCTCTGGCTCAGTAATTAGACACATCAGTCCAGCCGCTCCACAGCACGTGGGGTCTTCCCAGGCCAGGGATCGAACCTGCACCCTTTGCACTGCAAGGCGGTGTCCTTACCCACTGGACCACCAGGGAAGCCCCTATTGTGGTTTATTTTTAAAATCTATAAATTTATCTGTAACCCTTATTGGAATCCAAATGGCTATTACATATGACATTAGATAATAAAAGCACAATTCCTATGACACTAGAGTCTGATCTTTTTAAAAACCCACACACATTAAAAGAGGTGCCCAGACTTTCCTGGTGGCACAGTGGACAAGAATTCAGCTGGCATTTTTATGGCAGGAGACACGGGTTTGATTCCCGATCTGGGAAGACTCCACATGCCACAGTGGACAACTGAATTGCAGCTGGCATCGGGATTAGTTTCACCTTAAACTAGTTCTGAGTCACAGGAAGCCTATTTATACAAGGGACTGAGGAATCTTCTGGGAAAAGATTAATCCTCAGAGGAGTTAGGCCCAGGGAACTTGACTTAGTAAGGCCTTGGTGGAGATGGGAGGGGGTGCCTAAAACTCGCGAATCTTCTTTTCTAGATCTGGAGCTCTTCAGGGCAGAGACCATGAGTGATTCAGCCAGCAAAGCCCATGGTGTCCGGAACAGTGCTGGACAGCAGTGGATATTTAGTAAGTATCAGTGAGAGAAAAGAATATTTCCTGTCCTCTTCTTACATCAAATCTTAGACTATGTCAGGCTTTATTCCTGAATATATGAAGTTGTAATCCAAAGACTTTTTTCACACGTGTGGACCTCTAGCATGGGTTAGTGTAAGAGGTTCACAAATCCATATCATGTCAGTAATTTTAAAGGAGACTGAATAAATACAGTTCTTTGTATATATATTAAACACTTTCAAATATATGAAGATACTACTGTGGTTTATTTTTTTTTTTAACATTTATTTTTATTTATTTATCTTCTTGGGGGGTCGGGTTGGGGGAGTGAGGGGGATGGGCGGGCCACTTCTATTGGTTTTTCATTTCTCTATTTTCATCCGTCTTGTTCTTCGGCTCCTGTGGGCCTCCCATCGTGGTGGCCTCTGTTGTTGCAGAGCGCCGGCTCTGAGCGCATGCGCTCCAGAGCTCTGGCTCAGTAATTAGACACATCAGTCCAGCCGCTCCACAGCACGTGGGGTCTTCCCAGGCCAGGGATCGAACCTGCACCCTTTGCACTGCAAGGCGGTGTCCTTACCCACTGGACCACCAGGGAAGCCCCTATTGTGGTTTATTTTTAAAATCTATAAATTTATCTGTAACCCTTATTGGAATCCAAATGGCTATTACATATGACATTAGATAATAAAAGCACAATTCCTATGACACTAGAGTCTGATCTTTTTAAAAACCCACACACATTAAAAGAGGTGCCCAGACTTCCCTGGTGGCACAGTGGACAAGAATTCAGCTGGCATTTTTATGGCAGGGGACACGGGTTCGATTCCTGATCTGGGAAGACTCCACATGCCACAGGGCAACTAAGCCTGTTGCCACACCTACTGAAGCCCGTACATGCTAAGGCCCGTGACCTGCAACTACTGAAGTCCATGCACCTAGAGCCTGTGCTCCACAAGAGAAGCCACCGCAATGAGAAGCCCACATGTCACCATGAAGTGTGGCCCCCACTGACCACAACTAGAGAAAGTCCATGCAAAAGGTTCGAAGACCCAGAGCTGTCATAAATAAATAATTTTTTTTTTTAAAGTCTCCACCCCAAGGAACCTTTGCTACGTACCACGTGTTTGTAACAACAGCCCTGCTGGGGCAGTCCTACAGCTTGCAGGGGAGGCCCTTCTCCAGGTAATATTTTTTAGTCTCAATTGGCAATGTACGATGAATTTTTTTTGTTGTTTGTGAATTGCTTCATTCACTCCCTACAATAGCCCTCAAGGATTCGCTAGAGAGCTGCTGGATTTGTCAAGACTGACAAGGGGCTTCTATTGTGAAATGTACTTGGAAGAGACAGAAATCCAATAAGAAAGAAGGTAAATACACAGTATAATTTTAGAAAAAGAGAAAATAACAGAAGAGCTCTATAGAACACACTGAAAAATTCTACAAAGCACATAATTGGAATCCTAAAAGGCGAGGAAAGAGAAATAGGGCTCTGGAGACGGCAAGAGGGCAGAGGGTGATAGTGAGGGGAGGCAGGTGTCTTAGTTTGGATGGTGACACTGAGCTGAGAACTAGATGACCAAAAGTCGTAGCCAGGAGAAACTAGGATTGCAGAGCACTGCAGAGGGAAAGAAAAGCTGCTAAGACCCTCCTGGGTGTGCGTGAGGAGCACCCACACATCTAGTGTGGCTGAAACAGGATGAGTGAGAAAGAGAGCAGAACAAAGCCTGGCTGGAGAGACAGGCAGGCAGGTGGGGCCTTGTGGGTCCTAGCGGCTAAAAGAGTAGCGTTCATCAGGTATTTCTTTTACTTTCCCCCGTTTCCCAGCCCCTTTAATCAGCAGAGCACAGAGCTGATTATTAAGTAGGTCCATGTAACTAGTTCTAGTCAATGGACTGTTGGCAGAGGGACTTGGGTCATTTTGAGGCCAAAACATCAAAGAGCCCGTACAGCAACATCAAGCCATTTCTTTCTTCAGGGGACAGAGCCAGGCCAAAGTAGGTTACATTACTGAGTTGCAATATGAAGACATTCACCCTGATGAGTCATACAGTTTCTCAGTAGACTTTAAGACTAATAAATCTGTGTGGTATTAAGTCATAATAGGCTGATTCTGACAAATAGCACATGGTAAAAAGTTTGGATTTTATTCTAAATGTAATAAGTCATTTGAAATTTTGAGCATGAGTGAAGACATCATATACACATTGAAATCACCACTTTGTGTAGAATAGATTATGGGGAGGAGGGACAGGAGAAATTCAGTTATAAATCTATTAATATAGCTACAACATAATGGTGGGTTGAATTTGGTGGTGGGAGTGGACATGGCAAGTTGAACTGGGGATATATTTTGAAGAAAACTAAAAAGACTGGGGAATTCCATGGCAGTCCAGTAGTTAAGACTCAGTCTGTTCACTGCCGGGAGCCAAGATTCAGTCCCTGGTCAGGGAACTAAAATCCTGCAAGCTGCACAGTGCAGTCACAAAAAACCTACCATGACTGATGGCTCCAAGGTTTGGAGCCTGGGCAACTGAGTAGGGTGATAATAAAGAGTTAGAAAATTTTTTAAGGTTTAAATATCTCAAAGGACAAGGCGGAAGAGAGAGAGAGAAACTAATTCCCAACTCCTTTCACAATGAGAGTATAACCTTAATATTAAAAACTGACAAAGTACATAGATGCAAAACTTCTAAACAAAGTATTTATAAACCAAGTTCATAAATACACAAAGAGGAAAATATACCATAATAAAATAGGATTTGTCCCAGGGTTCCAAGTTTGTTTTTAATATTCACTTATCTGTAGTTTGTTAACAGAATGAAGGAGAAAGATAAATTTGACTAGCGCAGGAAAACTGTTTGATAAAATTCCGTGCTCATTCATAATTTTAAAAATTAGGACTAGAATTTCTGTAGTCTGACAGTATACTGTAAAAATCTAATAGCACATGTCAGATTTAATGGTGAAATATTGAAAACATTTTCCTTATAGTCAGGTATGAGAGAAGAATGTCCTCATCATCCCCACGGTTCATCCTTGTACTTGTGGTCCTACCCAGTGCAACAAGGTGCCAAAAGGAGGAGGAGGAAGAATGGAAAGGAGGTAGGGGGAAAGTGTGGGTCAGAGAGGAAGAAATAAACCTGTCGTTTACAGATGACATAAATGTATCTGTAGAAAATCCTGACGATTTCATGGATTAGTAATTAGAATTTTTAAGTGGATTGATTCATCAGGATCCCTGAATAGAAGTTGAAGATACAAAAATCCATTATATTTCTGTATACCAGAAATAAAAGATAGTAAAAATATTAAATAATAGCATTTGCAATAGTACCAAATTCAACAAATACCTAGAAATAAATCTAGCAAAGTCTGTTCAAGGACATTTGTATGGAAAGCTACAGAACACTATTGAGAAAAAAATTATAAAAGTGAAGTAAATGAAGCATTGTAGTATGCTCATAGATGAAAAATCAGTATTATAAAGATATTAACTCTTTGCCAACATAGTCCACAATGTGAATGTAACTCTTAATAAAATTCTAGCAGAGCTTATATTTTTGTGGAAATTGTTAATAAGTTGATTCTAAAATTTGGAAATATATGGAAATATATTTGAAAATACCAAGGGAATAGTCAAAACTTGAAGAAGAATGAAATTTGAAGACTACCAGATATCAAAACTTATCAAACTGCAATAATTACAGCCAGGTGGTATTGTCAACAGGTAGAAAAATGGACTAATGGAACAGAATAGAAGATCCAGATCCAGACCTACAGGTATATGGATATGTGATTTGTGACAGAGGGGACACTGAACACTGGTACAGATGGGACAGTCCACTTCAGTAAGTACTGCTGTCTACTGAATGACCACGAGGGAGAAACAAATTTGATCCTTATTTTATACCATATGTAAAAATCAAATCCAGGTTGCTTGTAAATCTGTGAAATGTAAAACAATAAACATTTAGAAGGTAGCATAGAAGAGTAAATCGAAGGGAAGAAAAGATTTCTTAAACACAGCACAGAAAGCATTAATGATGGAGGAAAAGACTGATAAATTGCTACACTGAAATTGAGAACTTATGTTCATCAAAATACATCATTTAGAGAAGAAAAGGTCACTAATTGGGAGAATATATTTGAATAGCTAAGCAACAAAGGACTTTTAACTTGAATATTTAAAGAATTCCTTAAAGTCGATGAGAAAAGCATACAAACAAACAGAAATGGACAAGAACTGGAATAGACACTCACAAGAGAGGATATCTGCATAGCTAATAAAAACACAAAGAGATACTCATCCTTACTATTTACCAGGAAAATAAAAATTAAAACCACTATAATAAGCTGTTACATACACCCAAATGGCTAAAATGGAAAAAGAGAAATAAAGGCAATGCCAGCTACTGGGGAGGATGAGAAGCAACCATAACACTCATACACTGTGAAAAATTAAAAAGTGAAGTAAATCATGTAGTATGCTCATAGATGAAAAATCAGTATTATAAAGATATTAACTCTTTGCCAACATAATCCACAATGTGAATGTAACTCTTAATAAAATTCTAGCAGAGTTTATATTTTTGTGGAAATTGTTAATAAGTTGATTCTAAAATTTGGAAATATATGGAAATATATTTGAAAATACCAAGGGAATAGTCAAAACTTGAAGAAGAATGAAATTTGAAGACTACCAGATATCAAAACTTATCAAACTGCAATAATTACAGCCAGGTGGTATTGTCAACAGGTAGAAAAATGGACTAATGGAACAGAATAGAAGATCCAGATCCAGACCTACAGGTATATGGATATGTGATTTGTGACAGAGGGGACACTGGACACTGGTACAGATGGGACAGTCCACTTCAGTAAGTACTGCTGTCTACTGAATGACCACGAGGGAGAAACAAATTTGATCCTTATTTTATACCATATGCAAAAATCAAATCCAGGTTGCTTGTAAATCTGTGAAATGTAAAACAATAAACATTTAGAAGGTAGCATAGAAGAGTAAATCGAAGGGAAGAAAAGATTTCTTAAACACAGCACAGAAAGCATTAATGATGGAGGAAAAGACTGATAAATTGCTACACTGAAATTGAGAACTTATGTTCATCAAAATACATCATTTAGAGAAGAAAAGGTCACTAATTGGGAGAATATATTTGAATAGCTAAGCAACAAAGGACTTTTAACTTGAATATTTAAAGAATTCCTTAAAGTCGATGAGAAAAGCATACAAACAAACAGAAATGGACAAGAACTGGAATAGACACTCACAAGAGAGGATATCTGCATAGCTAATAAAAACACAAAGAGATACTCATCCTTACTATTTACCAGGAAAATAAAAATTAAAACCACTATAATAAGCTGCTACATACACCCAAATGGCTAAAATGGAAAAAGAGAAATAAAGGCAATGCCAGCTACTGGGGAGGATGAGAAGCAACCATAACACTCATACACTGTGAGTGGGAATATTAATCAGTACAATCACCTAGGAAAAGTATTTGTCAGTAGCTACTATAGTTGAACATATACATACCCAGTGCCGCAGTAATTCTAGTATATACCACCCCCCAAATGTGTATGCATGTGTACCAAAAAATAAGTTTGAGAATGTTCATAGTAGGACTATTCACAATTTCCCCAAGCTAGAAACTACCCAAACGCCCATCAGTAGTGGAATGGATAAACAGATTGTGGTATATTGACACAGTGGAGTATTATACAGCAACAAAATGAACAAATTTGAGAGACCAAGGAATGCCTGAGGATACCCTGCTGTCCTAGCTCTAAGCTGTTTGAGTTTTCCCAGCCTGGGCCCCAGACACATGGGTGAAGAAGCCTTTGAGGTGATCCTGGCCATAGCCACTCTCTGAATACAACAGTATGAGAAACTCTGAGTGAGAACAGCCCAGCTGAGCTCGGTCAAGACTCCTACTTTGGAGAACAAATCATATTATCACGATGATTTTAACTCACTGCTTTAGGAATAAAAGTTATACAGCAGTAACCAGAACATATGTGGAGGTATTTAGGGGACAAAATAAAACAATATGTTAAATGTGTAAGTCTACATAAAAATGTTTAAGAAAATTTAATTAAATAGATTTGTAATACTCCCTCTAAAAGCTACTGTTTAATGTTAGGGTCATAAATGAAAGGAAAGACTTGTAAGTTGAACATAAAAACTTAAGGGCAAACTAGGTTCTAAAATTTCTACTTACCTAAATTGAACCTTAATTGAAAATAAGGTTTTTTTTAAAAAAAAAAAAAGACAAAAAACTGAAAACTTCTTGGATCACTGACTTCAGTGATCTTTCAGAAAGTTAGAATAAACCACATAAGAAAAGGAAATGAGTGTTTTATTGAGTGCTTACTAGGTGCCACCCCATGTCCTAGGTGATTACTGAAATCAACTCATGGAATCCTTATAACCCTGTGAAGTGGATTTTACAATCACCCCTTTACGGATGGTGCTCAGAGAAGCTACATAACTCGCCCGAGATTCTACAGTTAGTAAATAAGTGCTTTTGCACTTTTGGATGCCTTCTCTGGGAAGGAAGGCTGGTGAAGGCAAATTTCTAAAAGTCACTCGGGGCTTGGTGTGGTCGCAGTGCTGGCATCCTCCGCGTCTGCTCCATCCTTGCCTGTGAGCTTTCCAGTGGGTGAGGAGCGGGTTGTGCACACAAGTGACCTTCCTGTGAGGATGAAGGTGGCCAGAGCAGAGTTTGGCCCATTGGCCCTTACAGTTCAGGTGTCTGGGTGGGAGCCAAGGGAGCCTGTCCCCTGGACATAGCTTGAGAGGAGCTCCAGAGAGGAGTTCTGGAAGCTGTGGAGAAACAGAGGGAGGATTTCAGCGCTGTGGCTTGGGATAGCTTGCATAACTTCAGAGCTTTCTGTTCAAGTCTTCTTTTTCCTCTACAAGTTCCTGATATTTTAACTGTGTGCAATGCCTAACACAGTAGGGGCAGTTGAATCATTGATCAGTTTCCCTCTAGAATATTAGGGTGAGTCAGCTTTGAAGTTATATACTCCAATCTTCTCATTTTATAGGAGAAAAGACCAAAAGATCAACTTTGATTGCTTCCTATGAAGAATCTATAGAACTATACTTCTTACCTAACACTATGGAATGAGTTTTTAAAAATCTGCATAGAAAATTGGTGAATTTTATACAACCCCTATGTTTTATTTTTACAAAGCAAGGAATAGGTAAATGAGACCTATAAAACAGAAGTAGAAGAAAAAGCTGGGGCTGAGCCCCAGGTGCAGGCTGCTGTGATCCTGAGAGCAGAGAGGGAACTGCTGCCTCTAACTCTCTTGAACATGGAGGGTTGGTAGGTCAAACAGAGCTACCATACAGAGACCCAGACCTGGAGACTCCAGGCAGCTCCTGCCAGGCAACCTTCAAGGGCAAATCTTCTGTCCCAGGAGGCTTTCCAGTGGCTCTGGGAGAAACGTGCTGTTTGACAATATTGATAGCTAACAAAGCACCTTAGCCACTTCTGAAGGAAAGAGCCTGAATAAAGTGTGATGGTGCTCTGTCTCCCCGGGGCAAATAAAACAGGTGAAGGTCTGACAATCTCTTAGTTATTCAGAGCCGAGGAGCTAGCATGTGTTTTCTTTGGACCTCCAACTTTTGCAAAATCTCTCGAGATTCTACAGTTAGTAAATAAGTGCTTTTGCACTTTTGGATGCCTTCTCTGGGAAGGAAGGCTGGTGAAGGCAAATTTCTAAAAGTCACTCGGGGCTTGGTGTGGTCGCAGTGCTGGCATCCTCCGCGTCTGCTCCATCCTTGCCTGTGAGCTTTCCAGTGGGTGAGGAGCGGGTTGTGCACACAAGTGACCTTCCTGTGAGGATGAAGGTGGCCAGAGCAGAGTTTGGCCCATTGGCCCTTACAGTTCAGGTGTCTGGGTGGGAGCCAAGGGAGCCTGTCCCCTGGACATAGCTTGAGAGGAGCTCCAGAGAGGAGTTCTGGAAGCTGTGGAGAAACAGAGGGAGGATTTCAGCGCTGTGGCTTGGGATAGCTTTCATAACTTCAGAGCTTTCTGTTCAAGTCTTCTTTTTCCTCTACAAGTTCCTGATATTTTAACTGTGTGCAATGCCTAACACAGTAGGGGCAGTTGAATCATTGATCAGTTTCCCTCTAGAATATTAGGGTGAGTCAGCTTTGAAGTTATATACTCCAATCTTCTCATTTTATAGGAGAAAAGACCAAAAGATCAACTTTGATTGCTTCCTATGAAGAATCTATAGAACTATACTTCTTACCTAACACTATGGAATGAGTTTTTAAAAATCTGCATAGAAAATTGGTGAATTTTATACAACCCCTATGTTTTATTTTTACAAAGCAAGGAATAGGTAAATGAGACCTATAAAACAGAAGTAGAAGAAAAAGCTGGGGCTGAGCCCCAGGTGCAGGCTGCTGTGATCCTGAGAGCAGAGAGGGAACTGCTGCCTCTAACTCTCTTGAACATGGAGGGTTGGTAGGTCAAACAGAGCTACCATACAGAGACCCAGACCTGGAGACTCCAGGCAGCTCCTGCCAGGCAACCTTCAAGGGCAAATCTTCTGTCCCAGGAGGCTTTCCAGTGGCTCTGGGAGAAACGTGCTGTTTGACAATATTGATAGCTAACAAAGCACCTTAGCCACTTCTGAAGGAAAGAGCCTGAATAAAGTGTGATGGTGCTCTGTCTCCCCGGGGCAAATAAAACAGGTGAAGGTCTGACAATCTCTTAGTTATTCAGAGCCGAGGAGCTAGCATGTGTTTTCTTTGGACCTCCAACTTTTTGCTGTTTCTTTTGTTGTCATGGAATCTTGTCAGCTCTTACCTTCCTTGGGAAACCAGACTGAAAGAAATAAGAGGGGAAATCATGTGGCTCAGAGGGAGAAGTGGGCAGGGAAGTGGGTGGAGGGGTTAGGGAGGAGGAGGAGAGCTAAAGAGAAGGGGAGGAATTTGCTAAATAATTCTACACAGAACTTTAAAATTTTAAAATGCTTTATACATTAAGCTAGGAATTTACAGCTTACAAATTGCTATTGTGTGCTTTATCTCAATTACTCTTCAAGCAACCTGATAACACCAACAGAGGCTACCTATTTACTTATCAGTAGGTATTATCTATGAGACTGTTAACCATGTTCTGAAGATGAAGAACTGCTCTTGAAGATAATAATGTCACAGAACTTGAGTGACATCTTAGAGTCATTGAATCATAGCATCACAGAGTTTGAAGGCTTCTTAATAGCAATAGCATAGGCATCCTTCTCTTGGAGTCTGAATCACCATAAAAACAAATCTCTGAGAATATTTCTTCTGATCCTTATTTGACTTCTTCCAGTGATGAGTAATTAACTAATCCTTGAGGCAATCCATTATTAATACTGAGCTGAAATCCTTCTCCTTAGATATTTCAGCACTTAATTTCTGTCCACAAGAACTTCACCAAATTAAGGTAAAGATATCTTCAAAATTTGAAGATATTACTTGTGTCCATCTCTTGCAGATGAACGTTTTCCATTCTTTCAACTGTTACTCATAATGTGCTCACCTGGCATAGTGCCTAAACTATATATAGTGGATGCTCAGTGAATGTTTGCTGAATTGGTTCTCTGGCCGTTGGTAATATGTCCTGGTCCTGGCCTCTTTCCTTGACAATAATTAGCTTTTGTTTTATTTTTCATTTCTCTTTAAATAATAGAAAGGAGAAATATGTAGTCTTTACTTTCAAACCACAGAGTCTTCAGAACAATTTGATAACATAAGTGAAACTGGCTAAATTTCAGACAGCTTTCAGTTGATTTGTGACAATAGACTCATCGTCTGACTTAACTGACCACTTCAGAGATGTATTCCTTGAGCATCTTCTATAAGTAAGACATCAAATGGAATATTGTGGAGTGTGTTCATAGCATTAACTGGAAAGATTTTAGTGAATCCAAGGTTAATGTGAAGTCTAACTGTTGAGACCCTGAATGAATACATTATCCTGCTTTACATGTTAAAAAAGTTACATCCAGTTTTGGTTCAGTTCTGGGTACCACCAACCTGAAAACTGTACTCTTCAAAAAAGTAAAAATAAAAGCTCTAATAGAAACTCTGATTATTGGGCTTCCCTGGTGGTCCAGTGGGTGAAGAGTCCGCCTTGCAATGCAAGGGGCACCATCTGGATCCCTGGCTGGGGAGGATCCCATGTGCTGTGAAACAGCTGGGTTGGGGTGTCCAATTACAAGCCAGCGCTTGGGAGCACATGTGCCCAGAGCCTCTGCAATGAGAGAGGCCACCACAATGGGAGGCCCACACATGCCAAAAGAATAAAGATGGATGAAAATAAATAACTAAATCAATAAAAAATTTTAAAAAAGAGAGAAACTGACTATTTTTAGTTGGTCTTCATTTGGTTTGGTGTGAGGCACAAGCACTAGTATCAGTGTGATGAAGCTGTGTCATCCCTGACAATGCAGAATCCAGTCAGCTTTATGCCTCTTATGTAAGTGCTGGACCAGGCTGAATAGCAATGAGCTTACAGTTTGGGTCACTGAAGAGCCAGGGACTGGATGGTGAATTGTGCTCTGCTTTGGAAAGGAAACTGTGCTGTCAGTCACAAGGGACTGTGTTTATTCATTACAGTAATAACTGTAAAAGGCGTTTGATGCTAAATAAGTCAAACCAAACACCCCAAAATACAATTCAGGAAAAATGTTTCTCAGTTAAATTATCCCATTATCACAAACTAAATCGAAAGCCACCTGAAATTTGGCCAATTTGATCATGTTTTCAAGTTGTTCTGAAAATAGACTCATCGTCTGACTTAACTGACCACTTCAGAGATGTATTCCTTGAGCATCTTCTATAAGTAAGACATCAAATGGAATATTGTGGAGTGTGTTCATAGCATTAACTGGAAAGATTTTAGTGATTCCAAGGTTAATGTGAAGTCTAACTGTTGAGACCCTGAATGAATACATTATCCTGCTTTACATGTTAAAAAAGTTACATCCAGTTTTGGTTCAGTTCTGGGTACCACCAACCTGAAAACTGTACTCTTCAAAAAAGTAAAAATAAAAGCTCTAATAGAAACTCTGATTATTGGGCTTCCCTGGTGGTCCAGTGGGTGAAGAGTCCGCCTTGCAATGCAAGGGGCACCATCTGGATCCCTGGCTGGGGAGGATCCCATGTGCTGCGGAACAGCTGGGTTGGGGTGTCCAATTACAAGCCAGCGCTTGGGAGCACATGTGCCCAGAGCCTCTGCAATGAGAGAGGCCACCACAATGGGAGGCCCACACATGCCAAAAGAATAAAGATGGATGAAAATAAATAACTAAATCAATAAAAAATTTTAAAAAAGAGAGAAACTGACTATTTTTAGTTGGTCTTCATTTGGTTTGGTGTGAGGCACAAGCACTAGTATCAGTGTGATGAAGCTGTGTCATCCCTGACAATGCAGAATCCAGTCAGCTTTATGCCTCTTATGTAAGTGCTGGACCAGGCTGAATAGCAATGAGCTTACAGTTTGGGTCACTGAAGAGCCAGGGACTGGATGGTGAATTGTGCTCTGCTTTGGAAAGGAAACTGTGCTGTCAGTCACAAGGGACTGTGTTTATTCATTACAGTAATAACTGTAAAAGGCGTTTGATGCTAAATAAGTCAAACCAAACGCCCCAAAATACAATTCAGGAAAAATGTTTCTCAGTTAAATTATCCCATTATCACAAACTAAATCGAAAGCCACCTGAAATTTGGCCAATTTGATCATGTTTTCAAGTTGTTCTGAAAACTCTGTAGAACTTCAATCTTTTTCCTTTCTCTCGATTACATAAACCAAAGAACATTTTAATACCTACTCACTTTATATTGCAAATACTAGCAAGTATAAAGAGAGTTATATTAGCAGTTTTCTCATCTTGAGCCTTAGAAAAGGTTGAATTTGAAAAGAAGCCTATTTTACAATAGTATTAAGGGTGGAAGACCTGAGAGACAGAGGTGGGACCACCTTGGACATGAACATCTCACCTACCATGTGAGAGACATAGTAGGTGAGAGAATCTTTACAGGTACAGAATGGAGAGAACTCCTAGTCAAGCAGGACCCCACCACCCAGCAGAGAGGAGGACAGACCCAAGTCACAAGAGAAATCATAGTGAAACACAGCAGATAGTTTTTGCTGGAAGACATGCTGATGTCCTGAAGCTTGTACCCATTATACTGTTGCCTGGCTGCTTCTCTTTCCACCTCTGAACAGCTCATCCTTTGGCTTCTCACATAAACCCAGTAAGGCCTTTGGGGGCCAGCTGGGTCAACACATTCACATGAAGAAAATGAGATTCAGTGAGGTTATGTTCTTTGCAAATGGTAGTAGAGCCAGACATAGCAGCCAGGAATTTGGGCTCCTGGTACAGATCTCCTTTCTTGTCTAAAATGCTGCCTGTTTCCTAACATTTGGGAAAACTCATGTATGACATGTGTAGCCACAGGAGAAAATTTTCATGTCTTCAACTGAATGGTTTTCTTTATAGACAGAGTGAGAAGTGCTGATCTTGGAAGAGATAGGATTAAAAGGACAGTTGGGCATATAGGAAAGTTTTGAAAGACAAAGAGATAGAGCAAGACAGGAAGTGGGGGAAACAGGGAAGAAGGAAATGGAGAGAGAAATACACAAACAGTAAAACGGGGTAGATGTGGAAGACAGTAAGGAGAGAGAAAATTAACTGAGAAGAAGAAATGGGTATTTTTCTTCTTAAGAACAGCGAACTGAGGGAACCAAGGACTGAGCAGAAGTCAGAAGGAAATTACCCATTCAAACTAAATGAAAGCCACCTGAAATTTGGCCAATTTGATCATGTTTTCAAGTTGTTCTGAAAACTCTGTAGAACTTCAATCTTTTTCCTTTCTCTCGATTACATAAACCAAAGAACATTTTAATACCTACTCACTTTATATTGCAAATACTAGCAAGTATAAAGAGAGTTATATTAGCAGTTTTCTCATCTTGAGCCTTAGAAAAGGTTGAATTTGAAAAGAAGCCTATTTTACAATAGTATTAAGGGTGGAAGACCTGAGAGACAGAGGTGGGACCACCTTGGACATGAACATCTCACCTACCATGTGAGAGACATAGTAGGTGAGAGAATCTTTACAGGTACAGAATGGAGAGAACTCCTAGTCAAGCAGGACCCTACCACCCAGCAGAGAGGAGGACAGACCCAAGTCACAAGAGAAATCATAGTGAAACACAGCAGATAGTTTTTGCTGGAAGACATGCTGATGTCCTGAAGCTTGTACCCATTATACTGTTGCCTGGCTGCTTCTCTTTCCACCTCTGAACAGCTCATCCTTTGGCTTCTCACATAAACCCAGTAAGGCCTTTGGGGGCCAGCTGGGTCAACACATTCACATGAAGAAAATGAGGTTCAGTGAGGTTATGTTCTTTGCAAATGGTAGTAGAGCCAGACATAGCAGCCAGGAATTTGGGCTCCTGGTACAGATCTCCTTTCTTGTCTAAAATGCTGCCTGTTTCCTAACATTTGGGAAAACTCATGTATGACATGTGTAGCCACAGGAGAAAATTTTCATGTCTTCAACTGAATGGTTTTCTTTATAGACAGAGTGAGAAGTGCTGATCTTGGAAGAGATAGGATTAAAAGGACAGTTGGGCATATAGGAAAGTTTTGAAAGACAAAGAGATAGAGCAAGACAGGAAGTGGGGGAAACAGGGAAGAAGGAAATGGAGAGAGAAATACACAAACAGTAAAACGGGGTAGATGTGGAAGACAGTAAGGAGAGAGTAAATTAACTGAGAAGAAGAAATGGGTATTTTTCTTCTTAAGAACAGCGAACTGAGGGAACCAAGGACTGAGCAGAAGTCAGAAGGAAAGGAGAAAGAGGAGAACAAATAGAGCCAGGGAAAGAGAAGAGAGCCAAGAAGAACATGAGAACACAGGAAGCTGTGTGAGTCCAGAGTGTGTGCAGGTGGATAGGTAGGCTGGACAAAGAGAGGGACCCACAGGACAGAATCCATACACACTGGTAGGGGTGGGTAAGTAGAGAGGTGACTGTCAGCACAGTGGGGAAGGGACAATGGGCGAGGAGAATACAAGTGCAGAAGGTCCAGAAAATGATCTGCCAGACACTGTTTCTAAGGACTGGCTCCATAGATTATCAGTTCTGTATCCATGAAACCAAATAGTTAACCTTTTATTACTCACTTCTCTTACCTCTTTCATCATGTATATGACTTACTTTTCAAAATGTGCAAACATTCAATCACTTTACCTCAAAGTACCCTAGATGCCTTCCTCCCTGAACTAGTTTCTTAGGAAAATAGTGTTTCCTAAAGAATGACTAAGCTCTTAGCTGCCACTCCCCAGCCTTGGAAATGCCTTCCAAATTGAGAACAGTGGTATTTTCCTCAGGAAAAGCCAGACCTGCACCACAGTTGGGTGGAGTCCTAGAGGAAAATGTCACAACATTGTGAGAGCAGCCAGGGGGAACATGAAAACAGTTTCCCAGAACTGCTCAGTCCAGCCTTTCACATATAGTCTCCTGAGCTGTGAGGGAAATCCTGCATTAGGTCCACTCAGATTCACACCCACTCCACCTCCCACAGGTATGGTTTTCTGGAAAAGTCATCCTACTAGTAACATTCAGCAGTGTCCAGTCCTGTGCCTGAGCAAACACACTCTCTACTGGGCCAGAGGACAGCAAAGTGGGTGCATTTTCCTCCCAGTGTCATTAGTCTCCAATCACAAGCCTCTTTGAAATGTGCAGTTTTAACAGAAGTGTCTGTCCAGTTCAGGCTAAATAATGGTTTGTTTCCAGAGCTGATTATATGCCAAGAAGAACTGTTAGGAATTAGAACCATACCAGGTTTTTAAAAAAATTCTTTAAAGTGCATGCCATGGTAAATACCCTTTAGCCTTAACTGTGACCTTAGTTATTAGTACAGCCTTGCAAAATTAAAAAAAAAAATTAGCAACCTATCTTCTTGATCAAATGTCAACCTGCCAGACCACTTTTGAAAATGCGATTACACTTAGTAAGGGATGACTTAAAAAAAAAAAAAGCCTCATGCCTTGCATGCACTAAGAGTGAGTTGGTATCTGCAGGGTTGGGTTAATGCCACTTTCTGGGAGTCCTCTAAGAGGACAGGCTCCGTGAATTTTTTTCTTTCTTTTTTTTTGTCCTTCTAAACTGAGTTAAGGCTATCTATTGGCAAGAAAGTGCAGCAGCTGCCTTCTGAGTACTTACGCAGGATCCTGCGCCCGGTGGCTGTGCCCATGTTAGTTCTCCCCTCACCTCATGTACTCCCCATCACTCTTATAATCCATGAACGATTCCGATCCCGACACTTCCTCAAAATCCTCCAGCACCAGACTGGAGGAGTCCTCACCCAGGACGCCGCTGTCGGGCCTGGACGTCCTGACACAGGGAGAAGGTGCAGGAGAGTTGGTGACCAATGGAGGTGGGGAGCTAGGCGGTGTTTGCTGGACAGATGTGTGCAGGGCCTGAGGAGGGGATGCAGCTGGCTCATGGACTTCCTCATCATCCTTCTCGGATTCTGGTCCTGTATCTTGGGCAGCAGGACCCAGGACATGGTAGAGGCTGGGAAGACGGATGTCAAAGCGTAGCCCGAACTTAGCAAAGAGCTTGTCGTTGAGAGCGTAGAGCTTCTCTGAGATGTCATAGCCCAGCAGAACTGAGAAGAGGCGAGAGATGTATTTCTCTTTGGCCAGAAGGAGGTGGAGACTTTTCCGGGGCCAGGAAATGTAGCTACATTCAGTCTCGGCTGTCAGAGTGACCTGAGAGGGGTCAGGAGCAGAGAGTGAAGGTTGAAACTTAAAAATATGTTCATGCTTAGCACAGGGATATATACACTTGGCAAATCACTGCACTTTGAACTTCTCTTGAAGAAGCTGTTAAAGTACCTCTCCATGGCCTTTCCTGAAAGAGGTCTAATCGATGATTTTTATTGTGTGCACTGATATGGCAGAAGGGGTAGGGTTGGGGTGGTCTTATGAGGATCCCTGAGATCACCTCCTGGAGCCTTGGCGTCCACCTCTGGTCTCCTCAGCTCTCATACACCATGTCCTATGGCCAATCCCACTAATGGCTGCAGAGGGTTCTGCAGCTGTTGTGATTGCAGGAGAGAGAAGGGACCTGCTGGTGCTCAGAAGAAAGGTCAGGATGCTGATGACAGTTTGTTTTAAGGATAAAAAGAGAGAATATACTGGAGTGGGAGCACAAAAAAGAAGTGGAAAGAATTCCAGTGAGAAAACATCCTCTGATCAGGCATGCCAGGAATCAAGTGGACAGAACGCTGGCCTGGGATTCAGGCCCATGAACTGCTCTTGACTTGGGCCCTACAAGTAACAAAATGAATCTGATGTCTAAAGTCAGAAAAGAGGCACAGAGGGAGAGGAACACATTTTGGAGGGTAGGGCACCTTGCAACATACAGGATCTTAGTTTCCCAACCAAGGATCGAATCCATGCCCTTGCATCAGAAGCACAGAGTCTTAGCTGCTGGACCACCAGAGAAGTCCAAAGACAAACGCTTAAGAGCATACAGTAGAACGACACCCTACTCTCCATTTATATAGACATCTAGGAGTTATTAGTTATTCATTACATGCCCATGATGCAAAGCTGTCACACTTACAGGGTTAGTAACTTGTGCCTGGCACAGTGTAGGTACTTGATAAACCTTGTTAAAACAATGATGAGTGATAAAGCTAGGTTTCAAATGCTAACATGATTAGGACAGTAAAGGAGAAATGCGTACAATCACACAATTTTATAGCAGAGCCTGAGAGGGTTCTCTAGTGAGCCAGAGGGGGGGTGAAGGGGTGGAGACTTTTCCGGGGCCAGGAAATGTAGCTACATTCAGTCTCGGCTGTCAGAGTGACCTGAGAGGGTCAGGAGCAGAGAGTGAAGGTTGAAACTTAAAAATATGTTCATGCTTAGCACAGGGATATATACACTTGGCAAATCACTGCACTTTGAACTTCTCTTGAAGAAGCTGTTAAAGTACCTCTCCATGGCCTTTCCTGAAAGAGGTCTAATCGATGATTTTTATTGTGTGCACTGATATGGCAGAAGGGGTAGGGTTGGGGTGGTCTTATGAGGATCCCTGAGATCACCTCCTGGAGCCTTGGCGTCCACCTCTGGTCTCCTCAGCTCTCATACACCATGTCCTATGGCCAATCCCACTAATGGCTGCAGAGGGTTCTGCAGCTGTTGTGATTGCAGGAGATAGAAGGGACCTGCTGGTGCTCAGAAGAAAGGTCAGGATGCTGATGACAGTTTGTTTTAAGGATAAAAAGAGAGAATATACTGGAGTGGGAGCACAAAAAAGAAGTGGAAAGAATTCCAGTGAGAAAACATCCTCTGATCAGGCATGCCAGGAATCAAGTGGACAGAACGCTGGCCTGGGATTCAGGCCCATGAACTGCTCTTGACTTGGGCCCTACAAGTAACAAAATGAATCTGATGTCTAAAGTCAGAAAAGAGGCACAGAGGGAGAGGAACACATTTTGGAGGGTAGGGCACCTTGCAACATACAGGATCTTAGTTTCCCAACCAAGGATCGAATCCATGCCCCTTGCATCAGAAGCACAGAGTCTTAGCTGCTGGACCACCAGAGAAGTCCAAAGACAAACGCTTAAGAGCATACAGTAGAACGACACCCTACTCTCCATTTATATAGACATCTAGGAGTTATTAGTTATTCATTACATGCCCATGATGCAAAGCTGTCACACTTACAGGGTTAGTAACTTGTGCCTGGCACAGTGTAGGTACTTGATAAACCTTGTTAAAACAATGATGAGTGATAAAGCTAGGTTTCAAATGCTAACATGATTAGGACAGTAAAGGAGAAATGCGTACAATCACACAATTTTTTTATACTCTGCCCAAAGTATGTTGAAAGTGAGAAGACTGGCAGAGCTTAAGATGAAGATTCATGAGTGGAGACAGTGGAAATGAGGAGAAGGAGGACAGCAATTAACATTTACTGAGAGTGACGACCATATGCTAGGCATCATGTTTAGTCCTTTTTGTGGATTGTCTCATTAAAGGTAGGGTTGGCCTTCCAAACATTCATTATCAGAGATCATGTATATAATCTTTTTATTTCATTTATTTCAACTCCCCCTTCACTCCCCACCTCTCCTTTCCATCTATAGTACCCCTCTTCTGTTCCCTTCATTCATTTCCTCCTCTCCCTCCTACCCCTGTCTCTCAATCATCAACACTGAAATCGAGGTCTTAAATTGCCTCATCAAGACCAGAAACTAGTTTCAAGTTCCAGCTTTGCTCCTTTACCAGCTATGTGACATCAGACAAATTGCTTAATCTCTCCGGACTTGTTGCCTCATGAGAAATAATTCTGTAAGCAGTATTCATAATCCATCTGTTACTAATTTGGTTCAGCAAATAAGTTGTCACATCTGCCATAACCTGTATCTTCAATGCTCTTACTAACAATTCCCAAACAAGAAATCAGGGTGTTGCACGTGAAGTGGTTACATATGAGAGCTAATCTGGATGCGAGCAGCATCCTGAAAGCTGAACAACAAAGACTGTGGGCATTCTTGCAGAACACTATTACTTCTTCCTGTTGTTTAAGTCAAAAAATTAAAATAAAGGTCTTTTTCTTTACTTCTGTTCCTTGGTTAGCTATCACTCCATTGATCTGCTCTCCTTTTCAGCAAAACTCTATGAAAAAGTTGTGTATACTTTCTGTAACCTATTTTTCTCCTCACACTCTCTCTTCAGCCATCAAGTCTTTGCCCTGGTAGTCTACAAAACTATTCCTGGCAAGGTCAACTATGATTTCTACATTGCTGCGTCTGACAATCAGTTATCATGGCATTCAATCCCTCCTCTTTGTCTCTTTACTTGGTTCCCAGGATGGCATACTCTGCTGGTATAACTTTCTGATTGGTCCCTTTTAGCTTCCTTTGCTGCTTTCTCTTTTTCCCTTTGACCTTTTTTTTTTTTTTTAATCTGTTTACTTTTGGCTATTCTGGGTTTTCACTGCTGCTGCAGGCTCTTCTCTAGTTGCAGGGAGTGGGGGCTACTCTAAAGTTGGGGTGAACAGGCTTCTTGTTGCAGTGACCTCTCTTGTTGTGGAACTCGGGCTCTAGGACACACGGGCTTCAGTAGTTGTGACACATGAGCTCAATAGTTGCAGTTCCAAGACTCTAGAGCACAGGCTCAATAATTGCGGTCAAGGGCTTAGTTGTTCACATCTATAGTACCCCTCTTCTGTTCCCTTCATTCATTTCCTCCTCTCCCTCCTACCCCTGTCTCTCAATCATCAACACTGAAATCGAGGTCTTAAATTGCCTCATCAAGACCAGAAACTAGTTTCAAGTTCCAGCTTTGCTCCTTTACCAGCTATGTGACATCAGACAAATTGCTTAATCTCTCCGGACTTGTTGCCTCATGAGAAATAATTCTGTAAGCAGTATTCATAATCCATCTGTTACTAATTTGGTTCAGCAAATAAGTTGTCACATCTGCCATAACCTGTATCTTCAATGCTCTTACTAACAATTCCCAAACAAGAAATCAGGGTGTTGCACGTGAAGTGGTTACATATGAGAGCTAATCTGGATGCGAGCAGCATCCTGAAAGCTGAACAACAAAGACTGTGGGCATTCTTGCAGAACACTATTACTTCTTCCTGTTGTTTAAGTCAAAAAATTAAAATAAAGGTCTTTTTCTTTACTTCTGTTCCTTGGTTAGCTATCACTCCATTGATCTGCTCTCCTTTTCAGCAAAACTCTATGAAAAAGTTGTGTATACTTTCTGTAACCTATTTTTCTCCTCACACTCTCTCTTCAGCCATCAAGTCTTTGCCCTGGTAGTCTACAAAACTATTCCTGGCAAGGTCAACTATGATTTCTACATTGCTGCGTCTGACAATCAGTTATCATGGCATTCAATCCCTCCTCTTTGTCTCTTTACTTGGTTCCCAGGATGGCATACTCTGCTGGTATAACTTTCTGATTGGTCCCTTTTAGCTTCCTTTGCTGCTTTCTCTTTTTCCCTTTGACCTTTTTTTTTTTTTTAATCTGTTTACTTTTGGCTATTCTGGGTTTTCACTGCTGCTGCAGGCTCTTCTCTAGTTGCAGGGAGTGGGGGCTACTCTAAAGTTGGGGTGAACAGGCTTCTTGTTGCAGTGACCTCTCTTGTTGTGGAACTCGGGCTCTAGGACACACGGGCTTCAGTAGTTGTGACACATGAGCTCAATAGTTGCAGTTCCAAGACTCTAGAGCACAGGCTCAATAATTGCGGTCAAGGGCTTAGTTGTTCTGCAGCATGTGGGATTTTCCCAGATCAGGGATTGAACCCGTGTCTCCTGCATTGGCTGATGAACTCTCTACCACTGAGCTACCATGAAAGCCCTTCCCTTCAACTTTTAAACACTAGAGTACCCCAGGTTAATAGATACTTGAACCCCTTTTCTGTCTACACTCACTCACTGGTAATCTTGTCAATGGCTTTAAATATCATCTTTGTGACTCCAGTGGCTTTAAATATCAATGGCTTTAAATACCATCTTTATGACTTTAAATATCCAATGGCTTTAAATATCATCTTTATGACTCTCAAACTTGGTCTCAAGCTCAGACCTTGTTCCTTAATTCCAGACTCAGGTATGCAACTGACTACTCAGTGTCTGTATTTAAATGTCCATAGATCACACAAATCTAGTACCTCCTAAATTGGACTTCCCTCTCTTCCCCCAAAGCCAATACTATCTGTAGTCTTCCTTATTTCACTTGATAGCAACTCCATCCTTCCAGTTTCTCAAGTCACAAGTCTTGGAGGTTTTCTTGATCCTCCTTCTGTCACACACTACATCCAGTGTGTTAGGAAATCCTTTTGGCTGTATCTAGAAAATATACACTCTGGCCCTGAATCATGTGGCTCCTTATCATCTCTCTGACATCCTCTCTTGCTCTTCTCTCCCCTTCCTCTCCCTGTTCCAGCTGCATTGACCTCCTTTCTGGACCTCAGACGTGCTAGCCTCTCCCACACCCAACCTTGGACTGGTTCTTCCCTCTGTCTAACATGCTGTTTGCCCAGATATCTTCAGAGCTCACACTGGCCATCACCTCAGGTCTTTGCTCAGATGTCACCCATTCAACAAAGACTTTCATGAACACCCCAATTACAATTACAGCTGCAGTTTACCCTTGAGCCGCACAGGTTTGAACTGTGTGGGTCCATTTAAATGGGACTTTTTCCAATATTGAATACTGCAGTACTACACAATTGGCTGGTTGGTGAAGTCTGGGGATGTGGAATCCCAGATCTGGAGAAACCAAATATTTGGAGGTTGGAGCCTCTCTTGTTGTGGAACTCGGGCTCTAGGACACACGGGCTTCAGTAGTTGTGGCACATGAGCTCAATAGTTGCAGTTCCAAGACTCTAGAGCACAGGCTCAATAATTGCGGTCAAGGGCTTAGTTGTTCTGCAGCATGTGGGATTTTCCCAGATCAGGGATTGAACCCGTGTCTCCTGCATTGGCTGATGAACTCTCTACCACTGAGCTACCATGAAAGCCCTTCCCTTCAACTTTTAAACACTAGAGTACCCAAGGTTAATAGATACTTGAACCCCTTTTCTGTCTACACTCACTCACTGGTAATCTTGTCAATGGCTTTAAATATCATCTTTGTGACTCCAGTGGCTTTAAATATCAATGGCTTTAAATACCATCTTTATGACTTTAAATATCCAATGGCTTTAAATATCATCTTTATGACTCTCAAACTTGGTCTCAAGCTCAGACCTTGTTCCTTAATTCCAGACTCAGGTATGCAACTGACTACTCAGTGTCTGTATTTAAATGTCCATAGATCACACAAATCTAGTACCTCCTAAATTGGACTTCCCTCTCTTCCCCCAAAGCCAATACTATCTGTAGTCTTCCTTATTTCACTTGATAGCAACTCCATCCTTCCAGTTTCTCAAGTCACAAGTCTTGGAGGTTTTCTTGATCCTCCTTCTGTCACACACTACATCCAGTGTGTTAGGAAATCCTTTTGGCTGTATCTAGAAAATATACACTCTGGCCCTGAATCATGTGGCTCCTTATCATCTCTCTGACATCCTCTCTTGCTCTTCTCTCCCCTTCCTCTCCCTGTTCCAGCTGCATTGACCTCCTTTCTGGACCTCAGACGTGCTAGCCTCTCCCACACCCAACCTTGGACTGGTTCTTCCCTCTGTCTAACATGCTGTTTGCCCAGATATCTTCAGAGCTCACACTGGCCATCACCTCAGGTCTTTGCTCAGATGTCACCCATTCAACAAAGACTTCCATGAACACCCCAATTACAATTACAGCTGCAGTTTACCCTTGAGCCGCACAGGTTTGAACTGTGTGGGTCCATTTAAATGGGGACTTTTTTCCAATATTGAATACTGCAGTACTACACAATTGGCTGGTTGGTGAAGTCTGGGGATGTGGAATCCCAGATCTGGAGAAACCAAATATTTGGAGGTTGGACTATAAATTGTATGTGGATTTTCTACTGTGTGAAGGGTTGGTACCCCTACCACCTGTGTTGTTCAAGGGCCAACTGTATCTCTCCCTTATTCTATTCTATTTTTTTTACAAGAATTTATTATTTTTAACATATTACATAATTTACTCATAATTTCTATGGCTTATTTTTTGTCACTCCTACCAGAACATAAATTGCATGAAGCAGGGACCTTCATCTGTTTGGTTGACCTTTGAGCACCTTTAATAGTGTCCAGGTGGGAATTCCCTAGCAGTCCAGTGGTTAAGACTCCACGCTTCCATTGCAGGATGCATGGGTTCAATCCCTGGTCAGGGAACTAAGATTCCACATTCTATGCCATGCAGCCAAAAATAAAAACAAAAACAAACCACATAGTGCCCATGTTACAATAATAGCTCAATAAATATTACTGAAGTGAATGAATGAATCACTAATCTTGTATGTTGTGAAACAGCTTGATGTTGTTTTCTCATGCCCTGTATAAAATCCTTCTTAGGGCTTCCCTGGTGGTCCAGTGGGTAAAGAGTCTGCCTTGCAATGCAAGGGGCACCAGTTCAATCCCTGGCCTGGGAAGATCCCATGTGCTGTGGATTAGCTGGACCAGTGTGTCCAATTACGAGCCAGTGCTCTGGAGGGCATGCGCCCAGAGTTGGTGCTCTGCAACAAAAGAGGCCACTGCAATGGGTGGCCCACACAGGCTGAAGAATAAAGATGGATAAAAATAAATAAACAAAAAATCAAAAAAAGAGGCCAAAATTAAAATTAAAAAAAAATCCTTCCTTAATGTCTTCAGAAAGCAATGGATTGACTGGTTTGATCAGGTTTTTCTTTAACCTTCACCTTTGAAGCTGGTTGAATGGATTAAATGAGGTGCAGTAAATAAAAGAACTTGAGCTCAGTAAAATATGATGCAAATTGGAGAAATAATGCTGATTTCCATGTGATCCCTCCCATGCTGTGTTCTTGGTGACTGATAAGAGGGTAACAGTGCTTTACAGTCAATAAATTCTTCATTGAATTCTTGTTCAAGGTCATGGAATATTGATTCTCTTGTGGCAAACTCGTAAGAATTATGATTCAGTCACTGTAAATTCCCTACTCGTCAACAAAGACTATGCAAGTGAAAAGGCAAGGACAAGACGAACTACAGCCCAAGACAACACTTGACATTTGCAAAGAGGAAATGGAACTTCATAGAGCCAAGAGCAAGTGTGTGGATCTCATTGCTCCTGGTGGAAGTGCATATGCTAAAAATATAAATGGGAGAAATGCGATGGTCCCTACATCCCTCTCAGATGGCTGAGGCCATCTGGGGTCATAGCCCTTCTATTCAAGCATAACTCAGGGGAGGACACCCAGCTTATCCACCACCTGTTTCTTGGTTTCAGTGACAGAAACAGAGCCTGGTTTGGCTGGCTCACGACCTGACTCAGCCCTCCGGAAGGTTCTTATGGCTCTGAGGGAGTTTTCAAAGGCGACTGCTGGGCCAGTAGGAGAGGATGTGAGTGTGTGGTGGAGGAGGCACATGTTCAGAGGGGAGTCTATGCCTGGTGGTCCAGGCAGTGGGATTAGGATTGCCCCTCAGGCTCTCTCCTTATAGAGCCAAGAGTCAGGGTGGGGCGGAAGCAGGCCCAGCCAGGTGGCACCGCCTGGCATGTGTCTATTTTGGGGCTGACACAAATGCTCGCCTGAGGGACTTCCTGATAGAACTGATAGGAGACTCAGGGAACCCAACACTGGCAAACTATCTGGTCAGGGGAGTCCCTATAATGGTGTGTATGTGTAAACTCCACTCTCCTGCTAACCCTTCCATTTTAAAAAAGGCTAGAATAGTGGTGTCAGGCAATTGGTTTTTGCCACTTTGTAGATGAAGATCTTGGGCAAATTGCTTGAGATTTCTGAGTCTTAGTTTCCTACTCTGTTAAATAGGTTAATAACAATATTCAATCCAGAGGATTGTTGTGAGAACTTATAAGGAAGTTAGGTAGGGCCTGTCACGTACTTGTCATATAGTAAATGAGAACCACAAAGAAAGTAACTGAAATCTGAAGGACTGGCAGAGAAGAGAGGAAGCCTCAAGCAGCCAGGCCCCGACCTTGGACTGTGTATGTGATGCCCTCTGGAGCCCTCTGAGTTTCACAGCCACCCACTGCTGAGGCAGTTCAGTGAAACTTTACTGAACACCTACAGCAATGCACAAAGTATTGCCCTTTGGAGTCTAGAGATGGAAAGGAAAAGCCCACATTTCTATGTCAAGGAATCCACTATGCCAAAAAAAACAGGAAGAAAACCAAATTGTTAGAGACATGTGCGTAGCCACCACAGTAGAAGGAATAGAAGAGGCACGCAGGCAATGTGTGGGGGTGGAAGTTGGTGAGGTCAGTCTGGGCAGGCCTCAGAGGAAGTGAGATGCCACAGCCTCCTCTGGATGAGAGAAGTGCATTTCAGATAGAGGCGACAATAGGGGCCAAGGCACAGCCGTGCAAACCTCGTGGTGTGTTTAAGGAAGTACTAGTATTTCAGCATGGCTGGTGTGAGCAGGAAGTGCAAGGCAGAGGCTGGAGATGGACCTCCAGGATGTCACTAAAGGTCTTAAGGTACTCTGTAAGAAGCGAGGACTTCTAGCCTGTGGTCACTGGGTCTTCTGGAAGAGTTTAGGCATAGGAGTGACATGCCCCCCTCTCAGGAGTCGGCCTCTCCCCTCCCCACCCCTCCTCTGCCAGGCACTTCTTCCACTGGAGGAGATGCTCTCATCCCAGGCATTGAACTGGTGGTGGTTCAAAGGTCTGATAGGAGAGGGGAGAGACAGAAGTACGGACATTGCTGGGTTACAGTAGCATGGGCTGGGGCAGTGCTGCCATGGGGCTCCCTGTTACCTGGAAGACCCCCTCCTCAGAGGGATGCAGCGATTCCCACTCGGGAGAGTCCATGAACTGGTAAGGGAAGATGTAGTGCAGAAACTGCCCGTCCTGGCTCACACGAACCCTGGCAAAGGGAGAGAAGAGACTGTGTGGGAAAAGGGAAGTGGCCACTTGAAGCCTCTCTGAAATCTAAATCACGTGTTAAAAAAGTGAAAAATAATTCAGATTCAGAATGGGCTTTTTCCTCTTTCCTCTAGAAAACTTAGAGTCTCAACTTCAACCTCTCTTCTAAAGTGAATTATACCAGGAAAGAAAAATCGATCAGGCAAAGGGGAGAGATCAAAAAGATGTTCAAGGTACATTTGGAATGAGCTATTGCTCCACTTTTTCTGGAGCTTTATTGGCTAAGTAAACATGTATGGAGCACCGTCTGTGTTCCCGGAAGTCTGGGAATGCAGAGATGATCTGATCCTTTTTTCTTTCTTTTTTTTTTAACTTTTTGGCCACATTATGTGGCAACTGCTAGACTACCAGAAAGTCCCAGTGCTTTGATCTTTACCTTTCAGGATTTCACAATTTACTAGAAGTCACAGGCACATAAATAACTGGATGTAAGTCACCATGTGCTATTGTGAGACAGGAGACTGGAGGAGGAGAGAGCCTAGTTCTCTCCCAGTGGCAGACTTCTCAGAGACGACGTTTGAGCTAATTTTTGAAGGATGTATAGGATATTGAGAAACAGATCAGAATGAGGATGAGAATCTCAGAAATCCAGTGTGAAATTCTGTTTTCCAATATCAGCTTTCCCCCTTCCTCCATAGTACTGGAATGTTTTTAGCTCGGCTCATGGCTGCTGGACTAGATTGTTTCTCTACCTTCCTTGCAGCTGAGTAGAGCCATGCACTTAAGTTCTGGCCAAGGGGATGTTAGCACTCCACATCTTGCTCCTAGGGAATCCCTAGATACATAAGTATGTGTGCAAATTACCAATGACCACTATCAGTTAATTAACTATTATGTATTATCTGACAACTTAAACATGGAAAATAGGAAAGGGGCTTCCCCTGGTGGATACCGCCTTGCAGTGCAAGGCGCGGTTCGATCCCTGGCCTAGCATGGGCTGGGGCAGTGCTGCCATGGGGCTCCCTGTTACCTGGAAGACCCCCTCCTCAGAGGGATGCAGCGATTCCCACTCGGGAGAGTCCATGAACTGGTAAGGGAAGATGTAGTGCAGAAACTGCCCGTCCTGGCTCACACGAACCCTGGCAAAGGGAGAGAAGAGACCGTGTGGGAAAAGGGAAGTGGCCACTTGAAGCCTCTCTGAAATCTAAATCACGTGTTAAAAAAGTGAAAAATAATTCAGATTCAGAATGGGCTTTTTCCTCTTTCCTCTAGAAAACTTAGAGTCTCAACTTCAACCTCTCTTCTAAAGTGAATTATACCAGGAAAGAAAAATCGATCAGGCAAAGGGGAGAGATCAAAAAGATGTTCAAGGTACATTTGGAATGAGCTATTGCTCCACTTTTTCTGGAGCTTTATTGGCTAAGTAAACATGTATGGAGCACCGTCTGTGTTCCCGGAAGTCTGGGAATGCAGAGATGATCTGATCCTTTTTTCTTTTTTTTTTTAACTTTTTGGCCACATTATGTGGCAACTGCTAGACTACCAGAAAGTCCCAGTGCTTTGATCTTTACCTTTCAGGATTTCACAATTTAGTAGAAGTCACAGGCACATAAATAACTGGATGTAAGTCACCATGTGCTATTGTGAGACAGGAGACTGGAGGAGGAGAGAGCCTAGTTCTCTCCCAGTGGCAGACTTCTCAGAGACGACGTTTGAGCTAATTTTTGAAGGATGTATAGGATATTGAGAAACAGATCAGAATGAGGATGAGAATCTCAGAAATCCAGTGTGAAATTCTGTTTTCCAATATCAGCTTTCCCCCTTCCTCCATAGTACTGGAATGTTTTTAGCTCGGCTCATGGCTGCTGGACTAGATTGTTTCTCTACCTTCCTTGCAGCTGAGTAGAGCCATGCAATTAAGTTCTGGCCAAGGGGATGTTAGCACTCCACATCTTGCTCCTAGGGAATCCCTAGATACATAAGTATGTGTGCAAATTACCAATGACCACTATCAGTTAATTAACTATTATGTATTATCTGACAACTTAAACGTGGAAAATAGGAAAGGGGCTTCCCCTGGTGGACCAGTGGGTAAGGATACCGCCTTGCAGTGCAAGGGGCGCCGGTTCGATCCCTGGCCTGGGAAGATCCCACGTGCTGCGGAGTGGCTGGACTGATGTGTCCAATTACCGAGCTGGAGCTTTGGGGCGCATGCACCCAGAGCCGGCGCTCTGCAACGACAGAGGCCACTATGATGGGAGGCCCACAGGAGCCAAAGAACAAAGACGGATGAAAATAGATAAATGAAAGACCAATAGAAGTGGCCCGCCCGTTCCCCTCCCTCCCCAGCTCACCCCCCAAAAGATAAATAAATAAAATAAATGTTTCAAAAAAAAAAAAAAAGAAAATAGGAAAGGATGTAGGTCTCAGACTTAGCCAAGGATGTGGTGTCAACCTACCAGAAACACACTTGCTCCTACAAGACCAATCAATATGTGTAGATAGCCAGCAGAATTTCTCTTAGTAATGAAAGAATGCAAGAGAAAATGAAGTGCTGTGTGCTCCTAGCTCATGCTCTTTACATACTCTGTCCCCTCTAGCTGCCTCTCTTCCCAATTCCCACTTTCTCCTCAGGCCTCCGATTAAACATTCCTTCCTCTAGGAAGTATTTTCTGGCCCCTTCAGAAAAGTTAAGGTCCATTGCTTATATGCTCTCATTTCACTTTGCTTTTCTCCTTGGAAATACTATGCCTATCATTTACCACTATGTTAAACATGTATTGGTGACTCTCTTGATAGACTCTAAGTTCCATTAGTGAAAGGGGAATGTTTTTCAATTTTTAGCTTGAGATCTCTGATCTCTAGCCCTCTTAATAAATATTTTTGGAAAAGGGGAGGGAAGAAGGGAGAAGGGAAAGGAAGAGGAACAGAAAATCAAACAGATGAACTCACTGTGTAACCATATAGGGGACCAAAACCTCAAGGAAAAGGTTCTCTAACAAGGGAAGAAAGACAACAGGAGAAAATAAAGCTGCTACCACAAACATCAGATCCTCCCATCCTTTCCCTATGCAAAGAATATGGCCACCCAACAAGCCACTGAGGAGAGACAAGACTTTAGAGTGTGAGTAACATCAAATGAGGGCTTCCCAGGTAGCTCAGTGGTAAAGAATCCACCAGTCAATGCAGGAGATGTGGGTTTGATCCCTGGATAGGGAAGATCTCCTGGAGAAGGAAATGGCAACCCACTCCAGTATTCTTGCCTGGGAAATCCTATGGACAGAGGAGCTTGGCAGGCTACAGTCCATGGGGTCACAAAAGAGTTGGACACAACTTAGTGACTAAACAACATCTAATGAGCCTTCATTGCTCCATGAAGCCATTCACATTGTATACTGTATCCTTTATCATTTGAGTCTCCTCTTTCTCCTTGATCTCCTGATAATAGGTAATTTCTTCCTCCATGAATAGCTTGAATAGCTAGCTGCCTCTTCAGGAGGCTGTGCATGTGGGAGTTTATGCTTAGGACTGAATATGAAAGAAACTCTCCAGCAGTAAGCACAGCTTAACAGGGTGATGGACTTTGAAGAAATCACTGCCTTTCTGAGTCTTGAAAGGGACTGATTTCATTATGAAAATAAAACAGAAAGGATGTCTGGGGCTTTAGCAAAGGGCTCCAGATGAGAGTATGCATATGAACTGGGGAGGTCTCCCCAGGAAGCCCCCACTTCTCAGCATGCAGTTTTTTCCTGCTGCTTCAAGGTGTTTGGTACCTCACCAGCCAAAGATAATGATGATTCTCCTTTAAAGCTGAGAGCTGTTTATAGACCCCTTCAGAAAAGTTAAGGTCCATTGCTTATATGCTCTCATTTCACTTTGCTTTTCTCCTTGGAAATACTATGCCTATCATTTACCACTATGTTAAACATGTATTGGTGACTCTCTTGATAGACTCTAAGTTCCATTAGTGAAAGGGGAATGTTTTTCAATTTTTAGCTTGAGATCTCTGATCTCTAGCCCTCTTAATAAATATTTTTGGAAAAGGGGAGGGAAGAAGGGAGAAGGGAAAGGAAGAGGAACAGAAAATCAAACAGATGAACTCACTGTGTAACCATATAGGGGACCAAAACCTCAAGGAAAAGGTTCTCTAACAAGGGAAGAAAGACAACAGGAGAAAATAAAGCTGCTACCACAAACATCAGATCCTCCCATCCTTTCCCTATGCAAAGAATATGGCCACCCAACAAGCCACTGAGGAGAGACAAGACTTTAGAGTGTGAGTAACATCAAATGAGGGGCTTCCCAGGTAGCTCAGTGGTAAAGAATCCACCAGTCAATGCAGGAGATGTGGGTTTGATCCCTGGATAGGGAAGATCTCCTGGAGAAGGAAATGGCAACCCACTCCAGTATTCTTGCCTGGGAAATCCTATGGACAGAGGAGCTTGGCAGGCTACAGTCCATGGGGTCACAAAAGAGTTGGACACAACTTAGTGACTAAACAACATCTAATGAGCCTTCATTGCTCCATGAAGCCATTCACATTGTATACTGTATCCTTTATCATTTGAGTCTCCTCTTTCTCCTTGATCTCCTGATAATAGGTAATTTCTTCCTCCATGAATAGCTTGAATAGCTAGCTGCCTCTTCAGGAGGCTGTGCATGTGGGAGTTTATGCTTAGGACTGAATATGAAAGAAACTCTCCAGCAGTAAGCACAGCTTAACAGGGTGATGGACTTTGAAGAAATCACTGCCTTTCTGAGTCTTGAAAGGGACTGATTTCATTATGAAAATAAAACAGAAAGGATGTCTGGGGCTTTAGCAAAGGGCTCCAGATGAGAGTATGCATATGAACTGGGGAGGTCTCCCCAGGAAGCCCCCACTTCTCAGCATGCAGTTTTTTCCTGCTGCTTCAAGGTGTTTGGTACCTCACCAGCCAAAGATAATGATGATTCTCCTTTAAAGCTGAGAGCTGTTTATAGACTAAAAGTCCCTTCCCCCAACTCCAACTTAGCATGGTTGAGACAGGATGATGTTGAAAGATATTAGAACAAAACTCTTACTCCAAACCTTGGAAAGCAAGAAAAATATCAAAGGTATCTAATTTTTGACTCAGGTTTTTGATACTAAGTATACTAAGAAAAGCCACACTGAGGGGGCAAGCACCTCTCTCCTCTTGACAGGGACATGGTCTTCTGCAAGTTCATGGTAAATCCATCATATAAAAGATACCTGAATGATATAACAATTATGATGTCCTTCATGAGCACCATACAGTACAAGAGGTGTTTATCCTACCTGTCTCCATCTCCTCCTTTGAACAGAGATGCTAGGAGATGCAAACAATGTCATGGGTCTCATGAATTAGGATGTTTCCTAAACCATCCTTATTTTAAGTATGGAACTGTACGTGGCAAACATTTTGACAACAATCATATTTGTATTTACACATGTGTTTGTTTATAAATACATTTATTTATACTTCAGCCATAAATGACATGAAATATCATAAAACCTCAAAGCTCATTTGACCCAGGGCCTCAGCATTCAAACAAAATAAAAACATGTGTATATTACACTTTGATTCTATACTTTAATACATAAATGCATGGTATCTACCTTGCTAGTAGTAGTTGTTATGGTAGTACCATCATCATTGATGTCAAACTCTTTTTTTTCCCACTGTATGACTAGCAGTCTTATCTGGTTTCTTTCTTTTTTTGTTCTTTTCCCTTTTTCTTTCTTTCTTTTTTGGGAATCAGAGCCTTATTATTACTTTCCTATCTTTCTCTTGGTCTCAGAAAAGCAGGAAAGAATGAATTAAGGACAAATCTTTTGAAATATTCTACTTGCTTTCCAACAGAGTCAGCCCTAGTATATACCAGGTTAAGATGCTTACTGTCAGGTGCTTTAGCTTGACATACAAGGGCAATATTTCAAAGAATTCACAATTTCCTATCAAATGTGCAGCACAGAGCTCCATAGTATCTGTTCAGAAGAGATCAATCAATGGTCAACACTTGCAAGCAGGCTAATCCTGACAAAGCCCATTTCTGCTAAGGTCTGACTGTCAGCCTCCTTAGAAGGTGTCAGCCAGGTATCTCCACCATATCCTCAAAGAGACATGCATGGGCAGCACTACTCTTCCCTCACTGTCTGGCCCTCAGGTTTATAGCAGTTTACTTCTTTTTTTTTTTTTTAAGACAGGCAGGATAAAAGTCTATTCGAGTTGCGCGAAGAGAGAGCACTTTACTTCTTGGTCTGTAAGAACCTCAATAGAACAACTGGGAATGGAAATGTGGACAAGGATAACCTGTTGCATTGTTGTTTAGTCACTAAGTTGTCTCTGACTTTTTTGCGACTCCATGGACTGTAACCCTTCAGGCTCCTCTGTCCCTGGAATTTCCCAGGCAAGAATACTGGAGTGGGTAGCCATTTCCTTCTCCAGGGGATTTCCCAACTCAGGGATCAAATTCGTTATCTACTTCATTGGCAGGTCTTTGCCACTGAGCCAGCAGAGAAGCCCATTCCTGCTCCATACCTGGGTATATACAGAATGGCTTTACCAAAGAGTCTGTATAGAATATTCCCCAACATTTCTGATGGTCCGATGGGAGCAAGGGTGACAGGAAACCTCTGTTTTGGCACTATTCCTTATACATATTTGGCACTTAGCAAATGTTGACTGCATGTGGAAGAAACTAATTAATCTTATTGGAATGTTCCATTTTCCAAAGCTTACAGAGATACTGCTGCAGTTCGGGCACAACACACTGGCTGTATGTGTGTGGTGTAATTTCAGACCCAGGCTCAAGGAACACCTCACATCTCCCAGTGGCAAGTGTACTCACAATTCCTCCTGCCAACCACGGTGCCTCATGAGCTAGTTTCCCCCTGAAAAATGCTAAGAAAGGGGAACCAAGTGTATGCTTAGAAAAATCTATTTTGGTTTGTTTGATTCCCCACATCCTTCCTCAATAGAAGAGATACGAAATGGAAAGGGAGGCACTGGAAAATAAGAACCATGGGTGTGGGGAAGAAATGCGGGGTAGTAACGGAGCAGCTTACCGGCCAGAGAGCAGCAGGGACAGGCGGTCAATGGGTGTCTCACCCTCCACGGCATAAGTCTGCTCTGTGGCTAGAGTCAAGACCTGCTCCTTGCAGCAGCGCACAATCTCCTTGTACATGGGCAAGGGCACCTGCAGCGGCAGGCACAGCGTCTTGTAGAGCAGCTCCAACTCCTCGGGGAGGGTGTGCTCACGCAGGCGGTATACCAGGTGTGCCAGCTGGAGCATGCAGGCCATTGCCAGCAGGACGCTCCAGAGCACAATGTCCAGGCCACAGGCACCAAACCAGCCCCAGAACACACAGCAAAAGTAGCCTGTGCCCAGGAAGCCAAAGAGGTAGAAGCACCCATACACCCCACTGCCGCCCATGAAGCCCAGGAGCAGGAAGCAGTTGGCCAGGTGGTAGACAGCCCCTTCCAGGTCCTGCCTCCAGGCAATACACGGTGGCCCATGCCAGAGGAGCTGGTCCTCGGTGCTGCTGTTGCTGCTCATCTTCGGGCCTCAAAGCCTGTCGGGCTCTAAGACTGTCCCCACATGGGAAATTCAAGAAATGGGTTAACCAGTCCTCCCGGCTGTTGTCTCAGCTCCAGCTTCTCCCCACCAACTCCACCTTTCCCAGGAGGAATACTTCCGGTATCTTTGGGAATGAATGGCAGAACATCATACACTTCATGGAGAACTGCAAACTTTTCTTTCTCTTTCCCTCAGCAAGGCTCTGGCCCTCCTGGCAGAGCTCTGAGCTCTGAGTGTCCTTGGCTCCAAATTTCTTAGGACAGTCTTCACATTTGGCTCTTCCCGAAAACCTAAATTGTCCTGAGAAAAAGATAGGATTATGGGGCCGAAAACTTCAGCAGTAAGGGATAAGAAATCAACCACATCCTGCTCTCTGTTGTTCCCAAACAGAATGAGGAGTGCCCAGCACGGGAGGCACATTTGTGCTCCATTTGGAATGCATCTCTCTTGGCACCGGAAGAAAGGGTGACCCCAGACGGATACCATGTTTGGAATTGGAATCCAAGAGGTACTGGCAGTGAGAAAAAACAGGCCAGGCACACAGGCAGGCTGGCAGAGCACTTAACATACCTCCCCAGAGGACAAGATAAGGCCTGGGCAAGAGAGGCAAGTCAGAGGAAGGGGCCGAGAGGGTGGACAAAGTGAAAGTGAGCACAGAATTTACTGTCACACCTTGGGCAGGACACTGTCCAGACCGAGCAGCGCACAATCTCCTTGTAGGCGGGGCATGCAGGCCAGTCTTGTAGAGCAGCTCCAACTCCTCGGGGAGGGTGTGCTCACGCAGGCGGTATACCAGGTGTGCCAGCTGGAGCATGCAGGCCATTGCCAGCAGGACGCTCCAGAGCACAATGTCCAGGCCACAGGCACCAAACCAGCCCCAGAACACACAGCAAAAGTAGCCTGTGCCCAGGAAGCCAAAGAGGTAGAAGCACCCATACACCCCACTGCCGCCCATGAAGCCCAGGAGCAGGAAGCAGTTGGCCAGGTGGTAGACAGCCCCTTCCAGGTCCTGCCTCCAGGCAATACACGGTGGCCCATGCCAGAGGAGCTGGTCCTCGGTGCTGCTGTTGCTGCTCATCTTCGGGCCTCAAAGCCTGTCGGGCTCTAAGACTGTCCCCACATGGGAAATTCAAGAAATGGGTTAACCAGTCCTCCCGGCTGTTGTCTCAGCTCCAGCTTCTCCCCACCAACTCCACCTTTCCCAGGAGGAATACTTCCGGTATCTTTGGGAATGAATGGCAGAACATCATACACTTCATGGAGAACTGCAAACTTTTCTTTCTCTTTCCCTCAGCAAGGCTCTGGCCCTCCTGGCAGAGCTCTGAGCTCTGAGTGTCCTTGGCTCCAAATTTCTTAGGACAGTCTTCACATTTGGCTCTTCGCAGAAAACCTAAATTGTCCTGAGAAAAAGATAGGATTATGGGGCCGAAAACTTCAGCAGTAAGGGATAAGAAATCAACCACATCCTGCTCTCTGTTGTTCCCAAACAGAATGAGGAGTGCCCAGCACGGGAGGCACATTTGTGCTCCATTTGGAATGCATCTCTCTTGGCACCGGAAGAAAGGGTGACCCCAGACGGATACCATGTTTGGAATTGGAATCCAAGAGGTACTGGCAGTGAGAAAAAACAGGCCAGGCACACAGGCAGGCTGGCAGAGCACTTAACATACCTCCCCAGAGGACAAGATAAGGCCTGGGCAAGAGAGGCAAGTCAGAGGAAGGGGCCGAGAGGGTGGACAAAGTGAAAGTGAGCACAGAATTTACTGTCACACCTTGGGCAGGACACTGTCCAGACCCCTTCTGAGGAGGGTTGGGGGCTCTCCTGAGGTAGGAGGACGCATCAAGGTCGGAAAGTAGGGGACTATTATCAGAAAAAATCCTAACAGTGAGAATTGGGAAACCCCTTGAAGGCCTTTATGAAGCCACACTGGAAATATCAGCAGGCATTTATTTGACATTCATTAAACAAAAATAGCTATGTAAAGCAGCTTTTGAATTCTGGCTTTCTCCTGCATGTATCTGGATCTAGTCATATTTAATACAATGGTAATAGATTGCGCATAACATCAGTCCACGCACCCCAGTACTGGCAAATCATAATAACCATCATCTATTAAACACCTACCAAAAAAAAAACCCTACAAAGTACCAGGTCTAGATTGATTGTTTTGTACATGTATGATTTAGTAATCACATATATCCCAAATAAATACTATCTTCCTAGATTGGACAGAAACTGAGGTTTAGAGAGATAACAAGATCCCACAGTTGGTAAGTGACAGAGACAGAATTTGATCTCATCTATCAGACTTACAGCTGTGTCCCAAGTAGTCTGCACAGTAAGTGGAAATACAGAACTAGATCCATGACTTCTAACTCTACTCCTCTCAGAGAGTCTGAGGACATCCTGGAATTTCTGGATGACCCTGGTGTCCACTTTGGATCACAAGTTAAAATCTGGGAATATGCAGACACTAAACTAAGAACTGTCCCTCTGGCTTCCGAATGACCCCTTGATTCTGTTTCCTTACTACCATTACTCCTACAGGCCTTGAGGTCTGTGGGAAAGTGTTGGGGCGGGAGAGGAGCACCCCGTAACCTCCCAGAATTATTCTAGCACTCAACCCACAGAGACCTTTATTAAACTGCTGGTAACTAAAATTAGTGAGAAATTAGGAATTGTCAAATATGTTGAGAAGTAGAAGTTTTCAACTCATGACATATTGAGTGCCTGCTATGAACCAAGCACTGAGAGAATCAAAAATTCCCAAGAGCTGTTGCTATCGAGGGAGAGCGACCACAAAACACAGCAGCAATTCAGTGTGAGAAATACAGTAATTGAGCTGAGTTTAGGAGAGGTGGCAGCCTAGAAAGAAGGTGACATCAAAGATGGAAGACACAAAGGTTAACAGGCATTTGGTTGCCAGGGTTGGATTAGCCAGATACAGGGAAAAGAGGACTCCCAGTGGTAAGAACAGCAGAGTCGTAGGCACAGAGGTGTAAAGACATACAGCATGTGGAAAGAAGCTGGGTTTCTTCCCCTTATTTAACTACAATGGCCTGACCAACAAATGTGCATCTTATTCTCTTTTTTCTAAAGTTGAGGGGGAAAATCAGTGGTAAAGGAAAAAAGAGAGTACTTTGTGAAGGAACCCCCTGCCCCCACACCTCCACCACCAGCCTTTCCCACAGCAATGACTTGGATCTGTGATATCATTTGAGTAGTGGAGTTCGGGGATTTCCATATGTTGCTTTACTGTCACCTGCCTGCCTCCTGACCAAGACACCCCCTTTACAAACAGCAATTGCTCATCGCTCCACCTTCATCACGCACCCCCATGAGCTGGCAGAGTGGCTGTGTCTGCCAAAAGTGAGCAAGGAAATCAGAAGCAACCAAGGCTCTACCCAAGATACGATTTCAAAGCAGGTCATCTTTCTCAGCAAAGCCTGGCCAGTGGGCTGGCTCTGACCCCTTAAAGAGACAGCAGACCCACTGACTATTGCTCCCAGCCTGCCTTTGTTGTCAATTCACGAATATGTTCATCTGAGCAGGAGGTACTAACATATAGCAAGCAGGCATTATTTCTTCATGTCTCCCCATGATATCTCTTATATATATATATATATATAGAAGAGATGAGTTCCATAAAGGTAAGGAACATCCCCAAGGTGACAGAGACAGTATGTGAAAAGAGGCTAAAGCTTAGGGCATTGTGACTCTAAACTGTAGGTTCTCTGTGCTGTCTCATCTTGCCAGCTACTTTTGGTAGCTTATATGTGTCCATGTGTAGGCTCATCCTGGTCATGGGGTTTGAGTATGTCACTGGGGTGGTATAAGCCCCACCTGCTGCCTACTGCAGTGACAGCGGCGGTGCTGCTTGTGGGACAGGACCTACAGCAGGAATACAATGGAAAGCTGCGTCTTGTTTGTTTTTAAAACAGGTTTGATATAAGAGGAAAGAAAAAAGTGTGTGTCAAAATGGTCTGTTCTTACAAAGAAAGCCACAAATATGCCGCTATAGTACAGTAAAAAAATATTTGGGGAGAATAAAAGGAAAGATATAGAAGTCACATCATTTGTTGCATCAGTTCTGTTCAATAGGCATTTACTTAGCCCAAAGTATGTGGGCCAGGAACTGGGGGGCAAAGATGAGTCTGGCGAAGAATGCCCAATAAAGTGGTCAAAGCTTTTTTTTGACCAACAAATGTGCATCTTATTCTCTTTTTCTAAAGTTGAGGGGAAAATCAGTGGTAAAGGAAAAGAGAGTACTTTGTGAAGGAACCCCCTGCCCCCACACCTCCACCACCAGCCTTTCCTACAGCAATGACTTGGATCTGTGATATCATTTGAGTAGTGGAGTTCGGGGATTTCCATATGTTGCTTTACTGTCACCTGCCTGCCTCCTGACCAAGACACCCCCTTTACAAACAGCAATTGCTCATCGCTCCACCTTCATCACGCACCCCCATGAGCTGGCAGAGTGGCTGTGTCTGCCAAAAGTGAGCAAGGAAATCAGAAGCAACCAAGGCTCTACCCAAGATACGATTTCAAAGCAGGTCATCTTTCTCAGCAAAGCCTGGCCAGTGGGCTGGCTCTGACCCCTTAAAGAGACAGCAGACCCACTGACTATTGCTCCCAGCCTGCCTTTGTTGTCAATTCACGAATATGTTCATCTGAGCAGGAGGTACTAACATATAGCAAGCAGGCATTATTTCTTCATGTCTCCCCATGATATCTCTTATATATATATATATATAGAAGAGATGAGTTCCATAAAGGTAAGGAACATCCCCAAGGTGACAGAGACAGTATGTGAAAAGAGGCTAAAGCTTAGGGCATTGTGACTCTAAACTGTAGGTTCTCTGTGCTGTCTCATCTTGCCAGCTACTTTTGGTAGCTTATATGTGTCCATGTGTAGGCTCATCCTGGTCATGGGGTTTGAGTATGTCACTGGGGTGGTATAAGCCCCACCTGCTGCCTACTGCAGTGACAGCGGCGGTGCTGCTTGTGGGACAGGACCTACAGCAGGAATACAATGGAAAGCTGCGTCTTGTTTGTTTTTAAAACAGGTTTGATATAAGAGGAAAGAAAAAAGTGTGTGTCAAAATGGTCTGTTCTTACAAAGAAAGCCACAAATATGCCGCTATAGTACAGTAAAAAAATATTTGGGGAGAATAAAAGGAAAGATATAGAAGTCACATCATTTGTTGCATCAGTTCTGTTCAATAGGCATTTACTTAGCCCAAAGTATGTGGGCCAGGAACTGGGGGGCAAAGATGAGTAAGCCAGTGATTACCTTGACCCAGAAAGAAGTGCAACCCCAAAACTACACTTACTGGGCAGGTGGTCAAAGAGACATAAGCAGGGAGCTTCTGGGAAAAGTGTACTCCCTGATGGGGACAGAGAGGAGGTCTGCTACCTTTTATCCTGGCTTGAATACACTCGTGTGATATGTAATGCTTGAAGCAGCTGTAGCCATGAGATGGGACGGGGCTCACGGAAGCATGGACGGGGGAGTGAAGAATTCAGGAAAAACATCACAGGGAAGGTGACATTTAAACTGGTCTAAACAGTTGAGTAGGTGCTCCCCAACTAGGGGAGGGCATTCCAGGAAGGGAGAACAGAATATGAAGTCAAATCCAGAAGTAAAATGAAAATACACAGTATATTCTGGTAACAGAGAACAGTTTGTTACAGGTAAGTCAAATCAAACACAGGATGTGAGGCAGGAGAAGCAAGCCAGGGCCATATTATTAAGTCAGCCAGCTAAAATGCCTCTTCAGAGAGGTCCATGACCTCTCCAAGAGTGGTAGTGGACCATGGCTAGTCTGAGAGCTGTTACTGGCCCATGATGAGCTATGGACAGAAACTGAGAGAACTTCAACATTTTTATACAATTTTACAGGAAACTTACTAGCCTATGAATTGGAAAAAAATTAAAGTAATCCTTCACCACACACAGTTTGAGAAACAGTGGGCTTGAGATGAATGCTCCTAATAGAATACAGGCATGATTTTAGGCACTGGACACATACTGCTGAGTTGATCTTAGGTGAGAAACCAAAGGGCAGCTTATATGTGTCCATGTGTAGGCAGTCTGGGGTTTGAGTATGTCACTGGGGTGGTATAAGCCCCACCTGCTGCCTACTGCAGTGACAGCGGCGGTGCTGCTTGTGGGACAGGACCTACAGCAGGAATACAATGGAAAGCTGCGTCTTGTTTGTTTTTAAAACAGGTTTGATATAAGAGGAAAGAAAAAAGTGTGTGTCAAAATGGTCTGTTCTTACAAAGAAAGCCACAAATATGCCGCTATAGTACAGTAAAAAAATATTTGGGGAGAATAAAAGGAAAGATATAGAAGTCACATCATTTGTTGCATCAGTTCTGTTCAATAGGCATTTACTTAGCCCAAAGTATGTGGGCCAGGAACTGGGGGGCAAAGATGAGTAAGCCAGTGATTACCTTGACCCAGAAAGAAGTGCAACCCCAAAACTACACTTACTGGGCAGGTGGTCAAAGAGACATAAGCAGGGAGCTTCTGGGAAAAGTGTACTCCCTGATGGGGACAGAGAGGAGGTCTGCTACCTTTTATCCTGGCTTGAATACACTCGTGTGATATGTAATGCTTGAAGCAGCTGTAGCCATGAGATGGGACGGGGCTCACGGAAGCATGGACGGGGGAGTGAAGAATTCAGGAAAAACATCACAGGGAAGGTGACATTTAAACTGGTCTAAACAGTTGAGTAGGTGCTCCCCAACTAGGGGAGGGCATTCCAGGAAGGGAGAACAGAATATGAAGTCAAATCCAGAAGTAAAATGAAAATACACAGTATATTCTGGTAACAGAGAACAGTTTGTTACAGGTAAGTCAAATCAAACACAGGATGTGAGGCAGGAGAAGCAAGCCAGGGCCATATTATTAAGTCAGCCAGCTAAAATGCCTCTTCAGAGAGGTCCATGACCTCTCCAAGAGTGGTAGTGGACCATGGCTAGTCTGAGAGCTGTTACTGGCCCATGATGAGCTATGGACAGAAACTGAGAGAACTTCAACATTTTTATACAATTTTACAGGAAACTTACTAGCCTATGAATTGGAAAAAAATTAAAGTAATCCTTCACCACACACAGTTTGAGAAACAGTGGGCTTGAGATGAATGCTCTCCTAATAGAATACAGGCATGATTTTAGGCACTGGACACATACTGCTGAGTTGATCTTAGGTAGACACTACTGGTTCCTTATCCCATTTCCCCTTTTACCCCAATATGTAGAACTCTGATTTTCTTGGGCATTGTATGAAGGAGGAAGGACCTTTCTCTGGGTTGCCAGGGCCTGAAATAAGATTGGTCAAAGCTAAGTGCAATATCCCATTCTTCTCTGCTGCAACTGCTTTAAGAGTGGGCATGTGACCAATGAGACATAAGAGGATATACGTGTGGGAGCATCTGGGAAATGGTTGGGTGGCATCAATGAGTCAATGGACATGAGTTTGAGCAAGCTCCGGAAGATGGTAAAGGACAGGGAAGCCTGCCCTACCACAGTCCATGGGGTTGCAAAAAGTTGGACATGACTGAGCAACTGAACTGAACTTAACTGATAGAACCATTAAGGAGGCCTGCTACCTTTCATCCTGGCTTGAATACATATGTATAATGATGTAATGCTTGAAGCTACTATAGCCATGAGATAGGATAGACCTAAGATGAGAAGATTAGAGAGGAGAAAAATAGAACAAGCCTTGGTTTTTCAAAGTATCACTGAGAATTGTCTCAGAGCTAGAACTTTCAACCTCCAGACTTTATGACAGGGGATAAATTACATTTATCACTTATGCCATTTTAGTTGGGTATTCTAGCACTTGCAGTTGGGTGCATTCAGATGCAGATCTCCCTAAGGATCTCCATAAGGACGACTCTTCAACCAGTAGTTGCCAAACATCTGTTGTTTTATGCTATGAAAACTGAGTATCAGATGACTTGTTATGTGCTACCAGTAATTCTCTATCAAAAGTTTAGTAAACTGAGAGGAATTGCTCCTCTAAACTCAATTTGACCGTTAGAGTGACTTGTTAATGTACAAGATGATTTGGTGCAAAATTTGATCATCTGTTCAAGCATCTATTGGTCATCAATTCATTTACCTCTTCCTCCTTATAACAGAATTCCAGTTTCATTCTGATATCTAATCTACACATGGATCAAAGGAGAGAATCCTGGTTTAAACCAATCAGCATAACGCATTCTGTGGACAGTTATTATTATCTACTTCCCAAGTGGTGCAGGTGGTAAAGAATCCACCTGCCAATGCAGGAGATGCAAAAGACATAGGTTCAATCCTTGGACTGGGCAGTTCCCCTGGAGAAGAAAATGGCAGCCCACTCCAGTATTTTTGCCTGGAAAATCCCCGAGATAGAGGAGCCTGGTGGGTTATAGTCCATGGGTCTTACACACAACCTAATTTGGCTCAATCAGATCTATTTCATGCCTTAGGAATGGTTCCTTGCTCCTCTGCTGGACTTGAACAAGAAAGCACGTGATTAGCTTCCTCAATCCTGGAAGAGTGCTGAGGTGACACTAGCGGTAACTTGAGTCTTGGGTGGCATCACCGAGCCTTGGGTATCACTGCGTCTAGAGCTTGCGTAACCCTGGACTTCCAGTTATGTGTTCCACTGATGCGGATTGAGTATTATAAGCACTATCATCCACACCAATAGAGCTACTATCTAGCAGTTTATAATAGCTAAAGAGACACAAGGTATAGCCACACATGCACTCTTTTTAGGAAGACATCTTGAACTATTTTCCTTAGCACTGAATATTCAACTTCATATTTTTATAGGTTATATATAAATATCCACCAGAATATAAGCTTTTTGAGAGTAGGGTCCATGTCTTACTAATCTTTGTTCATTACTTAGCACATAGTTGGTATTTGGTATGTCCTCAGTAAATGTTGAGTCAAGCAGCCTTTCACTTTGAGAACAGGGGGTACGTATGATTCACACATGAATACTCAGCACTAAGGGCAGTTCCTTGCACATAACAGCTCTTCATTAAATATGTACTAAATGAATTTGAAACTATGAATACATAACTTTTATATAGATAACTGGTATAGGAAACAACACTGGGCTGTTGGACTTGAACTCTAGTGACAAAGACTCATATCTCAGGCCACCAGATATTTGGCCAGAGCAATTCCTTAACCTACATGCCTATACTCACCTGTAAAATGAAGATTACAGTTTCTCCATCAGTTCAAGCATCTATTGGTCATCAATTCATTTACCTCTTCCTCCTTATAACAGAATTCCAGTTTCATTCTGATATCTAATCTACACATGGATCAAAGGAGAGAATCCTGGTTTAAACCAATCAGCATAACGCATTCTGTGGACAGTTATTATTATCTACTTCCCAAGTGGTGCAGGTGGTAAAGAATCCACCTGCCAATGCAGGAGATGCAAAAGACATAGGTTCAATCCTTGGACTGGGCAGTTCCCCTGGAGAAGAAAATGGCAGCCCACTCCAGTATTTTTGCCTGGAAAATCCCCGAGATAGAGGAGCCTGGTGGGTTATAGTCCATGGGTCTTACACACAACCTAATTTGGCTCAATCAGATCTATTTCATGCCTTAGGAATGGTTCCTTGCTCCTCTGCTGGACTTGAACAAGAAAGCACGTGATTAGCTTCCTCAATCCTGGAAGAGTGCTGAGGTGACACTAGCGGTAACTTGAGTCTTGGGTGGCATCACCGAGCCTTGGGTATCACTGCGTCTAGAGCTTGCGTAACCCTGGACTTCCAGTTATGTGTTCCACTGATGCGGATTGAGTATTATAAGCACTATCATCCACACCAATAGAGCTACTATCTAGCAGTTTATAATAGCTAAAGAGACACAAGGTATAGCCACACATGCACTCTTTTTAGGAAGACATCTTGAACTATTTTCCTTAGCACTGAATATTCAACTTCATATTTTTATAGGTTATATATAAATATCCACCAGAATATAAGCTTTTTGAGAGTAGGGTCCATGTCTTACTAATCTTTGTTCATTACTTAGCACATAGTTGGTATTTGGTATGTCCTCAGTAAATGTTGAGTCAAGCAGCCTTTCACTTTGAGAACAGGGGGTACGTATGATTCACACATGAATACTCAGCACTAAGGGCAGTTCCTTGCACATAACAGCTCTTCATTAAATATGTACTAAATGAATTTGAAACTATGAATACATAACTTTTATATAGATAACTGGTATAGGAAACAACACTGGGCTGTTGGACTTGAACTCTAGTGACAAAGACTCATATCTCAGGCCACCAGATATTTGGCCAGAGCAATTCCTTAACCTACATGCCTATACTCACCTGTAAAATGAAGATTACAGTTTCTCCATCAGCCTCACATCAGACCTGTATACTTATCCTAAGGCAGACTTTGCTTAGGTACATAGTCCTGTTCTCATCAACTTTCAGGTCTTAATGTTTCACAGTTAGACAAAGGGAATCAATTTTAGAGAATAATGTGAATGTATTGAGAATTTTGGAAGTATTGGGAATAGCAGTTTAGCAAAGAGGTTATGTCAGAATGTGATGATCACCTATCAGGAAGCTGAATTCATTTTTCAAATTACTGTGGTGACATCTATTACTATTATTACTGTCAAAGTGCTGCACATAATCTTTGGGAAAGCTTAAGCACTAGGGAAGGATGGGCAGTCTTGTGAGATGTACTTTTAAGTATGACAGATGTCATGAAGGGTGGATAAATTCCTTTACAAATCAGGTGAGCATATCAAATTGGCAAAAGGTTGAAAAAATTCACCTTGCTAAAAGCTCAGGGAAATAGTCACCCTCAGGTCCTAAGGTACAAATGGGCACACCCCTTTCTAGATAGCAGTCATCAGTACTTACCCAAAGCCTCTGGCCCATCCTGAGTTAAATGGCTCTTATAGACTTCTCTTTGGAAATGTCCATTGTACTGTTATAATAGAGTAGCCAAAAAAGAAGTGAGCATACATGCAAAGAGAGCCAGAGATTAACTTATAGGAGGTCACATAGCCGTATATTGAACTTAGGTCTGTTACCCTTCAAAGTTATGCTTTTTTTCCCAACCCCACACCACCCTCTGCCCTTCTGCACAGAATGTGGGATCCTGATTCCCTGACCAGGGATTGAACCCATACCCCCTGCATTGGAAGTGTGGAGTCTTAACCACTGGACCACCAGGGAAGTCCCCAGAGTCATGTCTTAATTAACCAGGAAGGAATCTTAGGAACAATTTAGAAGAATCTTCTAATCGTACCACACATGAGCCTACATATTCTATTTAGTTTTCTTTTTTTTTGGCCACTTCTATTGGTCCTTCATTTATCCATTTTCATCTATCTTTGTTCTTTGGCCTGTGTGGGCCTCCCATCACAGTGGCCTCTCTCATTGCAAAGCACTGGCTCTGGGCTCCTGTGCTCCAGAGCTCTGGCTTGGTAGTTAGACACATCATTCCTGCTGCTCCGGAGCACGTGAGATCTTCCCATTCCAGGGATCGAACAGGCGCCCCTTGCACTGCAAAGCAGTGTCCTTACCCACTGGACCACCAGGGAAGCCCTCTCAATATCTTTTGTTGAGATTTAAAATTCAAAGACAGAATATGATCAACTGCCTCATTAGCTCATAAGCAGCTAATAGGACCACAGGGCTGCTATAGTAAGTGATCCACACTTTATGTTCTATTCGCGGTATCACTATAGTGAAGCACTGAGCTATTTCATTAGTGACTAATTTATAAAGATCCATCCGCTGACTTGGGCCAGCTTCTGATTAATAAGAGATAACTGGTCTCTAGGCATTAAACTTATGATCCTATTCTATTATAAAATATAAAAATGTATATATTAATTATGCCAAACAGTTGAAATCTTTCCAAGCCAAGGCACCCTGATAATGGTCCAATACCTAAATAAAGTTACATTCACAAAAGAGAGAATTACTAAAGCATAATGTTTTAAAATATTAAGACTGAAGGTTTGTCCAATTCTTGCCTTTAATAAAGTTGAAAACAGCAAGTCAAAAAGATAAGGACAAATGAGGTATACTAACACATATTACAGAATCTAGTAAGGTGGTACTGATAAATACACACGCAGAAAAGTGATGGAGAAACAGACATAGAGAACAGACCTATGGACATTGAGAGGGGAACATCCGGCGAGAGGTATGGAAAGAGCAACATGGAAACCTACACTATCATTTGTAACAGAGATAACCATTGTGATTAAGCTGTAAGACTAAAGGAATCTACATGGGGACTATGCATCAACCTATGGGGATGGGACAGGAGAAAAAGTGGGGGGGCTTGGGTGGGAGGGGTCAGGGATATACCTATGACTGTTTGGGGATTATGTATATCTGTAAACAAGAGAACTCTGTAAAAACAAACAACAATAACTTCGCTGTACACCTGAAACTAATGCAACATTGTAAAACAAATATACCCCAATTAAAAAAAAAAGTTGAAAATAAAATGTTGAATGAGATGATTTGACTACCATATCCATTATAAATTGAGTATTTTCTATGTACCTAATTTTGATGCTTTTACTAGATAATATCAATATCTGCTTTCTCTTGACAAAAATTATCCAGAGTTCCCAGGATGACAATAAGAACATTAAGAGATTTGTATAAGATTTGTTTATACTGCAGTCAGTCTCTCAGGATCTGGGGCAATTGGTTCCATGATCCAGCTGGTTTCAGGTAGATACTGAAACCTGTGTTTGTTCAAGTCCCTTATATAAAATGGTGTAGTATTTCTTTATAACTTAAGCATATCTGCCTACATGCTTTAAATCATGCTTTACTTCTAATACCTCATAAGATATAAATGTTGTACAAATAATTATAAATACAGTGTAAACAATCAAACTCAAGTTTTACTTTTTGGAACTTTCTGGCATTCCCCTACCCCCACCCCCCAATATTTTTTGATCCAAGGTTGTTTGAATCCACAGATGAGAAACCCATGGATATTCCTTGAGAAAAATAAATAAATGCCATGCGAGGATGTGAGAAACACAAAATGAAATACACCTGAAGACTTTTTGATTAGGGGTATTTTCCTTATTTCATTTTTAAAATAAATTATAATTTTTTAATTTATTTATCAGTTTTCAACAAGGAACGCCCGAAGTTATTGAATCTTCTTCATTTTTTTAGGAATCATTCACTCCCAGAGTTAGATCACCTGCAGGAAAAAAAAAAATGTATTTTTATTTTAGACAAGTTTAAATTTCAAACAATCAGACCTATGGAGTCAGGGAATTAAGATGCTAGACATGAATGCTTTGACCAAGGATTATTAACTAACTGCCACAATTATTTTAAACGAGTCATGAAATAAAAGATCTACATTTTAAAATTATAGTTTTAACTATAAAAACATCATGGAAACTGTTTAATCCATTACAAGGTTTAATCTTTAAAGTTTTTGTTGAAGTAAAAACTATACATTCATTTATTTTATCAAAAATATCTTCCCCAAAGATGTTTATTTTTACAGATATTCAAGAGAAGAGATCTGCAACCCCCTCCTTGCTGACTCAAGTATGTTTGGCAAAATTCCACCAAGTGGAAGGCAGGTCAGCTCTGTACACAAGGCATTTCCTGTGGAAAGTTACTCAGTCATACCCAAGGGCAAAGTAAGGGTAACACTTCTGAAATTAATCTAGAAAGATCAAAGCAGGAGAGCAGCAGAGGATAGGGTTGCTGGTCAAACCAGGGCTCTCCAAACAGCTCACAGTTCATACCTACCCCAACCCCTATCCCAGAAAACAGGAACAATGCTAACAAGGTAGCTAGAAAATTTGAGCTGGCCAACTCTTCCAAGTCTAATTCAAGTGCTTCCCTCACATAGCTATTCCTGCATTTGGTTTAGAAAAGATGAGTCTTATCAACAATATAAATATATAAACTCTTTTTCATAAAAGACTCAGAAGAATACATGTAAAGATAAGCAAAAATGAAGTCATTTAACATTTCAAGAGATCTGGTTACTCATCATCAGGAGGGTTACCCACTGAAAGGCTTGGGTTATAAAGTCCTTGACAGAAGAGACTCTTCTCATCTTGGCATTTTCTAGAGTGTTAAACAATACATATCTATTGAATGGATAAATGTTCAAATAGCAAAAACAATCCATTTTCTTGACTCTCACATCATCGGTTGTCTCTGAGTTTGTTTTGGGTGTGGAAAGTCAGCATATTTTAAGCATATGTTAATCAACTATTAGGTTCAGTTAAACTTATAAATACTGAGTATTACATTCTTCAGGTGATTCATAAGATGCACCTCTGGATGAATGTAATTTACTTTCATAATAAGTTCAATTTTCTGGATTCAAGGTACAATTAAGATTTATCTTACTGGGACTTGCCTGGTGGTCTAGCGGCTAAGATTCTGTGCTCCTAATGCAACAGGCCCAGTTTTGATCCCTGATCAGGGCACTAGATCCCACATGGTGCAACTAAGATCCAGTGCAGCCAAATTAAAATAAATAAACATTTATATATATATATATATATATATATATATATATATAAAAGATCTTATTTAGAAAATAAAATCTACTAAGATTTTTGAACTAAGGAACTTTCATGATTACTGGGAAGATGCGAGAGTGCAAAGTATTTTTCTTTTGAAGCTATCCTCAGAAAAACAAGTTTATCTTGTAACAGTGCAGATAGCAGAGGTGGATTTTACCCTACAGTTACTTGACGTGGTTACTGAATTATATACACCTATGCATTTCAACAACAGGTCTTTGTAACTAGCATTCAAAATAAAGTTTCAGGGCTTCCCTGGTGGTCCAGTGGGTAGAGTCCCCCTTAAAGTGCAAGGGGCACCGGTTTGATCCCTGGCCTGGTAAGATCCAATGTGCTGTGGAGCAACTGGACTGGTGTGTCCAATTACAACCCAGCATTCTGGAGTGCATGCGACCAGAGCCAGTGCTCTGCAACAAGAGAGGCCACTGCAATGGGAGGCCCACAGAGACCAAAGAGTAAAGATGGATGAAAGTAGACAAATGAAAAACCAATAAAAGAGTCCAAAATTTAAAAAAAATATAAAGCTTTAGTACTGATGTTCAGGCCTATGTGTAATCCTAAAAATGAATACATAGAAAAATCTCACCAAGTGCAAGAAGTGAAGTATAAAGTGCTTGATATTTGGAGGATGAAAAAGACCTAGATTTGGACTTACCTGGTGGTGCAGTGGTAATGAATCTGCCTGCCAATGCAGGCTATGTGGGTTCGATCCCTGGTCCAGGAAGATTCCACATGCCTTGGGGCAACTAATATCTATTGAATGGATAAATGTTCAAAAAATCCATTTTCTTGACTCTCACATCATCGGTTGTCTCTGAGTTTGTTTTGGGTGTGGAAAGTCAGCATATTTTAAGCATATGTTAATCAACTATTAGGTTCAGTTAAACTTATAAATACTGAGTATTACATTCTTCAGGTGATTCATAAGATGCACCTCTGGATGAATGTAATTTACTTTCATAATAAGTTCAATTTTCTGGATTCAAGGTACAATTAAGATTTATCTTACTGGGACTTGCCTGGTGGTCTAGCGGCTAAGATTCTGTGCTCCTAATGCAACAGGCCCAGTTTTGATCCCTGATCAGGGCACTAGATCCCACATGGTGCAACTAAGATCCAGTGCAGCCAAATTAAAATAAATAAACATTTATATATATATATATATATATATATATATATATAAAAGATCTTATTTAGAAAATAAAATCTACTAAGATTTTTGAACTAAGGAACTTTCATGATTACTGGGAAGATGCGACAGTGCAAAGTATTTTTCTTTTGAAGCTATCCTCAGAAAAACAAGTTTATCTTGTAACAGTGCAGATAGCAGAGGTGGATTTTACCCTACAGTTACTTGACGTGGTTACTGAATTATATACACCTATGCATTTCAACAACAGGTCTTTGTAACTAGCATTCAAAATAAAGTTTCAGGGCTTCCCTGGTGGTCCAGTGGGTAGAGTCCCCCTTAAAGTGCAAGGGGCACCGGTTTGATCCCTGGCCTGGTAAGATCCAATGTGCTGTGGAGCAACTGGACTGGTGTGTCCAATTACAACCCAGCATTCTGGAGTGCATGCGACCAGAGCCAGTGCTCTGCAACAAGAGAGGCCACTGCAATGGGAGGCCCACAGAGACCAAAGAGTAAAGATGGATGAAAGTAGACAAATGAAAAACCAATAAAAGAGTCCAAAATTTAAAAAAAATATAAAGCTTTAGTACTGATGTTCAGGCCTATGTGTAATCCTAAAAATGAATACATAGAAAAATCTCACCAAGTGCAAGAAGTGAAGTATAAAGTGCTTGATATTTGGAGGATGAAAAAGACCTAGATTTGGACTTACCTGGTGGTGCAGTGGTAATGAATCTGCCTGCCAATGCAGGCTATGTGGGTTCGATCCCTGGTCCAGGAAGATTCCACATGCCTTGGGGCAACTAAGTCTGTGCACCACAACTGCTCAGTTCATGCTCTAGAGCCCTGGAGCCGCAACTACTTCACAAGAGAAGCTACTGCAATGAGAAGCCTGAGTACCACAACAGAGAACAGCCCCTGCTCTCTGCAACTAGAAAAGTCTGGACACAGCAACAAAGACCCAGAGCAGCCAAAACAAAACAAAACAAGACCTAGTTTCCAGCTTTATTCCCACCACCTATCCATTCCTAACTTGAGCAAGTCTTTTTCTGACTTCACTGTCTCTCCATTTCCCCATGGGACACAGGGAAATAAGGCACCTGGGACCAATGAAGATCCTGTTCCTCTTCCAAAAGTAGTAGTATGCTGAAAATTTTTACAAAATGATATTTTCAATCCTAAGAAAGGCCCTATGTGGATTCAGATTCTTTTTGTAACCAAGATCCAAAAATACACAATCAGGGCATATGTTAAAGGGACCTCTGTAGCATGTCTGCTACCCACAATTCCCAAGATATGGCTATCTAGTTTGACAGTTTACAAAGCCTATTCATATGTATATCATTAATCATAACAATGACTTTATGAAATAGTTTGGTCATGTACTATTCTAAGGTTCAGAAAGTTAAGGACTTGCCCAATACCGAACAATCAGGTAAACATCTGGTTTCCTAAGTCCAAAGCTCTTGTATTTTCTTTTATACACATAGGAACCACTCTCACTCTTTGTCCCAATAACAAAGAAAACCATGATATCTTCAGGCCTTTGTGAATACATGCTATTAAAGCAATAACTGTATCACCTTTGAGGTTCACATGAAATCCAAGTGAAATTTCTGATGCTCCTAAAATAAGCATTTTAAAAAATCACCGTTTTTATCAAGGCAGGCGTAACCCTAAGCAACAGCTTACACAACTGACTAGCAAGAAAGATTAAAAACAAGGAAATCATGTACAAATGTTGAGATTCCATGTCTTTGGCAGGCGGGAGTTCTACCACTGAACCAGCAATGCTGCACTCAGTCTGAAATAATCAAGTTATACCATTTAACAACAGTATACTTTTTAAGAATAGTTATACTTTTGAAGCTCCCCACAACTATACTTATTTTACAAAATGATTCACCACGAGACTGCCACTTAAATGTATCTTATACACACAGATTTATAATAACCGTACATAAAAATCACAAAATATATTATGGTTCTCTTTTTATAAATGAAAAAAGTGAAATCCAGAGATGACTAACATCTTAATGAACATATATGTGGTTGAAATAAAATACAGGCTAAGCTAGAGAACAGAAGAACCAAAGTTAAGCCTCAGGACTTTCAGTCTACATTGTTTTCCACCACACAGTAATACGTCTTATCAGCTGGCTCCTTATCCCCGCCTTTTCATAGCTCAATGAGGAAAACTGGTCACATGTAAAATTCCAAAGAGGCAGGAAACAGGTGAAAGGGAAAGAAGCCAGGCTTTCTATTACTTTTACACTGGTATGTAGCCATGGCATTATCTTTCAGCTATTATTAAAAGTGGGGAAAAAAAAAAAACTGGGGGTGTGGAGTGGATCTTATGGGGCAAGTATAGGGCACTAAGCAGAGGGAGTCTGTCTAAAGACAAGAGGTTCCAGGTCTGACCTGGCGGCCTACAGATAGTCACTTCATACCTATGACCCTTACTTTCCTCATTTATTCATTCATTTAATTAAGAATCTTCTATTGAACACTTACCATGTGCCAGAGGGGCTTCCCAGGTGGGTCAGTGGTAAAGAACGCCTGCCAATGCAGGAGAACTCAGGCTCAGCCCCTGATCTGGGAAGGTCCTATATGCCGCATGACAATCATGTCCGTGCACCACAACTACTGAGCCCAGTGCTCTAGAGCCCATAAGGCACAACTACTGAGTCCACACGCCGCAACTACTGAAGCGAGCGCCCTAGATCCTGTGCTCTGCAGCGAGAAGCCTCCGCAATGAGAAGCCCCCAAACAGAAAAGAGTTAAGTCTCCACAACTAGAAAAAAACCCTATGCAGCAACGAAGACCGAGCACAGCCCTCCCCCCAAAAAAAAATCTGAGGTTCTAAGTTTTATTAGAATAAAGCATGGTACAAAAGAAACAGCAACAATTTCATTTCTTTTTTTTTTTTTTTTAACAATTCCATTTCTGTTCTGCAGAAAACAATGCTTCCATATTAAAAAGCTCTTTCTAAAAACTCACACAAATAGAAACAAAAAACGGAGAATATCTCCCTTTTTAAGTCAGACAGCTGAATATTCTTAACTTCCTAAGCCTTGATTCCTCTGTCTCTTAATATAACTCTAAAAGCTTTTGTCAACCCCTTACTTGAAAGTTTAATTCTTCCTTTCCCAAATCCATCAAACAACTCTCAGTATTTTTTTGTTCTGGTTGCACTGTGTAGCATGCAGGAATCCCGCCGACCAGAGATGGAACCCAGGAACCCTGCAGTCGAAGTTCAGAATCTTAGCCACTGGACCACCAGGCGAGTCCCATATTTCTCAGTTAATTAGCATCATATACTCTGTACACTGGAAACTGCAAAGCTGTTTTCTAGTGATACTTAGGCATGTTAGATTAACCAGGTGAACTACCTTTCAGACAGAATGCTGCCCAATGACTGCTAAATCTGTAAAGCAATACACAAATCTGAAGCATTGAGCCTACGGATTATCTTCCCAATAAGAAAGTACCATGCTCTCACCATTTCATATCTTAAATCCCAGAGCTCTCATGCACTCCTTGTGGGCTTCAATCAGGTGTCCACAGTGCTCTTCTCCTTTCTCCATGATGCTATGAAACAAAATGTACTTGTTAACAAAGGGGCATTGAGCACATTGAGGTAAATAAGCATGCAAGATAGTTATGGGGAGTGACAGAACACGGATCTGATGGAATACAACTGGAGTTTTAAAAATGCTATTATACCAAATGGTTTTGTATCAAATTTGTTTTTATTGGCTCTTGTGATATTTCCTTGCCCATGAAAATGTTCCACAGATAACTAGTTTTGAGAGGTAGAGAAATCTGATTAGGAGAAATAATTATGTATATTAAATATTGCCCCTAGACAATACCCAAGGAGTAATACTGCTCTGTAATGAAATAAACTGAATAAAATGTTAACATTAAATGTACAGAAATAAGAGCTTGATTTTTTTGCTTATGGATTAATGTTTTTATTCTGCTCTTCATTCAAATACCTCGAAATAAATTTACTTCTAGCCACAAGAGACCCAACACAAACAGCAAAAAACATCAGGCTGCCAAGAGCAGCCTGTTGAGCCCCACTCATGATGATTAAACAACTTTTGCCTTGTAAAATTCACAAAGACTAGGACCACGAAAAAATTCAGTTACATGAAAAAATGACTCCTGATTCTAGATACCTGGGGAGATGCCTCAGGGGTCAGAGGTAATTGATGCAGAAGTTAATTTCAAAGAATGTGGGTTCTCCTTCCTTCTAAATACTATGTATCTTTCACTAGCCTTAATGGCCGTTTGTATGGGATAGCAAATTCCTTATGAAAATAGCTAGTTCTCCCTGATCATTTACTGAATACTGAAAATACTGAGCTAGGCAGCACAGTAATCTTGAAGGAAGAAATGTTAGTTAAACCCATTTTACAGATATGAGGCAGAGATGTTAAACAATTTGCTCACGGTCACAAAGCTGGCTGGTGAACCAGGACTCAAAATCCTGACACTGGATCCCAGACTCTTAATCATGATATAATACTATCCTAAGGTTCCATAAGCAACTACTGTTAATTGTGGAAGTACAGTATCTGATTGTAGCCTTTCAATTCTCCCTTCACAGTATAATCTGTTAATCACTTATGCTGTCTTTCTCTGAGAGGACAAAAAGGGACTGCAGGGAGACGTGCACACTCACATTATCTGAAGAGATTTGTTCAGAGATGTGTACCACAGTAGAGGCAGGTTTGCAAGTTGATGGTAATCTAGATGTACTATTCTGAACACTATAGTGTCACCTATGTGGAATACAACTGGAGTTTTAAAAATGCTATTATACCAAATGGTTTTGTATCAAATTTGTTTTATTGGCTCTTGTGATATTTCCTTGCCCATGAAAATGTTCCACAGATAACTAGTTTTGAGAGGTAGAGAAATCTGATTAGGAGAAATAATTATGTATATTAAATATTGCCCCTAGACAATACCCAAGGAGTAATACTGCTCTGTAATGAAATAAACTGAATAAAATGTTAACATTAAATGTACAGAAATAAGAGCTTGATTTTTTTGCTTATGGATTAATGTTTTTATTCTGCTCTTCATTCAAATACCTCGAAATAAATTTACTTCTAGCCACAAGAGACCCAACACAAACAGCAAAAAACATCAGGCTGCCAAGAGCAGCCTGTTGAGCCCCACTCATGATGATTAAACAACTTTTGCCTTGTAAAATTCACAAAGACTAGGACCACGAAAAAATTCAGTTACATGAAAAAATGACTCCTGATTCTAGATACCTGGGGAGATGCCTCAGGGGTCAGAGGTAATTGATGCAGAAGTTAATTTCAAAGAATGTGGGTTCTCCTTCCTTCTAAATACTATGTATCTTTCACTAGCCTTAATGGCCGTTTGTATGGGATAGCAAATTCCTTATGAAAATAGCTAGTTCTCCCTGATCATTTACTGAATACTGAAAATACTGAGCTAGGCAGCACAGTAATCTTGAAGGAAGAAATGTTAGTTAAACCCATTTTACAGATATGAGGCAGAGATGTTAAACAATTTGCTCACGGTCACAAAGCTGGCTGGTGAACCAGGACTCAAAATCCTGACACTGGATCCCAGACTCTTAATCATGATATAATACTATCCTAAGGTTCCATAAGCAACTACTGTTAATTGTGGAAGTACAGTATCTGATTGTAGCCTTTCAATTCTCCCTTCACAGTATAATCTGTTAATCACTTATGCTGTCTTTCTCTGAGAGGACAAAAAGGGACTGCAGGGAGACGTGCACACTCACATTATCTGAAGAGATTTGTTCAGAGATGTGTACCACAGTAGAGGCAGGTTTGCAAGTTGATGGTAATCTAGATGTACTATTCTGAACACTATAGTGTCACCTATGTAAAAGGAGTGGGGGTAAGGGGATTTTCTGTCCTGTTAAGAAACGTACTCTGTGTCCTACACAGTAGTTTGTCTTAGTATGTCTAAATTTTGAAAGAAAATACCAGAAAATTTACTTTTTGATACTGCCAAACCTCATAGAGGAATCAATAACTTTAATGCTTCATTAACTCCAAGCTTAACTTAAAATTAAGCAGCATCTTTACCCATTTCTACGTCGTTGGACCTTAAGGCAGTGCCTGATCCATAACAATGTTCAGAAACCCCTTGTCGGAAGAAATGAGTGGACGAAGCAAGCCCAAGTCAATCTGACCTCTCTCCAATCCCTTCATCTGTTTCCCGAGGCTGAACTAAGGTCTCAGTCTACAGAGACCCGACAGCGAAGCCTACGGGGCTCTCATAACCTTCAAGAGCACCACGCGTCTCAGAAGACCTACACCAGCCCAGGCAGGGCGGAGGCGCAGGAACGCAGAGCGCGACGCCTGCGGCCGCCCCCTCCCCGGCTGCACACTGACCACGCATCGCGCGCCTTCTTGGTCTCCGGGCAGGCGCAGCACGGCTTCAGCGGCTTCTTCTCCTGAGACCCTGAAGGGGCAGGGCTTGCAGCCGCCAGACCCGGCATTTTTCGCGCGGAAAACAGCAACTAGCACAGACACGCTAAACTCTCCAGTCTTGCGCAAAAACGATTCGCTCGCATTCACTTCCGGCAGTGGCTCTGAAAGGAACAGGAAGTCCTGCCTCCACCCGACAACTGGGGGAGGGCGGCGGAGTAGGAGGAGGGTTTTTTTTTTAAAAGGCACCTGTGTAAAAGAGGCAAAATGAAGGTATTAAGTTGAGGGCGTCTCAGGCGCAGAGAGGTGAGATGAAAGTGCCGTGATGGGGAGGACCGACCAAGCAGGAGTTCGTAGTCTTTTCCATCTTATCGTGTTCCTCTGTTTCTTCGCATTGTTCATGGAAGAGGGCTTTCTTATCTCTCCTTGCTAGTCTCTGGAACTTTGCCTTCACTTGGGTATGTCTTTCCCTTTGTCCTTTGCCATTTGCTTCTCTTTTCTCAGTTATTAAACCTCCTCAGACAACCACCTTGCTTTCTTACCTTCCTTTTTATTGGGTTTGGTTTTGGTCACCAAATCCTGTACAGTGTTATGAGTCTCTGTCCATAGTTCTTCATGTACTCTATCAGATTTAATCCCTTGAATCCATTTGTCACTTCAATTATATAATCATAAGGGATTTTATTTAGGTCATACCTGAATGTCCTAGTGGTTTTCCTTGCTTTCTTCAGTTTAAGCCTAAATTTTGCAGTAAGGAGCTGATGGTCTGAGCCACAGTCAGCCGCATGGCTTGTTTTTAATGACTCTAGAGAGCTTCTATATCTTCAACTGCAAAGAATATAATCATTCTGATTTCACTATTGACAATCTGATAATGTTCATGTGTAGAGTCGTCTCTTGTGTTGTTGGAAGAGTGTATGCTATAACTAGTGTATTCTCTCGACAAAACTCTGTTAGCCTTTGCCCTGCTTCATTTTGTACTGCAAGGCCAAACTTCCCTGTTATGCTAGGTATCTCTTGACTTCTCACTTTTGCATTCCAATCCCCTATGATGAAAAGGAAATTTTTTTTTTTTTTTTTTTGGTGTTAGTTCTAGAAGGTCTTGTAGGTCTTCATAAAACCATTCAACTTCAGGTTTTTCTCTTTTTCGGCATTAGAGGTTGGGGCATAGAATTGTATTACTATAACGTTGAATGATTTGCCTTGGAAGTGAACCAAGATCATTCTGTCATTTTTGAAATTGCACCCAAGTACTATATTTCAGACTCGTTTTTGTTGACTGTGAGGAATACCCTATTTCTTCTAAGGAATTATTCTAGAGATGTCTTCAAGAAAATTGGAGATACCAAGGGAATGTTTTATGCAAGGATGGTCACAATAAAGGACAGAAATGGCAAGGACCTGACAGAAGCACAAGATCTTAAGAAGATGTGGCAAGGGCTTCCCTGGTGGTCCCACAGTGGGTAAGGACACCGCCTTGCAGTGCAAGGGGCGCCGGTTCGATCCCTGGCCTGGGAAGATCCCACGTGCCGCAGAGCGGCTGGACCGATGTGTCCAATTACCGAGCCAGAGCTCTGGAGTGCATGCGCCCAGAGCTGGTGCTCTGTGACAACAGAGGCCACTGCAATGGGAGGCCCTCAGGGGTCAAAGAACAAAGATGGATGAGAATAGATAAATGAAAGACCAACAGAAGTGGCCCACCCACCCCCTTCCCTCCCCAACCTGCCCCCAACGAAAGAAAATAAGAAAAAAAAAAAAGAAGATGTGGCAAGAATACACAGGACTATACAAAAAAAGGTCTTAGTGACCCAGATAACCACAATAGATCACTCATCTAGAGCGTGAAGCCAAGTAGGCCTTTGGAAGCATTACTACAAACAAAACTAGTGGAGGTGATGGAATTCCAGCTGAGCTATTTCAAATCCTAAAAGATGATGTTGTTAAAGTGCTGTACTGAATATGCCAGCAAATTTGGAAAATTCAGCAGTGGCCACAAGACTGGAAAAATTCCATTTTCATTCCAATCCCAAAGAAGGGCAGTGCCAAAGAATGTTAAACTACCACACAATTGCCTTCATTTCACATGCTAGCAAGGTCATGCTCAAAATCCTTCAAGCTAGGCTTCAATAGTACATTAACTGAGAACTTCCAGATGGACAAGCAGAATTTAGAAAAAGCTGAAAAACCAGAGATCAAATTGCCAACATCTGTTGGATCATAGAGAAAGCAAAATAAAGATATGTACTTCTGCTTCATTGGCTACGCTAAAGAGTTTGTGTGAATCACAACCAACTGTGGAAAATTCTTAAAGAGATGGGAATACCGGACCACCTTACCTGCCTCCTGAGAAACCTGTGTGCAGGTCAAGAAGCAACAGTTAGAATGGGATATGGAACAACTGACTGGGTCAAAATTGAGAAAGGAGTTCATCAAGGCTGTATATTCCCCTCCTTATTTAACTTTTCTTTTTTATAAGTTAATTTCTTTTCTTCCTTTTTTTTTTTCCTTTGGCCACTTCTATTGGTCTTTCATTTATTTATTTTCATCCATCTTTGTTCTTTGGCTTCTGTGGGCCTCCCGTTGCAGTGATCTCTCTCGTTGCAGAGCACTGGCTCTGGGCGCATGTGCTTCAGAGCGCTGGCTCGGTAGTTGGAAACATTGGTCCTGTCACTCCATGGCATGTGGGATCTTCCCAGACCAGAGATCGAACCAGCACCCCTTGCACTGCAAGGTGGACTCTTTACCCACTGGACCACCAGGGAAGCCCCGTATTTAACTTTTATGCAGAGTATATCATGCAAAATGCCTGGCTGAATGAATCCCAAGCTAAAATCAAGACTGCCAGGAGAAATATCAACAATATAAGATATGCAGATGATACCACTCTAATGGCAGAAAGTGAAGAGGAACTAAAGAGTCTCTTGATGAAGGTGAAACAGGAGAGTGAAAAAGTTGGCTTAAAACTCAACATTCGGGTTTCCCTGGTAGCTCAGTGATAAAGTGTTCGCCTGCCAATGCAGGAGACACCAGTTTGATCCCTGATCTGGGAAGATCCCACATGCTGTGGAGTAACTAAGCCCATGAGCCACAACTATGGAGCCTGTGCTCTAGAGCCTCAGAGCCACAACTGTTGATCCCATGTGCTGCAACTACTGAAGCCTGTGTGCCCTAGAGCCCGAGTTTCACAACGAGAGAAGTCACCGCAACAAGAAGCCTGCTCACCTCAACTAGAGAGTAGCCCCACTCCCTGCAACTAGAGAAGAGCCTGAAGCAGCAAGTGAAAACCCAGAAAAGCCAAAAATAAATAAATAAATAAAAATTCAAGAAACTAAAATAATGGCATCTGGTTTCATCACCTCATGGCAAACAGATGGGAAACACTGAAAACAGTAACAGATTTTATTTTCTTGAACTTCAAAATCACTGGGGATGGTGATTGCATCCATAAAATTTAAAAATGCCTGTTCCTTGGGAGAAAAGCTCTGACAAACCTAGACAGCATACTAAAAAGCAGAGACATTGCTGACAAAGATCTGTATAGTCAAAGCTATGGTTTTTCCAGTAGTCATGTATGGATGTGAGAGTTGGACTATAAATGCTAAGGAATTGATGCTTTCAAATTGTGGTGCTAGAGAAAACTCTTAAGAGTCCCTTGTATTGTAAGGAGAGCAAACCAGTCGATCATAGAGGAAATAAACTCTAAATATTCACTGGAAGGGCTGATGCTGAAGCTAAAGCTCCAATACTTTGGCCACCTGATGTGAAGAGCCTACTCATTGGAAAAGACCCTGATGATATGAGAGCAGGAGGAGAAGGATATGACTGTGATCAAACAACTTTACATGACCCATGAGTGTTGAAAACTGAAGCCCAAGAATGTGAAATAACTTGTCCACACTAAATGAGAGATACCACTAGTGAAAGCCATTTACTCTTGAATATCAGATTAGCTCCTAGTATTTTATGCTCAGCATTATCTGCCTTCTTATTGTCCTCCTCAGTTCCCTTGACTGATGTAGTTAAAAGACATTTGAACAATCCAGTCCACAAATCTTGAAACAAAATTTCCCCTACTACTCATACCTTAACCCCACTCAATTTAAATTCTCAGTTGATAGCTCCCTAGGTAGATAAGTAAACCGGGATGTGTGTTATTTGCAATAGAATGCACATAACCATTGCTTTTTTTTCCTGCAGTGAAAAGTTGTTGGAAGAATGAACTTATTTTTTAAAGCAAGATTTCCAAACGTTATGGGAATAGCTGCCTAGAGATAGATATTTTGGTAGTCAGACTTTCAGGATCACCTAACTGAGGTTTGTTTCTGTGTTTTAGAGATTTAGCTTAGGGAATCCAGAGGTGTGTCTGTGAACTGGTACTATGTAGGAGTAATTTCTATATGTGTGTTTTTGAAGATACTAAGACCATCCTAATTTTGTCATCTAATACTTATAAGCATGGTTTTTACTTCATTCTGGGTTGATATGTTTAAGAACACAACATATTTGTTGTTGCTGTTTAGTTACTAAGTCATGTCTGACTCTTTTGTGACCCCATGAATGTAGCCCACCAGGCTCCTCTGTCCCTGGGATTCTCCAGGGAAGAATATTGGAGTTGGTTGTCATTTCCTTCTCCAGGGGATTTACCTGACCCAAGTATTGAACCCACATCTCCTGCCATGCCAGTGGATTCTTACCACTGAACTACCAGGGGAGTCCTTACATTCTCTTAAATTTACCTTTATCCACTATTCTTTCAACTAACTGTTCACTTGCATTATTCAGTTATCTTGCTACTCAAACAGTACTTCTTAAAGTAGCAACATCAACATCACTTGGAAATGGAATATACAGTAAACACAGTTCAACAAGTCAATGGGAAAAAGAAAAGGAACTGGAAAAAATTAAATACTACATCTACATGTGAAAGATAAGAAATTAACAGAAAATTATCTTTATACCATGAGGTGGGTAACAACCCTTTTGACATTTCAAAAACACAAATTGTAAGTAAAAACAATTTATGAAGTTAATTACATGACAGTAAAGGCTTAAAGATTTACCAAGGACATGTTAAATTAATTAAACCATTACCCATACCTGCCCCTGAGAATTAATAGATGCTTGCCTTGATTTATCTCTTAGCTTATTTCAAAGCACCTGATAAACAAAATTTCCCCTACTACTCATACCTTAACCCCACTCAATTTAAATTCTCAGTTGATAGCTCCCTAGGTAGATAAGTAAACCGGGATGTGTGTTATTTGCAATAGAATGCACATAACCATTGCTTTTTTTTCCTGCAGTGAAAAGTTGTTGGAAGAATGAACTTATTTTTTAAAGCAAGATTTCCAAACGTTATGGGAATAGCTGCCTAGAGATAGATATTTTGGTAGTCAGACTTTCAGGATCACCTAACTGAGGTTTGTTTCTGTGTTTTAGAGATTTAGCTTAGGGAATCCAGAGGTGTGTCTGTGAACTGGTACTATGTAGGAGTAATTTCTATATGTGTGTTTTTGAAGATACTAAGACCATCCTAATTTTGTCATCTAATACTTATAAGCATGGTTTTTACTTCATTCTGGGTTGATATGTTTAAGAACACAACATATTTGTTGTTGCTGTTTAGTTACTAAGTCATGTCTGACTCTTTTGTGACCCCATGAATGTAGCCCACCAGGCTCCTCTGTCCCTGGGATTCTCCAGGGAAGAATATTGGAGTTGGTTGTCATTTCCTTCTCCAGGGGATTTACCTGACCCAAGTATTGAACCCACATCTCCTGCCATGCCAGTGGATTCTTACCACTGAACTACCAGGGGAGTCCTTACATTCTCTTAAATTTACCTTTATCCACTATTCTTTCAACTAACTGTTCACTTGCATTATTCAGTTATCTTGCTACTCAAACAGTACTTCTTAAAGTAGCAACATCAACATCACTTGGAAATGGAATATACAGTAAACACAGTTCAACAAGTCAATGGGAAAAAGAAAAGGAACTGGAAAAAATTAAATACTACATCTACATGTGAAAGATAAGAAATTAACAGAAAATTATCTTTATACCATGAGGTGGGTAACAACCCTTTTGACATTTCAAAAACACAAATTGTAAGTAAAAACAATTTATGAAGTTAATTACATGACAGTAAAGGCTTAAAGATTTACCAAGGACATGTTAAATTAATTAAACCATTACCCATACCTGCCCCTGAGAATTAATAGATGCTTGCCTTGATTTATCTCTTAGCTTATTTCAAAGCACCTGATATTTGTCGAAGATGTTTTACAGCTGTGCTTCAAGAAATATGCAGTGGTCAACCAAACTGAACTGGCTCTGACATGACCACAGGAACCTTTCAGAGTAGATGAAACCTGGCAGGGTGCAGAAGTTACTTTTGCTTCATTACTATGTTAAAATCTTTATCCAGGCAGGAGACTTGGACTTTGCTAGGCCTGATTCATGCAGTGTGCAAAGAAGTCTGGAAGACTGCACATGCCCCAGCAGCCCATGAAAATATCCCCCCATTTCCTAGAGCCTTGATGGTGTCCCTACCTCCTAGCCCTTTTACCCCTCTTCTCTGGGGAAGAAGGTGTATTTATAGCATGAACTCTCCCTTCTGTATTTCTTAATCAATAAATGAAGTGTACACTTTGTTATAGTAAACCCCGTGTTTATTTGGTATTGACAACTCCAGGCAAAGGACCACTGAGGGGTCACTGACACACTGGGGCTCCATCCCAATTTAAGCTCCCATACTTTGACTCCAGTACTTTGACCTGATGCAAAGAGATGACTCATTAAAAAAGACCCCGATGTTAGGAAAAATAGAAGGCAGGAGAAGGGGATGACAGAGAATGAGATGGTTGGATGGCATCACTGAGTCAATGGACATGAGTTTGAGCAAGCTCTGGGAGATGGTGAAGGACAGGGAAACCTAGCGTACTGCAGTCCATGGGGTAACAAAGTTGTACACGACTGAGCGACTGAGCTTTTTAATGCTGGGAAAAATAGAAGGCAGAAGCAGAAAAGGACAACAGAGGACAAAATAGTTGGATGGCATCACTGAGTTAGTGGATATGAGTTTGAGCAAGCTGTGGGAGATGGTGAAGGACAGGGAAGCCTGGCATGCCACAGTCCATGGGGTTGCAAAAAATGAGACATGACTGAGCTACTAAAATGAACTTAACAAAATAAGGAGACTGTTAGACTGATGTGGTTCTAATGCTATGATGACCTACTTTTTAAGCAAACCAAAAATTAAGCCTATTAATGCCTCAGAGTTACAAAGTTAAAATGCTAAAGGCAACCAATCACAGTTAACTAAGCTTTACACTGTAGCCAGTCCATAACTAAGTTCCTTACTTTTCTTCCATCTTTTTTATATAAAAGCTTCTCGCCAAACTGACATTGGTGAAGCTTTCATAACCACTTCTGGTTTGGTGCTGCCTGATTGGAATCAATTTTGCCCAAATAAACTCTTAAAACTTTTAATATGCCTCAGTGTCTTTTAACAGGCACTGCTGACCAAGTTAACAGATAAATGACAAATTGGTAAAATTTGTATTTGAAATAATTCAAACAAGAGAGTAATGTCAAGAATATTTAAAGAATTGAAAGAAGGAGGTGGAGCTGAGATGGCCGCATAGAAGGACGTGCACTCATCTCTCCTGCAAAATTGCCTGAATTGCAATAAGTTCCTGAAAAACCATCAACAGGAAGAGGTTGGATCCGATCACAAAATAAGATGCCCCACATCAAAGAGCAATCTTCTCTGGGGAAGAAGGTGTATTTATAGCATGAACTCTCCCTTCTGTATTTCTTAATCAATAAATGAAGTGTACACTTTGTTATAGTAAACCCCGTGTTTATTTGGTATTGACAACTCCAGGCAAAGGACCACTGAGGGGTCACTGACACACTGGGGCTCCATCCCAATTTAAGCTCCCATACTTTGACTCCAGTACTTTGACCTGATGCAAAGAGATGACTCATTAAAAAAGACCCCGATGTTAGGAAAAATAGAAGGCAGGAGAAGGGGATGACAGAGAATGAGATGGTTGGATGGCATCACTGAGTCAATGGACATGAGTTTGAGCAAGCTCTGGGAGATGGTGAAGGACAGGGAAACCTAGCGTACTGCAGTCCATGGGGTAACAAAGTTGTACACGACTGAGCGACTGAGCTTTTTAATGCTGGGAAAAATAGAAGGCAGAAGCAGAAAAGGACAACAGAGGACAAAATAGTTGGATGGCATCACTGAGTTAGTGGATATGAGTTTGAGCAAGCTGTGGGAGATGGTGAAGGACAGGGAAGCCTGGCATGCCACAGTCCATGGGGTTGCAAAAAATGAGACATGACTGAGCTACTAAAATGAACTTAACAAAATAAGGAGACTGTTAGACTGATGTGGTTCTAATGCTATGATGACCTACTTTTTAAGCAAACCAAAAATTAAGCCTATTAATGCCTCAGAGTTACAAAGTTAAAATGCTAAAGGCAACCAATCACAGTTAACTAAGCTTTACACTGTAGCCAGTCCATAACTAAGTTCCTTACTTTTCTTCCATCTTTTTTATATAAAAGCTTCTCGCCAAACTGACATTGGTGAAGCTTTCATAACCACTTCTGGTTTGGTGCTGCCTGACTGGAATCAATTTTGCCCAAATAAACTCTTAAAACTTTTAATATGCCTCAGTGTCTTTTAACAGGCACTGCTGACCAAGTTAACAGATAAATGACAAATTGGTAAAATTTGTATTTGAAATAATTCAAACAAGAGAGTAATGTCAAGAATATTTAAAGAATTGAAAGAAGGAGGTGGAGCTGAGATGGCCGCATAGAAGGACGTGCACTCATCTCTCCTGCAAAATTGCCTGAATTGCAATAAGTTCCTGAAAAACCATCAACAGGAAGAGGTTGGATCCGATCACAAAATAAGATGCCCCACATCAAAGAGCAAAGGAGAAGCCGTAACAAGACTGTAGGAGGGGTGCAATCGCACTTTTAAAAGTCAAACCTCACACCCGCCCGAGAAGCTGGGTGGGCCAAATCGCAAAGCCTGCTGCAAATGAAGGCCTGGGAAAGGAGCAGTGACCTCCAAAAGGGACTGAGCCAGACCTGCTTTAGAGGGTCCAAGTGCCCCCTTAAGATAGAAGTGCCCTTGAGCAGTCCTCAGAAAGACAGCACTCAATTCCCTTTGAAGGAGGTTACCATTAACTCGATCATAGAGCCTCAGAGTAGGACTGGAGACTCTGTGCGCACCCAGATCTGGGAGAGGGGAATAACAATCCTGCATGAGACTGAGTCAGACTCACCTCTGAGTAATCTGACGTCTCCCACAGTGGCGGGGGTCGACGGTGGCCTGCAGCAAGGTTGGGGTCACTGCGTAAGTGCTTCCCATAGAGAGTGTGGGAATAAATCCTTTGTGAGAGAGATGCCATTATTCCTACTGTAGTTTGGCTGCTGGTCAAACTACAGGAGGGAATTTAGCTCCACCCAGCAAAAAAGGGATCTGGATTAAGGATTAAGAAACTACCAGCGTCAGCCTGGTCAGCCCTTTTACTTCTGGAATAGGTGGAAATAAACAAACAGCAAAAGAAGCTTTCAGATCCAACCACTGCCAGAGGCAAGAACAAGACTGATAATTTCTGAATAGTCAGCAAGAGACAGAAGAGCATAAACATTCACTATTTTCATGTTTTGTCTGGAGCTGGAGTTACTCCTGGATATTTTAAAGTTCATTTTATTTCTTCTTTTTTTTGTTGCTTTTTTTCAATACTTTTTTCCCTTTTTACCTAACCTCCTTAAAACTTTTAATATGCCTCAGTGTCTTTTAACAGGCACTGCTGACCAAGTTAACAGATAAATGACAAATTGGTAAAATTTGTATTTGAAATAATTCAAACAAGAGAGTAATGTCAAGAATATTTAAAGAATTGAAAGAAGGAGGTGGAGCTGAGATGGCCGCATAGAAGGACGTGCACTCATCTCTCCTGCAAAATTGCCTGAATTGCAATAAGTTCCTGAAAAACCATCAACAGGAAGAGGTTGGATCCGATCACAAAATAAGATGCCCCACATCAAAGAGCAAAGGAGAAGCCGTAACAAGACTGTAGGAGGGGTGCAATCGCACTTTTAAAAGTCAAACCTCACACCCGCCAGAGAAGCTGGGTGGGCCAAATACGCAAAGCCTGCTGCAAATGAAGGCCTGGGAAAGGAGCAGTGACCTCCAAAAGGGACTGAGCCAGACCTGCTTTAGAGGGTCCAAGTGCCCCCTTAAGATAGAAGTGCCCTTGAGCAGTCCTCAGAAAGACAGCACTCAATTCCCTTTGAAGGAGGTTACCATTAACTCGATCATAGAGCCTCAGAGTAGGACTGGAGACTCTGTGCGCACCCAGATCTGGGAGAGGGGAATAACAATCCTGCATGAGACTGAGTCAGACTCACCTCTGAGTAATCTGACGTCTCCCACAGTGGCGGGGGTCGACGGTGGCCTGCAGCAAGGTTGGGGTCACTGCGTAAGTGCTTCCCATAGAGAGTGTGGGAATAAATCCTTTGTGAGAGAGATGCCATTATTCCTACTGTAGTTTGGCTGCTGGTCAAACTACAGGGAGGGAATTTAGCTCCACCCAGCAAAAAAGGGATCTGGATTAAGGATTAAGAAACTCCCAGGGCCAGCCTGGGTGGGCCTTTTAGTTCTGGAATACATGGAAATAAACAAGCAGTAAAAGAGGCTTCAGATCCAACCACTGCCAGAGGCAAGATAAAGACTGATAATTCCTGAATAGTCAGCAAGAGACAGAAGAACATAAACATTCACTATTTTCATGTTTTGTCTGGAGCTGGAGTTACTGCTGGATTTTTAAAATTTCATTTTATTTTTATTGCTTTTTTTTTTTTCTTTTTTTCAATACTTTTTTCCCCTTTTTACCTAACCTCCTCAGCCCCCCACCCTGTTTTTTTGTTTGTTTGTTCCCTTCGTTGAACTCTATTGAAGCTACTAATCCTATCAGTAAGACTGAATATATTCAAGTTTGCATATATATATTTTTTTCTTTTAAACCACACGTTTTATTTTGGTATAAACTTCTGCTTCCACATTGGCCTTTTATGGTTCTGTGGGGGTTTTGTTTTTATTGTTTTGGCTTTGTTTTTCTATATTTTTCTATATACGTATCTCTGTTTTAATTTTTAAATTTTTTATATGTATTGCTACTTCCTCTGCAACTATTTCTTTGCTTTTTCTGATGATCTTCTCCTAAAGCATTAAGCTCTAATACATACAAATCTTTATCTCCCTATATTTAACTTTGCAGTATTATTCTATATTTCTCTTCTAGCCTCCCTTTCTCTTTTTTCCTTTCCCCACCAAATTTCATAGTCTGTTCTGTCCTCATTGCCTTATCCCCAACGGGGACCCTGCTCTAGCATTAGGCTCTAGTTAGTTTGGTTATTAACTGGTGGATATCATTCTTGGTTTTCTCTATTTGCCATGCTAACATACTGTACTGTATTTTTTGTTGGAATGTTTGGGTTATGTTATGGCTGTAATGTTTGTGTGTATAATTCAGTACACTAGATAGTATTTGCGGGATATTTCAATCGCCATTTGTTAAAGGTATACCTTCTGTTTCTCTCAGTCGTGTATATATGTTTTAATACCATTTGATGCCATAACAAACCAGCCATGCAGTCTTCATTCCCTGGTCAGGCAACAAGCCTAGGGGCTTTACGGAGGGAGCACTGACTCCAAAACTCTACAATACCAGAGAACACCTAACACTAGAGGGCATTAAACAGTGAGAACGCCAACAAAGGCAAGCACTTGTATTCAAGTCCTGACATCACCCAACCACCAGCATTCCCCAGTATAAAACACCTCATCCAAACAACAAATACCGACAGATGTAACTCAAAGTCTGGGAAAAGGAAACCCCAAACATAGTTAAAAAATTAATAACAATAATGAAACATCAGAGAAATACCACACAAGTGAAGGAACAATCTACAAACACAAAATTTCGAATAAATGAAGAGGAATTAGACAAACTTTCTGAAAGTGAATTCAGAAGGATGATAGTAAAGATGATCCAAAACACCAAAAACAGAATTTTAGAGAAATTACAAGAAGCAACTAACACACTGAATAAAGAAATACAAGAACTTAAAAAACAACAAACAGAGACAAACAACTCAATTGCTGAACTTAAAAACACTGTAGAGGGAATTAAGAGCAGAGTATCTGAGACAGAAGACTGGATAAGTGAGCTGGAAGATAGAATGGTGGAAGTAACTGCTGAAGAACAGAATCAAGCTCAAAGAATGAAAGGAGCAGAGGGTAGCCTCAGAGACCTCTAGGATAGTATCAAATGCACCAATATTTGAATTATATGGGTTCCAGAAGAAGAAGAAAAAAAGGATATGAGAAAAATTTTGAAGAGATTATAATTGAAAATTTCCCCAACATGAGAAAATAATCAATTCCAAGAAGCACAAATGAATAAACCTGAGAAGAAACACACCAAGACACATATTAATGAAGTTAGTTTGGTTATTAACTGGTGGATATCATTCTTGGTTTTCTATTTGCCATGCTAACATACTGTACTGTATTTTTTGTTGGAATGTTTGGGTTATGTTATGGCTGTAATGTTTGTGTGTATAATTCAGTACACTAGATAGTATTTGCGGGATATTTCAATCGCCATTTGTTAAAGGTATACCTTCTGTTTCTCTCAGTCGTGTATATATGTTTTAATACCATTTGATGCCATAACAAACCAGCCATGCAGTCTTCATTCCCTGGTCAGGCAACAAGCCTAGGGGCTTTACGGAGGAGCACTGACTCCAAAACTCTACAATACCAGAGAACACCTAACACTAGAGGGCATTAAACAGTGAGAACGCCAACAAAGGCAAGCACTTGTATTCAAGTCCTGACATCACCCAACCACCAGCATTCCCCAGTATAAAACACCTCATCCAAACAACAAATACCGACAGATGTAACTCAAAGTCTGGGAAAAGGAAACCCCAAACATAGTTAAAAAATTAATAACAATAATGAAACATCAGAGAAATACCACACAAGTGAAGGAACAATCTACAAACACAAAATTTCGAATAAATGAAGAGGAATTAGACAAACTTTCTGAAAGTGAATTCAGAAGGATGATAGTAAAGATGATCCAAAACACCAAAAACAGAATTTTAGAGAAATTACAAGAAGCAACTAACACACTGAATAAAGAAATACAAGAACTTAAAAAACAACAAACAGAGACAAACAACTCAATTGCTGAACTTAAAAACACTGTAGAGGGAATTAAGAGCAGAGTATCTGAGACAGAAGACTGGATAAGTGAGCTGGAAGATAGAATGGTGGAAGTAACTGCTGAAGAACAGAATCAAGCTCAAAGAATGAAAGGAGCAGAGGGTAGCCTCAGAGACCTCTAGGATAGTATCAAACGCACCAATATTTGAATTATATGGGTTCCAGAAGAAGAAGAAAAAAAGGATATGAGAAAAATTTTGAAGAGATTATAATTGAAAATTTCCCCAACATGGGAAAAGAAATAGTCAATCAAGTCCAAGAAGCACAGAGTACCATACAGAATAAACCTGAGAAGAAACACACCAAGACACATATTAATGAAGCTAACACAAATTAAACACAAAGATGGAATTCTAAAACAGCAAGGGAAAAGCAACTAGTGACATACAAGGGGAAGCCCATATGTTTAACAGCTGATCTTTCAATAGAAACTCTGCAGGCCAGAAGGGAATGTCAAGACACATTTAAAGCGCTGAAACAGCATAATCTGTAACCAAGAATACTCTACCCTACAAGGATCTCATTCAAAATTGATGGGAAATCAAAAGCTTTACAGATAAGCAAAAATTAAATGAATTTAGTAATACCAAACCAGCCTTACAACAAGTGTTAAAGGGACTTATGTAGACAACAAGTATAAGAGGAGAAGAAGAAGATCTATAAAACAAAGCCATCATAACATCTAAGAAGATGACAATAGGATCATTTGTATCAATAATTACTTTGAACGAAAATGGACTAAATGCCCCAACCAAAAGACACAGACTGGCTGAATGGATTCAAAAACAAGACCCATACATATGCTGCCTCCGGGAAACTCACTTCAGACCTAGAGACACTTACAGACTGAAAGTGAGAGGATGGAAAAAGATATTCCATGCAAATAGAAATCAAAAGAAAGTTGGAGTAGCAATCCTCATATCAGACAAAATAGACCTTAAAATAAAGAAGATTATAAGAGACAAAGCAGGACACTACATAATGATCAAGGGACCGATCCAAGAGGAAGACATAACAATCATAAATATCTATGCACCCAACATAGGAGCACCTCAATACACAAGACAAACACTTTCAGACATAAAAGAAGAAACTGACAATAGCACAATAATAGTAGGAGACTTTAACACTCCTCTCACACCAATGGACAGATCATCCAAAAAGAAAATTAATAAAGAAACACAAGCCTTAAATGCTACACTAGAAGAGATGTACCTCATGGATATCTTTAGGACCTTCCATCCAAAAGCAGAAGAATATACTTTCTTCTCAAGTGCTCATGGAACATTTTCCAGGATAGACCACATCTTGGGCCACAAATCAAACCTCAGTCAATTCAAGAAAACTGAAATTATATCAACCATCTTCTTGGACCACAATGCAATGAGACTAGAGATCAACTACAGGAAAAAAACTGCTAAAAACACAAACACGTGGAGATTAAACAACCCATACCTAAAAAATGAACTGATTACTGAGCAAATCAAAGGAGAAATAAAAAAATTCCTGGAAGAAAACGACAATGAACATATGACAGTGCAAAACCTATGGACACATTTAAAGCGCTGAAACAGCATAATCTGTAACCAAGAATACTCTACCCTACAAGGATCTCATTCAAAATTGATGGGAAATCAAAAGCTTTACAGATAAGCAAAAATTAAATGAATTTAGTAATACCAAACCAGCCTTACAACAAGTGTTAAAGGGACTTATGTAGACAACAAGTATAAGAGGAGAAGAAGAAGATCTATAAAACAAAGCCATCATAACATCTAAGAAGATGACAATAGGATCATTTGTATCAATAATTACTTTGAACGAAAATGGACTAAATGCCCCAACCAAAAGACACAGACTGGCTGAATGGATTCAAAAACAAGACCCATACATATGCTGCCTCCGGGAAACTCACTTCAGACCTAGAGACACTTACAGACTGAAAGTGAGAGGATGGAAAAAGATATTCCATGCAAATAGAAATCAAAAGAAAGTTGGAGTAGCAATCCTCATATCAGACAAAATAGACCTTAAAATAAAGAAGATTATAAGAGACAAAGCAGGACACTACATAATGATCAAGGGACCGATCCAAGAGGAAGACATAACAATCATAAATATCTATGCACCCAACATAGGAGCACCTCAATACACAAGACAAACACTTTCAGACATAAAAGAAGAAACTGACAATAGCACAATAATAGTAGGAGACTTTAACACTCCTCTCACACCAATGGACAGATCATCCAAAAAGAAAATTAATAAAGAAACACAAGCCTTAAATGCTACACTAGAAGAGATGTACCTCATGGATATCTTTAGGACCTTCCATCCAAAAGCAGAAGAATATACTTTCTTCTCAAGTGCTCATGGAACATTTTCCAGGATAGACCACATCTTGGGCCACAAATCAAACCTCAGTCAATTCAAGAAAACTGAAATTATATCAACCATCTTCTTGGACCACAATGCAATGAGACTAGAGATCAACTACAGGAAAAAAACTGCTAAAAACACAAACACGTGGAGATTAAACAACCCATACCTAAAAAATGAACTGATTACTGAGCAAATCAAAGGAGAAATAAAAAAATTCCTGGAAGAAAACGACAATGAACATATGACAGTGCAAAACCTATGGGATACTGCAAAAGCAGTTCTAAGAGGGAAGTTTATAGCAAAATAATCCTACCTCAAGAAACAAGAAAAATACCAAACAGATGACCTAACCGTACGCTTCAAACAATTGGAGAAAGAAGAACAAAAACACCCCAAAGTTAGCAGAAGAAGAGAAATCATAAAGATCAGAGCAGAAATAAATGAAAAAATAAATGAAAGAAACAATAATAATGATAAATAAAACAAAAAGCTGTTTTTTTGGAAAGGTAAATAAAATTGACAACCCACTGGCCAGACTCATCAAGAAAAAAAGAGAGAAGAACCAGATCCACAAAATCAAAAATGAAAAAGGAGAGATTACAACAGATAATGCAGAAACAAAAAGGATTATGAGACTATTGTGAACAACTATATGGCAACAAACTGGGCAACCTGGAAGAAATGAACAGTTTTTTAGAGAAGATTAATCTCCCAAGACTGAACCAGGAAGAAATAGAAACTATAAATAACCCAATCACAAGCTCAGAAATCGAATTTGTGGTAAAAAATCTACCCCAAAATAAAAACCCAGGGCCAGATGGCTTCACAGGTGAATTCTACCAAACATTCAAAGAAGAGCTCATGCCTGTCCTTCTAAAACTCTTCCAAAAAATTGCACAGGAAGGAACACTTCCAAACACATTCTATGAGGCCGCCATCACCCTGATACCAAAGCCAGGCAAAGACAACACACAAAAAGAAAATTATAGGCCAAGCCTTAAATGCTACACTAGAAGAGATGTACCTCATGGATATCTTTAGGACCTTCCATCCAAAAGCAGAAGAATATACTTTCTTCTCAAGTGCTCATGGAACATTTTCCAGGATAGACCACATCTTGGGCCACAAATCAAACCTCAGTCAATTCAAGAAAACTGAAATTATATCAACCATCTTCTTGGACCACAATGCAATGAGACTAGAGATCAACTACAGGAAAAAAACTGCTAAAAACACAAACACGTGGAGATTAAACAACCCATACCTAAAAAATGAACTGATTACTGAGCAAATCAAAGGAGAAATAAAAAAATTCCTGGAAGAAAACGACAATGAACATATGACAGTGCAAAACCTATGGGATACTGCAAAAGCAGTTCTAAGAGGGAAGTTTATAGCAAAATAATCCTACCTCAAGAAACAAGAAAAATACCAAACAGATGACCTAACCGTACGCTTCAAACAATTGGAGAAAGAAGAACAAAAACACCCCAAAGTTAGCAGAAGAAGAGAAATCATAAAGATCAGAGCAGAAATAAATGAAAAAATAAATGAAAGAAACAATAATAATGATAAATAAAACAAAAAGCTGTTTTTTTGGAAAGGTAAATAAAATTGACAACCCACTGGCCAGACTCATCAAGAAAAAAAGAGAGAAGAACCAGATCCACAAAATTAAAAATGAAAAAGGAGAGATTACAACAGATAATGCAGAAACGAAAAGGATTATGAGACTATTGTGAACAACTATATGGCAACAAACTGGGCAACCTGGAAGAAATGAACAGTTTTTTAGAGAAGATTAATCTCCCAAGACTGAACCAGGAAGAAATAGAAACTATAAATAACCCAATCACAAGCTCAGAAATCGAATTTGTGGTAAAAAATCTACCCCAAAATAAAAACCCAGGGCCAGATGGCTTCACAGGTGAATTCTACCAAACATTCAAAGAAGAGCTCATGCCTGTCCTTCTAAAACTCTTCCAAAAAATTGCACAGGAAGGAACACTTCCAAACACATTCTATGAGGCCGCCATCACCCTGATACCAAAGCCAGGCAAAGACAACACACAAAAAAGAAAATTATAGGCCAATTTCACTCATGAACCTAGATGCCAAAATCCTCAACGAAATCCTAGCAAACAGAATTCAACAACACATCAAAAACCCCATACATCATGATCAAGTTGGTTTCATCCCAGGCATGCAAGGATTCTTCAATATCCACAAATCAATCAGTGTGATACACCATATCAACAAATTGAGAGACAAAAATCACGTGATCATCTCAATAGATGCAGAAAAAGCCTTTGACAAAGGACAGCATCCATTTATGATAAAAACTCTTCAAAAAATGGGCATAGAAGGAACCTCTCTCAACATAGTGAAAGCCATATATGAGAAGCCCACAGCGAACATTATTCTCAATTGTGAAAAACTGAAAGCATTCCCTCTAAGATCAGGAACAAGACAAGGGTGTCCATTTTCACCACTACTATTCAACATAGTCCTGGAAGTTCTAGCAACAGCAATAAGAGAAGAAAAACAAATAAAAGGAATCGAGATTGGAAAAGAAGAAGTCAAACTCTCTCTATTCACAGATGACATGATATGATACATAGAAAACCCTAAAGACAGTATTACAAAACTACTAGAGCTAATCAACAAATTCAGCAAAGTTGCGGGATACAAAATCAATACACAGAAATCACTGCCATTCCTATACACAAACAATGAAAAATCAGAAAACGAAATCAAAGAAGCAATCCCCTTCACCATTGCAACCAAAAGAATCAAATATCTAGGAATAAACCTACCCAAACAAACAAAAGAGCTGTACACAGAAAATTACAAGACACTCATGAGAGAAATTAAAGAAGACTTAAACAGATAGAGAGATGTTCCATGTTCCTGGGTCAGAAGAATCAATATTGTGAAAATGACCATACTACCAAATGTCATCTACAGATTTGATGTGATCCCTATCAAACTGCCAATGACATTCTTCACAGAACTACACCAAAGAATAACACAGTTCCCCAAAAAAAAAAAAAAAAAGAATAACACAGTTCATATGGAAACACAAAAGACCTCGAATAGCCAAAGCAATCCTGAGCAAGAAGAATGGAGCTGGAGGGATCAGCCTCCCTAACTTCGGACTCTACTACAAAGCAACCGCCATCAAGACAGTATGGTACTGGCACAAAAACAGAAATACAGACCAATGGAACAAGATCGAGAACCCAGAGATAAACCCACGCACCTACGGGTACCTTACTTTTGACAAAAGAGGCAACAAAAACCCAAAAACCCAAAATAAAATAAAATTGATCAAGTTGGTTTCATCCCAGGCATGCAAGGATTCTTCAATATCCACAAATCAATCAGTGTGATACACCATATCAACAAATTGAGAGACAAAAATCACGTGATCATCTCAATAGATGCAGAAAAAGCCTTTGACAAAGGACAGCATCCATTTATGATAAAAACTCTTCAAAAAATGGGCATAGAAGGAACCTCTCTCAACATAGTGAAAGCCATATATGAGAAGCCCACAGCGAACATTATTCTCAATTGTGAAAAACTGAAAGCATTCCCTCTAAGATCAGGAACAAGACAAGGGTGTCCATTTTCACCACTACTATTCAACATAGTCCTGGAAGTTCTAGCAACAGCAATAAGAGAAGAAAAACAAATAAAAGGAATCGAGATTGGAAAAGAAGAAGTCAAACTCTCTCTATTCACAGATGACATGATATGATACATAGAAAACCCTAAAGACAGTATTACAAAACTACTAGAGCTAATCAACAAATTCAGCAAAGTTGCGGGATACAAAATCAATACACAGAAATCACTGCCATTCCTATACACAAACAATGAAAAATCAGAAAACGAAATCAAAGAAGCAATCCCCTTCACCATTGCAACCAAAAGAATCAAATATCTAGGAATAAACCTACCCAAACAAACAAAAGAGCTGTACACAGAAAATTACAAGACACTCATGAGAGAAATTAAAGAAGACTTAAACAGATAGAGAGATGTTCCATGTTCCTGGGTCAGAAGAATCAATATTGTGAAAATGACCATACTACCAAATGTCATCTACAGATTTGATGTGATCCCTATCAAACTGCCAATGACATTCTTCACAGAACTACACCAAAGAATAACACAGTTCCCCAAAAAAAAAAAAAAAAAGAATAACACAGTTCATATGGAAACACAAAAGACCTCGAATAGCCAAAGCAATCCTGAGCAAGAAGAATGGAGCTGGAGGGATCAGCCTCCCTAACTTCGGACTCTACTACAAAGCAACCGCCATCAAGACAGTATGGTACTGGCACAAAAACAGAAATACAGACCAATGGAACAAGATCGAGAACCCAGAGATAAACCCACGCACCTACGGGTACCTTACTTTTGACAAAAGAGGCGGACATCTAAAATGAGACAAAGACAGCCTCTTCAACAAATGGTGCTGGGAAAATTGGACAGCTACATGCAAAAAAATGAAGTTGGAACATTCCCTGACACCATGCACAAAGATCAACTCAAAATGGATTAAAGACCTAAATGTAAGACCAGAAACCATCAAATTCTTAGAGGAGAATATAGGCAAAACCCTCAAGGACATAAATCAAAGCAAGATCTTCTCTGACCCATCTACTAGAATAGAGGAACTAAAAGCAAAAATTAACATGTGGGACCTAATGAAACTTAAAAACTTTTGTACAGCAAAAGAAACTACAAAAAAGCTGAACAGACAACCCACAGAGTGGGAGAAAATCATAGCAAATGAGAGATTAATTAATCTCCAAAATCTACAAGCAACTCAGACAACTCAATATTGGACAAATGAACAACCCAACCAAAAAATGGGAAAAGGACCTAAACAGACACCTCTCCAAAGAGGACATACAGATGGCCTCAAAACACATGAAACGATGCTCAACCTCGCTTATAATTAGAGAAATGCAAATCAAAACTACAATGAGATATCACCTCACACCCATCAGAATGGCCATCATCCACAAATTGACAGACAATAAATGCTGGAGAGGGTGCAGAGAAAAGGGAACACACTTGTATTGCTGGTGGGAATGTAAATTGATACAGCCTCTATGGAAGACAGTCTGGTGATTTCTTAAAAAACTAAAAATAGAAACACCATATGACCCAGCAATCCCACTCTTAGGCTTAGACCCTGATGAAATCAAAATTGAAAGAGGCACCTGGACCCTAATGTTCATTGCAGCTCTCTATACAATAGCTAGAACATGGAAGCAACCTAGATGCCCATCGACGAATGAATGGATACAAAAGCTGTGGTACATATCTACAATGGAATACTACATAGCTGTGAAAAGAAATGCAGAAGAATCAGTCCTAATGAGGTGGCTGGACCTAGAACCTATCATAAAAAGTGAAGTCAGTCAGAAAGAGAAGGACAAGTACAATATACTAACACATATATATGGAATCTAGTAGGATGGTGACGATGGCACACGCAGTGAAGCAATGGAAAAACAGACATGCACAGTAGACATATGGACATAGTGGGAAACGAACAGTGGGTGGAAGGCATAAAGGAAGTAGCATGAAAACCTATACTATCATATGTGAAAAAAATACCTATAGTCATTGCTCTGTGAGAAAAGGGGATCCTGCAAGTGTGCTGTGCGATGACCTGGAGGGGTGGGATGGGGGGGATATACATATGACTAATCTTGGATCATACATATCTGTAAACAAAACTCTGTAAAAGTAAAGTTAAACAAAAAAAATGAATTGAAAGAAACAAGAGAATAGCAACCTCAATAGAAAAATGAAGAAGAGATATTGAAACTGCATGTCTCAAATTGGGACTTGAACCCACAGTCTTTTAACTGAGATCACACTTGGTGTCAGGACTTAATGAAGCTCAGAATTCTGAGGTCTCATCACAGCTTGGTGAGAGTCAAAGCTGATAGGTAAGAAGTAGATTTATTTTGAGAGAAATTCACTCCACAGAGTGTGGGTCATCTAACAAGGTGAGAGCGGCCTGAGAGTATACTGGATTGTCAGTTTTTAATGGGGTGGGTAATTTCATAGACTATGAGTAGTAGGAGTATTCCAGGTATTCTGGGGGAAGGGATGGGGATTTCCAGAAATTGGGTCACTGCCCACTTTTTGACCTTTATGGTCAGCCTTGGTGCTGTCATGGTGTTTGTGGGTGTGTCATTTAGCTTATATGTGTTAAAATGAACTGTAAAATTGTTAGTTACTCAGTCATGTCTGACTTTTGTGACCCCATGGACTGTAGCGTCCCAGGCTTCTCTGTCCATGGAATTCTCTATGCAAGAATACTGAAATGGGTAGCCATTCCCTTCTCCAGAGGATCTTCCTCACCCAGAGATCAAATGGTGTTTGGCATTGCAGGCAGACTCTACCATCTGAGCCACCAGGAAGCCCAATGAATGTATACTGAGGCTCAAGGTCTAGTGGTAGTCTCCTCGTCCACCATTCTTTTTTAATGGCTGGATCTAGAACCTATCATAAAAAGTGCAGTCAGTCAGAAAGAGAAGGACAAGTACAATATACTAACACATATATATAGAATCTAGTAGGATGGTGACGATGGCACAGGCAGTGAAGCGATGGAAAAACAGACATGCACAGTAGACATATGGACATAGTGGGAAACGAACAGTGGGTGGAAGGCATAAAGGAAGTAGCATGAAAACCTATACTATCATATGTGAAAAAAATACCTATAGTCATTGCTCTGTGAGAAAAGGGGATCCTGCAAGTGTGCTGTGCGATGACCTGGAGGGGTGGGATGGGGGGGATATACATATGACTAATCTTGGATCATACATATCTGTAAACAAAACTCTGTAAAAGTAAAGTTAAACAAAAAAAATGAATTGAAAGAAACAAGAGAATAGCAACCTCAATAGAAAAATGAAGAAGAGATATTGAAACTGCATGTCTCAAATTGGGACTTGAACCCACAGTCTTTTAACTGAGATCACACTTGGTGTCAGGACTTAATGAAGCTCAGAATTCTGAGGTCTCATCACAGCTTGGTGAGAGTCAAAGCTGATAGGTAAGAAGTAGATTTATTTTGAGAGAAATTCACTCCACAGAGTGTGGGTCATCTAACAAGGTGAGAGCGGCCTGAGAGTATACTGGATTGTCAGTTTTTAATGGGGTGGGTAATTTCATAGACTATGAGTAGTAGGAGTATTCCAGGTATTCTGGGGGAAGGGATGGGGATTTCCAGAAATTGGGTCACTGCCCACTTTTTGACCTTTATGGTCAGCCTTGGTGCTGTCATGGTGTTTGTGGGTGTGTCATTTAGCTTATATGTGTTAAAATGAACTGTAAAATTGTTAGTTACTCAGTCATGTCTGACTTTTGTGACCCCATGGACTGTAGCGTCCCAGGCTTCTCTGTCCATGGAATTCTCTATGCAAGAATACTGAAATGGGTAGCCATTCCCTTCTCCAGAGGATCTTCCTCACCCAGAGATCAAATGGTGTTTGGCATTGCAGGCAGACTCTACCATCTGAGCCACCAGGAAGCCCAATGAATGTATACTGAGGCTCAAGGTCTAGTGGTAGTCTCCTCGTCCACCATCTTGGAGCTCTTTGGTTCTAATCAGTTTATGTTGTGTTGTATGTCATTCTTCTAAAGGTTCCCTTCTCTCCTGTTTCAACAAAGAAAAATACACAGAAGCTCAAATAGTCAAGCACCTTTTTAATTTTTCTGCTTATTTAACACAGGAGAATATGTAGAATATATAGAGGAGAAAAAACATATTAATCATAAAAAATGGAAAATAAAACAACAATGAGGTGCCATTTCACACCCATTAGACTGAAATTAGAAAACTGGATAAAGCCAAGTGTTGTATGAGGAAGCCAATTCTGACTCAATGTTGGAAACTGTTTGACTTCCTTTTTGTTGGTTGTCTTAGAAGACCCTGCCCCTCTGCTTGACTGTAAACTAAAGTGCTTTTGTTCAACTCATAGAGAGATAATTAATCTCAACCCACCTGTGAATAGAAGAGCTTAACACATCCCTTCCAAAGGCTGGCCATTCTCTTGGAGAATGTTTTGCTAGACTGATCTATAAAAAAACCCCGTATACAGACCCTGACAAGATGGTTATTTTGAGGCACTAACCTGCCATCTTCTTGGTCAGCTGTTTTCTGAATAAAGTCTCCTGCCTCAAAACCTCATCTCTCAGAGTCATTGGCCTGTTGTGCAGCGAGCAGAGTGAGCTTGGACTCAGGAACACAAGTACTGGTGAGTATGCACCAGTCTTTGGGAGTGGAGACTGGTTCTGCCATTTTGGAAGGCAGTTAGGCAATACCCAGTTAATTTAAGAATAGGTACATACCTATAACAAAGCAGTTCTATTCTTGAGTCTATATTACAGGTCCATAAGGGAACATGTTATGGTGATCACTGTCACAGCAGATTTACTTAGTGAGGAACTGGAGGTAATCTGGGCATTCATACTAGGGAGGGATTCGTGGGATATGTGGAGTTCAGGGTCCAAACTAGAAAACTGACAACATACCCACATAGTAAAATGCAAGAATACTGAAATGGGTAGCCATTCCCTTCTCCAGAGGATCTTCCTCACCCAGAGATCAAATGGTGTTTGGCATTGCAGGCAGACTCTACCATCTGAGCCACCAGGAAGCCCAATGAATGTATACTGAGGCTCAAGGTCTAGTGGTAGTCTCCTCGTCCACCATCTTGGAGCTCTTTGGTTCTAATCAGTTTATGTTGTGTTGTATGTCATTCTTCTAAAGGTTCCCTTCTCTCCTGTTTCAACAAAGAAAAATACACAGAAGCTCAAATAGTCAAGCACCTTTTTAATTTTTCTGCTTATTTAACACAGGAGAATATGTAGAATATATAGAGGAGAAAAAACATATTAATCATAAAAAATGGAAAATAAAACAACAATGAGGTGCCATTTCACACCCATTAGACTGAAATTAGGAAACTGGATAAAGCCAAGTGTTGTATGAGGAAGCCAATTCTGACTCAATGTTGGAAACTGTTTGACTTCCTTTTTGTTGGTTGTCTTAGAAGACCCTGCCCCTCTGCTTGACTGTAAACTAAAGTGCTTTTGTTCAACTCATAGAGAGATAATTAATCTCAACCCACCTGTGAATAGAAGAGCTTAACACATCCCTTCCAAAGGCTGGCCATTCTCTTGGAGAATGTTTTGCTAGACTGATCTATAAAAAAAACCCAGTATACAGACCCTGACAAGATGGTTATTTTGAGGCACTAACCTGCCATCTTCTTATTCAGCTGCTTTCTGCATAAAGTCTCCTGCCTCAAAACCTCATCTCTCAGAGTCATTGGCCTGTTGTGCAGCGAGCAGAGTGAGCTTGGACTCAGGAACACAAGTACTGGTGAGTATGCACCAGTCTTTGGGAGTGGAGACTGGTTCTGCCATTTTGGAAGGCAGTTAGGCAATACCCAGTTAATTTAAGAATAGGTACATACCTATAACAAAGCAGTTCTATTCTTGAGTCTATATTACAGGTCCATAAGGGAACATGTTATGGTGATCACTGTCACAGCAGATTTACTTAGTGAGGAACTGGAGGTAATCTGGGCATTCATACTAGGGAGGGATTCGTGGGATATGTGGAGTTCAGGGTCCAAACTAGAGAAAACTGACAACATACCCACATAGTAAAATGGACACATTTTTAAAATAGCATGGGTGGTGGAAAAAAGTTAGAAAGATAATAGATACACAAACCAGTACCATTTGTATAAATTTAAAGAAGGTGTACAAAAACAGAAATACATGTAGGAACACATAATATGTGAAATGATTTGCTTATTTAAACAGAATGGTTGCCTATAAGAAGAGGCAAGTAGGGTAGAGAATGGAAATAAATGCAAATAAAGTGGCCTTGCAGGAGCCAATGATGATAATGCATCATGCACAGAGAAGAACAATTAAGTCAGTCACCTGTACTTGAAGCCCAGGAACGACCATGCCGACTGCATCCCCACTCTATGCAGTTTGGAAGGCACTGCTTTATGAGGTAAAGATGGAATTTAATTACTTTAATATCCTCTTTCACTACACTCTTGGTGGTATGGAAAGTTTTATTCTAAGGGTTAGGCCACTTCCTTTCTTTTAAGTGAAAACAATTTTTTGTGATGAACGATCCTGTGACTTTCCAGATGATGTATGGCCATCTCGTCATACATATATTCGTCCCCCAACATAGCACATGAGACACAGCATAAAGGCTTTTTACTCAGATAAATTATTCCTCCAAAGCTTTATTTTTTTCCCTGTTACTGCTAAGAATCTAAAAGTACTTTTTTTTCCCCCCATAGTAAGATCTCCTTAAATAAGCAGAGAACAAAGCAAAAACAAAAGTTGGTTGAACTGGTTTTCCCTTTTAGTACTGTTCAATAACTCTTATATTGTCAATAATGGGCCTCCCTCATAGCTCAGTTGGTAAAGAATCTGCCGGAAATGCTGGTGACTCAGTTCTGTTCCTAAGTCAGGAAGATCCCCTAGAGAAGGAAATGGCAACCTATTCCAGTATTCTTGCCTGGAGAATCCCATGGATGGAGAAGCCTGGCAGGCTACAGTCCACGGGGTCACAAGAGTTGGACACAACTTAGTGACTAAACCACCACAATATATCTTATGGCACTGATGATTCTTAATAGAGAACCCAGATTTTTAAGAATGTGCTCACTTAGAATGAATAATTAAGTTGAAATTACCACAAAATTTTCAGCTACACTGCCTTTCCGTACATGTAGAACTGCTGAGTTTGTCAACAATCATTTAATCTTCATAGTAGTTGTGCAACTGAGTAGGGTTTGGTAGCTTCAGGTTACCATTTGTATACATTTAAAGAAGGTGTACAAAAACAGAAATACATGTAGGAACACATGTGAAATGATTTGCTTATTTAAACAGAATGGTTGCCTATAAGAAGAGGCAAGTAGGGTAGAGAATGGAAATAAATGCAAATAAAGTGGCCTTGCAGGAGCCAATGATGATAATGCATCATGCACAGAGAAGAACAATTAAGTCAGTCACCTGTACTTGAAGCCCAGGAACGACCATGCCGACTGCATCCCCACTCTATGCAGTTTGGAAGGCACTGCTTTATGAGGTAAAGATGGAATTTAATTACTTTAATATCCTCTTTCACTACACTCTTGGTGGTATGGAAAGTTTTATTCTAAGGGTTAGGCCACTTCCTTTCTTTTAAGTGAAAACAATTTTTTGTGATGAACGATCCTGTGACTTTCCAGATGATGTATGGCCATCTCGTCATACATATATTCGTCCCCCAACATAGCACATGAGACACAGCATAAAGGCTTTTTACTCAGATAAATTATTCCTCCAAAGCTTTATTTTTTTCCCTGTTACTGCTAAGAATCTAAAAGTACTTTTTTTTCCCCCCATAGTAAGATCTCCTTAAATAAGCAGAGAACAAAGCAAAAACAAAAGTTGGTTGAACTGGTTTTCCCTTTTAGTACTGTTCAATAACTCTTATATTGTCAATAATGGGCCTCCCTCATAGCTCAGTTGGTAAAGAATCTGCCGGAAATGCTGGTGACTCAGTTCTGTTCCTAAGTCAGGAAGATCCCCTAGAGAAGGAAATGGCAACCTATTCCAGTATTCTTGCCTGGAGAATCCCATGGATGGAGAAGCCTGGCAGGCTACAGTCCACGGGGTCACAAGAGTTGGACACAACTTAGTGACTAAACCACCACAATATATCTTATGGCACTGATGATTCTTAATAGAGAACCCAGATTTTTAAGAATGTGCTCACTTAGAATGAATAATTACGTTGAAATTACCACAAAATTTTCAGCTACACTGCCTTTCCGTACATGTAGAACTGCTGAGTTTGTCAACAATCATTTAATCTTCATAGTAGTTGTGCAACTGAGTAGGGACTCTTTGGGGCCCTCCTAAGTCTTTCCAGGTTCCCCTAATTCTTGCTTATAGGCTTTTTTAAAGGTTTCAGCCTCCTAGACCTGAGTCCTAACATACAGAGTGAACAGTTGTTGACTAGAACAAAAGGATTCCTAGTTTGTCCTAAAGGGATGTACAGAACACCCTGATAGAGATCTGAGTTCCACTGCAGGAACTAAGACCCCCACCCAGGTGGAGGATGGTAACTTCAGGCTGAGGACAAGCACATGGACCCCTGACTGGGTGGAACCAGAAGGTTGATGATCAGGATTCCTGGAGCACAACCTCACCACCAACCAATCAGAACAAAGTCACACACTCTGTGGCTATCCCCACAAATTTGCCTAAAACCCATGGGGGAGTTCAGGTCTTTCCTGAAGGAGCGGCCCATTCTCTGCTTGGCCCTTGCAATTAACTTTTTTTTGCTTCAAACTCCAGCGTTTCAGTTTGTTTGGCCTCACTGTGCATTCAACATATGAACTTGGCTTAGTAACAGTTGAATGTGTTACCTACATCTCAATTTGTCTAAATGAAAGGTGAATATTATTTAAAAAATAAACCTTATTATTATATATTTAATTGTACTACTGAACTTTTCTGTCTAGGAAATGAACAAAGAAGAAATGAGAATAGCCAAGAGTGTTGAGGGAATTAAGAGAATTGTGCTAAGCTGTAGACACAGATTATAGATGGAAAACCTGAAACAGCCTTTCTGCAACCAAGGAAAGATTTTTCTTGCCCATTGTCCTTCAGTGCTTCAGTGAAGACAGGATACTTGGAGTGACTCCACCGTGATGTTCTCAGGGTAAGCTAGCATTGGCAGGCCTTGTCTCACCCACCTACTGCGTTCAAGACATAAACAAGACCCTGTTTTCCTCTCCAAGCACTGTGGGTCTTAAACTCTTTCAACAAGCATTTCTTTGGGATGAATGTTTTCCTGCCCTTGGATGCCAATCATTTAGTAGTGTGCTCACTTAGAATGAATAATTAAGTTGAAATTACCACAAAATTTTCAGCTACACTGCCTTTCCGTATGTAGAACTGCTGAGTTTGTCAACAATCATTTAATCTTCATAGTAGTTGTGCAACTGAGTAGGGACTCTTTGGGGCCCTCCTAAGTCTTTCCAGGTTCCCCTAATTCTTGCTTATAGGCTTTTTTAAAGGTTTCAGCCTCCTAGACCTGAGTCCTAACATACAGAGTGAACAGTTGTTGACTAGAACAAAAGGATTCCTAGTTTGTCCTAAAGGGATGTACAGAACACCCTGATAGAGATCTGAGTTCCACTGCAGGAACTAAGACCCCCACCCAGGTGGAGGATGGTAACTTCAGGCTGAGGACAAGCACATGGACCCCTGACTGGGTGGAACCAGAAGGTTGATGATCAGGATTCCTGGAGCACAACCTCACCACCAACCAATCAGAACAAAGTCACACACTCTGTGGCTATCCCCACAAATTTGCCTAAAACCCATGGGGGAGTTCAGGTCTTTCCTGAAGGAGCGGCCCATTCTCTGCTTGGCCCTTGCAATTAACTTTTTTTTGCTTCAAACTCCAGCGTTTCAGTTTGTTTGGCCTCACTGTGCATTCAACATATGAACTTGGCTTAGTAACAGTTGAATGTGTTACCTACATCTCAATTTGTCTAAATGAAAGGTGAATATTATTTAAAAATAAACCTTATTATTATATATTTAATTGTACTACTGAACTTTTCTGTCTAGGAAATGAACAAAGAAGAAATGAGAATAGCCAAGAGTGTTGAGGGAATTAAGAGAATTGTGCTAAGCTGTAGACACAGATTATAGATGGAAAACCTGAAACAGCCTTTCTGCAACCAAGGAAAGATTTTTCTTGCCCATTGTCCTTCAGTGCTTCAGTGAAGACAGGATACTTGGAGTGACTCCACCGTGATGTTCTCAGGGTAAGCTAGCATTGGCAGGCCTTGTCTCACCCACCTACTGCGTTCAAGACATAAACAAGACCCTGTTTTCCTCTCCAAGCACTGTGGGTCTTAAACTCTTTCAACAAGCATTTCTTTGGGATGAATGTTTTCCTGCCCTTGAATGCCCTTCTATATAGCCACTCAACTCTGTCCTTGTTTCAGAAAGGTACAGCTAGCCTATACATGTGGGTTATTTTTTTTCTTCTGCTTTTTAATTTATGAACAAGAAAGATTTCAGGTCAACTGTTAATTTTTACTTTAACATACTTTTCTTACCCAGTCTAAATGCCTTTAGATTTATGGGATGACCTTAATTAAAGAAAAAGTAGGATTATAAAATATTGTAGGTCAATGTTTCTCATTCTATCCCAGGAAAAATCTCAATAACTCACTTCCCCCCAAGAAAAACACAGAAGTTTAAGAGATCTGTAATTGGAGATTAAATTCAGTAGGTAGCACGTGGAGACTAAATAATGAAATATTAGATTCAACCATTCAACCATCTCTGTAAAGATGGGGGACAAAAAAAGAATAGATGTGGGACAACTCAGAGGTTAGTTTGTATTAAGTTCTCACTTCCCAATTACAATTTTAACCAGCAATCCTTTACTTTTAAGCCACTGGCAACTCTTTGTCGTTGCTATAATTACTAAATTTGTAGGCTAAATTAGCAGAAGCTGCAATAATTACTGAAATGGACTTTTTCACAGTACAGTGAATATGTTTCTGTATGGTGCAATGGGAATATGAGCTACAGATGGTACGAAGCAGGCATGTGTAGATGGGATGACCTGCCTGGTGATAGAAGAAGCAACAACTAAGGAAATACTTTGTAACATCTCTCCCACGATAAAGGTATTCTTAGCTCTAACCCCAGGAATGGAGACGTTATCACTGAAGTTAAGGTAGTTGAGGTTGGTAGAGAAGGAGTGACACCATATGCTGAGAGAGCGGAATTACAAGGCTTGAATTCTCACATTTCCTTATTAATAATAGGTTAAGTGGAAACTGTGTAGTTTACCTTTCTGCCCCTGAAAAAAAAAAAGTACGCTTTCCAATTCCCACAATAAATATGTACTGTACATAAATTCTCTATAGCTTTTTAAGAACTCTGAAGGGTCTGAGACAGTATTTGTTTGCCAGTTTCATGAATGCTGGTAGAAACCAGCAAACTGCTGAGTCAGAGATGAAGGATTATTACTTATAGTAGAAATAGCCAAGTATCAGCATTTTTGCAACACTTTCCTGAGCCTTGATTCCCACAGGAAGATGTGACAAGGCTGGGTGACATCACAGATGTTGCAACAGAGGAAAGGAAGGGTTTACATGAATGCTGGTAAAAAAAGCATTTCTAGGAATGTAAGCAAACCTGTCACTTGCAGGTCAACTGTTAATTTTACTTTAACATACTTTTCTTACCCAGTCTAAATGCCTTTAGATGGACCTTAATTAAAGAAAAAGTAGGATTATAAAATATTGTAGGTCAATGTTTCTCATTCTATCCCAGGAAAAATCTCAATAACTCACTTCCCCCCAAGAAAAACACAGAAGTTTAAGAGATCTGTAATTGGAGATTAAATTCAGTAGGTAGCACGTGGAGACTAAATAATGAAATATTAGATTCAACCATTCAACCATCTCTGTAAAGATGGGGGACAAAAAAAGAATAGATGTGGGACAACTCAGAGGTTAGTTTGTATTAAGTTCTCACTTCCCAATTACAATTTTAACCAGCAATCCTTTACTTTTAAGCCACTGGCAACTCTTTGTCGTTGCTATAATTACTAAATTTGTAGGCTAAATTAGCAGAAGCTGCAATAATTACTGAAATGGACTTTTTCACAGTACAGTGAATATGTTTCTGTATGGTGCAATGGGAATATGAGCTACAGATGGTACGAAGCAGGCATGTGTAGATGGGATGACCTGCCTGGTGATAGAAGAAGCAACAACTAAGGAAATACTTTGTAACATCTCTCCCACGATAAAGGTATTCTTAGCTCTAACCCCAGGAATGGAGACGTTATCACTGAAGTTAAGGTAGTTGAGGTTGGTAGAGAAGGAGTGACACCATATGCTGAGAGAGCGGAATTACAAGGCTTGAATTCTCACATTTCCTTATTAATAATAGGTTAAGTGGAAACTGTGTAGTTTACCTTTCTTCCCCTGAAAAAAAAAAAGTACGCTTTCCAATTCCCACAATAAATATGTACTGTACATAAATTCTCTATAGCTTTTTAAGAACTCTGAAGGGTCTGAGACAGTATTTGTTTGCCAGTTTCATGAATGCTGGTAGAAACCAGCAAACTGCTGAGTCAGAGATGAAGGATTATTACTTATAGTAGAAATAGCCAAGTATCAGCATTTTTGCAACACTTTTCTGAGCCTTGATTCCCACAGGAAGATGTGACAAGGCTGGGTGACATCACAGATGTTGCAACAGAGGAAAGGAAGCTGAAGAAGCCCAAAACTTTGATAATGGGCAGTGAGAAGAGTGCTGTGTGCTAAAGGGGAGACAAGATCTGATTTCTAGGAATGTAAGCAAACCTGTCACTTGCTCCAGAGACAGACATTACCTCTATTGTCCAAAGTTGTTTCCTACCCAAAGGAAAAGGCAGACATCTACCCCTTTGCCGGACAAGCAGAAGCAAGAGAACCCATGGAGAATTGTCTCCCAAACGTGCAAGGTATAACTTTGATTTTTTAAAAATATTTATTTATTTATTTGTCTACACTGGATCTTAGTTGCAGCATATGGAATCTTCCATCTTCATTGTGGCTTTAGTTTCTTTAGTTGTGGCATTGGAACTCTTAGGTGCAACATGTGGCATCTAGTTCCCTGATCAGGCAATGAACCCAGGCCCCCTGCATTGGGAGCGAGGAATCTTACCCACTAAGGAAGTCCTGGTATAACTTTAATTTTAATGAACCTGTGTTACTAACTAGCATCTCTCTCCAACCTAATTTCATGAAGATTGCTTATCAGTCACTTTTTGCTCCACAACAGTATTACCACATATCTAGTGGTAATACACATATTATCTCACAGTTTGCACGAAGAAGCGAACTCTAATGTGTGTCACTAACCAAGTGGGATAATTTGAACATCGCAAAGTATAATGATCATAATGGATAAGAAGAATCTGATATGTAAAAGTGCATGCATTCATAATGCTACTAATCAAAATCTTATTGGTTAACATTGGAGGTTGGTAGGGCACCATCAATTTTTCTGAAATTTGATAAAGTAAAAAAATCCAGCAGTCAGCCAGTCTTGCCTCTACATCCCTGTATTTCAGGATAACCAAAGAGTTGGTTAGGGTTCTTTTTCTAGAGTAATCCAGGTCTGAGACAGTATTTGTTTGCCAGTTTCATGAATGCTGGTAGAAACCAGCAAACTGCTGAGTCAGAGATGAAGGATTATTACTTATAGTAGAAATAGCCAAGTATCAGCATTTTTGCAACACTTTCCTGAGCCTTGATTCCCACAGGAAGATGTGACAAGGCTGGGTGACATCACAGATGTTGCAACAGAGGAAAGGAAGCTGAAGAAGCCCAAAACTTTGATAATGGGCAGTGAGAAGAGTGCTGTGTGCTAAAGGGAGACAAGATCTGATTTCTAGGAATGTAAGCAAACCTGTCACTTGCTCCAGAGACAGACATTACCTCTATTGTCCAAAGTTGTTTCCTACCCAAAGGAAAAGGCAGACATCTACCCCTTTGCCGGACAAGCAGAAGCAAGAGAACCCATGGAGAATTGTCTCCCAAACGTGCAAGGTATAACTTTGATTTTTTAAAAATATTTATTTATTTATTTGTCTACACTGGATCTTAGTTGCAGCATATGGAATCTTCCATCTTCATTGTGGCTTTAGTTTCTTTAGTTGTGGCATTGGAACTCTTAGGTGCAACATGTGGCATCTAGTTCCCTGATCAGGCAATGAACCCAGGCCCCCTGCATTGGGAGCGAGGAATCTTACCCACTAAGGAAGTCCTGGTATAACTTTAATTTTAATGAACCTGTGTTACTAACTAGCATCTCTCTCCAACCTAATTTCATGAAGATTGCTTATCAGTCACTTTTTGCTCCACAACAGTATTACCACATATCTAGTGGTAATACACATATTATCTCACAGTTTGCACGAAGAAGCGAACTCTAATGTGTGTCACTAACCAAGTGGGATAATTTGAACATCGCAAAGTATAATGATCATAATGGATAAGAAGAATCTGATATGTAAAAGTGCATGCATTCATAATGCTACTAATCAAAATCTTATTGGTTAACATTGGAGGTTGGTAGGGCACCATCAATTTTTCTGAAATTTGATAAAGTAAAAAAATCCAGCAGTCAGCCAGTCTTGCCTCTACATCCCTGTATTTCAGGATAACCAAAGAGTTGGTTAGGGTTCTTTTTCTAGAGTAATCCCAGGTAATTAAAAAAACTATTGAAGATGTTAGAAATTCACTGTTCCAGCATAAAAAAGTTAAGAGATACAAAAATGCAATGTGAGAAAAACTTTTTTTGCATCTTTGGGTCAGAAAACAACAACAATAATTTTCTTGGACTCAACCTGAAATATATATTGAGGATTAGATACGAAGGAATTACTAATTTTTCTACAAAATGGCACTTAAGTTGAAAATCCGTATCAATTTTAGACGCATATTAATAAGGGTAAAATAATGTCTTGGTTTGTTTGAAAATATTCAGGCAAAGGAGGGGTAGACGATAAGAGAAACTAGATTGGCAAAAAATTGATAATTGTTGACTCCTGATGATGGTTAGTTAGGGCTCATTACTAAAAGTGGATTCACTCTTGCCTATGTTAAAAAAAAAAGCTTCCATAATAGTTTTAAAAAGCCGAGTCAGTGCCTACACATCATTTTGAGTTGATTTAATACTAAGGGCTTAGAAAGGGGTAGCAGAATGCGGATGAACTAATTACCCAGCTCGCCCCAAATGCTGACCCGCAGGACTAGAGCTCATAGTGTGCCAAAGGCTCACGTTCAGGACCTTGTATTCCTCAGTTCGGTCAAGTTCTGGGGAAAGGGGATGTCCGAAATGAAAGCCCCCAACTATTCTGGAAGGCTCTAAAATTTCCCAGAGATTTCCGAAAGAGGCTACAGATGGGCAAATGCTTGCAGGATCGCAACAGCAGCCTCTTCCCCAATCTGCGGCCCCCTGGCGCTGACCGTGGGTAGAATCCTAAATAAACGCTCGTGGCTTGATGACCGGAGTGAGGTGAGCAGGGAGGTCGTCCTCCAGCCCTTCTTTCCCGGAAGTCCCTTCTATACTCTCGCCCCGCCCTTCTTCCCTTGCCCTCCCCTCCCTAGGCCCGCCCTTCTTTCACTTCCTTCTTCCCTCCCCTTCCCCCACCCCTCTGGTTCCTCTGCGCGCTTTCCCTTCCTTCCGTGTCAGCTCCTCGCCCCGCCCCTTCCGCCGTCACTAGACCCCGCCTCTCTCGCGCTAATCCCGCCCTTTTTCCGGTCTAGCTGCCTATCCTCGCCTGGCGCTTGCTCGCTGGTCCCCGTCTAGGGTTACCATAGCTACGGCGCATACAGCAGCGAGGTTTCTCTGGTTGGACCTGGCTGGCGGCCTGGAAGAGCCGGCACCATGAGTCACGTAGTGACCATCGAAGAACCCCAGGCCAAGCCGCAGGAGTCTCAAGCCCATTGCAGAGGAAAATCGGGAGCCTGGGGCAATGTCTCTGCCAGTCGGACGTATGATTTCCTATACGGTAAGGGCGGCTCCAGATCTCCTGAGTTGTCGACACTAGGGCCAGGTGGGCGTCGAGTCGGTGGGACCTGGCCGGGGACGCGGCGGACGAAAGACAAACCTTAGGAAGGATCCCTAGCCCGCAACGTTCTTTTGTTTGGGCAGGCTTAGCTCCAAGCCCCGCAGGCAGTGGAGCTGTAGGGGGCTGGTGAGGGAGGGGAAGGGCGGTCTCAGAAGCCTCAGGTGCGCTGTGCTTCTCAGAGTACGGAGCGAGGACACCTGACTCTTTTTTACCCTGACAGTTTGCATCTCAAAGAGTTCTGAGCGAGGACATCTGACTCTTCTTTTCCCTGACAATTGCATCTCGAGAGTTCTGAGCAGGGACACCTGAGTCTTCTTTGCCCTGATAATTTGCACAGCCCTAAGCATTTGTCTTGAATGCTTCTCTTTGTGTTCTGGCTTGGAGATTCACCTAACACTCCGGCATTCAAACCAAGTAAAATGCCCAGTGATCTTCCTGCTCCCATTCGCTAGGCGGCTCCAAATTTGGCATTCTAGATAGGTAAAGAAGGTCCAGGTTATCTCAGCTTTGTTTTTAGGTTTCTATTTCTCCTTTTTTCTTTCTTTCTTTCTTTTTTTAGGTTTCTATTTTTATTAAGCTTATTCTTACCCATCAAAGTAAAGTCTCAGTTTATTTAATGCCCTGATTGTTCATTTATGTTCTATCTCTTTCTACTGGACCGTAAATTCCCTGAGTTCTTTAAGTTCTTCTATACATTTTTGTAGCCTTCTCAGCACCTGTTCCAGTGCTGGTACATATGTTGACTGCTATATAATTTATTATGAATTATTTATTGAGTTTACTACTACAATAATTATAATCAGTAAAGCATGGCTTTTTCCAGTTATGCCCTCTTTATCCTGCTTTTAACCATATGGTATATCTTCTTGGAATCCCAGGGTTTCCTTTGGATGGAACTCTTTAGGGTAACCATTCCCTGGTGTTGGGAATATGTAATGATTGCCTACATTTGTGTATACTTCATAGTTAACAGCATTATATTCTAAATCTTACCTTATTTATATACTGTTTTACATTCGACTGGACATTATATAAATACTTTGTATCTCTCAAGTGCCTCACTTAATGCCCAAACTTTTTCCTGCCGTACATTTGTGTATACTTGGGGTGGGCGTCGAGTCGGTGGGACCTGGCCGGGGACGCGGCGGACGAAAGACAAACCTTAGGAAGGATCCCTAGCCCGCAACGTTCTTTTGTTTGGGCAGGCTTAGCTCCAAGCCCCGCAGGCAGTGGAGCTGTAGGGGGCTGGTGAGGGAGGGGAAGGGCGGTCTCAGAAGCCTCAGGTGCGCTGTGCTTCTCAGAGTACGGAGCGAGGACACCTGACTCTTTTTTACCCTGACAGTTTGCATCTCAAAGAGTTCTGAGCGAGGACATCTGACTCTTCTTTTCCCTGACAATTGCATCTCGAGAGTTCTGAGCAGGGACACCTGAGTCTTCTTTGCCCTGATAATTTGCACAGCCCTAAGCATTTGTCTTGAATGCTTCTCTTTGTGTTCTGGCTTGGAGATTCACCTAACACTCCGGCATTCAAACCAAGTAAAATGCCCAGTGATCTTCCTGCTCCCATTCGCTAGGCGGCTCCAAATTTGGCATTCTAGATAGGTAAAGAAGGTCCAGGTTATCTCAGCTTTGTTTTTAGGTTTCTATTTCTCCTTTTTTCTTTCTTTCTTTTTTTAGGTTTCTATTTTTATTAAGCTTATTCTTACCCATCAAAGTAAAGTCTCAGTTTATTTAATGCCCTGATTGTTCATTTATGTTCTATCTCTTTCTACTGGACCGTAAATTCCCTGAGTTCTTTAAGTTCTTCTATACATTTTTGTAGCCTTCTCAGCACCTGTTCCAGTGCTGGTACATATGTTGACTGCTATATAATTTATTATGAATTATTTATTGAGTTTACTACTACAATAATTATAATCAGTAAAGCATGGCTTTTTCCAGTTATGCCCTCTTTATCCTGCTTTTAACCATATGGTATATCTTCTTGGAATCCCAGGGTTTCCTTTGGATGGAACTCTTTAGGGTAACCATTCCCTGGTGTTGGGAATATGTAATGATTGCCTACATTTGTGTATACTTCATAGTTAACAGCATTATATTCTAAATCTTACCTTATTTATATACTGTTTTACATTCGACTGGACATTATATAAATACTTTGTATCTCTCAAGTGCCTCACTTGAAGTGCCCACAATACTTTTTTACTTACCTGAATCTACGTTTGTTGATGGATTAATAGCTATAGTATTGCCCTGCTAATTATAAAGTCTTTTACATATGATATATTTTTCCTAGCTTCCAAAAATATTGCTTTTAAAAATATTTATTTCTGGTCTATGCTGGGTCTTCATTGCTGCGTGAGGGCTCTCTCCAGTTGTGGTAAGCAGGGGGTACTCTAGTTGCTTCTCCTTGCAGTGGTTTCTCTTGTTGCAGAGCATGGGTTCTAGGTGCAGGGGCTTCAGTAGTTGTGGTACTTGGGCTTAGTTGTCCCATGGCATGTGGGATCTTACTGGACCCGGAAGGCAGATTCTTTACCACTGGACCACCAGGGAAGCCCCAAGAATTCATAAAATACTTATTGAATTTATCATTTATCATGAGCTCTTTCCACTTTTTTTTTTTTTTTGGGGAGGGGTGGGGCGGGACAGGGGAGGACGGGCCACTTCTATTGGTCTTTCATTTGTGTGTTTTCATCCATCTTTGTTCTTTGGCCCGTGTGGGCCTCCCATCGCAGTGGCTTCTGTTGTCGCAGAGCACCGGCTCTGGGCGCATGCGCCCCAGAGCTCCGGCTCGGTAATTGGACACATCAGACCAGCCGCTCCGCGGCACGTGGAATCTTCCCAGTCCAGGGATGGAACCGGCGCCCCTTGCACTGCAAGGTGGTATCCTTACCCACTGGACCACCAGGGAAGCCCTCCTATTTTCTTATATCTTTCTTTTTTTTTTTAATTTTACTTTTACAGAGTTTGATTTTTAACTTTTATTTTACTTTTAACTTTTACAGAGTTTTGTTGTTTACAGATATGTATGATCCCAGATTAGTCTGTATATCCCCCCCACCCCTCCAGGTCATCGCACAACGCCCTGCAGGATCCCCTTTCTCACAGCGATGGCTTTTCCATTTATGACTGTTTAAACCATATGGTATATCTTCTTGGAATCCCAGGGTTTCCTTTGGATGGAACTCTTTAGGGTAACCATTCCCTGGTGTTGGGAATATGTAATGATTGCCTACATTTGTGTATACTTCATAGTTAACAGCATTATATTCTAAATCTTACCTTATTTATATACTGTTTTACATTCGACTGGACATTATATAAATACTTTGTATCTCTCAAGTGCCTCACTTGAAGTGCCCACAATACTTTTTTACTTACCTGAATCTACGTTTGTTGATGGATTAATAGCTATAGTATTGCCCTGCTAATTATAAAGTCTTTTACATATGATATATTTTTCCTAGCTTCCAAAAATATTGCTTTTAAAAATATTTATTTCTGGTCTATGCTGGGTCTTCATTGCTGCGTGAGGGCTCTCTCCAGTTGTGGTAAGCAGGGGGTACTCTAGTTGCTTCTCCTTGCAGTGGTTTCTCTTGTTGCAGAGCATGGGTTCTAGGTGCAGGGGCTTCAGTAGTTGTGGTACTTGGGCTTAGTTGTCCCATGGCATGTGGGATCTTACTGGACCCGGAAGGCAGATTCTTTACCACTGGACCACCAGGGAAGCCCCAAGAATTCATAAAATACTTATTGAATTTATCATTTATCATGAGCTCTTTCCACTTTTTTTTTTGTTTTGCGGGGGGTGGGGTGGGGAGGGACAGGGGAGGACGGGCCACTTCTATTGGTCTTTCATTTGTGTGTTTTCATCCATCTTTGTTCTTTGGCCCGTGTGGGCCTCCCATCGCAGTGGCTTCTGTTGTCGCAGAGCACCGGCTCTGGGCGCATGCGCCCCAGAGCTCCGGCTCGGTAATTGGACACATCAGACCAGCCGCTCCGCGGCACGTGGAATCTTCCCAGTCCAGGGATGGAACCGGCGCCCCTTGCACTGCAAGGTGGTATCCTTACCCACTGGACCACCAGGGAAGCCCCTCCTATTTTCTTATATCTTTCTTTTTTTTTTTAATTTTACTTTTACAGAGTTTGATTTTTAACTTTTATTTTACTTTTAACTTTTACAGAGTTTTGTTGTTTACAGATATGTATGATCCCAGATTAGTCTGTATATCCCCCCCACCCCACCCCTCCAGGTCATCGCACAACGCCCCTGCAGGATCCCCTTTTCTCACAGCGCAATGGCAATAGCTATTTTTTTCAAATATGATAGTATAGGTTTTCATGCTACTACCTTTACGCCTTCCACCCACTGTTCATTCCCCACAATGTCCATATGTCTACTTTCCATGTCTGTTTTTCCATTGCTTCACTGCATGTGTTATCATTGCCATCCTGCTAGATTCCATATATATGTGTTAGTATGTTGTACTTGTCTTTCTCTTTTTTATAAAATAAACAAGGACCTACTGTGTTTGTTAATTCCAAACTCCTAATTTATTTCTCCCCTCCCTTGCTATCCCTTTGTAACCATGAATTTGTTTTCTGTGTCCATGAGTTTGTCTGTTTCATAAATAAGTTTGTTTCAATTTTTTAGATTCTACACATAAGTGAAATAATACAGTGTTTATCTTTGTCTGATTTACTTCACTTAATAGGATAATACCTAGGTTCATCCATGTTGCTGCAAATGGCATTATTTCATTCTTTTTTATGACTAAATAATAATCCACTGCATGTGTATACATATATATATATTATTTTATACATCTTGATCTATTGATCTTTCATTTTTAATTTTGGCTTCTTTTATTGATCCTTCATTTATTTATTTTCATTCATCTTAATTCTCTGGCCTGAATGGGCCTCCCATCGCAGTGGCCTCTCTTGTTGCAGAGCACCTTCTCTGGGCGCATGTGCTCCAGAGCGCTGGCTAGTAATTGGACACCCTGTCCAGCCGCTCTGTGGCATGTGGAATCTTCCCTTGCCAGGGGTTGAACTGGTGCCCCTTGCACTGCAAGGCAGACTCTCTACCCACTGGACCACCAGGGAAGCCCTTCATCTTTTTTTTTTTTTTTTTTTTAAAGAAATGCATTTTATTTATTTATTTTGGGTTGTTCTGGGTTTTTCACTGCTGCTGCAGGCTCTTCTCTAGTTGCAGGGCATGGGGGCTACTCTCTAGCTGAGGTGAGCAGGTTTCTTGTTATGGTGATTTCTCTTGCCGTGGAACTCGGGCTCTAGGGCACACAGGCTTCAGTAGTTGCAGCACATGGGCTCAATAGTTGTGGCTCTGAGGCTCTAGAGCACAGGCTCCATAGTTTTGGCTCAGGGTTTAGTTGCTCCACAGCATGTGAGATCTTCCTGGATCAGGGATTGAACTCGTGTCTCCTGCATTGGCAGGTGAACTCTTTACCACTGAGCTACCAGGGAAACCCTATTCATCTGTTGATAGACATTTAGGTTACTTCCGGGGCTTGGCCTTTGTAAATAGAGCTGCTGTGAATGTTGGGGTGCATGTAGCTTTTTTAAAAATTTATTTATTTATTTTTGGCTATTCTGGGTTTTCACTGCTACTTTAGGCTCTTCTCTAGTTGCAGGGAGTGGGGGCTACTCTCTAGTTGAAGTGAGCACACTTCTTGTTGCAGTGACTTCTCTTACTGTGGATCTCGGACTCTAGGGCCCACGGGCTTCAGTAGTTGCAGCTCTGAGGCTCTAGAGCACAGGCTCCATAGTCGTGGCTCACGGTCTAAGTTGCTCCGCAGCATGTGGCATCTTCCCAGATCCGGGATTGAACCCGTGTCTCCTGCTCTGGCAAGCGAACTCTTTACCACCAAGCCACCAGGGAGGCCCCATGTGTCTTTGTAAATTATAGTTTTCCCTGGACATGTACTCACAAGTGGGGTTGTAGGATCATATGGTAACTCTATTTTAAATTTTTTTAAGGAACCTACACCTTTTCCACAGTGGTTGCACCAACTTTTGTTCCCACAAACAGTGTAGGAGAGTTTCTTTTTCTTTACATCCTCTCCAGCATGTATTGTTTGTAGACTTGTTAATGATGGCCATTCTAATATGAGATGATTCCTCATTGTAGTTTGATTTGCATTTCTCTAACAATTAGCAATACTGAACATCTTTTCAGTACCTATTGTGTGTCTTCCTGGAGAAATGTCTGTTTAGGTCTCTGGCTGTATTTTGATTGAGTTCCTGGTTTTTTGATATTAAGCTGTATGAGCTGTTGGTATATTTTGGAAATGAATCATTTGTTGTAGCATCACTTTCAAATACTTTGAAATTTTTTGATATTTTCAAGTATTTCTTCCACTTTGTAAGTTGTCTTTTTATTTATGATTTCCTTTCTTGTGCTAAAGCTTTTAAGTTTAATTAGATCCTGTTTGTTTTCATTAATCTAGGAAATGTATCCAAAAAAAATATTGCTGCAGTGTATGTCAGAGTCTTCTGCCCATGTGTTCCTCTAGGAGTTTTGTCTGGCCTTACATTTAGGTCTTTAACCCAATTTGAGTTTTTGTGTGTGGTATTGGAGAATGTTCTGATTTCATTGTTTTACATGTAGCTGTCCAGTTTTTCTCAGCATTTGTTGAAGAGACTGTCTTTTCTCCATTGCATATTCTTACCTACTTTTTCCTAGATTTTTAAAAAATTTGGGCCTCTTTTATTATTATTTTTATTTATTTATTTTCATCCATCTCTATTCTTTGGCCTGTGTGGGCCTTCCATTGCAGTGGCCTGTCCATGCTGAGCACCAGCTCTGGGCACATGCGCTCCAGAATGTTGGCTCATAATTGAACACACCTGTCCAGCCGCTCCATGGCATGTGGGATCTTCCTCGGCCAGGGATGGAACCAGTGCCCCTTGCACTGCAGGGCAGACTCTCTATCCACTGGTCTACCAGGGAAGCCCTACTTTTTTCTAGATTAATTGACCATAAGTGTATGGGTTTACTGCTGGGCTGTCTATTCCATTCAGTTGATCAATATGTCTATTTTTGTGCCAGTATCATACTGTTTTGATTTTGGTAGCTTTGTAATATCGTCTGAAGTCAGAAAGTGTGATTCCTCCAGCTCTGTTCTTAAGATTATTTTGGCTATTCAAGGTCTTTTGTGGGTTCATCCAGAGTAAATTTTTTGTTCTAATTCTGTGAAAATGGCTTTTGCAGTTTCATAGGGATTGCATTGAATCTGTATTTGCTTTGGATAGTACGTGGTCATTCTAACAATATGGGTTCTTCCAATCCAAGAACACGGTATATCTTTCCATCTGTGTGTCATCTTCAATTTCTTTCATCATTGTCTTACAGTTTTCAGAGTTGAGATCTTTTGCCTTCTTAGATTTATTCCTAGATATTTCATTCTCTTTAATATAGTGGGAAATGAAATTGTTTCCTGAATTTCGCTTTCTCACATTTCCTTGTTATTGTATAGAAATGCAGTAGGTCTCTGTATATTAATTTTGTATCTAGCAGCTTTACCAAAGTTGCTGATTAGCTCTAGTAGTTTTCTGGTAGTGTTGGTAGGACTTTCTAAGTATAGCATCATGCCATATGCAAACAGTGATAGTTTTACTTTTTTTTTTTCTTCACTTTTTGTATTTTTTTTTTAAAAATATTTATTTGTATTTACTTGGCCGTGCTGGGTCATAGTTGTAAAATATGGTATCTTTTGAACTGTAGCATGTGACCTCTTAGTTGTGGCATGTGGGATCTAGTTCCCTGACCAGGGGTCAAACCTGGGCCCCCTGCATTGGGAACACAGGGTCTCAGCCTCTGGACCACCAGGAAGCCCCTGGATTCCTTGTCTGTTTCTTTTCTGATTGCTGTGGCTAGGACATCCAAAACTAGGTTGAATAAAAATGGCGAGAGGGAGTACCCTTGTTTTGTTTTTGAGGAAGGAAATATTTTCAGCTTTTCCTTTGAGTATGATCTTAGGTATGGTTTTGTCACATATGGCCGTTGTTATGTTTAGGCAGGCTCTCTCTATGCCTGCTTTCTGAGGTTTTTTAAAAATCATAAATGGGTATGGTATTTTATCAAAAGGTTTTTCTGAATCTATTGAGATGTTCACATGGCTTTTATCTTCAACTTGTTAATGTGGTATATCACTGATTTTCAGATATTGAAAACTCCTTGCATCCCTGGGATAAATCCCACCTTGGTATGGTGTATGGTCCTTTTAATATATTGTTGGAGTCAGTTTGCTTGTATCTTCTTGAGAATTTTTGTATCTATGTTCATTGGTGATGTCGGCCCCCCAGATTTTTCTCTTTTTTTTGTGATCTTCCCGGTGACTCAGATGTTAAAAGTCAGCCTGCAATGTGGGGGCCTGGGTTCAATCACTGGGTTGGGAAGATCCCCTGGAGGAGGGCATGGCAACCCACTCCAGTATTCTTGCCTGGAGAATCCCCATGGACAGAGGAGCCTGGCGGGGATCGCCAAGGGTTAGACACGGCTGAGTGACTAATACTTTTACTTTTTGTTTGGTTTTGGTATCAGGTTGATGGCGGCCTCATGGAATGAGTTTGGAAGTGTTCTTCATTCTGCAGGTTTTGGGAAGGATAGGTGTTAACTCTTCTCTCAATGTTTGATGAAATTCACCTGTGAAGTCGACTGGTCCTGAATGTTTGCTTGTTGGACTTGTTTTGTTTTTGACATCTTGTGGGATCTTAGTGCTGTGACCAGGGATTGAACCCGTACCCCCTGGAAGGCAAAGTCTTAACCACTGGACCACCCAGGAAATTCCCTCAAATACATTTGTCGATTCCCTTCTCTTTTCTTCTCCTTCTAGAACCCCTATTATATACAGGTTGGCACATTTCATATTATCCCATAGAGCTCATATATTGTGTTCACTTTTTGCATTTGTCTTTCTGCTATTCTGATTGAGTAATTTACATTATTCTTTTTTTTTTTTTAATTTACATTATTCTATCTTCCAGGTCAACTGTGGTTCTTCTGTGTCATTTAATTTGTTATTCATTGCTTCTAGATTTTTTTTTTATCTCTGCAATTGAATTGTATCATTTGATTGCTTCATCTTTATAATGTCTATTAATAGTTCCTTGTTACAGTGATCTGCATTTCTATCGATATATGTTTCTTTCCCCCCCCCAAGGTTCTACTTTATCTTTACTATAAAATTTACTTTATGCAGTACAGATACAGGGATTTGATGTGGGCCATTGAAGCATTAAGTTTTTATTTAATTGCTCCTTTTTTGTTTTTATTTTTTATTTTTTTGAATGTTGAGGTTTGGGTTTTTTTAATTTTTTTTTAACTTTTACTGAGTTTTGTTGTTTACAGATATGTGTGATCCTGGATTAGTCATATGTATATCCCCCCCATCCCACTTCTCCAGGCGTCACACAGGGCCCCTGCAGGATCCTCTTTTCTCACATAATTGCTCCTTTTTGAGGTTTTCTTTTTATTGAAGGATAATAGCTTTAAAGGGTTTTGCTGTTTACTGCCAAACATCAGCATGAATTGGCCATAGGTATACACATGTTCCCTGTCTCTTGAACTTCCCTCCTGTCTCCCTTCCCATCTCACCCCTCTAGGTTTTTATAGAGCCCCTGTTTGAATTCCCTTAGTCTTACAGCGAATTCCCTGATTATTTGTTTTACATATGATTTCCATGTTACTCTTTCCATACATTTCACCTACTCCTCCCTCTGCCCAATGTCCATAAGTCTATTTCTCCATTGCTGCCCTGTATATAAATTCATCAGTACTATCTTTCTAGATTCCATACATGTTTGTTAGTATACAACATTTATCTTTCTATTTATAACTTAGTTCACTCTGTATAATAGGCTCTAGGTTCATCCACCTCATTAGAACTGACTCAGGGCTTCCCTGGTGGTCCAGTGGGTAAGGACACCGCCTTGCAGTGCAAGGGGACTTATACCATACTGGAACCACCCAGGAAATTCCCTCAAATACATTTGTCGATTCCCTTCTCTTTTCTTCTCCTTCTAGAACCCCTATTATATACAGGTTGGCACATTTCATATTATCCCATAGAGCTCATATATTGTGTTCACTTTTTGCATTTGTCTTTCTGCTATTCTGATTGAGTAATTTACATTATTCTTTTTTTTTTTTTTAATTTACATTATTCTATCTTCCAGGTCAACTGTGGTTCTTCTGTGTCATTTAATTTGTTATTCATTGCTTCTAGATTTTTTTTTATCTCTGCAATTGAATTGTATCATTTGATTGCTTCATCTTTATAATGTCTATTAATAGTTCCTTGTTACAGTGATCTGCATTTCTATCGATATATGTTTCTTTCCCCCCCCCAAGGTTCTACTTTATCTTTACTATAAAATTTACTTTATGCAGTACAGATACAGGGATTTGATGTGGGCCATTGAAGCATTAAGTTTTTATTTAATTGCTCCTTTTTTGTTTTTATTTTTTATTTTTTTGAATGTTGAGGTTTGGGTTTTTTTAATTTTTTTTTAACTTTTACTGAGTTTTGTTGTTTACAGATATGTGTGATCCTGGATTAGTCATATGTATATCCCCCCCATCCCACTTCTCCAGGCCGTCACACAGGGCCCCTGCAGGATCCTCTTTTCTCACATAATTGCTCCTTTTTGAGGTTTTCTTTTTATTGAAGGATAATAGCTTTAAAGGGTTTTGCTGTTTACTGCCAAACATCAGCATGAATTGGCCATAGGTATACACATGTTCCCTGTCTCTTGAACTTCCCTCCTGTCTCCCTTCCCATCTCACCCCTCTAGGTTTTTATAGAGCCCCTGTTTGAATTCCCTTAGTCTTACAGCGAATTCCCTGATTATTTGTTTTACATATGATTTCCATGTTACTCTTTCCATACATTTCACCTACTCCTCCCTCTGCCCAATGTCCATAAGTCTATTTCTCCATTGCTGCCCTGTATATAAATTCATCAGTACTATCTTTCTAGATTCCATACATGTTTGTTAGTATACAACATTTATCTTTCTATTTATAACTTAGTTCACTCTGTATAATAGGCTCTAGGTTCATCCACCTCATTAGAACTGACTCAGGGCTTCCCTGGTGGTCCAGTGGGTAAGGACACCGCCTTGCAGTGCAAGGGGCGCCGGTTCGATCCCTGGCCTGGGAAGATCCCACGTGCCGTGGAGTGGCTGGACTGATGTGTCTAACTACCGAGCCGGAGCTCTGGAGCTCTTGCGCCCAGAGCCGGTGCTCTGCGACAACAGAGGCCACCGTGACGGGAGGCCCACACGGGCCAAAGGACAAAGATGGATGAAAATGGACAAATGAAAGACCAATAGCAGGGCTTCTCTGGTGGTCCAGTGGGTAAGGACACCGCCTTGCAGTGTAAGGGGTGCCAGTTTGATCCCTGGCCTGGGAAGATCCCACGTGCCGCGGAGCGGCTGGACTGATGTGTCCAATTACCGAGCCGGAGCTCTGTAGCGCATGCGCCCAGAGCCGGCGCTCTGCGATAACAGAAGCCACTGCGATGGGAGGCCCACAAGAGCCAAAGAACAAAGACGGATGAAAATAGACAAATGAAAGACCAATAGAAGTGGCCCGCCTACCCCCCACTCCCCAGCCCGCCCCCCCCCCAAAAAATAAATAAATAAATAAATGTTAAAAAAAAAAAATACCAATAGCAGTGGCCCGCCCACCCCCCTCCCTCCCCACCCTTGCCAAAATTTAAAAAAAAAGAAAAAAAAAAAGAACTGACTCAAATGCATTCCTTTTTATGGCTGAGTAATATTCCTTTGTATATATGTACGACAGCTTCTGTAGACAGTACTGCAATGAACAATGGTGTACATGTGTCTTTTTCCATTGACATATGTTTCTTGATTCCTTTAACATTTTTATTATCCTCTTTTTGAACTCAAGGTCTAATAGACTGGTGAGGTCTATTTCATTATTTGTTCTTTCAAGGGATTTCTCTTGTTGTTTTGATTTGAAATAGTTCCTATTCTTTTAAATTTTACTTACCCTTTTCTGTTTCTCTGAAGTCAGGAGAAACAGCTCTCTCCCGTGGTCTTTGAGGGGAGTTTCTTTATGTAGGGTTGTCCCTGCATAGACTGTGTGTCTCCAGTACTTTTGGTGTGAGGGCTGGTTTTGGTATGGATGCCCGCCATGTCTCTCCTCAGGGTGTGCTTGTGGTTATCCCCTGGATAGGGATGTCTTTGGTGTTGTATTATTAGAGCCTCTGCTGGATGTGAGGCAGGCCTTTCTCACTGCTCCATGGCTGTCACCATCCACTTGGAAGTGGGATGTACTCTGCAGTTGTAGAATAGAAGGCGTGAGGATTGAGTTTGATCAGGTTCCATAGCCCTTGAGTGGGCACACTGCCCCAAGAGAGTGAATTCTGAAGTGAGTGAGGCCTGTGAGGTCACAGACCTATGCACCGCCTGTGTAGGCATATGTTTATGCTCAGAAGCAGCCCAAGTTCATGTGCCTTTTCCTGTTGTATTCACCCCAGATATAGTGCAGGGCTGTGCTGTGTAGCAGCTGGAGGTTCAGTGGCTGTGACTGCAAGCACTGAGGGGGCTGCTTTGCTGCCTGAGATCAGGGCCGCCTCTGTGGTGGTCTTCTCTAGGTTCCTGTCCACCCACAGTAGTGCTAAGCTGTGGTGTGGAGTGGGAGGAACCAGCATGCTCTTGCTGGGAAATTAACTGATGTGTCCTCATTCCCAGGGCCTGGTTACCTGGGATTCAACATTAGCCACGGCGCCCTCTTGTGGTGCCACCAGGTATGTGAGTGTTAGTCCCTCAGTCATGTCTGACTATTTTCGACCCCATTGACTGTACCAGCCTTCGTCCATGGTATTTTCCAGGCAAGAATACTGGAGTGGGTTGCCATTTCCTTCTCCACTATAGCCCTGGAAGCAGTCTTTATGTTCAGTCAATTCACATCCATCATATCTATGCGTGCTGGCAGTTTCTGCCCAGCTAGAACACCCCACTCCCCCTGCCTGCACTTCCGCTGGGCTCTACAGCTCCCCCACATCACACCCCAGGCCCTCTAGACCCAGCCAGACCAAGTGTCTGCCCAGATTGCACACCAGGCTGTGGTGTGGACTGAGGGGCCCAGGACGTTTGCCTGTCTGGATCAGGAAGTGCGGCGAGGTGGCTGTCTTGGCCCTGATTGTTAGCTGGCACAAGTGCCCTCCTCGTGAAGAGGGTCCAGGCTTCTTCAGTCTCTCTCTTTGTCTCAGTACGAGGGGGGTTTTCTCCTCTGGATCCAGGAATGAGATACCCAAATTGTGGCTCGACCTGCTCGCTCCCCAGAGTGAAGGTCCACCCATTTGGACCTTCCCTTCCTTTCAGATCCCTCCCAGGGATGCAGATCCCAACCTGAGGCCCCCTCCTTTTTTTCCATTCTGCCCTGCTTCCCAGATGGCGCTAGTGGTAAAGAACCCACTTGCTAACAACACAGGAGATTTAAAGGAGATGTGGGTTGAATCCCTGGGTCAGAAAGAGCCCCTGGAGGAGGGCATGGCAACCACACTAGTATTCTAGCCCGGAGAGTCCTATGGACAGGGGAGCCTGGAAGGTTATAGTCCATGGGGTCACAAAGAGTCAGACATGACTGAAATGACTTAGCACGCATAGCAGTCTGTTACATGGAGATCTTTATCGCAGCTTTGGCTGTATGGGAGTCTTTCTGCCAGTTTCCAGTTAGTTTTCACTGAGAGTTGTTCTGTTTTTGATGTGGGGGGAGTGTAAGCTCCATGTCCTCTTACTCTACTGTCTTAATCCCCTCAGTTGCTGACTTCTTGAAGCCTTTGTTTCCTTCTCTATAAAATGGAGACCTAGTGCCTACCTCATTGGCTTTTTGAGAATTAAAAGGAATATTGCACATAAAGCACTCAGTATTTTCTAGGAGGAAGTAAATGATCACCTGGTGATTGCTATTGGTTGGAGCTTACCTGGTGGCTCATCAGTAAAGAATCCACTTGCAGTTCAGGAGCCACAGGAGACACGAGTTTGCTCCCTGGGTTGGGAAGATCCCCTGGAGAAGGGCCTGGCTATCCACTCCAGTATTCTTGCCTGGAAAATTCCATGGGTAGAGGAGCCTGGGGGACTGCAGTCCATGGAGTCAGAAAGAATCGGACACGACTGAAGTGACTTTGCACGCACACTGTCGCTTGGGCATCTCAGAGCCTCTCCACTGCCATTTGAGCACTGATTTTGAGCACAGTTGGAGACTGTGTTGTAGAATGTATAGTCACAAATCATACAGTATTGTGTTGTTGTTTGTAGATGCAAAAGTGTGTCTATAAATATCATGTATTTCTTATGGAAACATTAATAAGAGGAGAATGGTTTATTATTTATTATTCAGACTTAGGGGAAATGTGGGTTAAATTAATTTCAGATGACCAACACAATTGCAAACATTGACCTAGTGATGTCACGTTGAGAAGTGATGGAAATTGGGCTGATTAGGAATGGAGAGGCCAATTTTTTTTTTTAAATCTTTATTTTGCTTTTAACTTTTACAGAGTTTTGTTGTTTACAGATGTGTATGTTCCCAGATTAGTCATATGTATATGCCCCCTTCCCACCCCTCCCGACCATCACACAGCACCCCTGAAGGATCCCCTTTTTTCACAGAGCAATGACTATAGCTATTTTCTTCACTTATGATAGTACAGGCCGTCATGCTACTTCCTTTACGCCTCCCACCCTCTGTTCCTTTCCCACAATGTCCATATGCCCACTGTCCATGTCTGTCTTTCTGTCGCTTTGCTGCGTGTGCCATCATCACCATCCTACTAGATTCCATATATATGTATTAGCATACTGTATTTGTCCTTCTCTTTCTGACTGACTTCACTTTTTATGATATGTTCTAGATCCAGCCACCTCATTAGGGCTGATTCTTCTGCATTCCTCTTTACAGCTGTGTAGTATTCCATTGTATATATGTACCACAGCTTTTGTATCCATTCGTTCGTCGATGGGCATCTAGGTTGCTTCCATGTTCTAGCTATTGTATAGAGAGCTGCAATGAATATTGGGGTCCAGGTGCTTCTTTCAGATTTGATTTCATCAGGGTCTAAGCCTAAGAGTGGGATTGCTGGGTCAAATGGTGCTTCTATTCTTAGTTTTTTTGGAGGGGGAGTCTGGGGCTAGGTTGGGGAGGGCAGGGAGTGGGCGGGCCACTTCTATTGGTCTCTCATTTCTCTATTTTCATCCGTCTTTGTTCCTTGGCTCCTGTGGGCCTCCCATCACAGTGGCGTCTGTCATTGCAGAGCGCCAGCTCTGGGCGCCTGCACTCCAGAGCTCCAGCTCGGTAATTGGACACATCGGTCTAGCTGCTCCGCAGCATGTGGGATCTTCCCAGGCCAGGGATTGAACTAGCGCCCCCTGCATTGCAAGGCGGTGTCCCTACCCACAGGACCACCAGGGGAAGCCCCTATTTTTAGTTTTTTAAGAAATCTCCAGACTGTCTTCCATAGAGGCTGTATCAGTTTACATTTCCAGCAATGCAGGAGCGTTCCCTTTTCTCCGCACCTCTCCAGCATTTATTGTCTGTTGATTTGTGGATGATGGCCATTCTGACAAAAAAGCCTGATGTGATGTCACGTTGAGAAGTGATGGAAATTGGGCTGATTAGGAATGGAGAGGCCAATTTTTTTAAATCTTTATTTTGCTTTTAACTTTTACAGAGTTTTGTTGTTTACAGATGTGTATGTTCCCAGATTAGTCATATGTATATGCCCCCTTCCCACCCCTCCCGACCATCACACAGCACCCCTGAAGGATCCCCTTTTTTCACAGAGCAATGACTATAGCTATTTTCTTCACTTATGATAGTACAGGCCGTCATGCTACTTCCTTTACGCCTCCACCCTCTGTTCCTTTCCCACAATGTCCATATGCCCACTGTCCATGTCTGTCTTTCTGTCGCTTTGCTGCGTGTGCCATCATCACCATCCTACTAGATTCCATATATATGTATTAGCATACTGTATTTGTCCTTCTCTTTCTGACTGACTTCACTTTTTATGATATGTTCTAGATCCAGCCACCTCATTAGGGCTGATTCTTCTGCATTCCTCTTTACAGCTGTGTAGTATTCCATTGTATATATGTACCACAGCTTTTGTATCCATTCGTTCGTCGATGGGCATCTAGGTTGCTTCCATGTTCTAGCTATTGTATAGAGAGCTGCAATGAATATTGGGGTCCAGGTGCTTCTTTCAGATTTGATTTCATCAGGGTCTAAGCCTAAGAGTGGGATTGCTGGGTCAAATGGTGCTTCTATTCTTAGTTTTTTTGGAGGGGGGGTCTGGGGCTAGGTTGGGGAGGGCAGGGAGTGGGCGGGCCACTTCTATTGGTCTCTCATTTCTCTATTTTCATCCGTCTTTGTTCCTTGGCTCCTGTGGGCCTCCCATCACAGTGGCGTCTGTCATTGCAGAGCGCCAGCTCTGGGCGCCTGCACTCCAGAGCTCCAGCTCGGTAATTGGACACATCGGTCTAGCTGCTCCGCAGCATGTGGGATCTTCCCAGGCCAGGGATTGAACTAGCGCCCCCTGCATTGCAAGGCGGTGTCCCTACCCACAGGACCACCAGGGGAAGCCCCTATTTTTAGTTTTTTAAGAAATCTCCAGACTGTCTTCCATAGAGGCTGTATCAGTTTACATTTCCAGCAATGCAGGAGTGTTCCCTTTTCTCCGCACCCTCTCCAGCATTTATTGTCTGTTGATTTGTGGATGATGGCCATTCTGACGGGTGTGAGGTGATATCTCATTGTAGTTTTGATTTGCATTTCTCTAATTATAAGTGAAGTTGAACATCGTTTCATGTGCTTTTGGGCCATCTGTATGTCGTCGTTGGAGAGGTGTCTGTTTAGATCCTTCTCCCGTTTTTTGATTGGGTTGTTCGTTTTTCCACTGCTGAGTTGTCTGAGTTGCTTGTAGATTTTGGAGATTAATTTTTTGTCTGTCTGTTGTTTCATTTGCTATGATTTTCTCCCATTCTGTGGGCTGTCTGTTCAGCTTTTTTGTGATTTCTTTTGCTGTACAAAAGCTTTTAAGTTTCATAAGGTCCCACATATTCATTTGTCTTTTTACTTCCGCTATTCTAGTAGGTGGGTCAGAGAAGATCTTGCTTTGATTTTTGTCCTTGAGGGTTTTGCCTATATTCTCCTCTAAGAATTTGATGGTTTCTGGTCTTACATTTAGGTCTTTAATCCATTTTGAGTTGATCTTTGTGCATGGTGTCAGGGAATGTTCCAACTTCATTTTTTTGCATGTAGCTGTCCAATTTTCCCAGCACCATTTAGGCTGTCTTTGTCTCATTTTAGATGTTCGCCTCCTTTGTCAAAAATAAGGTACCCATAGGTGCGTGGGTTTATCTCTGGGTTCCCTATCTTGTTCTATTGGTCTGTATTTCTGTTTTTGTGCCAGTACCATACTGTCTTGATGGCGGTTGCTTTGTAGTAGAGTCTGAAGTTAGGGAGGCTGATCCCTCCAGCTCCATTCTTCTTGCTCAGGATTTCTTTGGCTATTCAAGGTCTTTTGTGTTTCCATATGAACTGTGTTATTCTTTGGTTTAGTTCTGTGAAGAATGTCATTGGTAGTTTGAGAGGGATCACATTGAATCTGTAGATGATATTTGGTAGTATGGTCATTGTCACAATATTGATTCTTCTGACCCAGGAACATGGAATATCTGGAGAGGCCAAATTTTATGCTCTCAAATTATAGGCGACTGAATTTGAAGGCAGAATGAATGCCCCTGTTTAGACAGAAGAAAGAATATAGCTTCAACATCTCTAGTATGTTGAAAAGAGTCAAAGGTAAAGTGAAATTTTTACATCCTGTTGGCTCTTGTTTTCAGTAACTTCAAAGATATCACTGGGACAGTGGTGGCAGTTGTTTTGTTCTGGCTATGCTGGGTCTTCCTTGTGGTGCATGGGTTTCTCTTGTGGTGAAGTACAGGCTCTAGACAGCGTGGGCTCAGGTGCAATGTGCAGGTCCGGTAGTTGTAGTGTGTGGGTTTCTCTAGTTGTGATACATGGGCTTGATTTTCCCAAGCATATGGGATCTTAGTTCTCAGACCAGGGATTGAACCCACGTCTAATTGAAAAGTAAATTTTCAATCACTGGACCATAAGTGAAGTCCCCAATGGTTGTGATTGTGCTGTTCATCTGATATTGGGTAACTGAGGAGTTATTAAGTTCTGGAAATTGACTTACATCATCTAAATTCAAGAGACTTAATTCTAAATCACAATACCAACTTAATAATTTCTGTGGAGGAATATATGTTACCGAGATGTCTAGACTAGTTCAAGGTATTTATTTCTCAGGAAACGTCTACTTGAGAAATCAAGTCTGTATCTGAAGATTGCTTGTGAACTTAATGTCAAGTTGTTTGATTTTAGAAGGATAGTATAATGAATCATAACTATTCATGGTCACTTTAAAGATATGCCTAACAAACACATACTTACAGCAATAGGGTAGTCTTATTTGAACTTGGAGAAATAATTTAGTCCCATTTTAAAAGACAAGTTCTAAAAATAGTTGATCTTACTTGTCTCTAATTAGAGAATTACATTTTCTTACCCTGTCTACCATCTCTGAGTGATTTACTATTAATCTGTCTTCCTGTGAACTGAATATGGGAGGTAGTACCCAAAGTTATTGTTGCTTTCCCTTAGAAGTGGGTAGTGTGTATATACATGGTCTTTCGTCTTAGACTTCCAGGGCTATCCAGACTGAGAAGGTGCTTTGTTCACAGAAGAGAAGAGAGCCTGTTGCGACTGTGGTGCTTGAAAGCATGTTTAGCCTTCTTTTTGCCTTCCTGTTCGATTCACTGACCTTCCTTCTCACAGACTCTCACTGATTGAGTAATAGGGCGATGAGGTGCTGCAGAGTTAGGCAATCTCTGAATTTTCTGATTTGTTTTCCAATTAAGAAATTACTATTTTTCTCTGCCTAGGAGTAGATCTTAGGTGCTGTTCCTTATACTACTTTTTTATTTCACAGATCCGTTGTTTATTGTATCAAGTGAGAAAGACCACAACCAGGCAAACATCCAGGCTACCATGATTCGAAGCAAACTGGTAGGTGTTATTCATCCACTAAGGCAGCCTAATGAACCTGAACTATCTCGTTTGGCTAACTGCACTGGTCAAATTGTTTAATCACCAAATCTCCAATGGATTTTATATTCTGCAGAAATGATTTTGCCATGATTACCAGGGGACAGGATGTTTTAATACTTGTGGCCCAGTGTGAGGATTAACTAATGGTGAATAAAGGACTCACGATAACCTAAACTATTTCACCGAGAAAAGTAATAGATGCCTGTGTTGAAAGAATTCAAGTAGTGCAAAAGCATATGCAGTATAGAGTAAGTGTTACCCTAGGCCTTCTAAACATAACCATCCATTGTCATCAGTTTATTCAATATCCTTCTAGAGATGATCTGTGCGTGTGCCAATAGCCTTTGCCGTATACATTGTTTTGTACCTTTCACAAGTTTGCAGTAGTAAAATAGTTTAGAAAATCTGATTGTGTAATTTTGGCCTTTTTCCCTCTGCCTTCCTTAGAGAAGGGTTCCCAGGTTTAGAACCATGTTCAGCAGCCTCTTCCATTATCCAAGATATTCTGCTTATTGGAGCAAGGCAGATCCGGTTCCATCATTCATCAGTCGGGACTGGAAAGGACATGAAGAAAGGCGCAGAGAAGCCCTCCGGCAGCTTGCCACGTACGTGTCAGGTCCACCTGCTGTTCACGTTTTTGATGGATGCATTTTTCTTCTTAAAATTTTATTCATTCTGTATTATTTTAAAATGTACAGTTGTGATGTTACACCTAGACCAGTTGAGCTCGAATTCTCTTTCTTAACCCCTTTGATCAAAACAAGCTGGATTCAGGAGCAACAGTTATAGGTTTATTGTTAAGTATATTACATTGGTACCAAAGTAATTGCAGTTTCAGACCGTGAATTTTAAATCATTATAGCTAGGTTCAAACACATCTTTGTTAATCAAAATAGGAACCATTATAATTTTTTTACAAAATTTTTACAAACCGTTACATTTTTGCCAACGAGAAATAAGCTTGTTTGCTCCTGTAGTGTAAAAATATGTGCTTCAGGATTCATTGAATTCTTGGAAAGCATCTTTTGTCTCCTGCTGGTTGTGGAAGTATTTTCCCTGCAAAAATTTGTCCAGATGTTTGAAGAAGAGGTAGTTGGTTGGCGAAAGATCAGGTGAATATGGTGGATGAGGCAAAACTTTGTAGCCCAATTTGGTCAATTTTTAGAGCGTTGAATATGTGACATGTGGGCGTGTGTTGTTGTGGAGAAGAATTGGGTCATTCTGCCGACCAGTACTGGCTGCAGGTGTTGCAGTTTTTGGTGCATCTCATTGACTTGCTGAAGATACTTCTCAGAAGTAATGATTTTGCTGGAATTCAGAAAAATGTAGTGGATAGATGGGCAGCAGACCACCAAACAGTGACCATGACCATTTTTTAGGTGCAAGTTTGACTTTGGAAAGTGCTTTGGAGCTTCTTCTCAGTCCAGCCACTTAGCTGATTATTGCCAATTGTATAAAATCTACTTTTTATCACATGTCACAATCTGAGCAAGAAACAGTTCATTGTTGTTGTGTAGAATAAAAGAAGATGACACTTCAAAATGATGACTTTTTTGATTTATGGTTGGCTCATGAGGCACGTATTTATTGAGCTTTTTCACCTTTCCAATTTGTTTTAGATGCCAAATGACCATACAAAGATTGATGCTGAGTTCTGGGATAACTTCTTGTGCAGTTGTAAGAGGATCAATTTCAATTACTGTTCTCAGTTGGTCGTTGTCATCTTCTGATGACTGGCCACTACACTCCTCATTTTCAAGACTCTTGTCTTCTTTGAAAAGCTTCTTGAGACACCAGTGCGCCATACGTTTATTAGCGGTTGGTAGGCCAAGTGCACTGTTGATGTTGTGAGTTTCCTCCACTGCTTTATGACCCATTTTGAAGTTGAGAAAATTCATCGAATTCGCCTTTTGTCTAACATCATTTCTGTCGTCTAAAATAAAAATGAACAGCAAGTAAGAAGTCACTAGCAAAAAGACATAAAGCAAGAAATGCACATTAAAATGATGTATGACACAGCCATATTTCAGAATCAAATGGCAAAGTTCAGCAATGCAAAATCACACTTTTGCACCAATCTAATAGCAGTTCTTCAAAAGTTGTAGTGTATATTAAATGATAACTTAACACCCAGGTAGAGTTGACTGCATTTGTAGTTTCTCTGATGCATCTTAGAAATTGCAAGTGTACTTTTCTGCTAGTATCTAAGTATACTTTTTGGAAGTCTGCAGCCAAAGCACCTTCAGAGATAGGCCTGTAAGATTTCTTATTCTTTTTAAAAATACTTACAAGTTCATACATCATAAATTTCTTTTAAAATGCTACCTACAGCCTAGACATAAAAATTGCTTAATTATAATTTGTAATTCTCATGTGCTAAAAAGTGGGCATTTTTGTATGTGGAATTTCATAAATTTGCTCATTTATTAGCTTTTAGTTCCTCTGTTGGCTCCTGGTTTTCTGGCTCAGGGAAAGTAATTATCCTAGTCTGAAATGTAGGACAGTAAGACACACATTATAGAAGACTTTGCTCTCAGTCTGAGGTATCTTGTGTATCTCCTACTTTATGGACATCTAAATATGAAATAGGGGCTTCCTAGGTGGTGCTAGTGGTAAAGAAACTGCCTGCCAATGCAGGAAATGCAAGAGACATGGGTTCAATCCCTGAGTGAGGAAAAAGTAGCAAGTGGCAACCACTCCAGTGTTCTTGCCTGGAAAATTCCATGGACAGAGGAGCCCGGCAGCCTGTAGTCCATGGGATCACAAAGAGTCAGACACAACTGAGCAACTGAGCACACATAAGGAATAAAAATTATATTTGGAAATGATATGTTAGACTTGAATAATGTTTTCCTGCTTTGTTTTAGAATTGATACTTCTTTTCAGATGCCCAAAGAAGTTTATGAAGATCCTGATGTTACTGGAAAGAACCGCTATAAATATTTTGAAAGGTAGGAAATAATAACTGATGAATATGCACTCTAATGTTATTAGAGATCTCTTTGTAATAATGATAGCAGCTCTCATTTAAAAAAAAAAAAAACTTTTATTTATTAATTTTTGGCTGTGCTGGGTCTTTGTTGATGTGTGGGTTTAGCTGCTCGCTGCTCTGCAGTATATGGGATCTTCCTGGTTCAGGGATCGAACCTGTGTCTCCTGCATTGGCAGACAGGTTCTTATCCACTGAGCCACAAGGGAAGCCCAGCAGCTCTCATATTTAAGTCATATAATATGTCAGGTATCACTTTATAAGTGTTTTGCACATATCAAATTTTTGAACAAAAATATAGGATAGGATATATTATCCTCATTTTACCAGTTAAGAAGCTGAGACCAAGGGAGAAGGTATGAATTGCTCAAGCTTACTTTACATAAATTAGCAGGTGTAGAACTGGGGTTCCAACTAAGTCTGCCTGACCTTAGAGGCACTAATTGCAAATAAGAATGTAAACTTGAGAAGAAAGTGAAGTCATTCAGTGAAGTGAAATAGAGCAAAGACTCAATGACAGCCATAGTTCAGGGGGAAGTGCCCTTTTAAGAGGGCAGATAGGTGACATTTGGTTTCTTTGTATAAATGTTGCCAGAACCAACACGTTCAAAGTATTCACCTTATTTCATTTGTGATGAGTACTCGTGTGTGATAATCATACACTCAGATTAGATTAAAATAAGATGAAGATTTCCCTCTGGGTCCTATCTGAGTTAGTAAAATAGTCTTGATGTCATACCTACATAAACTCATTTGAGAAGGTAAGTTTGTAATGCACATTATCTATAAACAACAATTCCTAGACTTTTGGTAGGGGTGGGAGGAGAAATTTGGTTGGTTTTATTTTTATTTATTTTTTTTTTAAAGTAAATCACTGGGAATTTCAGAATATCTCAGGGAATTTGAAAGTTGCTGGAACTAATGACCAGCTGAAGCCCAAGTATAGGGCACTGTTTCTCAGGTGTGGTTTGTTTCCATCTGCAGAGAATATATAGGTACTGTTATTACACATGCAGATTCATTGGCTTTACTTTATAGCCACTGAGTCTCCTGGGCTAGACCTATGGATTGGCTTTTTTTGTTTGTTTTAAATGTCTTTTATTCCTATTCAGAGGTAGACATGCTATATAAGTGTATATCCATCTATAGACATAACATACAAAATTAAAGCAAATTTCGCAATTTTGGATTTGCATTTTAAACAAGAATTTTCCCATTCCCCAGTGATTTTTTTGTGTGCCAGAGTTTGACAATTACTGATACATGAAGTATTCAAACTCACTGATTTTAAGGGACAAATATTGGCAATGGAAGAAAGCTCAGAGAGCACACAATGCAAAAATCCCACGTGTTTCTCTTTTCCTTTCTTCCCCAGGCCTTTCCTTCCATTTTATCAACAGATGCCATTCAGTGTTGTTTTTGCATCAACCAGGTAAGTAACTGTTATTAGAACTTTTTTCCAGTTTATTTTATTTATTATTTGCTTCCATATTTGTTTCTAGAAGATGGTTCTCTGAATCAATATTTTTAGAGTATGGATCACAAACCTTTAGAATGTTTTCTAGTGGGTCATTAGCAGCATTTTAAAAACAGAACAGAGAAAAAGCCAAGAGCACCAGACATATTGAAGGTGATAGTTTTTTGCTTATAACTTTTGTCTTGAATAAATACGTTCATATGTATATCATGGCTATGGTATATAGTGTATTTCTTATTACAAGTTGTGGCAAAAATGAAAGTTGAAAATGCTCTAAATGTCCTCTTTCTTCTCTGAAACATATACTGATTTGATAGTAGTTCTTCAACATTTCATTAAGAAAACCAGTCATTGAATATATTTTTTAATAGTAGACATATAATTCAATAATCATCTAATTGACACAAGGTAATGTGCTATACATAAAGATACATACAGTATGGTGTCTGTCTCACAAAGGTATGTGAAGCAAGGTGAAAAGAAGGTAAAGGACAAGGGCTGAGTCTGGAGTTATTGTCCTTGGTCTTTTGTTTTAGGGCAGGGTGGCAGATTTGATGAAGTGTTCCATTAAGAAACTAATTTTTGTTATACTCTTTCCCATGCCAATATAACTTAATGTTTTTATAAGAGAAAAAAGTCCAAGGTATTCAGGAAATGAATAAGAACAGAAACCTTTTTTTAAGATGTAAGGTTTCTGAATAGAAAGTTAAATAGGTCTGGACTTTAAAACATGATTTTAAAAGGCATGGTTACTCTTAATTATGAAGCATCTTATGAATGGGATGTATGTTATCAAAGGTCTATAATCCTCAATATAAGTGCCAGTTATGATTCTGGTTTCTACTCGGATTTTTAAGACTCTGTATGGATAGCTTTGACTCTTACATAGATGGAAGAAAGACTCTGCTCTCCTCTTGGACGGAGCAACTTTGTATATTGTCACTTTACCTGGAGACAACTGCAGACTTCTTTTTTGTGAAATGTTTTGAATGAGAAAAAGCAAAGGCATAAGACAGGGGAGTCCTGTAGGTGCCTTTGGGAGTTCTTTAAAAGCAGGCTTGCTGCATCCTGCTTTGGAGGTCATAATTACATTAGGTCTACAAGTTGTTCAGTTGATTATGGGGAGTTTTGCATCAACCAGGTAAGTAACTGTTATTAGAACTTTTTTCCAGTTTATTTTATTTATTATTTGCTTCCATATTTGTTTCTAGAAGATGGTTCTCTGAATCAATATTTTTAGAGTATGGATCACAAACCTTTAGAATGTTTTCTAGTGGGTCATTAGCAGCATTTTAAAAACAGAACAGAGAAAAAGCCAAGAGCACCAGACATATTGAAGGTGATAGTTTTTTGCTTATAACTTTTGTCTTGAATAAATACGTTCATATGTATATCATGGCTATGGTATATAGTGTATTTCTTATTACAAGTTGTGGCAAAAATGAAAGTTGAAAATGCTCTAAATGTCCTCTTTCTTCTCTGAAACATATACTGATTTGATAGTAGTTCTTCAACATTTCATTAAGAAAACCAGTCATTGAATATATTTTTTAATAGTAGACATATAATTCAATAATCATCTAATTGACACAAGGTAATGTGCTATACATAAAGATACATACAGTATGGTGTCTGTCTCACAAAGGTATGTGAAGCAAGGTGAAAAGAAGGTAAAGGACAAGGGCTGAGTCTGGAGTTATTGTCCTTGGTCTTTTGTTTTAGGGCAGGGTGGCAGATTTGATGAAGTGTTCCATTAAGAAACTAATTTTTGTTATACTCTTTCCCATGCCAATATAACTTAATGTTTTTATAAGAGAAAAAAGTCCAAGGTATTCAGGAAATGAATAAGAACAGAAACCTTTTTAAGATGTAAGGTTTCTGAATAGAAAGTTAAATAGGTCTGGACTTTAAAACATGATTTTAAAAGGCATGGTTACTCTTAATTATGAAGCATCTTATGAATGGGATGTATGTTATCAAAGGTCTATAATCCTCAATATAAGTGCCAGTTATGATTCTGGTTTCTACTCGGATTTTTAAGACTCTGTATGGATAGCTTTGACTCTTACATAGATGGAAGAAAGACTCTGCTCTCCTCTTGGACGGAGCAACTTTGTATATTGTCACTTTACCTGGAGACAACTGCAGACTTCTTTTTTGTGAAATGTTTTGAATGAGAAAAAGCAAAGGCATAAGACAGGTGACTCCCTGTAGGTGCCTTTGGGAGTTCTTTAAAAGCAGGCTTGCTGCATCCTGCTTTGGAGGTCATAATTACATTAGGTCTACAAGTTGTTCAGTTGATTATGGGGAGTTTTGAGGTCCACAGTGATAAACCCTGGGTTTCTCCACTCTTTCCTAAATAGTTGTGACATAAGGGATAAAGATTTCCTTTGAGAATTAAAGCATGACATTTAACATTCTAGATAGTGTTTTTATTTCTCAGAAGTCTTAAAGAATGACTCTGTGAAGTCAGCTCTGGAATGCTGGCAGACTCGAGTTTCTGAGCGGTGATGATAATCCCACCTTATGGTGGCAGTTATCTGGGGGACAGCTGACGGTATCCACCTTCACCCTTTCCATGGCTAGCTGTTGGAGTCTTTACTTTGGACTCTGTGTATGCATTTGGTGAAGAGGATAAAAAGTTAATATTTTAAAAATGTCCAGGGCTTCCCCTGGTGGTCCAGTGGGTAAGGACACCACCTTGCAGTGCAAGGGGCTCTGGTTCGATCCCTGGCCTGGGAAGATCCCATGTGCCACGGAGCGGCTGGATCGATGTGTCCAATTACCGAGCCGGAGCTCTGGAGCGCATGTGCCCAGAGCCAGTGCTCTGCGACAACAGAGGCCACCGTGACAGGAGGCCCACACAGGCCAAAGAATGAAGATGGTTGAAAGTAGACAAATGAAGGACCAATAGAAGTAGCCCGTCTACTCCCCTCCCTCCCCACCCCCCCCCAAATAAATAAATAAAATAAATCTTTAAAAAAAAAAAAATGTCCAGTAGTGGTTTCCAATTCCACATTTAAGGAGCTTGGAAGTTGCCACTAACTGGAGATTTTAAAGGCAGACAGACAGACACAGGGAGTAATAGCTATCCAGAACAGAGATCCATGAGTAGAATCTGCCCTAATAGCCATTCCTAGGTAGAAAAATCTGAACTATACTTAACAAATTACTGGAGGTTCAGTGTGGAAAACTAAGAATGAAAAACACAGTCATGGGCTTCCCTGGTGGTCCAGTGGGTAAGGACACCGCCTTGCAGTGCAAGGGGCACCGGTTCGATCCCTGGCCTGGGAAGATCCCACGTGCCCAATTACCGAGCCAGAGTTCTGGACTGCTTGCGCCCAGAGCCGGTGCTCTGCGACAACAGGCGCCACTGCAATGGGAGGCCCAACGGGCCAAAGAACAAAGATGGATGAAACTAGACAAATGAAGGACCAATAGGAGCGGCCTGCCCACCCCCACCCCCCACCCCCGCTAAAATAAATAAATAAATGTTTAAAAAAAAAAACAACACACAGTCATGGGAGCTCTCACAATTTTGTGATTTACCTTCAGAAGCTCATCGAGGTTTTCACAGAAAATTCAGAAAAACCCCACATGTTTCTTGCAGGAGGAGGGGAAAAGGAACCACTTTGAAGTGTACCAGAGCATTCTGTGCTTAACAAGGCCAGCCCGCAGGAGAAATTAGTTAAGCAGAGCCTAATCTGCTGAGGTATTATGAGAGCCTGAGAGAGGAAGGAAATGCCCAACTCCAGTCCCCTTTAGCCAACTTGCCCAACCTAAGGGGGGAGTAAAAACTGAAAAACACTTATGAAACTCATAGTCCAGAGGCCTAGGCTCATTAAAAGAAAGATATAAAAAATTAAAAATCAAAAAAAGTAAATAGATTAGAACAGAATAAAGTCCAGAAATAAACTCATGTACTTATGGTCAATTAATCCATGACAAAGGAGGCAAGAATTTACAATGGAGAAAAGGCTTCTTCAATAAGTGGTGCCAGGGAAACTGGACAGCTACATGTAAAAGAATGAAAGACATAAAGCTGTAATTCCTAGAAGGAAACATAGAACAATCTTTGACATTAATTGTAGCAATATTTTTTTTTTTTTGATCAGTCTCCTAAAGCAAAGGAAATCAAAGCAAAAAATAAATAGGACATAATTACACTTAAAAGGTTTTGCACAGTAAGGGAAACCATGGACTATCAAGATAAAAAGATAGCCCACTGAGTGGGAGAAAATATTGGCAACTGATACGACCTATAAAGGGTTAATATACAAAATATATAAATACCTCATACAATTCTACATAAAACGCCAAACAACCCAATAAAAAATATGCGAAAGACCTGAATAGATGTTTATCTAAGAGAACTTGCAGATGGCCCGTAGGCAAATGAAAAGATTGTTCAGCGTTGGTAATCCATCAAACCCATGATGTTATTTCATACCTGTCAGAATGGCTGTCTTCAAAAAGAGCACAAATAACAAATGTTGGCAAGGATGTGCAGAAAAGGCAATCTTCATATGCTGTTGGTGGGAAGGTAAATTGGTGTAGTCACTGTGGAAAACAGTATGGAAGTTTCTCAAAAAACTAAAAATAAACCACCATAGGACCCAGCAATTCCACTCCTAGGTATATATCTGGAAAACAAAAACAAAAACACTATATTGAAAAGATACATCCGCCTCAGTGTTCATAATAGCATTATTTACCATCGCCAAAATACGGAAGCAACCCACATGTCTATCAACAGATGAATGGATAAAGAGTATGTTGTGTATCTATAAAATGGAATACTACCCAGCTATAAAAAGAATGAAAACTTGCCACTTGCAAAAATGTGGATGAATCTGGAAAATATGCTAAGTGAAGTTAGAGAAAAACAAATACCATAAGATATTACTTATTTGTGGAGTCTAAAAACTATAACAAACTAGTGAATATGACAGAAAAGATATAGGCTCGTAGACATAGAAGTGGTTACCAGTGAGGAAAGGGAAAAGGGGTGGGACAATATGGGAATAGAGGATTAAGAGATACAAACTATTTTATATATATATATATATATATATATATACACACACATAATATAAAATAAGCTACAAGGATGAATAGTACAACACAGGAATACAGCCAATATTTTATAGCTCTAAATGGAATATAACTAAAATTGTGGAATACTATATTGTTGTTGTTCAGTTGACTTCCCTGTCCTTCAATATCTCCTTGAGTCTGCTCAAATATTAATTAATCTGATCATCCATTTTTTTTTTCAGTTGACTTCCCTGTCCTTCAATATCTCCTTGAGTCTGCTCAAACTCATGTCCATTGAGTAAACTTTGACTCTGGATAAGGTTGGGAGAAAATATTGGCAACTGATACGACCTATAAAGGGTTAATATACAAAATATATAAATACCTCATACAATTCTACATAAAACGCCAAACAACCCAATAAAAAATATGCGAAAGACCTGAATAGATGTTTATCTAAGAGAACTTGCAGATGGCCCGTAGGCAAATGAAAAGATTGTTCAGCGTTGGTAATCCATCAAACCCATGATGTTATTTCATACCTGTCAGAATGGCTGTCTTCAAAAAGAGCACAAATAACAAATGTTGGCAAGGATGTGCAGAAAAGGCAATCTTCATATGCTGTTGGTGGGAAGGTAAATTGGTGTAGTCACTGTGGAAAACAGTATGGAAGTTTCTCAAAAAACTAAAAATAAACCACCATAGGACCCAGCAATTCCACTCCTAGGTATATATCTGGAAAACAAAAACAAAAACACTATATTGAAAAGATACATCCGCCTCAGTGTTCATAATAGCATTATTTACCATCGCCAAAATACGGAAGCAACCCACATGTCTATCAACAGATGAATGGATAAAGAGTATGTTGTGTATCTATAAAATGGAATACTACCCAGCTATAAAAAGAATGAAAACTTGCCACTTGCAAAAATGTGGATGAATCTGGAAAATATGCTAAGTGAAGTTAGAGAAAAACAAATACCATAAGATATTACTTATTTGTGGAGTCTAAAAACTATAACAAACTAGTGAATATGACAGAAAAGATATAGGCTCGTAGACATAGAAGTGGTTACCAGTGAGGAAAGGGAAAAGGGGTGGGACAATATGGGAATAGAGGATTAAGAGATACAAACTATTTTATATATATATATATATATATATATATATATATACACACACACATAATATAAAATAAGCTACAAGGATGAATTGTACAACACAGGGAATACAGCCAATATTTTATAGCTCTAAATGGAATATAACTTAAAAATTGTGGAATACTATATTTGTTGTTGTTCAGTTGACTTCCCTGTCCTTCAATATCTCCTTGGAGTCTGCTCAAACTCATGTCCATTGAGTCACTGATGCCATCCAACCATCTCATCCCCTGTTTCCGCCTTCTCCTGCCTGCAGTCTTTCCCAGCATTAAGGTCTTTTCCAGTGAGTCAGCTCTTTGCATCAGGTGGCCAAAGTATCCAAGCTTCAACTTCAGCATCAGTCTTTCAAGTGAATATTCAGGGTTGATTTTCTTTAGGATTAAGTGGTTTGATCTTGCAGTCCAAAGGGGTCTCAGGTGTTTTCTCCAGCACTAGTATTCAAAAGCATCAGTTCTTTGGAACTCAGCCGTTTTTATGGTCTGACTCTCACATCTGTACATGACCACTGGAAAAACCATAGCTTTGACTATACGAACCTTTGTTGGTCAAGTGATGTCTCTGCTTTTCAATTTGCTACCTAGGTTTGTTATAGCTTTTCTTCCAAGCAGCAAGTGTCCATTAATTTCATGGCTGCAGTCATCATCCACAGTGATTTTGGAGTCCAAGAAAAGAAAATCTGTCACTGTTTCCATGTTTCCCCCTTCTGTTTGTTGTGAAGTGATGGAACCAGATGCCTTCCTTTTGAGTTTTTTGAATTTTGAGTGTTAAGCCAGCTTTTTCACTCTCTTTCACTCGCCTTCATCAAGAGGATTTTTAATTCCTCTTTGCTTTCTGCCATCAGGATGGTGTCATCTGCATATACTGATGTTTCTTCTGGCAATCTTGATTCTAGTTTGTGAGTCATCCAGCCTGGCATTTTGCATGACGTACTCTGCGTATAAGTTAAGTAAGCAGGGTGACAGTATATAGCCTTGACATACTCCTTTCCCAATTTGGAATCAGTCTGTAGTTCCATGTCTAGTTCTAACTTCTTGTCCCGCATACAGGTTTCCTTAGGAGGCAGGTAAGGTCTCTTTCAGAATTTCCCACAGTTTATTGTGATCCACACAGTCATCAAAGGCTTTAGTGTAGTCAGTGAAGCAGTAGTAGGTGGTTTTTTGGCATTCTCTTGCCTTTTCTGTGATCCAGTAGATGTTGCCGATTTGATCTCTGGTTCCTCTGCCTTTTCTAACTTTGTTCATAGTAATGCTTCCTAGGGCCACTTGACTTCACAGTCCAGCATGTCTGGCTCTAGGTGAATGACTGTACCATCATGGTTATCTGGGTCATTAAGACCTTTTTTGTACATACAGTTCTTCTGTATATTCTTGCCGCCTCTTCTTAATTATCTTCTGCTTCTGTTAGGTCCTTGCCATTTCTGTCCTTTATTATGTTCAGCTTTGCATGAAATGCTACCTTGGTATCTCCAGATTTCTTTTTTTTTTTCCTTTGGCCACTTCTATTGGTCTTTCATTTATTCATTTTCATCCATCTTTGTTCTTTGGCCTGTGTGGGCCTCCCATCGCAGTAGCCTCTCCTGCCGCAGAGCACCGGCTCTGGGTGCATGTGCTCCGGAGCTCCGGCTTCGTAGTTGGACACATCAGTGCAGCCTATCTGTGGCATGTGGGATCTTCCCAGGCCAGGGAACGAACTGGCGCCCCTTGCACTACAAGGCGATGTCCTTACCCACTAGACCCACCAGGGAAGCCCTCTCCAGATTTCTTGAAGAGATTTCTAGTCTTTCCCCTTCTGTTGTTTTCCTATTGCATTCTATTGTGCATTGTTTACTTAAGAAGACTTTCTCATTTCTCCTTGCTATTCTCTAGAACTCTGCATTCAGATGGGTGTAACTTTCATTTTCTCCTTTGCTTTGCACTTCTCTTCTTTTCTCAGGTATTTGCAAGGTCTCCTCAGACAATCATTTTGCTGTTTTGCTTTTTTTTTTTTCCCCTTGGGAATGGTTTTGGTCACTACCTCCTGAACACTGTTTTGAACCTCCATTCATAGTTCATCAGGCACTCTGTCTACCAGATCTAATCCCTTTAATTTTCACTATATAATCACCTCCACTGTGTAATCACCTCCAATATATAGTCATAAGGGATTTTGTTTAGGTTATACCTGAGTGACCTGGTGATTTTTCCCTGCTTTCTTCAATTTGAACCTGAATTTTGCAATAAGGAGCTGATGATCTGAGCCACAGTCAACTCCAGGTTTTGTTTTAGCTGACTGTATAGAGCATTTCCATCTTTGGCTGCAAAGAATATAATCATTCTAACTTTGGTATTGACAGTCTGATTATATCCATGTGTAGAATCCTTTCTTGAGTTGTTGGAAGAGGCTGTTTGCTATGACCAGTCTATTCTCTTGGCAAAGCTCTGTTAGCCTTTGCCCTACTTCATTTTGTACTCCAAGGCTAAACTTACCTGTTACTGCAGGTATCTCTTGACTTCCTATTTTTGCATTCCTGTCCCCAATAATAAAAGGGACATCCTTTTTGGCATTAGTTTTAGAACATCTTGTAGGTCTTCATAGAATTGTTCAACTTCAGCTTCTTCAACATTAGTCATTGGGGCATAGGCTTGGATTACTGTGTTGTCAAATAGTTTGCCTTGGAAACGAACCAAGATTATTCTGTAATTTTTGAGATTACATCTAAGTACTGCATTTTAGACTCTCTTGCTGACTATGAGGGCTACTCCATTCCTTCTAAAGGATTCTTGCCCACTCTATAATGTATTATACATCAACTGTACTTCAGAAAAAATGTGAAAAAAAGAGTAAATTGATAGAGGAAGATATAGCATGCTAATACTAAAATAAAGCAACAGTAACTAGAATAATTTCAGACAGCACAGACCTCATGGAAGATTATCAGGGATAAAAAGAGGCATTACATAATGATAAAAAGATCAGTTCTCTAAGAAGGTATAATAATCCTTAATGCATATACCTAATGACACAGTGTCAAACTATATGTGGCAACAACTAATAGAATGACAAGGAGAAGTGGATGAATTCACTGTCATGGTGGGAGGCTTCAACATCCTTATGTTGAAAGTGGATACATCTAGCAGGCAGAAAGTCAGTAAAGCCATAGAATACCATTAATCAGCGGGATGTAATTGATATCTACAGACTACTTACTCAACAAATGTAGAGTCTACATTATTCTCAAGCTCACATGGAACAGTCACCAAGATAAACCACAAGACATTTTTGTTCATTCATAAATATAGATTACATTGTTACTTTTAATAGCTGGATTAAAATTATGTATATGCCATTTTTTCAACAGTTTTTCTACTGATAGTGGTAATTTAAGTTTCTATTTTTTTCTTTTTTTTTTAAGGTATTCTTTTTTTTAAAATTTAATTTAATTTTATTTATTTATTTCTGGAGGGTGAGGTGGGGAGGGAGGGGAGCAGGTGGGCCACTTCTATTGGTCTTTCATTTGTCTATTTTCATCCATCTTTGTTCTTTGGCCCATGTGGGCCTCCCATCGCGGTGGCGTCTGTTGTCGCAGAGCACCGGCTCTGGGCGCACGTGTGCCAGAGCTCCAGCTCAGTAATTGGACACATCGGTTCAGCCGCTCCGTGGCACATGGGATCTTCCCAGGCCAGGGGTCGAACCAGCACCCCTTACACTGCAAGGCGGTGTCTTTACCCACTGGACCACCAGGGGCAGCCCTAATTTTTTCTTTTAATTTTTATTTTACTTTTTACTTTTACAGAGTTTTGTTGTTTATGTATGATATGTATGATCCCAGATTAGTCGTATGTGTGATCCCAGATTAGTCATCGTGTATCCCCATCCCACCCTCCTTTTAGACTCTCTTGCTNACTATGAGGGCTACTCCATTCCTTCTAAAGGATTCTTGCCCACTCTATAATGTATTATACATCAACTGTACTTCAGAAAAAATGTGAAAAAAAGAGTAAATTGATAGAGGAAGATATAGCATGCTAATACTAAAATAAAGCAACAGTAACTAGAATAATTTCAGACAGCACAGACCTCATGGAAGATTATCAGGGATAAAAAGAGGCATTACATAATGATAAAAAGATCAGTTCTCTAAGAAGGTATAATAATCCTTAATGCATATACCTAATGACACAGTGTCAAACTATATGTGGCAACAACTAATAGAATGACAAGGAGAAGTGGATGAATTCACTGTCATGGTGGGAGGCTTCAACATCCTTATGTTGAAAGTGGATACATCTAGCAGGCAGAAAGTCAGTAAAGCCATAGAATACCATTAATCAGCGGGATGTAATTGATATCTACAGACTACTTACTCAACAAATGTAGAGTCTACATTATTCTCAAGCTCACATGGAACAGTCACCAAGATAAACCACAAGACATTTTTGTTCATTCATAAATATAGATTACATTGTTACTTTTAATAGCTGGATTAAAATTATGTATATGCCATTTTTTCAACAGTTTTTCTACTGATAGTGGTAATTTAAGTTTCTATTTTTTTCTTTTTTTTTTAAGGTATTCTTTTTTTTAAAATTTAATTTAATTTTATTTATTTATTTCTGGAGGGTGAGGTGGGGAGGGAGGGGAGCAGGTGGGCCACTTCTATTGGTCTTTCATTTGTCTATTTTCATCCATCTTTGTTCTTTGGCCCATGTGGGCCTCCCATCGCGGTGGCGTCTGTTGTCGCAGAGCACCGGCTCTGGGCGCACGTGTGCCAGAGCTCCAGCTCAGTAATTGGACACATCGGTTCAGCCGCTCCGTGGCACATGGGATCTTCCCAGGCCAGGGGTCGAACCAGCACCCCTTACACTGCAAGGCGGTGTCTTTACCCACTGGACCACCAGGGGCAGCCCTAATTTTTTCTTTTAATTTTTATTTTACTTTTTACTTTTACAGAGTTTTGTTGTTTATGTATGATATGTATGATCCCAGATTAGTCGTATGTGTGATCCCAGATTAGTCATACGTGTATCCCCCCATCCCACCCCTCCAGGCCATTGCTCAGCACCCCTGCAGGATCCCCTTTTCTCACAGCGCAATGACAATAGCTATTTTTTGCACATATGATAGTACAGGTTTTCATGCTACTTTCTTCATGCTTCCCACCCACTGTTCATTCCCCACAATGTCCATATGTCTACTCTCCATGTCTGTTTTTGCTTTGCTTCACTGCGTGTGTTACCATTACCAGTCTACTAGATTCCATATATATGTGTTAATATATTGTACTTGTCCTTCTCCTTTTGACTTCACTTTTTATGATAGGTTCTAGATTCAGCCACCTCATTAGGATTGATTGTTCTGCATCTCTTTTTACAGCTGTGTAGTATGTGTGTAGTAAAGTTTTTTTTTTCCTTTATTTTAAAGTTTTTACAGAGTTTTGTTGTTCACAGCCATGCATGTTCCCAGATCAGTCATATACATATCCCTGGTCCCCTCCCCCCTCCCAGGACCCCCATCCCACCCCTCCAGGCTGTCGCACCAAGCCATTGTAAGTACTCCTATTCCCTTAGCGAAACAACAGTAGCTATCTTTTTCACACATGATAGTACAGGTTTCCATATTACTCCCTCTGTGTCTCCCATCAGTGGACATCTAGGTTGCTTCCGTGTTCTAGCTATTGTATAGAGAGCTGCAGTGAACATTGGAGTACAGGTGCTTCTTTCAGTTTTGATTTCATCAGGGTATAAGCCTAAGAGTGGGATTGCTGGGTCATATGGTGCTTCTATTTTTAGTTTTTTTTTTTAAAGATTTTTTTATTTAGGGCGGGCGTCAGGTTGACGAGGGAGGGGAGCAGGCGGGCCACTTCTATTGGTCTTCCGTTTCTCTATGTTCATCCGTCTTTGTTCTTTGGCTCCTGTGGGCCTCCCATCGCGGTGGCCTCTGTTGTCGCAGAGTGCCAGCTCTGGGCGCATGCGCTCCAGAGCTCCGGCTTGGTAATTGGACACATCAGTCCAGCCGCTCCGTGGCACGTGGGATCTTCCCAGGCCAGGGATCGAATCGGCGCCCCTTGCACTGCAAGGCGGTGTCCTTACCCACTGGACCACCAGGGGAAGCCCCTATTTTTAGTTTTTTAAGAAATTTCCAGACTGCCTTTCATAGAGGCTGTATCAATTTACATTCCCACCAGCAATGCAAGAGTGTTCCTTTTTCACTGCACCCTCTCCAGCATTTATTGTCTGTCGATTTGTGGATGATGGCCATTCTGAAGGGTGTGAGGTGATATTTCATTGTAGTTTTGATTTGCATTTCTGCAAGGTTGAACATTGTTTCATGTGTTTTGAGGCCATCTGTATATCCTCTTTGGAGAGGTGTCTGTTTAGATCCTTTTCCCATTTTTTGATTGGGTTGTTCATTTGTCTGATATTGAGTTGTCTGTGTTGCTTGTAGATTTTGGAGATTAATTCTTTGTCTGTTATTTCATTTGCTATGATTTTCTCCCATTCTGTGGGCTGTCTGTTCAGCTTTTTTGTAATTTCTTTTGCTGTACAAAAGTTTTTAAGTTTCATTAGGTCCCACATGTTAATTTTTGTTTTTAGTTCTGCTATTCTAGTAGGTGGGTCAGAGAAGATCTTGCTTTGATTTATGTCCTTGAGGGTTTTGCCTATGTCCCAGATCAGTCATATACATATTCCTTAGCCCCCCCCGGAAACAAACCAGCCTAGCTATCTTTTTCACACATGATAGTACAGGTTTCCATATTACTCCCTCTGTGTCTCCCATCAGTGGACATCTAGGTTGCTTCCGTGTTCTAGCTATTGTATAGAGAGCTGCAGTGAACATTGGAGTACAGGTGCTTCTTTCAGTTTTGATTTCATCAGGGTATAAGCCTAAGAGTGGGATTGCTGGGTCATATGGTGCTTCTATTTTTAGTTTTTTTTTTTAAAGATTTTTTTATTTAGGGCGGGCGTCAGGTTGACGAGGGAGGGGAGCAGGCGGGCCACTTCTATTGGTCTTCCGTTTCTCTATGTTCATCCGTCTTTGTTCTTTGGCTCCTGTGGGCCTCCCATCGCGGTGGCCTCTGTTGTCGCAGAGTGCCAGCTCTGGGCGCATGCGCTCCAGAGCTCCGGCTTGGTAATTGGACACATCAGTCCAGCCGCTCCGTGGCACGTGGGATCTTCCCAGGCCAGGGATCGAATCGGCGCCCCTTGCACTGCAAGGCGGTGTCCTTACCCACTGGACCACCAGGGGAAGCCCCTATTTTTAGTTTTTTAAGAAATTTCCAGACTGCCTTTCATAGAGGCTGTATCAATTTACATTCCCACCAGCAATGCAAGAGTGTTCCTTTTTCACTGCACCCTCTCCAGCATTTATTGTCTGTCGATTTGTGGATGATGGCCATTCTGAAGGGTGTGAGGTGATATTTCATTGTAGTTTTGATTTGCATTTCTGCAAGGTTGAACATTGTTTCATGTGTTTTGAGGCCATCTGTATATCCTCTTTGGAGAGGTGTCTGTTTAGATCCTTTTCCCATTTTTTGATTGGGTTGTTCATTTGTCTGATATTGAGTTGTCTGTGTTGCTTGTAGATTTTGGAGATTAATTCTTTGTCTGTTATTTCATTTGCTATGATTTTCTCCCATTCTGTGGGCTGTCTGTTCAGCTTTTTTGTAATTTCTTTTGCTGTACAAAAGTTTTTAAGTTTCATTAGGTCCCACATGTTAATTTTTGTTTTTAGTTCTGCTATTCTAGTAGGTGGGTCAGAGAAGATCTTGCTTTGATTTATGTCCTTGAGGGTTTTGCCTATGGTTTCTGGTCTTACATTTAGGTCTTTAATCCATTTTGAGTTGATCTTTGTGTGGTGTCAGGGTATGTTCCAACTTCATTTTTTTGCATGTAGCTGTCCAATTTTCCCAGCACCATTTGTTGAAGAGGCTATCTTTCTCCCATTTTATAGTTTTGCCTCCTTTGTCAAAAATAAGGTACCCATAGGTGCGTGGGTTTATCTCTGGGTTCTCTATCTTGTTCCATTGGTCTGTATTTCTGTTTTTGTGCCAGTACCATACTGTCTTGATGACGATTGCTTTGTAGTAGAGTCTGAAGTTAGGGAGGCTGATCCCTCCAGCTCCATTCTTCTTGCTCAGGATTGCTTTGGCTATTCGAGGTCTTTTGTGCTTCCATATGAACTGTGTTATTCGTTGGTGTAGTTCTGTGAAGAATGTCATTGGCAGTTTGACAGGGATCACATTCAATCTGTAGATGATATTTGGTAGTATGGTCATTTTCACAATATTGATTCTTCTGACCCAGGAACATGGAATATCTCTCCATCTGTTTAAGTCTTCTTTAATTTCTCTCATGAGTGTCTTGTAATTTTCTGTGTACAGCTCTTTTGTTTGTTTGGGTAGGTTTATTCCTAGATATTTGATTCTTTTGGTTGCAATGGTGAAGGGGATTGCTTCTTTGTCTGTTGTTTCATTTGCTATGATTTTCTCCCATTCTGTGGGCTGTCTGTTCAGCTTTTTTGTAATTTCTTTTGCTGTACAAAAGTTTTTAAGTTTCATTAGGTCCCACATGTTAATTTTTGTTTTTAGTTCTGCTATTCTAGTAGGTGGGTCAGAGAAGATCTTGCTTTGATTTATGTCCTTGAGGGTTTTGCCTATGGTTTCTGGTCTTACATTTAGGTCTTTAATCCATTTTGAGTTGATCTTTGTGTGGTGTCAGGGTATGTTCCAACTTCATTTTTTTGCATGTAGCTGTCCAATTTTCCCAGCACCATTTGTTGAAGAGGCTATCTTTCTCCCATTTTATAGTTTTGCCTCCTTTGTCAAAAATAAGGTACCCATAGGTGCGTGGGTTTATCTCTGGGTTCTCTATCTTGTTCCATTGGTCTGTATTTCTGTTTTTGTGCCAGTACCATACTGTCTTGATGACGATTGCTTTGTAGTAGAGTCTGAAGTTAGGGAGGCTGATCCCTCCAGCTCCATTCTTCTTGCTCAGGATTGCTTTGGCTATTCGAGGTCTTTTGTGCTTCCATATGAACTGTGTTATTCGTTGGTGTAGTTCTGTGAAGAATGTCATTGGCAGTTTGACAGGGATCACATTCAATCTGTAGATGATATTTGGTAGTATGGTCATTTTCACAATATTGATTCTTCTGACCCAGGAACATGGAATATCTCTCCATCTGTTTAAGTCTTCTTTAATTTCTCTCATGAGTGTCTTGTAATTTTCTGTGTACAGCTCTTTTGTTTGTTTGGGTAGGTTTATTCCTAGATATTTGATTCTTTTGGTTGCAATGGTGAAGGGGATTGCTTCTTTGATTTCGTTTTCTGATTTTTCATTGTTTGTGTAGAGGAATGCCAGTGACTTCTGTATATTGGTTTTGTATCCGCGACTTTGCTGAATTTGTTGATTAGCTCTAGTAGCTTTGTAATAAAGTTGTTTTTTTTTTTTAATTTTGGCATCTTTTATTGGTTTTTTATTTATTGATTTTCATCCATCTTTATTCTTTGGCCTGTGTGGGCCTTGCCTTGAAGTGGCCTCTCTAGCCACAGAGTACCAGCTCTGGGCTCATGCACTCCAGAGTGCTGGCTCACAATATGACACAAGGGTCCACAGGCTAGGGATCAAACCAGTGCCCCTTGCACTTGCAAGGCAGACTCTTTACCCACTGGACCACCAGGGAAGCCCACAGTTTGTAATTTCTTTAAAGAGTCACATAAGCCGGCTGGGAAGGAGTTCCATGAAGTATTATTGAGTCACAAAAGCAAGATGCTGGGCTTCCCTGGTGGTCCAGTGGGTAAGGACACCACCTTGCAGTGCAAGGGGTGCCGGTTCGATCCCTGGCCTGGGAAGATCTCACGTGCCACAGAGTGGCTGAACCGATGTGTCCAACTACTAAGCCGGAGCTCTGGAGCGCATGTGCCCAGAACTGGTGCTCTGCAGCAAGAGAGGCCACTGCGATGGGAGGCCCACACAGACCAAAGAACAAAGATAAACAAGTGAAGGATCAATAGAAGTGGCCAAAAAAACCAAAGAAAATTTTTAAAAAAGCAAGATGCAAAACTTTTTATAATATGATTTCATGTTAGTCAAACAAAATAACACTGTATTTGTGTTAGTGTAGAAAATAAGTGTGCAAAAAATACAGAAGATGTAATTCAAGGACACAGTGTCCTAGGTGGCACTAGTGGTAAAGAACTTGCCTGCTAATGCAGGCGACTCTGAGATGCAGCTTCGCTCCTTGGGTGAGGATGATCCTTTTAGTTAATGTCGCGGGCACTGTGCTGGAGCTTACTCTGATTACTACTCTTAGCAGTTCTCACTGAGAGACACTATATTAAATAGCTCAGAGACTTTTTTGCAAACACGTTGTAGTCCCCTCAGGGTGTGAGCCTCAGACTTCGACAATAAAGTGTCGTGGTCTTGAGTATTGTCAAACCAAGAGTGGGTTTATTAATCATCAAATAAAGGTTTTGTATCCGCGACTTTGCTGAATTTGTTGATTAGCTCTAGTAGCTTTGTAATAAAGTTGTTTTTTTTTTTTAATTTTGGCATCTTTTATTGGTTTTTTATTTATTGATTTTCATCCATCTTTATTCTTTGGCCTGTGTGGGCCTTGCCTTGAAGTGGCCTCTCTAGCCACAGAGTACCAGCTCTGGGCTCATGCACTCCAGAGTGCTGGCTCACAATATGACACAAGGGTCCACAGGCTAGGGATCAAACCAGTGCCCCTTGCACTTGCAAGGCAGACTCTTTACCCACTGGACCACCAGGGAAGCCCACAGTTTGTAATTTCTTTAAAGAGTCACATAAGCCGGCTGGGAAGGAGTTCCATGAAGTATTATTGAGTCACAAAAGCAAGATGCTGGGCTTCCCTGGTGGTCCAGTGGGTAAGGACACCACCTTGCAGTGCAAGGGGTGCCGGTTCGATCCCTGGCCTGGGAAGATCTCACGTGCCACAGAGTGGCTGAACCGATGTGTCCAACTACTAAGCCGGAGCTCTGGAGCGCATGTGCCCAGAACTGGTGCTCTGCAGCAAGAGAGGCCACTGCGATGGGAGGCCCACACAGACCAAAGAACAAAGATAAACAAGTGAAGGATCAATAGAAGTGGCCAAAAAAACCAAAGAAAATTTTTAAAAAAGCAAGATGCAAAACTTTTTATAATATGATTTCATGTTAGTCAAACAAAATAACACTGTATTTGTGTTAGTGTAGAAAATAAGTGTGCAAAAAATACAGAAGATGTAATTCAAGGACACAGTGTCCTAGGTGGCACTAGTGGTAAAGAACTTGCCTGCTAATGCAGGCGACTCTGAGATGCAGCTTCGCTCCTTGGGTGAGGATGATCCTTTTAGTTAATGTCGCGGGCACTGTGCTGGAGCTTACTCTGATTACTACTCTTAGCAGTTCTCACTGAGAGACACTATATTAAATAGCTCAGAGACTTTTTTGCAAACACGTTGTAGTCCCCTCAGGGTGTGAGCCTCAGACTTCGACAATAAAGTGTCGTGGTCTTGAGTATTGTCAAACCAAGAGTGGGTTTATTAATCATCAAATAAAGGCAAGCACAGATAATCAGAAATAATCAGAACTCAATCAAATGCAAACAGATGTTCTTACCCCAGAGCTGAAGAGTCTCATCTCACATCAGGTGAAGCCGATCTCTGTGAGCGAGCCTCCCACACAGTCTTCCTTTTCCCTTTTTATATTTTTTCCAACTAGAAATCTCAAGCTAATTAATAATCATGAAGAAGCTTTTTGTTTCTCTAGAGATGCAAAAGAGGTCATCACCAGAGCCCTGTCTCCCCCACCAACACCTTTGAACTTCTTGAGGAGAAACATTCTTATAATTCTTAAGTTACAAAGGGCACTCTGAGTTGTAAAGTGTTTTGTTATCATTAAAAAGCTGATAAGAGGAAGAACCTTTGTGCTCTGTATTGGTCCCAGAGAGGCGGGGCTTGCAGGCAGCGCCTATCCTTAATGTGGGGAGACATTTGTCTGCTTAGCCCGGATATCTTTTCTTAATCTTTCCTGGGAGAAGTGAACATGCCTTTACTTGCCCATGATAATATCAAGCAGATAACAAAGGCACTGCTATGTGTGAATAAGGAAGAAAAAGGGGTTGAGGGATGCAAACTTAAAGTAAAAGAAAACATTGCACTAAAAAATAAAAACAAAAATAAACACTGCACTAAAACATTAAACCGTATGTGCTACCTTACTTACTGTTTATGTATAAGGGTAGGCATATGTTTAAGTGAACTTAAAAGCTTTTCTGAACTTAAAAATAGAATGAAAAAACAAAGGTGAGGGCTGCCCCTGGTGGTCCAATGGGTAAGGACACCGCCTTGCAGTGCAAGGGGCGCCGGTTCGAGCCCTGGCCTGGGAAGATCCCACGTGCCGCGGAGCGGCTGGACTGATGTGTCCAATCACCGAGCCGGAGCTCTGGAGCGCATGTGCCCAGAGCCAGTGCTCTGCAACGACAGAGGCCACCGAGAGGGGAGGACCGCAGCAGCCAAAGAACAAAGAAGAATGAAAATAGAAAACTGAACAACCAATAGAAGTGGCCCGCCCCCTCCCCTCCCTCCCCAACCCGACCCCCGCCCAAAGTAAATAAATAAATAAATCTTAAAACAGCTACTAATCTTATAAAAAAAAAAAACAAAGGTGAAAATAATGGGTCTAAGATTGATGCTTAGTGACCCCAGATATAACCATTTAAAAAAAATAAAATTGGCCATTAAAAAACTTATCACTCTTATAAATGAGACTTTATTGATACATTTGCATGCATCTTTGCACACTCATCGAATTATTTCCTACAGTAAATTCCTAAGAGTACAGTTGCTCAGGCAAAAGGGTGTTGTAAGGGTTTGCTGCATATTTAGTTACTTGTTAGATAGGTTTACCTATTTGCATTTCTTTCAGCAGTTTATGAGAATGCCTGTTTCTTCATGATGCATCTTCATTGATGCCAAGTATTTTCAATCTTTTAAATTCGTTGCTGTTTTATTTTTTTATTAATGTTCACCTTTGTGCTCTGTATTGGTCCCAGAGAGGCGGGGCTTGCAGGCAGCGCCTATCCTTAATGTGGGGAGACATTTGTCTGCTTAGCCCGGATATCTTTTCTTAATCTTTCCTGGGAGAAGTGAACATGCCTTTACTTGCCCATGATAATATCAAGCAGATAACAAAGGCACTGCTATGTGTGAATAAGGAAGAAAAAGGGGTTGAGGGATGCAAACTTAAAGTAAAAGAAAACATTGCACTAAAAAATAAAAACAAAAATAAACACTGCACTAAAACATTAAACCGTATGTGCTACCTTACTTACTGTTTATGTATAAGGGTAGGCATATGTTTAAGTGAACTTAAAAGCTTTTCTGAACTTAAAAATAGAATGAAAAAAACAAAGGTGAGGGCTTCCCCTGGTGGTCCAATGGGTAAGGACACCGCCTTGCAGTGCAAGGGGCGCCAGTTCGATCCCTGGCCTGGGAAGATCCCACGTGCCGCAGAGCGGCTGGACTGATGTGTCCAATCACCGAGCTGGAGCTCTGGAGTGCATGTGCCCAGAGCCAGTGCTCTGCAACGACAGAGGCCACCGTGATGGGAGGCCCACAGGAGCCAAAGAACAAAGAAGAATGAAAATAGAGAAATGAAAGACCAATAGAAGTGGCCCGCCCACTCCCCTCCCTCCCCAACCCGACCCCCGCCCAAAGTAAATAAATAAATAAATCTTAAAACAGCTACTAATCTTATAAAAAAAAAAAACAAAGGTGAAAATAATGGGTCTAAGATTGATGCTTAGTGACCCCAGATATAACCATTTAAAAAAAATAAAATTGGCCATTAAAAAACTTATCACTCTTATAAATGAGACTTTATTGATACATTTGCATGCATCTTTGCACACTCATCGAATTATTTCCTACAGTAAATTCCTAAGAGTACAGTTGCTCAGGCAAAAGGGTGTTGTAAGGGTTTGCTGCATATTTAGTTACTTGTTAGATAGGTTTACCTATTTGCATTTCTTTCAGCAGTTTATGAGAATGCCTGTTTCTTCATGATGCATCTTCATTGATGCCAAGTATTTTCAATCTTTTAAATCGTTGCTTATTTTATAATAAAGTAGCATCTTGCTGTTTTAATTTATTTTTCTTTGATTATTAATGTTCATTATCTTTTCATATGATCGATAGAAGTTTTACCTTTTGGTTTCTCACTGTCCTTTACTCGTTTCTCTGTGACTGTTTAACTGTCTTATTGATTCCCAAGGACATTTTACGTAGAAAGACTGTTTAACTCTGAATCATGTATGTTGCAAAACCTGTTGATAGTTATAACGGGATTGTATCAGGTTTTAATTTTTAACATGATTTCACCTTTTAGGACAGATCCATGTACTTTTTGTCCACCTCCTCCTCCTGAGTACCTGCATGTTCCTTCCAAGTACACGGTGGGCACTCAGACTGATTATCGGGACGCTGAAGTGCAGACAGACCCATATTCTCCAGAATATGTAGTGTGTCAGGATTCCATCCCCGAGCTCCTGACCCTGGCTACTCTCACTTGGGGTGAGTTGGTAATTCTTTTGAATATTTGTAGCTAACAGTCCTAATAACCACTCACGCTATTGAGTTCTTGGAAATGACACACACGGAGGCAGCTGTGGTTTTAACTATTGCTATTTAAAGTGTCTTGCTCAGTAGAGTTACTTTGTAGACTCTTATGCTTTCTCTTAGATTTGTTCAAAGAGACATACACCCTTTTCACAGTAAGAGCTTATTGTCCTCTTTCCCTAAAGCTGAAGTTATATTTAGACCGAGTCTTGTGGCTACTTTGCTGATAGCTCACTTCCCTCTTCTCACTGTTTCTCCCAGGGAATCAACTGCTTTTCACTTATCGTAAATTTTAAGTGTATAGTATTGAATGCATATTCCAACATGTAATCACATGCGTATACATATTCATTGATGCCAAGTATTTTCAATCTTTTAAATCGTTGCTTATTTTATAATAAAGTAGCATCTTGCTGTTTTAATTTATTTTTCTTTGATTATTAATGTTCATTATCTTTTCATATGATCGATAGAAGTTTTACCTTTTGGTTTCTCACTGTCCTTTACTCGTTTCTCTGTGACTGTTTAACTGTCTTATTGATTCCCAAGGACATTTTACGGAAAGACTGTTTAACTCTGAATCATGTATGTTGCAAAACCTGTTGATAGTTATAACGGGATTGTATCAGGTTTTAATTTTTAACATGATTTCACCTTTTAGGACAGATCCATGTACTTTTTGTCCACCTCCTCCTCCTGAGTACCTGCATGTTCCTTCCAAGTACACGGTGGGCACTCAGACTGATTATCGGGACGCTGAAGTGCAGACAGACCCATATTCTCCAGAATATGTAGTGTGTCAGGATTCCATCCCCGAGCTCCTGACCCTGGCTACTCTCACTTGGGGTGAGTTGGTAATTCTTTTGAATATTTGTAGCTAACAGTCCTAATAACCACTCACGCTATTGAGTTCTTGGAAATGACACACACGGAGGCAGCTGTGGTTTTAACTATTGCTATTTAAAGTGTCTTGCTCAGTAGAGTTACTTTGTAGACTCTTATGCTTTCTCTTAGATTTGTTCAAAGAGACATACACCCTTTTCACAGTAAGAGCTTATTGTCCTCTTTCCCTAAAGCTGAAGTTATATTTAGACCGAGTCTTGTGGCTACTTTGCTGATAGCTCACTTCCCTCTTCTCACTGTTTCTCCCAGGGAATCAACTGCTTTTCACTTATACGTAAATTTTAAGTGTATAGTATTGAATGCATATTCCAACATGTAATCACATGCGTATACATATTCTGACAAGTAATTATGTTATCTTGCTTTGCTAAAGTATCTTGTAATTTATCAAGGCTCTTTACATACTTTATTTGATAATTTAGATGATTTCTTTTTCCTTTGTATTTGAAATGCTCAGAAGTTCACTCTCAAGACTATAGAAATTCACTCTGGCCTAGGCCCTTATTTTGTGAAACTATACAAATTAATGAGAGGGCTTCCCTGGTGGTCCAGTGGGTAAAGAGTCCACCTTGCAGTGCAAGGGGCACTGGTTAGATCCCTGGCTGGAGAAGATCTCACGTGCTGTGGAGCAGCTGGACCGGTGTGTCCAATTACAAGCCAGCGCTCTGGAGCGCATGTGCCCAGAGCCAGTGCTCTGCAAGGAGAGAGGCCACTGCAATGGGAGGCGCACACAGGCCAAAGAATAAAGATGGATGAAAATAAATAAATAAAAAGGCAATAAAAGAGGCCCCCCAAAAATTAATGAGAGAAGGGCCTTTAGAAATCATTAGGCATTAGCGTATTAAGCTCATTTGATTATGGCTTGGATACTTGGTACACTGTAGTGATATAAAATCATTTTATTAAAATGAGGTTACTTTTGTTTCCCAAAATGTAATGAGTTCCTGTGATCGCAAGCAATGAGGATGTCCACGTCTGAGTTCTCGGCTTTTTTTCTTGTTTCTTGACTCATTTCTTCTTCTTTTTTTTTTTCTTTAGTATTTATTTATTTATTTGGCTGCATCAGGGCTTAGTTGTGGCATGTGGGATCTAGTTCCTCCACCAGGGATCGAACCTGGGCCCCCTGTATTGGGAGGGCCGATTCCTAGCCACTGGACCACCAGGGAGGTCTCTTGGCTCACTTCTTGAATCCACATTAAGAGTTCTTAACACTCACACTTTAAAGCAGAGGCTCTGTCTTCAACCTAGATGACAGGTTAAAAGTATGCTGAAATCTTTCCCTCTGCTCTGAGTATACAAAGAACATAATTATGAAAATTAATAGCCACTCTTGAAATCAAGGAAGAAATTTTGCATCACTTATAAGTGGAGACTTCTTCCTTAAAGAAATGACTGGGGATCTAATGATGAGCAAGGACTCTGAACGGTGAGGAGCCATGCCTGAGTCAACTAAAGGAGGCACAAACTTCTCTCCTGCCCACAGGTAGGCCTGAAGCCCAGTGCCTGCCAGTCTCAACTAGGTTCTCCTCCCTGTGGCCTTGAGCTTTACCTCTTGGTGTGACAAGGGCTTGAGCTGCAGAAGGACCAGAGCCACGCCACGGAACACAAGAGGTTTAGGGAGGGGCTCAAGAATGCTTCACTTGGTAAAGACCTAATCTGGAGCCCTGCCCCTGGTAGCTCTGGGGTTTAAGAGTCAATAAATAATCTGGGAACATGCATATCTGTAAACAATAAAACTCGGTAAAAGTTAAAAGTAAAATAAAAGTTAAAAAAAAAAAGAGTCAATAAAAAGCTCCATGAGTCAAGCTTACGTCCCCATTGGTTGAGGCCCTGGGTTGAGGTTCAAATGGAGGCCCACATATTATGTGTATAGATGTTTAAACATTACAAATCAAGCTATTGTCAGGTAAAATACGTTCTACATTTTTTACAGCTAAACCTTTATAAAAAGCTGAAAGGACAAGTGTAAATTTAAAATTCTTTGACTCTGGAATGTGGCAGCTGTGAGAGAGGCTGCCTGGTGGCCAGCACTTTCCCTGGCTTTGTTTCTCATCTTGACGGGCCTGTCACCCGTGCATATTATTACCTCCCCTGTTTTGCTTTTTCCATTTTCTGTTTACACATCCTTGCAAACAGCTACTACTTGGCCACCCCATGGGCTTAAGGGTGAACAAACAGCAACATGGAGTCTGCCCTCAAGAGTCTGAATTATCCGAGCGCCCATATAGATTTTGGAAGTGGGCTTGGGGCTGTTTATGTAAGGAATTCCAAGTTCCCTAAGAGCAGGCGTACCTCCAGGTGGGCATTCTGTAGTATTATCGTTAAAGTGCTGTAGGAAATAATCCCCAGTCTAGAATTCTTACACCAGCCAAACTCTTACCCAGGAGTGAAGGTGAAATAAAGACTTTTGTAGCAGGACATTTCATGGGTCTGTCTGATAGGATATTGTAAAGACTAATTAAATTCATTTATGTACTGTGCTTAGACCAGAGCTTAGTATGTAAATAAGCATTCTATAAATGTTAGCTATTAGTCTGAATAAAGGAAGAATAAATGGGCATATTTGAACATACTTCAGCAAGAAGAAAAATAAGCCCAGGAGGAATAAACAGGATTTAAGAACATGATGATCAACAAAAAAGAGGAAAACACATAATTAAAAATCTAAAGTTGAGTTTCTAAAAATGATACTTTTTTGTTGTTGTTAAAGAAACAAGTGCTAAAACTCTAAATCAGGATTGGCATACTGTGGTCCACAGGTCGAATTGGCCTGTTGGCCTTTTTATGTGGCCTGCAGGCTAAGGATGGTTTTCACATTTAAAAATGGATGGAAAAAACCCATTTTGTGACATGTGAAAATAATATAAAATTAAAATTCCAGTAACCCTAAAAAGATTTAACTGGATAAAATAAGCTAAACTTGTTATGTATTGTCCTTGCTTGCTTTTGCATGGCTGTGGTGGAATTGAGTAAGAGACTGAAAGAGACTGTATGGCCCATAAAGCCTCATATGTTGGGCTGAGCCAGTATTTACTCACTAGCCTTTTACTGAGAAAGTTTGCTGAGCTCTGCTATAGATCAGTCCTTTTCAGACTTTAGCATGAATATGCGTCATCTGGTGAGCTTGTTAAAACTAATTCCTGGCCGGGTCCCAAAGATTTGGATTTACTAGGTCTGAGAAAGGGTGGAGAGTTTGTATTTCCCCCAAGCTCTCAGATGGTGCTACTGCTGCTGTTTTAAGAACCACATTGAGTATTGGAACTAAGAAGAAATAAGAATAAAGCATGCCAAAATTACTTTCGTTGGGAGAGAGAGCATTATTAATTAGCTGTAGACTTTATTAGAAAACTATGAGCGGAAATTTCTAGGTTAAAAATATTTATGGGTAATCTCTGGGAAAAAACAGGAGTAATATGTTGTTTCACAATTGGTTGGGGAAGAAGAGGAAATAACAGTAGAAATGGGAAAAAGCAAAGAAAAAAAACATAAATCAAAAATATGTAGTAGATGTTGGGAAAGTGTTCAAATATTTGAATCCAAATATATAATAGGGGCTTCCCTGGTGGTCCAGTGAGTAAAGACTGCGCCTTGTAGTGCAGAGGGCACCGGTTTGATCCCTGGCCTGGGAAGATTACACATGCCATGAGCCAGCGTTCTGGAACGCATGCGCCCAGAGCCAGTGCTCTGTGATGAGGGAGGCCGCTGTGGTGGGAGGTCCACACAGGCCAAAGAGTGAAGATGGATGAAAATGAATAAATAAAACACCAATGAAATTGACCAAAATTAAAAAAATATATATATAATAAAACTGTCTTAGACTTGCCTATTAAAAAATTCTTGGCAGGGCTTCCATGGTGGTCCAGTGGGTAAAGAGTCTGCCTTGCAGAGCAAGGGGTATCAGTTTGATCCCTGGCCCAGGAAGATCCCACATGTGGCAGTGTGGCTGGACCAGTGTGTCTAGTTAGGAGCTGGCGCTCTGGAGCGTGTGTGCCCAGAGCTGGCACTCTGGAATGAGAGAGGCCACTGTAATGCGAGGCTCACACAGGCCGAAGAATAAAAATGGATGAAAATAAATAAATACAAAACCAATAATAAAAAAAAAAAGGCCAAAAAAAAAATTTTTTTTAAATATTCTTGGTTCTGTTTTTTGCGTGGCTTTTCTGGGTCTTCACTGCTGCTGCAGGCTTTTCGCTAGTTGCAGGGAGAGGGGGCTCTCTAGTTGAGGTGAGCAGGCTTCTTATTGTGGTGACTTATTTCTTGTTGTGGAACTAAGGCTCTTGGGCTCACAGGCTTCAGTAGTTGTGGCTCATGGGCTCAATAGTTGCGGCTCCGAGGTTCTAGAGCACAGGCTCCATAGTTGCGCCTCACGGGCTTAGTTGTTCTGCAGAATGTGGGATATTCCCGGATCAGGAATCGAACCCATGTCTCCTGCATTGGCAGGCAAACTCTTGATCACTGAGCTACCAGGGAAGCCTCTTGGTCGTTTTTAAGCAGTTTTTTGTTTGTTTGTTTAGCAAAAACAACTTGCTATTTATAAAATAATATCATAACTTTGAAAATAAAGGCGTGGAAAAGTACTCTGAAACCTGATCCGAAGAAAGCTCATGTAACAATGTTAATATTAGACCAGTATTAATCAGAAAACAGTAAAAGGGATAATGTAAAACATGAAAGTTATAAGGGGAAAAACCCACAAGAAGTTATAGTCATGAATTTGAATATACCCTACATAAACTTTAAATATAAAGCAAGATTGATTGAATCACAAGGAGAAATGGACAAATTCATATTCACAGTGGAAAAGTTTAAAATTATTTATTTATGTATTTTATTTTTGGCTGCACTGGCTCTTTGTTGCTGTATCTGGGCTTTCTCTAGTTGCTGTGCATGAGCGTCTCATTGTGGTGGCTTCTCTTGTTGCAGAGCATGGGCTCTTGGGAGCTCTAGTGCATGGGCTCAGTAGTTGTGGCACAAGGGCTTAGTTGTCCCAAGGTATGTGGAATCTTCCTGGGAAATGCAAATTAAAATCTCTATGTGACATTACACACATTCCAGAATAGCTAATGTTAAAAAGATTGGTACTGCCAAGTGGCGATAAGGTTTGACACAAAGAGAATTTCATGTACTGCATGTGTATATTGCAACTATTCTTTGAAAACAGGTAGTATCTTCTGAAGTTAACACAGTACCTGCAACCCAGGAACGTCATCCCTCACTATATACCTGAGAAAAGTGAGTACTTAGTTCTACTGAAAGAAATGCATGTATGTTTTTCATCAGAAGACAAGTGTAAGAATGTTCATAGCAGTACTATTCATAACTTTGAACTGAAAGCAACCCAATTGTCCATCAACCGTAAAATGGATGAATCAACTGTAGTATATTCACACAATGGAATACTACATAGTAAGGAGAATGAAAGCACACCTACATATAACTACATTGGTGAATCTCACATACATACTGCTGAGCAAAAAAAAAAAAAAAAAAAAGACTGAAGAGTACCTACAACAATAGGTATGGAATTAACTTTAATTCCATTTATATAAAGCTCAGCACCTATCAAAACTAAGTTAACATGTTAGGAATCTGGATGGTGACTATCTTTCAGACAGGTAGAGACTGGAAGGGAGTATGATGAGCAATCTAGGGTCTGGTAATGTCCTGCTTCTTGATCTGACTGCTGTGTATGTGGGATGTTCATTTGTGTACTTTTCTGTGTGTATATTATACATTAGTAGAATGTTTGCCTAAAAATAAATGAAAGATAATGACACAGTGAAAACTTGACACCGGGGCTTCTCTGGTGGTCTAGTGGGTAAAGAGTCCACCTTGCAGTGTGCAAGGGGCACCGGTTCAATCGCTGGCCTGGGAGGATCCCACGTGCTGCAGAGCAGCTGGATGGATGTGTCCAGAGCCAGCGCTCTGGAGCGCAGGTGCCCAGAGCCGGTGCTCTGCAGTGAGAGGGGCCACTGCAGTGGGAGGCCCACACAGGCCAAGGAGTAAAGATGGATGAAAAATAAACAAATAAAAAACCAATAAAAGATGCCAATGTTAAAAAAAAAAAAAAAAGTTAACACCAAAAGCACTGAGGAAATAAAAACTGAGTGCTTACTAAGTAGAAAGAACTGTTCCAAGTGCTTTGTGTTTTAAACTTATTTAATCTCTATGAGTGAATAATAAAATTTAAATTAGAGACCAAAAATATATACAGACCTTAAAAAGCCTAAAGAAATGGTCATTAGGATTATGAAGCCATTTTTTGGATAAAGATGAATATAAATCTCTTGTAGGAAACATCAAAACAAAAGATAGCAGTTGCTAATAGAGTATTAGAACTGGAAGAGGAACATACTATGGATTAAATGACTTAAGGACTGTAAGAGAACACCATGCATAACTTTTGTTTTTTTTTTTTTTTTAAAGCTAAGATTATATTAATTTCAGGCTTACAGCATAGTGATTGAACTTTTAATAGATTTTACTCCATTTAAAGTTATTACAAAGTAATGGTTATATTTACACGGCTATATAATATATCATTGTTTGTCTATTTTATGCATAATAGTTTGTATCTCTTAATCCCATATCTCTATCTGACCCTCCACCCCTTTCCTCCTGATTGGTATCCACTAGTTTGTTTTCTGTATTCATGAGGCTATTTCTGTTTTATTATATACTTTCCTTTGTTTTATTTTTTAGATTTTACATATAAGTGGTAACATATACTATGTCTTCATCTGGTTTATTTCACTAAGGATAATACTCTGGGTTCATCTAAATTGTTACGAATTGCGGAAATTCCTTATTTTTTATGACTGAGTAAGTTCTATTGTAAATTCTATTCTATACCACATTTTCCTTTTAAAATATTTATTTAATTTTTTGGCTGTGTTAAGTCTTAGTTATGGCACGAAGGACATTTTGTTGCCCTTCATTGACTCTTTGTTGTGGTGAGCAGACTTCTCTCTAGTTGTGGTGTAAAAATGCCAGAGCAGATGAGCTTTGTATTTGCAGCATAGGGGCTTTGTTGCCCCATGGCATGTGGGATCTTAGTGCCCTGACCAGGGGTTAAAACTGCATCCCCTGCACTGGAAGGCGAATTCTTAACCACTGGACCACCAGGGCAATCCCCACTACGTTTTCTTAATCCATTCACCTGTTGATGGATATTTGGGTTGCTTCCATATCTTGGCTGTTGTAACTGTTGCTACAGTGGACATTGGGGTGCATGTACTTTTCAGGTTAGTGTTTTTTTTTTTAATCTGTATACCCAAGAGTGGAGCTGCTACCTCATATGGTAGTTCTGTTCTTAGTTCTGTGAGGAACCTCCACACTTTTCCATAGTGGCTGCACCAATTTTAATTTCTACCAACAGTGTACAAGCATTCCCTTTACTGCACATCTTTCCCAGTATTTGCAATTTATAGACTTTTGATGATAGCATTTAAACTGTTCTGTAAAGTAAGTGGCCGCTCAGTATGACTCGTATGTGTGGGGTGATATCTCATTACGCTTTACATTTCTCTGAATATTAGTGTTATGGAGCATCTTTTCAAGTGCCTGTTGGCCATCTGTATGTCTTCTTGTGAAAAATGTCTCCTCAGGTATTTTGTCCATTATTTAATTGGGCTGTCCATTTTTTTAGATATTGAGTTGTATGAGCTATTTATATATTTTGATATTAACCGCTCATCAGTTAAATCACTTGCAAATATTTTCTCCCTTTCAGTAGGTTGTCTTTTCGATTTGTCAATGATTTCCTTTGATGTGCAAAAGCTTTTAAGCTTAATTAAGTCCCATTTATTTATTTTTGCTTTTGTTTCCTTTTCCTTAGGAGACAGAAAAATATTGCTATGATTTATGTTAAACCATGTTCTGCCTATGTGTTCTAGGAATTTGATGGATTCAGGTCTTACATTTAGGGCTTTAATCCATTTTGAATTTATTTTTGTATATATTATGAGGGAATGTCCTAATTTTACTCTTCTACATGTATCAGTCTAGTTTTCCCAGCATGATTTACTGAAGAGACTGTGTTTTCTCCATTATATATTCTTGACTCCTTTGTCATAGATTAACTGCCCATAGATATGTGAATTAATTTCAGAGTTCTCTATTCTGTTCCATTGATCTGTTTGTCTGTTTTTGTGCAAGTACCTTGCTGTTTTCATTACTGTAGCTTTGTAGTATAGTTTGAAGTCAGGGAGCATGATGCATCCAGCTTTCTTCTTTTTCCTCAAATTACTTTGGCAATTTGGAGTCTATTGTGGTTTTATGAGAATGTTAGGATTATTTGTTATAGTTTTACTGAAAATGTCATGGGTATTTTGTTGTTATTGTGCAGTCACTGAGTTATGCCTGTCTCTCTGCAACCCCATGGACTGCAGCACACCAGGTTTCCTTGTCCTTCACCATCTCCCAGAGTTTGCTGACTCTCATGTCCATAGTGTCAAGGATGCCATCCCAACCATCTCATCCTGTTGCCCCCTTCTCCTCCTGCCCTCATTTTTTCCTAGCATCAGGGTCTTTTCCAATTAATCAGCTCTTCATATCAGGTGGCCAAAGTACTGGAGCTTTAGCATCAGTCCTTCTGATGAATATTCAGAGTTGATTTCCTTTGGGACTGACTGGTTTGATCTCCTTGCAGTCCAAAGGACTCTGAAGAGTCTTTTCCAGCACCACATTTCTTTTTTCTTCAGAAACAGTAGAATTTTTGGTTTGTATTTCATGGATGGTGCTGCTGTTCCAACCTTATAAAGTAAAGCTTGTCTGCTTTCCAAATTTCAAAAATTAACATCATCCCACTTTACCATACTAAGCAGTGCCCTTTGGTTTCTTTAGAACAAGAAAGGGTTAAAGGATTGATTATGGATGTACAATTTTGATCTGGGGACCTTTCACACATATGAATCTTACTGAGCAGCCATTTACTTTACAGAACTGTTTAAATGCTGCACATTAGCCAGATTAACTTATTCCACCCACCCTATTGGAGGAAGAAAAACCCAACACCCATAAAACTACTTCACTTGACAGTATGTGTCTATCATTAATGAGTAGCAGCACCACATTTTGAAAGCATCAGTTCTTCGGCACTCATCCTTCTTTATGGTCCAACTCTTACATCCATACATAACTCCAGGAAAAATCATAGCTTTGAGTATACAGAGTTTTGTTGGCGAAATGATGTCTCTGCTTTTTAATATGCTTGACTCCTTTGTCATAGATTAACTGCCCATAGATATGTGAATTAATTTCAGAGTTCTCTATTCTGTTCCATTGATCTGTTTGTCTGTTTTTGTGCAAGTACCTTGCTGTTTTCATTACTGTAGCTTTGTAGTATAGTTTGAAGTCAGGGAGCATGATGCATCCAGCTTTCTTCTTTTTCCTCAAATTACTTTGGCAATTTGGAGTCTATTGTGGTTTTATGAGAATGTTAGGATTATTTGTTATAGTTTTACTGAAAATGTCATGGGTATTTTGTTGTTATTGTGCAGTCACTGAGTTATGCCTGTCTCTCTGCAACCCCATGGACTGCAGCACACCAGGTTTCCTTGTCCTTCACCATCTCCCAGAGTTTGCTGACTCTCATGTCCATAGTGTCAAGGATGCCATCCCAACCATCTCATCCTGTTGCCCCCTTCTCCTCCTGCCCTCATTTTTTCCTAGCATCAGGGTCTTTTCCAATTAATCAGCTCTTCATATCAGGTGGCCAAAGTACTGGAGCTTTAGCATCAGTCCTTCTGATGAATATTCAGAGTTGATTTCCTTTGGGACTGACTGGTTTGATCTCCTTGCAGTCCAAAGGACTCTGAAGAGTCTTTTCCAGCACCACATTTCTTTTTTCTTCAGAAACAGTAGAATTTTTGGTTTGTATTTCATGGATGGTGCTGCTGTTCCAACCTTATAAAGTAAAGCTTGTCTGCTTTCCAAATTTCAAAAATTAACATCATCCCACTTTACCATACTAAGCAGTGCCCTTTGGTTTCTTTAGAACAAGAAAGGGTTAAAGGATTGATTATGGATGTACAATTTTGATCTGGGGACCTTTCACACATATGAATCTTACTGAGCAGCCATTTACTTTACAGAACTGTTTAAATGCTGCACATTAGCCAGATTAACTTATTCCACCCACCCTATTGGAGGAAGAAAAACCCAACACCCATAAAACTACTTCACTTGACAGTATGTGTCTATCATTAATGAGTAGCAGCACCACATTTTGAAAGCATCAGTTCTTCGGCACTCATCCTTCTTTATGGTCCAACTCTTACATCCATACATAACTCCAGGAAAAATCATAGCTTTGAGTATACAGAGTTTTGTTGGCGAAATGATGTCTCTGCTTTTTAATATGCTGTCTAGGTTTGTCATAGCTTTTCTTCCAAGGAGCAAGTGTCCTTTAATTTCATGGCTGTAGTCATCATCCACAATGATTTTGAAGCCCAAGAAAATGAAGTCTGTCACTGTTTCTGTTGTTTCCCCATCTATTTGTCATGAAATGATGGGACTAGTTGGTGTGGTCTTAGTTTTTGAATGTTGAGTTTTAAGCCAGCTTTTTCACACTCTCCTTTTACCTTCATCAAGGGGCTCCTTAGTTCCTCTTTGCTTTTGCCATTAGGATGGTGTTATCTGCATATCTGAGTTTACTGATATTTCTCCAGGCAATCTTTTTTTTTTTTTTCGCCAGGCAATCTTGATTCCAGCTTGTGATTCATCCAGCCTGCCATTTTGCATGATGTACTCTGCATGTAAGTTACATAAGCAGGGTGACAGTATACAGCCTTGGCTAATTCCTTTCCCAATTTTGAACCACTCCATTTTTCCATGTCTCGTTCTAACTGTTGCTTCTTGACCTGCATACAGGTTTCACAGGAGGCAGGTAAGGTGGTCTGGTATTCACATCTCTTTAAGAATTTTTCACAGTTGTTGTGATCCATACAGTCAGAGACTTTAGTCAATGAAGCAGAAGTAGATGCTTTTCTGGAATTCTCTTGCTTTTTCTATGATCCAACTGATGTTGGCAATTTGTTCTTCTGAATCTAGCTTGTACATCTGGAAGTTCTCAGTTCAAACGTTGATGAAGCCTAGCTTGAAGGATTTTGAGCATTACCTTTCTGGTATGTGAAATGAGCTCCATTGAACAGTAGTTTGAACATTCTTTGGCATTGGAATAAAAACTGACCTTTCCCAGTCCTGTGGCCATTGCTGAGTTTTCCAAATTTGCTGGCATATTGAGTGCACCAGTTTCATGGCATCATATATAAATATAAATAAATAAATATATAAATATATAAATATATATATATTAGCATCATATTTTAGGGTTTGAAATAGCTCAGCTGGAATTCCATTCACCTCCACTAGCTTTGTTTGTAGTAATGCTTCCTAAGGCCCACTTGACTTCACAGTCCAAGATGTCTGGCTCTAGGTAAGTGATCACACCATTGTGGCTATCTGGGTCATTTAAGATCTTTTTATATAGTTCTTCTTAATCTTCCTGCTTCTGTTAGGTCCATACCATTTCTGTCTTTTATTGTGCACACCTTTTCATGAAATGTCCCCTTGGTATCTCTAATATTCTTGAAGAGATAACTAATCTTTCCCATTGTACTGTTTTCCTCTATTTCTTTGCATTGTTCACTTAGGAAGGCTTTCTTGTCTCTCTTTGCTGTTCTCTGAAACTCTGCATTCAGATATTTTTTCTCTTTTGACTTTTGCTTCTTTTTCAGCTATTTGTAAGGTGTCTTCAGAGAATTCAGCTTTGCCTTGTTGCCTTCCTTCTTCTTAGGGGTGGTTTGGTTACCACCTCCTGTACAATATTATGAACCTGTGTCCATAATTCTTCAGGTACTCTATCAGATCTAATCCCTTGAATCTTTTGTCACTTCCACTGTACAATCATAAGGGGTTTGATTTAGGTCGTACCTGAATGGCCTAGTGATTTTCCCTACTTTCTTCAATTTGAGCCTGTATTTTGCAATAAGGAGCTAATGATCTGAACTACAGTCAGCTCCAGATCTTATTTTTGCTGACTGTATAGAGCTTCTCCATCTTCGACTGTTAAGAATATATTCAATCTGGGGGAATTCCCTGGTGGTCCAGTGGCTAAGACTCTGTGTTCCCAATGCAGGGGGCTCAGGTTCGATCCATGGTCAGGGAAGTAGAGCCCACATGCTACAACCGAGACCCAATGCAGTCAAATAAATATTTAAATAAAATATTGAAAAAAAAAAGAATATAATCAATCTGACTCCAGTATTGACCAGCCTGGTGATATCCATGTGTAGAGTTGCCTCTTGTGTTGTTGGAAAAGGGTGTTTGCTATGACCAGTGTGTTCTCTTGGCAAAACTTTGTTAGCCTTTGCCCTGCTTCATTTTGTACTCCAAGGCGAAACTTGTCTGTTACTGCAGGTATCTCTTGACTTGCTACTTTCACATTCTAGTCCCCTGTGATGAAAAGGACATCTCTTCTTGGTGTTTGTTTTAGAAGGTCTTGTAGATCTTCGTGTGTGTATTTGTGCTAAGTTATTTCAGTCATCTGACTCTTTGCAACCCTATGGATTGTAGCCTGCCAGGTTACTCTGTCCAAGGGATTCTCTAGGCAAGAATACTGGAATGGGTTGCCATGTACTCTTCCCAGGGATATTCCTGACCCAGGAATTGAAGCCACATCTCTTGAATCTCCTGCACTGGGAGGTGGGTTCTTTACCATTTAGTGCCATCTGGGAAGGCCATAGGTCTTCACAGAACCGTTCAACTTCAGCCTCTTTGGTATTAGTGGTTGGGGCATAGTCTTGGATTACTGTCATGTTGAATGATTTGCCTTGGAAAGGAACTGAGATTATTCTGTCATTTTTGAGATTGTCCCCAAGTACTGCATTTCAGAATTTTATTGACTACAAGGGTTTTACCATTTCTTCTAAGGAATTCTTACCCACAGTAGTAGATATAATGGTCATCTGAATTAAATTTGCGCATTCTCATCTATTTTAGTTCACTGATTCCTAAAATGTTGATGTTCACTCTTTCCATCTCTTATTTGACCACTTCCAGTTTACCTTGATTCAGAGACCTAACATTCCAGTTTCCTATGCAATATTGTTCTTTACAGCATTGGACTTTACTTTCATCACCAGACACATCCACAGCTGGGCATCATTTCTGCTTTGGCTCAGCCTTTTCATTCCTTCTAGAGCTATTTCTCCACTCGTCTCCAGTAGTATATTGGTCACCTACTGACCTGAGAGGTTCATCTTTCTGTGTTATCTTTTTGCCTTTTCATATTGTTCATGGGGCTATCAAGGGAAGAATGTGGAAGTGGTCCATCATTCCCTTCTCCAGAGGAGCATGTTTGGTCAGCTCTCTCCACCATGACCCATCCATCTTGGGTGACCCTACACAGTATGCTTTGTAGTTTCATTGAGTTACACAGGCCATCATTTTGGTACTTTTTCTGACTGTGGTTTTCATTCTGTCTGCCCTCTGATGGTTGAGGATAAGAGTCTTGTGCAAGCTTCTGAATGGGCTGGATGGACTATGGGGAAAACTGGGACTTGCTCTGGTGGGCAGGGCCATGCCCAATAAATATTTAATTCAGTTTTCTACTGATGGGTACGGCTGTGCTACTTCCCTACAGTTTGACCTGAGGTGGCCCAGTCCTAGAGTTTGCAGTCTCTATGGTCAAGCTATAGGCTCTATGGTAGGGGTAATGGTGACCTCCTCCAAGAGAACTTGCGCCGTTATGCTATGCCTCCCAGGACTGCTGCTGTCTGTGCCCCTGACCCTGCAGCAGGCCACCACTGACTCATGCCTCCACAGGAGACCATCAGATGTTCACAGGCAGGTCTGGCTCAGTCTCTCATTGGGGTCACTGTTCTTTTCCCTGGGTCCTGGGGCCCACAAGGTTTTGTTTTATTTCCTCCAAGAGTTTCTGGTGGATATGAGGTTTGATTTTAAATGTGATTGCACCTCTCCCACCATCTTGTTGCAGCTTCTCCTTTGCCCTTCGACATAGGGAATCTTTTTTTTAGTGGGTTCCAATATCCTCCTGTTGATGGTTGTTGGAGATTCTGGTGTTTTAGTCCTTCTGCTCCACCAGGTTGGATTTGTAAACTGTTTAGGTAGTGTAGACATTTTAACAATATTAAGTCTTCCAATCCGAAGACACAGGATATCTTTCCATTTCTTTGTATATTTCTCAAATTCGTTCATTAATATTTTATAGTTTTCTGAGTGTAGGTCTCTCACTTCTTTGGTTAAGTTTATTCTTAGGCATTTTACTATTTTTGATGGGATTTTATTTTATTTTTTATTGCTTGTCTTTCTTTAAATTTTTATTGAAATATATTTACAGTATTATATTTCTTTTGTACAATAAAGTGATTCAGTGATAAATATAAACATTCTTTTTCATATATTTTCCATCATGGTTTATCACAGGATATTGAATATAGTTTCCTGTATTTTGGAGAAGGATCTTGTCATCTATCCATTGTGTATATTATAGTTTTCATCTGATAACCTAACACTCTCACTCTGTCCTTCCTTTCCCGCCTACCTCTCCCGCTTGGCAACCACATGTTTGTTCTCTGCCTGTAAGTCTGTTCTGTTTTGTAGACAAATTCGTGTCATTTTAGATTCTACATATAAGTGATTTCATATGGTAGCTGTCTTTCTCTTCCTTAGTTCACTTAGTAAAATAATCTCTAGGTTCATCCATGTTGCTGCAATTGGCATTAGTTTGTTCTTTTTATGGCTGAGTAGTATTCCACTGTATATGACCGTTTAGGTTCTTTCCATGTCTTGGCTATTGAGAATAGTGCTGCTATGAACATACGGGTGCAAGTATCTTTTTGAATTATAGTTTTGCCCTGCTATATGCCCAGGAGTAGGATTACTGGATTATATTGCAGCTTTGTTTTTAGTGTTTTGAGGAACCTCCATACTATTTTCCATAGTGGCTGCATTCTCACCAACAGTGTGGGAGGGTTAGTAAACAGAATGCAGCAACACATTAGAGAGGTCATATATACACCATGATCAAATGATGGGATTTTAAATGGTTTTTTTTTTTTTTTTTTGCTTTCTCTTCCTGATAGTTCATTGTTAGTGTATAGAAAAGTGATAGTGACAGTATGTTTAAATGGTGACCGAGACTTCTCTGATGGTCCAGTGGCAAAGACTCCATGCTCCCAATGCCCAGGTTGCCTGGGCTTGATCCCTGGCCATAGAACTAGAACTCGTTGGAAAAGAACCGAATGCTGGGAAAGAAGGATCCTGAGGGCATGAGGAGAAGGGGCTAGCAGAGGATGAGATGGCTGGATGGCATCACTGACTCAATGGACATGAATTTCAGCAAACTCCAGGAGACAGTGAAGGACAGGGAAACCTTACATGCTGTAGTTCATGGGATCACAAAGAGTCGGACAAGACTTCGTGACGGAACAACAACAGAGAACTAGACCTTGCACATTGCAACTGGCACAGCCAAATAAATAAAGATTTAAAAAGTAAGTTAAAAGATGACTTACCTCAACTAAATGGGTTAATTGTAGAAATTCAAGTTTAGAATATTATCATAATATTCTCATACAATATTATAAAGCCAGACAGTGCATTTTACCATTTTAACAGAAAATGTTGGAAAATGCTTCAATAGATTCATGAAAAGTACTGTTGGATAACATTCAACAGGCATTCTTGTTGTAAACTAAGTTGGGATCAGAAGGAAATTGTAGTAACCTAATAAAGATCATCTTTGATAAACATAATACTAAAGGTGAGACTTGAGAAGGTTTATCCTTAAAATAAAGAAAAAGACAGTGATTCCTTTATCACCACTATTATTTAGCAATTGAAGGAAGATCCTAGCCCAGAGCTTTTTAAACTAGGCTATGACTATCAACCCCAGGGACATTTGGAAACTTCCATAATAATGATAAGACAAATGGGTTGGCTTTGGGGGGAGGTAGGCTGGCATGAATACTAAACATCCTGCCCTCCATGGGGCAGGCCCACCCAACAATTAATTGTTTGCCCAATATGGCAATAATAGCATCCTGGTTGAGAAATAATTGAGTTAATGCAATTATAAGAAAAATAGGTATGAGGATTAGAAAGAAGAAGCAAAACTATTTTTACTTGCACTCATTTAAAAAACTTACATGAAATGAACAGAACTAAGAATTTCAGTTCAGTAAGGTAGCTGATTATAATGAAATCAGCATATAATGTTACTTCTCCCTTTCTGATTTGGATGCCTTTTTTTTTTTTTCCTCTCTTGTTTTTTTTTTGCTGTTTCTCTTTGTTGGGCTTCCAGTTGTGTGTAAATCCCTGGCCATAGAACTAGAACTCGTTGGAAAAGAACCGAATGCTGGGAAAGAAGGATCCTGAGGGCATGAGGAGAAGGGGCTAGCAGAGGATGAGATGGCTGGATGGCATCACTGACTCAATGGACATGAATTTCAGCAAACTCCAGGAGACAGTGAAGGACAGGGAAACCTTACATGCTGTAGTTCATGGGATCACAAAGAGTCGGACAAGACTTCGTGACGGAACAACAACAGAGAACTAGACCTTGCACATTGCAACTGGCACAGCCAAATAAATAAAGATTTAAAAAGTAAGTTAAAAGATGACTTACCTCAACTAAATGGGTTAATTGTAGAAATTCAAGTTTAGAATATTATCATAATATTCTCATACAATATTATAAAGCCAGACAGTGCATTTTACCATTTTAACAGAAAATGTTGGAAAATGCTTCAATAGATTCATGAAAAGTACTGTTGGATAACATTCAACAGGCATTCTTGTTGTAAACTAAGTTGGGATCAGAAGGAAATTGTAGTAACCTAATAAAGATCATCTTTGATAAACATAATACTAAAGGTGAGACTTGAGAAGGTTTATCCTTAAAATAAAGAAAAAGACAGTGATTCCTTTATCACCACTATTATTTAGCAATTGAAGGAAGATCCTAGCCCAGAGCTTTTTAAACTAGGCTATGACTATCAACCCCAGGGACATTTGGAAACTTCCATAATAATGATAAGACAAATGGGTTGGCTTTGGGGGGAGGTAGGCTGGCATGAATACTAAACATCCTGCCCTCCATGGGGCAGGCCCACCCAACAATTAATTGTTTGCCCAATATGGCAATAATAGCATCCTGGTTGAGAAATAATTGAGTTAATGCAATTATAAGAAAAATAGGTATGAGGATTAGAAAGAAGAAGCAAAACTATTTTTACTTGCACTCATTTAAAAAACTTACATGAAATGAACAGAACTAAGAATTTCAGTTCAGTAAGGTAGCTGATTATAATGAAATCAGCATATAATGTTACTTCTCCCTTTCTGATTTGGATGCCTTTTTTTTTTTTTCCTCTCTTCTTTTTTTTTTGCTGATTCTCTGTGTAGGGCTTCCAGTACTGTGTTAAATAGGAGTAGTGAGAGTGTGTTCCTGATCTTAAAGAAAAAGCTTTTAAACTTTGACTCTTGAGTGTGATATCAGCTGTGGGCTTCGCTAGTTCATTTTTGTTTCATATTTGTTTCTGTTAGAGGGGGAGTGTAGTGTAGTATGTAAGACCACAAGGGGTCAGGTTGCCATGTGTAAATTCTGGGTTTCACCACTTACTAACTATGATCTTCTGCAAGTTATTTTGATACTTCTTTGTATTTCAAAAGATGGATTTTCCAATATAGGACATTCCAAGGTGTGATTTTTTTTTTTTTTTAGTAATTACCTAATATCTTCAAATACTTCCATGCAAATAAAATGTCTTCTGGCTGAACTGCTAACAAGAGAGAGTGCAAGGCACAGATAATAAACTCTGAGGCACATCTGGAGACACATCCTCATATTATCTCATCCAAGTCATAACCTTAAATTTAAAGAGGATGGGAAATCACAAAAGCAAAATAAATAAACTTGTGATTGTGAAAGGGGAAAAAAAAAAGAAGAAGAGGATGGGAATTGAGAGGGAGGTGGTTGAATCCCTCATGGGTGCGTGAGTTTGTCTGTGTATTTCTAAAGTGTTCTACCTCTTCCTCCAGGTCGAGGCCTCCCAGCAGGACAAGCTGAAGTAGAGATGATCGAACGTGCCCGAGAAAAGCGTGCTTGGGAAGCCACCCTCCCCTCTCTGAAGGATACCTCCCAGTTTGAGAAGAGGAGGAGGATGATGAATGCCATGGAGAGAAAGGAGTGGGCCTTCAGAGAGCAGGAGATCGAGAAGTAGGTTCTCAGTTACCTAGACAATTGCTCCTACACTCGTGGGATTAAGGTTAATGCTTTTAACCAGTAGAACATTCCCCAAATGTATGGGTTTTAAAGCAGTCCTTAATCTGTAGAGTTAGGAGAGTTCAGGAGTAATAGCTCTATTATTTTCTCTCTAATAATATGCAATGCAGTCTTTATGTGTGAAGTTCAGTGTGGAACCCAGATTTAAACAGTTCCTTATGGCATCTCTGATCTTCTCTTTTCTCTTTAGTATTTTATTTAGACTGCCACAGAATCCCACTGATTTTTGGCAAAGTGTCTTTCAGTCTGTCCCTTTCTGTTCCTTACCAGTGCAGAGTCCATCAACTTTGACCCTCTTCCTAGCCATCAAACAGCCTCCTGACTGCCCCGTCTCTCTTCACCCTGGTCCTGGATTCACAGTCAGGACACCTTGGGTTCTAGCTGCAGCTACTGAGGCATGTCTATTTAAAAGACAAACTGTGGAATTTTTCAATTAAGAGATGTCCTCAAAATACATAAGTTAACAGTATGCTGGAGGTATTGGGGTATTTCTGGTTGAATTTTTAGTCATGTTAACTGATGTATTTTCAGTAACGCGGTTGTCTCTGGAATATGTAGAAATGATGAGGACCAAAAAATTCCAACTCCCTAGCAAGAAGGGGAGGAAGGGAAGTTGTTGAGCTGCCCTTTGTCCCAGGCTATGCTGAGGTGCTTCATTGCTCACAGCAGAGCTACCGAGCCCCTGGCAGCGTTCTCACACTGACACAGGAAAGTTAGGGACCAAGAGAGTTAGAGACTCAGTAGGGTTCTGAATTTCAACACATGTTTACCTTTTTGTAACACCTTCTGATAACCTGAATGCAGACTGTGATGTTTGGTAAAAGCTTGCAATTTAATAGAGAATAGTATCCCTGTCTGCAGAAATTTATTGCTGCAGTTTGAAGAGGAATATTCTTGTGAGAAGAATACTAAAAATGTATCTGAACAGAATGATGACATCATCTGAGAAAGTGAATACTTGGTTACACTGAAGTTAATTTTAATAAACATATTTTAAGTCCCTTCTTAGGACTGGAAACAGGAAACTGCTTTGGAGGGCTCCTTATGGTCCTTATTAGAATGGAGTGAGGGGTGGAAGGTGGGCAGGCCAGTGGATATGGAGTAAAAGACCTTCAGACCAGCAGCTGTCAGGCAGGATCTTCAGGTGATGAGCTGCCCTGTACACAGAGGGCTGGGGAAACTCAGGCAGGAGAGCAGTCAGTCCTGTTTGAGGTAGGTAGATTCTTGGAGAAACTGCTTAGATGAGGTAGCTTCTGAGCTGTATGCTGTAGGTGTCTGCTAAGTCGCTTTAGTCGTGTCCAACTCCGTGACCCTATGGACTGTAGCCCACAAGGCTCCTCTGTCCATGGGATTCTCCAGGCAGGTGCCACCTGGGAGCTGTATGTTGAAGGGTGAGGAAGAAGCTATCAGGTTTGTGGGCTTCCCAGATGGTGCAGTAGTAGCGAATCTACCTGCCAGTGTAGGAGATGCAAAAGATTCTGGTTGGGTCTTTGGGTTGGGAAAATCCTATGGAGAAAATGGCCACCCACTACAGTATTCTCGCCTGGAAAATTTGATGGACAGAGGAGCCTAGCCAACTACAGTCCGTGGGGTCGCAAAGAGTTGCAGGCGACTGAACACATACACACACAGGTGATAATACCGATAGTGATGATAATGATATGCATGGAACATTCAAACCCATAGAGTGCTTATTGTGTGCTGGAGCTAAGTTCTAAGCCAGTAGTTTTCGGACCGTGGTCCACAGACGAGCAGCATCAGCCCTTAGCTGGAAATTTGCAGGTTAGAATTGCAGGTTCTCAGGTTCCAACCCTGATCTACTGAATCTGAGGGCAGGGCACAGCACTTGTGTCACAGCAAGTCCTCCAGGTTATCTGATGTATGTTCAGATTTGAGGACTGCTGTTGTAGCACGTTATGTACATTAACTCATTTAACGCAACAGCCTTAGGGGATGGATGCTCTTACTACATCTGTCTATTTTATGACTGAAGAGACTGAGGTAACTAATGAAATTGAGAATTGAATCTAGGATTCCAGCTCTAGAAAGAAAAGGTACTGATTTTTACCACTGCCTACCTCTCCATATTTACGTGTCACTGCCTCTCCACGCACCCACACATACTCACTTCGAGAAGCTCCACCAGTATGGCACATTGGCTCCATCTCCGGTCCCATTGAGTAGAGCATTGGTCTCTCTGCCGAGGCCCCACTTCTCCCTTCAGTGTGGCAAATCTCAGCCCTGTTTATCCTCAAGTTCAAGCCGAGCTCATGGCTCCCAAGAGGAAGCCTTTCCTACCACCCTACTCCTTCCTTTCAACAAGAACAGCACTAGAATCAGTGCTCTGCCACTTCTTCTCTCACAGGAGTCTGTTCATTCTTCTGCCCTGGCGTTTCTCTCCCTGTGCTGTAAATGTTGGTTTATAGGCCTACTCCCTTGGAACAGTGCTTCTTAAAACAGTGCATTTTATCTTGTTCACCGTTATTTATTCCCTGCCTGGCATAAATATTTGACAAATGAGTGACTGAATAAATTACTGTGTAAGTTTTTTAATAAAATGCTCAAATCACCACTTTAGAAAGGAAAAGCTTGACCACTACATGGAACAAATAATGGAAGGAGGCAAGACTAGACTAACAATTAGAGTCCAAGTGAAGAGAGAGATGACAAAGACTTGAGCTAGGGAACAAGTGTGAGAAGTGTTTTTAGAGAAGGCATCATTTGAGGAGGGAAGAAGATAGGAGAAGGTAGACTCTTGGGGGAATAAAATGAGTGAGGATACAAAAGATAAAATCAAATAAGTGAGGATACAAGGATACAAAAAAAAGTCTCATTTTTGTGAAGGGATAGTTGGAGCTGCAAGTAGATAGAAGTTCTGGTTCAGAAATGCCTGGGTTGAAGGTATGTATTTTGAAGTCATACGTACACATAAGCAAGGTAGTCCTGGGAGAACAAGGCAAAGATGGGGCAAAGGGAAGTGAAGGATGACTAGCCGTAGGTGTCAGATGCTGGCTTCTTGGTGTTCACCACCTAAGGGAGCATGCCACAACCACACTTCCCTCAGTCCTCCTGATCCTCAGCCCTGCAGCAGCACTGGTCGGCCTGGGACTGGGAACAAAACATTTTTCTGTTCAGTTAGACCTATCTGCCTAGAGATATACCCATACCTATTCCTTGTATATAGAGGCTCACTGTTGAGTGCCTCCCCAAACCTCCAGTTTGCCACATTTTTGCCGGAGTGGTCTTTTTAAGATAAATGAATATGACACCAGCCCGAAGAGAAGGTCCTATTTGTAGCAAGTGTTCCCTTTCTCTAGTAGAGTACCCTGTTTGAGAGACCATAGGCTGCTTTTGATTTGTAATTTACTTGAAGACTGCAGGAGATTCGCTTAGAAGTTCTAAAAGAGCTGCTGAAGAAGCGTGATGAGTTTACCAAGTGGTCTGCCCTTTTTTTGGTCGTTCATTCTCCTCTGCCCTGCCGCTTTCTCTCCCTGTGCTGTAAATGTTGGTTTATAGGCCTACTCCCTTGGAACAGTGCTTCTTAAAACAGTGCATTTTATCTTGTTCACCGTTATTTATTCCCTGCCTGGCATAAATATTTGACAAATGAGTGACTGAATAAATTACTGTGTAAGTTTTTTAATAAAATGCTCAAATCACCACTTTAGAAAGGAAAAGCTTGACCACTACATGGAACAAATAATGGAAGGAGGCAAGACTAGACTAACAATTAGAGTCCAAGTGAAGAGAGAGATGACAAAGACTTGAGCTAGGGAACAAGTGTGAGAAGTGTTTTTAGAGAAGGCATCATTTGAGGAGGGAAGAAGATAGGAGAAGGTAGACTCTTGGGGGAATAAAATGAGTGAGGATACAAAAGATAAAATCAAATAAGTGAGGATACAAGGATACAAAAAAAAGTCTCATTTTTGTGAAGGGATAGTTGGAGCTGCAAGTAGATAGAAGTTCTGGTTCAGAAATGCCTGGGTTGAAGGTATGTATTTTGAAGTCATACGTACACATAAGCAAGGTAGTCCTGGGAGAACAAGGCAAAGATGGGGCAAAGGGAAGTGAAGGATGACTAGCCGTAGGTGTCAGATGCTGGCTTCTTGGTGTTCACCACCTAAGGGAGCATGCCACAACCACACTTCCCTCAGTCCTCCTGATCCTCAGCCCTGCAGCAGCACTGGTCGGCCTGGGACTGGGAACAAAACATTTTTCTGTTCAGTTAGACCTATCTGCCTAGAGATATACCCATACCTATTCCTTGTATATAGAGGCTCACTGTTGAGTGCCTCCCCAAACCTCCAGTTTGCCACATTTTTGCCGGAGTGGTCTTTTTAAGATAAATGAATATGACACCAGCCCGAAGAGAAGGTCCTATTTGTAGCAAGTGTTCCCTTTCTCTAGTAGAGTACCCTGTTTGAGAGACCATAGGCTGCTTTTTGATTTGTAATTTACTTGAAGACTGCAGGAGATTCGCTTAGAAGTTCTAAAAGAGCTGCTGAAGAAGCGTGATGAGAATCAAAATGAAGTGAACATGGCACGCTTGAATGCCCAGTGGTCTGAACTACAGGAAGCGAAGGAGGCAAAGTTGGCACAGATTCAACGCAAGCATGTATCAGGTGATGGTGCAGCACCTCCCAAGAGAATGGAAAAACTGGCTCAGCTTTGGGTCTTTGACCAAAGCTGATTTAAGTATGATATAGTTCTTTTTTAGTCCTAGTGGTAATAGATGAGGGACAGATGAGTTATTTCTAAAAGTAGAAGAGTAGAGGGAAATTCCTGACTAAAAAAATCAAGTAAGGATGTTCTAACAGGTAGTCAAGTTATTGACATTATGGAGAGAGAGAGTGTTGTGTGTGTGTAGGTGTTGGGCTCCCCCATTCACAGGCTGAGGCCCTGGATAGAACAGGCTCTTAACTGTTTTTCATTGTTTCGCACTAAAACAGACATTCAGACCTCTTTTTTCTACTAATCTGCCTCCCATGAAATTTTTTTTTTAATTTTTGTTTATGCTAGGTTTTCACTTCTGTGCAGGGGCTTCAGAGCATGTGGGCTTCAGTAGTTGTGGCACATGGGCTTAGTTGCCACATGCCTGGCATGAGGTATCTTAGTTCCCCAACCAGGGATCAATGCACATCCCCTGCATTGCAAGGCAGATTCTTAACCACTGGACCAGCAGGCAGGTCCCTGCCATGAAATTTTAATACCATAGGTATAGTGTGTATCTCATAGGTATATTTGTGTACTATAAATATATGTGTACTTTTTCCATAAAAATAGGAGTCAGTGGAAGACTAAATATGACTTAATAAAAAATTATAATGAAAATTTAAAGTAAAAAATTATTTTAACTTATTAACATTTAGCTTTACAGTTGTACTTTCTGAGTAACTTTTAATATATTTATTTCCTTATAAAAGTTGTACTGCATCATTTATGTATGCAGATTAGCAGTTTATATACATAATAGCAATGTAAATGCATTAAAGAATTATTCAAAATTTTCCAAGCAAAACAATTACAAAAATAAATTTCTTTTTTTTTTTTTTAAACATTTTTTGTGTTGGGGGAGCCACTTCTATTGATCTTTCATTTATTTATTTCCATCCATCTTTGTTCTTTGGCCTGTGTGGGCCTCCCATTGCACTGGCCTCTGTCGCCACAGAGCACCGGCTCTGGGCGCATGCACTTCAGAGCTCTGGCTCGGTTGTTGGACACATCCGTCCAGCCGCTCCGCGGCACATGAGATCTTCCCAGGCCAGGGATTGAACCGGTGCCCCTTGCACCACAAGGCGGTGTCCTTACCCACTGGACCACCAGGGAAGCCCAAATTAATTTCTTTTTCTTTTTTTTTAAAGATTTATTTATTTATTTATTTTGGGTAGGGGTCGGGTTGGGCAGGGAGAGGAGAGGGTGGGCCACTTCTATTGGTCTTTCATTTATCTGTTTTCATCCATCTTTGTTCTTTGACCCCTGTGGGCCTCCCATCGCAGCGGCCTCTGTTGTCGCAGAGCACAGGCTCTGGGCGCATGCGCTCCAGAGCTCTGGCTCAGTAATTGGACACATTGGTCCAGCCGCTCCGTGGCACGTGGGATCTTCCCAGGCCAGGGATCGAACCGGTGCCCCTTGCAGTGCAAGGCGGTGTCCTTATCCACTGGACCACCAGGGGAAGCCCCCAAATTAATTTCTTAAAAATTATTTTTAGCCAACCTTTTGATGTGAAAAAACAACTTTTAATTAGCAGCTACATATGCATTTAGATACTGCCAACATTTTTTCTTTTCAGGAGTTGACATAATTAGTGATGGGTTGACACTCTTTTTACATTACTCCTCCTGTCTCTCTTTCTTGCCTTCTGGGGTCACCTTCCAAAAAACTACCTGCACACATGCCTTTATCTCAGGTTCTGCCTGTGGGGGAACCCAGGCTAAGACACAACTCAAATGTCACTTCCTCTGAGAAGGTCTTCAAGGACCCCCGTCCCCAGTAAGTCAGGTCGTTGTTATCTGCTCTCATTGCTATATACCCCTGAATTTCTTTGGGTAAAAAAATGACTTTTCACTTAATTGGCTGTTAGGTATGCTCTTAGGTATTGTCAACAGTTTTTTTCTTTTCAGTCCTTGAAATCACCAGTGATGGATTGACTTAATTTTTATAAATAACTAAGGCTTCCCATCCACCTGCCAGTGAAGGAGACACAGCTTCAGTCCCTGGGTCAAGACGATCCCGTGGAGAAGGAAATGGCAACCCACTCCAGTATTTTTGCCTGGGAAAACCCATGAACGGAGGAGCTTGGCAGGCTACAGTCCATGGGGTCACAAGAGTCAGACACAACTTAGCAATTAAGCAACAACAACAAAATAAAATATCAAGTATCTTAATTTAATTATGAAATTCCAAGTCACACCTGAAAGCACTGACAGTTGAATATAAATAACATCCAAAAGGTAGCGGTGATATGTGTAGCCACCTCTTTTAATACAACCTCAAAATCTGACAGTATGGTTTTACACCCATTGAGAATACATAATGTAGAGCCTTCGAAAGGGCATGGGTCTGTGATGGGATTGAAAGAAAAGGAGCAGGTAGAGGTAGGAATCCTGACTCCTTAGGTGAATAACCTATTATGCACAGCTGAGACTGCCAAACAATTCTGAAACTATAAGTTTGGATATATTCTGGTGTTAGCTAAGATGGCCAGAAATTTTTGAAGAACTGTAATCTTCCTTCCCTTTTAATTGTTCTCAGAAAAGAATAATTCCCAAAGTCTCTATTGAATTGAATGTGTATATTTTAGTTACTTGGAGTTTTTTCTTTCGTTTCACAAACTTTTATTGAATACCGCTTTCTTGGCCCAGAGCTTAGAATGCAGTTATAAAGGATTTTGATGAGTACCAATTGAGAATACCAGCTGATTCAGCTTCTGTCATGTCTACCTGTCTCGTGACAGTCTGAGCCACACAGATGTCAGATCTTTGTCTCAAGTGTTATATTTGGGCTTCAGTGAGTGAACGTGATGAAATTTACTCAGCTCAGTAGCCTTCCTGTGAATAAGACTACAACTGGTTTACTAACCTGTATTTGGATCATTGAGAACAATATTTGGAGATAGTCATGGAGGTATGTTTTGTTTTAGCAATCAGAAAACTTATGGGAAAGGGAAAGAATATAGAAGGAAGGTCTTCAAGGACCCCCGTCCCCAGTAAGTCAGGTCGTTGTTATCTGCTCTCATTGCTATATACCCCTGAATTTCTTTGGGTAAAAAAATGACTTTTCACTTAATTGGCTGTTAGGTATGCTCTTAGGTATTGTCAACAGTTTTTTTCTTTTCAGTCCTTGAAATCACCAGTGATGGATTGACTTAATTTTTATAAATAACTAAGGCTTCCCATCCACCTGCCAGTGAAGGAGACACAGCTTCAGTCCCTGGGTCAAGACGATCCCGTGGAGAAGGAAATGGCAACCCACTCCAGTATTTTTGCCTGGGAAAACCCATGAACGGAGGAGCTTGGCAGGCTACAGTCCATGGGGTCACAAGAGTCAGACACAACTTAGCAATTAAGCAACAACAACAAAATAAAATATCAAGTATCTTAATTTAATTATGAAATTCCAAGTCACACCTGAAAGCACTGACAGTTGAATATAAATAACATCCAAAAGGTAGCGGTGATATGTGTAGCCACCTCTTTTAATACAACCTCAAAATCTGACAGTATGGTTTTACACCCATTGAGAATACATAATGTAGAGCCTTCGAAAGGGCATGGGTCTGTGATGGGATTGAAAGAAAAGGAGCAGGTAGAGGTAGGAATCCTGACTCCTTAGGTGAATAACCTATTATGCACAGCTGAGACTGCCAAACAATTCTGAAACTATAAGTTTGGATATATTCTGGTGTTAGCTAAGATGGCCAGAAATTTTTGAAGAACTGTAATCTTCCTTCCCTTTTAATTGTTCTCAGAAAAGAATAATTCCCAAAGTCTCTATTGAATTGAATGTGTATATTTTAGTTACTTGGAGTTTTTTCTTTCGTTTCACAAACTTTTATTGAATACCGCTTTCTTGGCCCAGAGCTTAGAATGCAGTTATAAAGGATTTTGATGAGTACCAATTGAGAATACCAGCTGATTCAGCTTCTGTCATGTCTACCTGTCTCGTGACAGTCTGAGCCACACAGATGTCAGATCTTTGTCTCAAGTGTTATATTTGGGCTTCAGTGAGTGAACGTGATGAAATTTACTCAGCTCAGTAGCCTTCCTGTGAATAAGACTACAACTGGTTTACTAACCTGTATTTGGATCATTGAGAACAATATTTGGAGATAGTCATGGAGGTATGTTTTGTTTTAGCAATCAGAAAACTTATGGGAAAGGGAAAGAATATAGAAGGGAAGTTGGAAAGAAGAAATATCATCAAGGATTATTGTGATTATGGATCACAGGTCTATGGACCTCTGTCTCGCCTTGGTCGTTTCCCAGACAACAACTCAGAAGACTTTGTAGTAAAAAACTATTATCTCAATACCTATGAAGGTAAGCAATTCCTATAGGTACAAGCCTAGTATAAGAGAGTTATCTTAGAAATATAAAATATAGCCATTTAGATTAAAGGTCAATCGAAAGTAAAATATTTGTAAGAAATAGCCATTACACGCTTAGTATTATTAATAATGGGTTCATAGAAACCAAAAAAACCCTGCTAAGACCCAAATAAATCAATAGATACACTATGCAACAATTTATCAAGCATGTCAATAAAGTACTAAACACTTAAACATGTTTAATGTCACTAAAATCAAAGTTATACAAAAATAAAATAGAAAAAGTTTTTATACCAGGTTTATGAAGCAGGCAAAAAATATGCAATGAAATCGTCCTTTTATGAAGAAACACCAGAATACTAGTGACCAGAGGTATGGATAACTAAGGGATAAGTTAATGGAGGGGGTTATACCTATGGTAAATCCCAAGAGAGCTCTATTAAAATTATTTCAATTTCAGTTGAGAGGCTGGAGAATCATACGGCCAAGATAGTGCATTGATGGTCACACTGTTGAACTTGTACCTCTGGCTGACCATCTCCAGTGCTGAAGATGATAACCCGGTACATACCCGCCTTAGAATGGTGGTGCCATAGATCATATGAGCATTAACTTCCTATTAATTATTGTGGAATGCATTACTTTTTTGTAGGGCAATGTTTTCATTTTAAGAAAGCATTTCTTATTTTATAATCTAAGTTACCAAGAATATAAGTTAATTATATAGGAATTTCCTTTATATTTCAGGAACAATTCAATTGTATGAGATAACAATAAGTTAATTATATAGGAATTTCCTTTATATTTCAGGAACAATTCAATTGTATGAGATAACACCTTATCACTAATTCTAAATGAAGCCACTTAGCAAACAGCTACTAAAATTAACAGTATGCTTTCAAATGATATGTTTTTGTTTTTTTTTTTAAGATTTATTTATTTATTTATTTTGGTGGGTGGTGGGGTGGGGAGGGAGGGGAGCAGGCGGGCCACTTCTATTGGTCTTTCATTTGTCTATTTTTATCCATCTTTGTTCTTTGGCCTGTGTGGGCCTCCCATCGCAGTGGCCTCTGTCGTTGCAGAGCACTGGCTCTGGGCGCATGCGCTCCAGAGCTCCGGCTCAGTAATTGGACACATCAGTCCAGCCGCTCCGCGGCACGTGAGATTTTCCCAGGCCAGGGATCGAACCAGCGGCCTTTGCGTTGCAAGGCGGTGTCCTTACCCACTGGACCACCAGGGAAGCCCTCAAATGATATGTTTAAACACTAGATACTAAACATGTGCTTCCACCCACAGGATTAGTTGCACTTGAGTCATGTCTCCCAGATTTTGTGACACAACCCCAAATCAAAGCTCCAAAACCAAAAGTCACTACCACCAAAGATGGTTTTCTAAAGAGGGCTGCAAGGATGGACCATGAGTTGGCAGAAGTTCATCAGGTATGCTTCTTCTGTTTTTTTTTTATTATTATTTCTTTTAAATTAGCAAATTTTATTTATTTTGAAATTTTTTTATTTAAAATTTTATTTATCTTATTTTATTTATTATTTATTCTGGGTTTTCACTGCTGCTGCGTTGAGAGGCTGGAATCATACGCCAAAAGATAGTGCATTGATGTCACACTGTTGAACTTGTACCTCTGGCTGACCATCTCCAGTGCTGAAGATGATAACCCGGTACATACCCGCCTTAGAATGGTGGTGCCATAGATCATATGAGCATTAACTTCCTATTAATTATTGTGGAATGCATTACTTTTTTGTAGGGCAATGTTTTCATTTTAAGAAAGCATTTCTTATTTTATAATCTAAGTTACCAAGAATATAAGTTAATTATATAGGAATTTCCTTTATATTTCAGGAACAATTCAATTGTATGAGATAACAATAAGTTAATTATATAGGAATTTCCTTTATATTTCAGGAACAATTCAATTGTATGAGATAACACCTTATCACTAATTCTAAATGAAGCCACTTAGCAAACAGCTACTAAAATTAACAGTATGCTTTCAAATGATATGTTTTTGTTTTTTTTTTTAAGATTTATTTATTTATTTATTTTGGTGGGGGTTGGGTTGGGGAGGGAGGAGAGCAGGCGGGCCACTTCTATTGGTCTTTCATTTGTCTATTTTTATCCATCTTTGTTCTTTGGCCTGTGTGGGCCTCCCATCGCAGTGGCCTCTGTCGTTGCAGAGCACTGGCTCTGGGCGCATGCGCTCCAGAGCTCCGGCTCAGTAATTGGACACATCAGTCCAGCCGCTCCGCGGCACGTGAGATTTTCCCAGGCCAGGGATCGAACCAGCGGCCTTTATGCGTTGCAAGGCGGTGTCCTTACCCACTGGACCACCAGGGAAGCCCTCAAATGATATGTTTAAACACTAGATACTAAACATGTGCTTCCACCCACAGGATTAGTTGCACTTGAGTCATGTCTCCCAGATTTTGTGACACAACCCCAAATCAAAGCTCCAAAACCAAAAGTCACTACCACCAAAGATGGTTTTCTAAAGAGGGCTGCAAGGATGGACCATGAGTTGGCAGAAGTTCATCAGGTATGCTTCTTCTGTTTTTTTTTTATTATTATTTCTTTTAAATTAGCAAATTTTATTTATTTTGAAATTTTTTTATTTAAAATTTTATTTATCTTATTTTATTTATTATTTATTCTGGGTTTTCACTGCTGCTGCAGGCTCTTCTCTAGTTGCAGGGAGTGGGGACTACTCTCAAGTTGAGGTGAGCAGACTTATTGTTGCGGTGACTTCTCTTGTGGAACTTGGGCTCTAGAGTGTATGAGCTTCAGTAGCTGCAGCGTATGGGCTCAATAGTTGCAGCTCTGAGGCTCTAGAGCACAGGCTCATTTGTTGTGGCTCATGGGCTTAGTTGCTCCACAGCATGTGGGATCTTCCCAGATCAGGGATCAGACCCATGTCTCCTGCATTGGCAAGCAAGCTCTTTATCACTGAGTTACCACAGAAGCCCCTAAATTTATTTTTAATTGGAGGATAATTGCTTTAAAATGTTGTGTTGGTTTCTTCTGTACAATGTGAATCAGCTATAAATATACATATATCCCCTTCCTCTTGAGCCTCCTTCCCAGCCCTGTTGATCATCACAGAGCACCAAGCTTCCCATCTGCAAGACAAAATGCTTCTAGTGGGGCTTTTGCAGAGATAAACTACACTCCAAAATTGCACTTTGTCTTGGGCACAATCTCCAGTAGTTCTTAACACTCTAGACCCTTCTGGTGGTTGCCTATGCTGTGCTCCATCAGAGTTTCTCTCCTCATTTCAAACTGTAGGAAAACTTCTTGGAAGTTATTCTCCCCCTTTGCAGAAGTCATGCTACTTTCTAAGACTGGTTTTGACTTTGGATCTATACAATGAAATGTGACACAACATTGAGGTGTAACAGGTTTCTAGCATGTGGGATTCCTACTGGTTTTAATAGTGTAACAGGCCTCATTGTCTCCCTTTTAGATTTGTTACCAGGGCATCATGAAGAAAGGGAGTCATATTTTGCATCCCCTTTATCTAGCTTAAAATGAGCTAAATGAGAAAGTTTGATGGTCAAACCATGAGGCATCTATACAGCTTCATCTGTTAGCTAGGCTTTCTGTTTTCTTAATTAAACTATAGGTGTTCAGGCTTGTTCAGTTGCTCAATCGTATCTGATTCCTTGACTCTATGAACCGCAGCATGCCAGTCTTCCCTGTCCTTCACTATTTCCCAGAGTTTGCTCAAACTCATGTCCATTGAATTGGTGATGCCATCCAACCACTTTATCCTCTGTCATTCCCTTTTCCTCCTGCCTTCACTCTTTCCCAGCATCAAGGTATTTTCCAGTGAGTCAGCTCTTCGCATAAGGAGCTTCAGCTTCATCATCAGTCCTTCCAGTGAATACTCAGGGTTGATTTCCTTTGGGATTGACTGGTTTAATCTCCTGGTTTGATCTCCTTGCAGTCTAAGGGACTCTCAAGGGTCTCTCCCCTTGCAAAGGCATTACAGTTCACTGAGTCACCAAGAAGCCCCTAAATTTATTTTTAATTGGAGGATAATTGCTTTAAAATGTTGTGTTGGTTTCTTCTGTACAATGTGAATCAGCTATAAATATACATATATCCCCTTCCTCTTGAGCCTCCTTCCCAGCCCTGTTGATCATCACAGAGCACCAAGCTTCCCATCTGCAAGACAAAATGCTTCTAGTGGGGCTTTTGCAGAGATAAACTACACTCCAAAATTGCACTTTGTCTTGGGCACAATCTCCAGTAGTTCTTAACACTCTAGACCCTTCTGGTGGTTGCCTATGCTGTGCTCCATCAGAGTTTCTCTCCTCATTTCAAACTGTAGGAAAACTTCTTGGAAGTTATTCTCCCCATTTGCAGAAGTCATGCTACTTTCTAAGACTGGTTTTGACTTTGGATCTATACAATGAAATGTGACACAACATTGAGGTGTAACAGGTTTCTAGCATGTGGGATTCCTACTGGTTTTAATAGTGTAACAGGCCTCATTGTCTCCCTTTTAGATTTGTTACCAGGGCATCATGAAGAAAGGGAGTCATATTTTGCATCCCTTCATCTAGCTTAAAATGAGCTAAATGAGAAAGTTTGATGGTCAAACCATGAGGCATCTATACAGCTTCATCTGTTAGCTAGGCTTTCTGTTTTCTTAATTAAACTATAGGTGTTCAGGCTTGTTCAGTTGCTCAATCGTATCTGATTCCTTGACTCTATGAACCGCAGCATGCCAGTCTTCCCTGTCCTTCACTATTTCCCAGAGTTTGCTCAAACTCATGTCCATTGAATTGGTGATGCCATCCAACCACTTTATCCTCTGTCATTCCCTTTTCCTCCTGCCTTCACTCTTTCCCAGCATCAAGGTATTTTCCAGTGAGTCAGCTCTTCGCATAAGGAGCTTCAGCTTCATCATCAGTCCTTCCAGTGAATACTCAGGGTTGATTTCCTTTGGGATTGACTGGTTTAATCTCCTGGTTTGATCTCCTTGCAGTCTAAGGGACTCTCAAGGGTCTTCTCCAACACCTTAGTTCAAAGGCATCATCAGTTCTTCTTTATTATCCAGCTTTCACATCCGTACATGACTGCTGGGAAAACCATAGCTTTGACTATACAGATCTTTGTTGGCAAAATAATGTCTGCTTTTGAATATGCTGTCTAGGTTTGTCATAGCTTTTCTTCCAAGGAGCAAGTGTCTTAATTTCATGGCTGCAGTCATCATCCATAGTGATTTTGGAGCCCAAGAAAATAGTCTGTCACTTTTTCCATTTCTTCCTGTTTGCCATAAAGTGATGGTACCAGATACCATGATCTTTGTTTTTTGAATGTTGAGTTTTAGGACAAGTTTTTCACTCTCCTCTTTCACCTTCACCAAGAGAATCTTTGCTTTCTCTTCACTTTTTGCCATAAGGGTGTCTGCACACCTGAAGTTACAGATATTTCTCTTGGAAGTCTTGTTTCCAGTTTGTGCTTCATCCAGCCTGACATTTCTCATGATGTACTCTGTATGTAAGTTAAATAAGCAGGGTGACAATATACAGCCTTGACGAACTCCTTTCTCAATTTTGAACCAGTTTATGTTCCATGGCCAGTTCAAACTTGTTTCTTGACCTGCATACAGGTTTCTCAGGAGACAGTTAAGGTGGTCTGGTATTCCCATCTCTTTAAGAATCTTCCACTTTGTTGTAATTCACACACTCAAAGACTTTAGCATAGTCAATGAAGCAGTAGATGTTTTTCTGGAGTTCTCTTGCTTTTTTTCTATGATCCAATGGATGTTGGTGATTTGATCTCTGATTCTGCTGCCTTTTCTGAATCCAGCATGTACATCTGAAAGTTCTTGGTTTGCATATTGTTTGAATCTGTAGTTTATTTCTCTAATGCTCAATCATTAGGCTGCATCAGAATCCCCTGAAGGACTTGTTAAACGATGTATTGTGGGCCCACCCTCAAAGTTTTTCATTCAGTAGAGGAGTGTGTGGCCTGGAGTATTTGCATTTTTGCAGGTTTCCAGGGGATGCTGATGCTGCAGGAACCACACTTTGAGACTTGGTGATTTATGACATATGCTCATCACTGGTCCAGGCATGTTTGTTTGTTCGTTATTAATAGCATAAGAATCCAGGGAACTCACACTCAAGATAAAAATGAGGACCTTGGCAATAATCTGCAAGAATGAGGACCTTTACAATAGCAATAATATCTAATATATCTGTGTGGTTCTCTCCCACCTCATCCCCCTGTCTCTTGACTGATTCTGAATTCTATGTTCATCATTTTCTCACTTTCTGTAAGATTTTTTGTAGATACCTTTATTAAATAGGGTATGGAAATTCCCTTCTATTCCTAATTTACTGAAGCTTTTAATCATGTATTTAAATGATTTTGTGAAATGGTTTTGTCTGCATGTATTGAGATAATTACATACTTTTTCTTTTTAAAATTTCTGTTGTAATAAGGAACATGTATAGGTTTTTCTTTTTTTACAAATATTAATTTATCCTCACATATCAGGTGTGAACATAACATAGTCAGGCTATATTATTTTTTATATATTTTTATTTTTTGGCCACTTCTATTGGTCTTTCATTTATTCATTTTCATCCATCTGTTCTTTGGCCTGTGTGGGCCTCCCATCGCAGTGGCCTCTCTTGCTGCAGAGCACTGGCTCTGGGCGCATGCGCTCCAGAGCTCCGGCTTCGGTCCAGAGGCACCCCTTGCACTGCAAGGCGGTGTCCTTACCCACTGGACCACCAGGGAAGCCCACCAGGCTGCATTATTTTTAATATATTATTGGATTTGATATACTGATATTTTGTTCAGGATTTTCATTCTATATTCATGAGTGAAACGGCTTTATTTTTCTTACTCAGAAAGAAAGACGATATGACTATGTGTGGCACGGGTATCAGAGTTACACAGGTCTTCTGAAAGGGACTAGAGAGTATTCCTTCCTTCTTCCTTTGAAAAGACTTTAATAAGTTTGAAATGATCTGTAGCTATTTTGTAGCTATCTGTATAAAATTGTCTGAGACAGATGTTTTCTTCTTGGGAAAACTTTTAAGTACTCCTTCAGTTTCTTTACAACTTATAGAACTTTCTGCATTGTTTTGGTAAGTTATATTTTCTTTACAAATTCCAGTTCATTTAAATTTTCAGTGTTTTTGCATATGGTTGTTGATAGTATTACTTCAAAGTATTTTTAGGATTTATCTATAATCTTGTCCAGTCTTTTCATTCATAATGTTATTTATTTGTGGCTTAACTCTTTTTCCTTAGGCAGTTTTACTGGAGGGTTGTTTATTATCTTGGGTTTTTTTTTTTTTTTAAACATTGAACTTTTGATTTTGTTGGTTTTCTCTGTTTTATATATATACTTTTTGAATTGCATTAATTTGCATTCATATTTGTCTTACCTTTCTACTTTCTTTGGGTGTGTTTTCTGGTTCTTTTCCTAACTTAGAATAGCCATGTAGCTCATTAGTTTTCAGCCTCTCATGAGTTTTGTGTAATATTTAAAACTAACCATCTCCTTCAAAACATTGATTTTGGTGCATTCCATTAGTTTTGATATATAGTTTGGCATTATTATTCATATCTAATTTTTAAAACATTCATTATGATTTTTGAGCCCATGAGTACATAACAACGTGTTTTAAAATTTCCAGACCTGCAAGAATTATATGCAGGAAATGTAACTAATTTTCAAATTAATTTCTCAGTTACTCTGTGGTCAGACATCCTAGCCTGTGTGATACTTCTTCTTCGAAATTTAATGAGGGTTGCTTTGTAAATTAGTATAATGATTTTACATATAAAATAACCTAGGGGACTTCTCTGGTAGCTCAGTGGTGAAGGGTTCACCTGCCAATGCAGGAGATACGGGTTCAGTCCCTGATCTGGGAAGATCTCACATGCTGTGGAGCAGCTAAGCCTGTGAGAGACAACTATTGAGCCTGTGCTCTAGAGCCTCAGAGCTGCAACTATTGAGCCCATGTGCCCTAGAGCCCGAGTTCCACAACAGGAGAAGTCACCTCAACAAGAAGCCTGCTCACCTCAACTAGAGCATAGCCCCCACTCCCTGCAACTAGAGAAGAGCCTGTGGCAGAAGTGAAAACCCAGAATAGCCAAAAATAAATAAATTAAAAGAAAAAAGATCCCTATCAACCACCAGTAAAAACACTTTGGTTTTTAAAAATAAAATATAAATAAAATACCCTAGGTCCACCTTCAGATACGACAGTAATCTCACATGTCATGCAGGTACCGTGTAGCAGATTGTTCGACTCCTCCCTGCCGTCCCTGTGACATTGCTGCTGTTTGTTTCACGGATCCATATGCTGTCATCACCTAGTACATTTTTGCTCTGATTGCTTTAGCAGTTATCCTTTAGAGTAATTAAAAGTAAAGAAACTTTATTTTACTTTTCTTTATTCCATCTCTCCCACTTTTCCTTTCTTATATAGATCCAAGTTGCTGACCTCTATTATTTTTCTCCTACCCAAAGAACTTGTTTTATTTATTACAGGGCAGGTCTACTGGGAATGAACTCCTTCAGTTTTTATTTGTTTCAGGAACGCTTTACTTCTCCTTTGCTTTCTTTGAGATATAATTCATGTACCATAAACTTAACCCTTATAAAGTATATACTTCATTTATTTTTAGCATACTTACAAGATTGTTCTACCATTTACCTGTGGCAATAGGATGATTCGCAATTTTGAGCCCATGAGTACATAACAACGTGTTTTAAAATTTCCAGACCTGCAAGAATTATATGCAGGAAATGTAACTAATTTTCAAATTAATTTCTCAGTTACTCTGTGGTCAGACATCCTAGCCTGTGTGATACTTCTTCTTCGAAATTTAATGAGGGTTGCTTTGTAAATTAGTATAATGATTTTACATATAAAATAACCTAGGGGACTTCTCTGGTAGCTCAGTGGTGAAGGGTTCACCTGCCAATGCAGGAGATACGGGTTCAGTCCCTGATCTGGGAAGATCTCACATGCTGTGGAGCAGCTAAGCCTGTGAGAGACAACTATTGAGCCTGTGCTCTAGAGCCTCAGAGCTGCAACTATTGAGCCCATGTGCCCTAGAGCCCGAGTTCCACAACAGGAGAAGTCACCTCAACAAGAAGCCTGCTCACCTCAACTAGAGCATAGCCCCCACTCCCTGCAACTAGAGAAGAGCCTGTGGCAGAAGTGAAAACCCAGAATAGCCAAAAATAAATAAATAAAAATTAAAAAAAAAAACCCTATCAACCACCAGTAAAAACACTTTGGTTTTTAAAAATAAAATATAAATAAAATACCCTAGGTCCACCTTCAGATACGACAGTAATCTCACATGTCATGCAGGTACCGTGTAGCAGATTGTTCGACTCCTCCCTGCCGTCCCTGTGACATTGCTGCTGTTTGTTTCACGGATCCATATGCTGTCATCACCTAGTACATTTTTGCTCTGATTGCTTTAGCAGTTATCCTTTAGAGTAATTAAAAGTAAAGAAACTTTATTTTACTTTTCTTTATTCCATCTCTCCCACTTTTCCTTTCTTATATAGATCCAAGTTGCTGACCTCTATTATTTTTCTCCTACCCAAAGAACTTGTTTTATTTATTACAGGGCAGGTCTACTGGGAATGAACTCCTTCAGTTTTTATTTGTTTCAGGAACGCTTTACTTCTCCTTTGCTTTCTTTGAGATATAATTCATGTACCATAAACTTAACCCTTATAAAGTATATACTTCATTTATTTTTAGCATACTTACAAGATTGTTCTACCATTTACCTGTGGCAATAGGATGATTCGCAGTTTTTCAAATTATGTGAGAGAGAAACATTCAGTATGGTAATATAATATAAGGCAAAGTGGTAAAACTAATGAAACACATTAATTTCATGTTAAATATCACTCACCTTGTGCCTATGTTAAGATAGGATATCCACTCTAATACAGTCTTTTTTCTTATTAAAGTATAGTTGATTTACATTAGTTTTAGGTATGTATCACAGTAATTCAAAATTTTTACAGATTATACCATAAAATTGTTACACAGTAATATATTTCCCTGTACTATACAGTATATCCTTGTTGCTTATCTATTGTGTGCATAGTAGTTTTTCTTTCTTTCTTTTTTTTTTTTTAAAGATTTATTTATTTATTTTGGTGGGGGAGGGGTGGAGAAGGAGGGGAGCAGGCTGGCCACTTCTATTGGTCTTTCATTTGTCTATTTTCATCCGTCTTTGTTCTTTGGCTCTTGTGGGCCTCCCATCGCGGTGGCCTCTGTTGTCGCAGAGCACTGGCTCTGGGCGCATGCGCTCCAGAGCTCTGGCTCGGTAGTTGGACACATCTGTCCAGCTGCTCCCTGGCACGTGGGATCTTCCCAGGCCAGGGATCGAACTGGTGCCCCTTGCACTGCAAGGCGGTGTCCTTACCCACTGGCCCACCAGGGAAGCCTGTTTTTCTTTCTTAATCTTACCCTTAACCCTATGCCCACTTCCCATCTCCTCTCCCTATTGATCACCACTTGTTTGTTTTCTGTATGTGTGGATCTGTTTCTGTACTGTTATATGTATTTGTTTGTGGGGTTTTTTTTTGTAGATTTTACACATTAAGTGGTAACATTGTCTTGTATTTCACTGAACATAATACTCTCTAGGTTCATCCATGTTGTCACAAATGACAGAATTTTATTCTTTTTTATAGTTTAGTAATACTACATTGTATATATATACCACATTTCCTTTATGAATTCATCTGTTGATGGATACTTATTTTTTTGAGGCGCTTCCTTCCATACTGTTTTTCAAAGTAGCAGCACTAATTTACATTCCCATTAACAGTATCCAAGGTTCTCCTTTCTCCACATACTCACCAATATTTGTTACTTGCGGTCTTTTTGATGATAGCCACTCTCTAATTGAGATTTTGATTTGCATTCTCTGATGATTATCAGTGTTTAATATCTTTTCGCTTGGCTATCGGCCAACAGGATGTATTCCTTAAAAAATTATCTATTCAAGTCTTCTGCCCATTTTTTAACCAGGTTGTTTTTTTCTGATACTGAGTTGTATGAGTTATTTGTACATTGTGGGTATTACCCCTTATGAGTCATATTATATGCATATGTTCTATTCCATTCAGTAGGTTGTTTTTTCATTTTGTTGATTTCCTTTGCTGTGTAAAAGCTCAGGTTTAATTAGGTCCTGTTTGTTTATTTTTGCTTTTGTTTATTCTGCCTTAGTAGTTGTTAAGCTGCTAAGTTGTGTCCGACTCTTTTGTGACCCCCCAGTGGACTGTAGTCCACCAGGTTCCTCTGCCCATAGCATTTCCTAGGCAAGAATATTAGAGTGGGTTGCCATTTCTGTCTCCAGGGGATCTTCCTAACCCAGGAACTGAGCCCATGTCTCCTGCACTGGCAGGTGGATTCTTTACCACTGAGCCACCTGGGAAGTCCTTGTCTTAGGAGACAGATCCATAAAAAACATTGCTACAATTTATGTCCAAAAGTGTCCTGCCTGTGTCCTTTGCTAGGAGTTTTATGGTCTCCAGTCTTGCATGTAGGTCTTGATTCCATTTATTTTTGTACGTGGTGCAAGGAAGGTTTATAATATTATCTATTTTAAAAATATTTATTTAGGGGCTTCCCTGGTGGTCCAGTGGGTAAGTACACCGCCTTGCAGTGCAAGGGGCACCGGTTTGATCCCTGGCCTGGGAAGATCCCACGTACCGCGGAGTGGCTGGACCGATGTGTCCAATTACTGAGCCGGAGCTCTGGAGCGCATGCGCCCAGAGCCAGTGCTCTGTGACAACAGAGGCCACTGCGATGGGAGGCCCACACAGGCCAAAGAACAAAGAAAGATGAAAATAGACAAATGAAAGACCAATAGAAGTGACCCACCCGCCCCCCTCCCTCCCCACCCCATCCCCCACCAAAAAAAAAAAATTAAAAAAAATATTAAAAAAAATTTTTTTAATTTATATTTTGGTTGGGCTGGGTCTTTGTTGCTGTGCATGAGCTTCCCCTATTTGCAGTGAGCAGGGGCTACTCTTCATTGTGGTACACAGACTTCTCAATGCAGTGGCTTCTCTTACTGTGGAGCACAGGCTCTAGGCACAAGGCCTTCAGTAGTTGTGATACAGGGGCTCAGTAGTTGTGGTTCACAGTCCCTGAAGTGCCCAAGCTCAGTAGTTGTGGTACGTGTGCTTAGTTGCCTGTGGCATGTGGAATCATCCTGGACCAGGGATCAAATCTGTGTCCCCTTCACTGATAGGCAGATTCCTACTCACTGTACACCATCAGGAGAGTCCTCTAATATTCTTTTATGTAACTGTCCAGTTTTTGCAGCACCACTTACTGAAGAGATTGTCTTATCTCTATTATATATTCTTATGTCTTTTGTTTAAAGATTAATTGAAAATAAGTGCATAGGTTTATTTCTGTGCTCTTTATTCTCTTCATTGATCTATGTGTCTGTTTTCATGGTGATCTATGTGTCTGTTTTTATGGCAATATCATTACTGTTTCAATTGCTGTAGCTTTGTAGTATAGTCTGAAGCCAAGGAGTATGTCACCTCCAGCTTTATTCTTTTTTCTTTAGATAGCATTAGTAATTTGGGGTCTTTTGTGATTCATGTAAATTTTAGGGTTTTTTTTTTTTTGGTTCTGTTGAAAATGTCATGGATATTTTGCCAGGGATTACATTAAATGTGCAAATTCCTTTGGGTGGTACAAATATTTTAACAATATTAATTCTTCTAATTCAAGAATACAGGTTTCAATTTCTTTTTATCATTTTCAAATGCCCTCATCAGTGTTTTATAGTTTGACCTCACTGCTAAGTTTATTCCTTGGTTACTTTATTCTTTTTGATGTGTTTTTTTTGGGTGGGGGAGGTGAGGGGCGGGTTGGGGAAGGAGATGGGTGGGCAGACCACTTCTATTGGTCTTTCATTTATCTATTTTTCATCCTTCTTTGTTCTTTTGGCCTGTGTGGGCCTCCCATCGCAGTGGCCTCTGTTGTCGCAGAGTACCGGCTCTGGGTGCATGCGCCCCAGAGCTCTGGCTCGGTAATTGGACACATTGGTCCAGCTGCTCCCTGGCATATGGGATCCTCCCAGGCCAGAGATAGAACTAGTGCCCCTTGCACTGCAAGGCGCTGTCCTTACCCACTGGACCACCAGGGAAGCCCTGATGTGGTTTTAAATGGGATTGTTTTCTTGCTTTCTTTTTATGATAGTTCATTATTAGTATATAGAAAAGCAACAGCTTTCCATATATGAATCTTATAACCCATAACTTTACTGAACTAATTTATTGGTTCTAATTGTTTCTTTTGTGGAAACTTTTCTATATAAGGTATCATATCATTTGCAAAGGTGACCAGGGATCAAATCTGTGTCCCCTTCACTGATAGGCAGATTCCTACTCACTGTACACCATCAGGAGAGTCCTCTAATATTCTTTTATGTAACTGTCCAGTTTTTGCAGCACCACTTACTGAAGAGATTGTCTTATCTCTATTATATATTCTTATGTCTTTTGTTTAAAGATTAATTGAAAATAAGTGCATAGGTTTATTTCTGTGCTCTTTATTCTCTTCATTGATCTATGTGTCTGTTTTCATGGTGATCTATGTGTCTGTTTTTATGGCAATATCATTACTGTTTCAATTGCTGTAGCTTTGTAGTATAGTCTGAAGCCAAGGAGTATGTCACCTCCAGCTTTATTCTTTTTTCTTTAGATAGCATTAGTAATTTGGGGTCTTTTGTGATTCATGTAAATTTTAGGGTTTTTTTTTTTTTGGTTCTGTTGAAAATGTCATGGATATTTTGCCAGGGATTACATTAAATGTGCAAATTCCTTTGGGTGGTACAAATATTTTAACAATATTAATTCTTCTAATTCAAGAATACAGGTTTCAATTTCTTTTTATCATTTTCAAATGCCCTCATCAGTGTTTTATAGTTTGACCTCACTGCTAAGTTTATTCCTTGGTTACTTTATTCTTTTTGATGTGTTTTTTTTGGGTGGGGGAGGTGAGGGGCGGGTTGGGGAAGGAGATGGGTGGGCAGACCACTTCTATTGGTCTTTCATTTATCTATTTTTCATCCTTCTTTGTTCTTTTGGCCTGTGTGGGCCTCCCATCGCAGTGGCCTCTGTTGTCGCAGAGTACCGGCTCTGGGTGCATGCGCCCCAGAGCTCTGGCTCGGTAATTGGACACATTGGTCCAGCTGCTCCCTGGCATATGGGATCCTCCCAGGCCAGAGATAGAACTAGTGCCCCTTGCACTGCAAGGCGCTGTCCTTACCCACTGGACCACCAGGGAAGCCCTGATGTGTTTTTAAATGGGATTGTTTTCTTGCTTTCTTTTTATGATAGTTCATTATTAGTATATAGAAAAGCAACAGCTTTCCATATATGAATCTTATAACCCATAACTTTACTGAACTAATTTATTGGTTCTAATTGTTTCTTTTGTGGAAACTTTTCTATATAAGGTATCATATCATTTGCAAAGAGTGACAGATTTACTTCTTCCCTTCTAATTTGATGCATTTTTTGTTTTTCTTGTCCCTTTGCTGTGATGAGACCTTCCAACCATGTTACATAGAAGTGCTGGAGTGGGCATTCTTGTCTTGTTCCTGATTTTGAAGATAAAGCTTTCAGCTCTTCACCATTGAGGTTTTGTGGTGGCTTTTGTTATATATTGAGATATGTTGCATCTATATCCCCATTACTGAGTTTGTATCATGAATGGATGTTTTATTTTGTCAAATGCTCTTTCTGCTTTTGCTGAGATGATTGTATGAGTTTTGCCTTTCTTTTTGTTAATGTGGTATATAGCATATGATTGGTGAATATTGAACCATCTTTGCATCCCTCAAACAAATCCCATTTGATCATGGTGTATGGTCCTTTTTATCTGTTGCTAGATTGGGTTTGCTGATATTTTGTTGAAGATTTTTGTACCTATATTCATCAGATATTGGCCTATAATTTTCTTCTTTGCAGTGTCTTTGTCTGGTTTTAATATCAGGGTAATGATAGTCGCAGAATGAGAATGGTTTCAGAAGTGTTCCATCCTCATCAATTTTTGGAAAAGTTTGAGAAGGCTAGGTTAATAGAATTCCCTTGTGAAGTCTTCTCATTTTGAACTTTTGTTTGCTGGGAATTTTGGTGTTTTTGTTTGTTTTGGGGTTTTTTTTGTTCTTTTTGTTTGTTCGTTTGTTTTTATAAATTCAAGTTATTAATAGTGATCTGTTGGGCTTCCCTGGTGGTCCAGTGGGTAAGGACACTGCCTTGCAGTGCACGGGGTGCCGGTTTGATCCCTGGCCTGGGAAGATCCGCGACTGGACCAATGTGTCCAATTACCGAGCTGGAGCTCTGGCGTGCATGCACACAGAGCCAGTGCTCTGCGACAACAGAGGACACTGCGATGGGAGGCCCACACGGGCCAAAGAACAAAGATGGATGAAACTAGACAAATGAAAGACCAGTGGAAGTGGCCCGCCCAACCCCCTCCCTCCCCACCCCCACCAAAATAAATAAATAAATGTTTAAAAAAAAAAAAATCTAATCTCAAAAAAAAAAAAAAAGTGATCTGTTAAGATTATCTAAGGTTATATGTTTCTAGACATTTGTCCATTTCTTCTGAATTGTCCAATTTGTTATCATAACCTATGCATACCACTTAAAAAGATTTATTTTTTGCTGTGCTGGGTCTTCATTGCTATGCCTGATTTCTCTAGTTGTGGAGAGCAGAGGCTGCTCTCTGTTTTTGATGCGTGGGCTTCTCATTGCAATGGTTTTCTTGTTGTGGAGCATGGGCTCTAGGGTGCGCAGGCTTTAGTGGTTGTGGGACATAGGCTCAATGGTTGCAGCTCCCAGGCTCTGGAACCCTCCATTGGCACGTATATTCTTTACCACTGAGCCACCAAGGAAGCCCGGTATTTTCTAATTTTTGTATCTTTGTGATATCAGTTAGTATTTCTCATTATTATTGTGTTGATTTGGGTTCTCTCTCTTCCTCTTAATGAGCCTGGCTAAAAGTTTGTCAATTGTGTTTATCTTTTCAAAGACCAGTCTTTGTTGTTTTTAGTTTTTTAATTTTAAAAGATT